>JAREIS010000134.1:1200000-2400000 GCA_030060385.1 Muscicapa striata striata
GCGATCCTACTGTCATTTCAGTTCCCTAAGAATATTTTAAGTTTTTTTCAGTCTAAGAATACTAAAAAACCAAACTGGAAACAGATTTTGTTTAGGAAAAATATTTGTATGTTGCTTAAGACATTCATAACAAATATAGGAAAATACACAAACCTCCCAGATGATATATCAAAATCATTTTGCTATGAGCCATGAGGTAAGGTGCTAGAGTTTTCCAGAAGGCTGGTGTGTGGACCAATAGATTGACTTTCTGCATAGAGCAAACACAAACTCCCCTGCAAACAGCTGAAGTGCTGCCTGGTGTTGCAGACAACCTCACTCATGTGATGCAGCCCCACAGGTCTCATCCACAACACTGGAACCAAAGCCAACTCTGGGTAGCTCACTAAATAAAATCACACTACATAAAACCTTTCAATTATGTTTAAGCAATGAACATTTATATCCCAGAGCTACACAGCTGTGATATGAGCTCAGTCACAGAGAGGATCCACACCACCACAGACACAAAACACAGACACTAGGAGTGATACTGCTCTGGTTCTGGTCCTGTTAAACCCTCCTTGGGGAATTTTGTGACCACAGAGAGGGAATTTCATGGTGTCAATGTTCCTAGCAGCTGTGCTGGGGTCACAGCAGGTGGTGTGCCACACAGAGCAGACCTGCCTGCACCTCACCAGGAGATAAGAGCAGGAAGGGCTGTTGTGGTAAGGAGGTGGTGGCAGACAAAAGGCAACTTGGTAAAAAGGAACAAGAGCAGCACTCTAGCACCCTGGCACCTTGCTTTGACCCAGGAATAACAGAAGCTGAGGCTGGCTGCAAGTTTGTGGCATTATGCTGTCTCTCACAGACTCAGACATTATCCTATTTGCCTTCTGCAAAGCTTCCCATGAAGAAACAAAACAGTCCTGAGATTTGGTTGGTTTGTAGCAAAAAAACAACCATCATATATAGAGACATTGGCTGTACTTTCTTGCTCTGCCAATTCAATGCTAAGAGTCTTGGAGACTGTTGTCCTAGGGAAAACTTTTTTTTTGGAAATATGACTACACTTCTGCTAAAATATGGTGTATATTTTGGTAAATCATTATTCCATGCATAAATGATGTCTGATGCTTTAGTAGTACTTTTAAAGAAGCTGAATATGGATCAATCTTGGAGGAAGGTGATCAAGAACAACATTTCTGGTGAGGGAAAGTGCTCTAATACTTATCAGCATAATTCTTTATTGATGGTACCAGCTTTCAACAACTGAGTAGAAGTTGTGAGTTTAGCAACCCCCAAGCATAAAAGCATCAGTGTCACACTTTTTCAAGAAATTGCAAAGGATGTCCAGAAACAGAAAGTTTGTTTCTTAGGTTGTGATGACATTATTTGGAGTAGGCTGAGCTGGACACAGAGAAATATGAAGCAACCATATAAAGGCAAAGAAAGTCTGTTGTAATCACTGGCTGAGTTAAATCTGTGTTTGTAAGAAGCGTGTCAACTCAGCCAACAGAAGCTGGCAGCTATGTGTGTGCAGCTAGTTTTTCCAAAGGAAGGCCAAAGTAAAACTAGAGTGTTTATTCTGGCATCAAGACAGTCTCACTCCAGCTGAAATCTCAGCTATGTTTGTTCTAAATTCAGCATTATCTTAATTCTATTCAGTGTATTATTCTTCCTTTCAGATACACAGACATTCTTGAAACAAATAATAATCTCCATCCAGAAGTAATGTTTTTGGGGAAAGTTAGTTCTGGTGTAGTCACCTGACCAGTCAGCAAACAAAAAGTCAGCCACAGTCTGCTCTCCTTCAGTATCAGGAGCTTTTATAAAACCCTGCAGTACTCTCTTTTTCATAAGGAAAAAGAAGAGATCATCTGATATACTGTAGGGTCAATAATTACCAAAATTGTTGGGCACTCATTTGAGAAAATTGACAATATACCATAATTCCCAGGTAGAGGTTACTTGTTTTCAAACCAGAGCAGTAACAAAGCACACCAATGTTTGCAAAAGACATGTCACACACAAACTATACAGCTCAGGGAGTGAGGTGGCTGTACTGAACCCAAAAGCAAAATAATCACATTTACCTTATCAGATAGTCTGTGGCTGCCTCCATTTACACAGGCATTCTCTGGAGGAGTTATCTGGGTGCTGCAATGAGATGGGAAGAGCATCACTGGAGCCTTGGAAAAAGCTATGGAGAGTGAATGGAACATTGCTGTGGTTGGGATGAGTTCCTGGGAAAGGACAGAACTGAAGGGACCCCCATGCTCTACCAAAGGTGGGAGGGTGCTGCTGTGTGCAGGCTGCAGGGTAGAGGTGATGCCTGCCCCGGGGCTGTGGGTCTGCTCTCCAGATAAACAGGGGCTGGGCAGCTCTGTGGGATGCTGGTGACTCTGCCCAAACCTGGGAGAGCATCAGCTGTGGTCACACCAGCAACAGCTTGGTGCCCCCAGGCCTGACCAGGGCAGGCAGGGAGGCAGAGTGTGGAGCCACCAAGCCCTGCCCAGAGCCAGGCTCCATGTCCAGCACATCTTGTCTGCTCCCCATGGCCTGCAGGGCAGCACCTGGGTACCAGTGCTGCCTGCTCTGGATCACACAAAAGCTCTGATACAAAGCCAGGTGCTCTGCACAAAAACCCTTTCCAGATCTCTGGAACTTCAAGCCAGTTCATCAGCAAACCACCTTCATTTTCTATCAGGTCACTTGCACTTACTGGTTACAATTACGTTGAGATGGACTGGACTAACACCATCATCAGTCCTTTATTAAAAGCTTTCCATGCCTTTTCTCTTCTGCAGGCTTCTCTCAGGCAACTCCGACTCCTTTCCTCATAGGCAGCTCCACACAACTCTGAGTCCTTTCCTCATTAGCTGCTTCACACAGCTCTGATTCCTTCTCTCCTCTTTGCAAGTTTCCTTCCTCCTTCTACATGGCTGGCTAAACCCCAACCTGTCCCTTACCTGGCCACCTAACTCTGTCTGTCCCTCACACAGCTTCTTACCTTGTCTGTCCCTTCCTCTCCACAGCACAGCCAGCACACTCCATCCCAAACTGCAGCAGACTTTAGGTCTCAAGCTCCAACTACAACTTATGTCCAGTAACCCATTTTTTTATAACATCCATCCTCATTGGGCAGCAAGGCTGTTTCCATTCCTTGCTAACCAGTACAGCTGTAATTCATCAGGAAAGATTGCCTCCTGCACTAACCTTACAAACTATTCTACTGCACTTACTCTCCAAGGTGTACGACTGCCCATAAAAAGAGCAGGAAAAATATCCAAAAAAATCTAAAAACTGTAATTACTCTATTAAAAAATCTCACAGAATACAAAAATGAAGCCTGACTTTTATAGACAGAGTCCCATAGAAATTATAATGCAAAATCTAAAAAATTTTATCAAGAATTATTACTTGTTCTTTTCATCTAAACCTGTTATCCTGCTGGAGATTTCTGCAGCAAGCCTGAAAATCCACTTATAAAGCAATACATTATCATTTGGACCTTACATAAAGATTTCCAGAGGAATCATTCCTTCTGCAAATCAGCAGTTTCATATTTGAATGAGAGTTCACCTTTAACATTCATTATTATTGTTCTAAATGAACAGTTTTATGAAATATTCTTTGCTACCTTGCAAATGCACTTTAGTAAAGTACTGCAAGATAGGAAAGACAATTACCTTTGTATCTTTATATGGCTACCTATTAAAGATATCTACAATAGGAATGAACATTGTCATCTAAGCTCCCACAAACATATTTATGCGTCATAGCAGGAAATGAGTTACATTCAGAGCTAGATTTGTATCCTTATTCATGGAATGCCAGCTGTGATGAAAATATTAGGGACATTAGTAACTAATTGCCAGTCCCAATATACCAGTGGATGTAACAGCCTGCTATTCCTAGGTGGGAATTTAATGGCCTGCTAGGCTTACATAACCACATACAGTGTCTGGCTGCTGGAAAGAAGGACATTGGTACCTCAGTGGCTCACAAGAGACTCATCTCCCAGAGAAGGCAGACACATGAAATGCATCAGAGCCTGAGTTTAAAATATGATATAATTTTGTAAATTGTATTATCCAGACTTATCATGCATGTATCAGCTTTGAATTTAATTTTGGCATTAGCTGACTATTCCCCAGAGATGTGCCTTGCCAAGAAGATGTACTTTCATTACTTTCCTATTTGATTTTTATAATGCTAATCCTGAGGCAAGCTTGAAAAAGTAGAACAGTGGTTAAATCCCCATCTGGTTTTGCAGAAAGTTTGTGGAGGTTGGAAAAGGGCTTAGGAAAGGATAATTTACAACAGATACATAGTTTTCAGATCAGATTTAGCAACTCAACCAGCCTTAAGGAAACAAGAAAGGCCTTTCTACTGAAATCCTTGCAGATTTATTGCAGTATCCATGACCTTACAGTCTTCATGAGATGCTGCCTCCTGCCACTGGCTGTTCAAGATGCTGATGCTGTGCCCCCAGCAGTAAACTCTGCCCTCAGCAGAGGGGTGAGCAGGCTCCTACGATGTGGCTGATGAACCATTTCCATTTGGTAGTTTGGGTTTTTTTGGTTTTACCCTGGCACCTGGTAGATGAGTTGGCTTTTGTAATCTTGTGAATCCTGTGATCACTTATTGTCTTACTGAACTGGTAACAGCACAGGACTTGGGAATGTGTGGGGGAAGAAAAGGACATTTACCTTGTCTGCTATTTCCCTTTTCATGTGTCTGTTCATGCTCAGAATTCTGACTCCAGCAGAAGTGTGTGAGCCTTGGGGAGTGGGCTCAGCCAAATACATTTGCTCATGGAGGCTCAGAAGCAGCTGCTGTCACAGACAAGGCCTAATACAAACCAAAATTCACAAAGTCAGAAATTTTAGGTAAAAAGAACATAAAATCTGGTTTCTTTTGCATCATTCCCCATCTCTTTGCAAGCTGCTGTGCTCACCTTTAGGAGAAGTGCCTGCAATGAGACATGACAGTGAGAGTATTAGAAAGGTGCTCAAGAATAGTCTGAAATCGCATTTTGCTTGCCTGAAGCATGCCTGTGATTGCCAAGTCATGCTAACACACTACAACCAGAGCCTTGTACTGAGAGGGCAGGCTGATAGCCTTGGCACAAGAAGTTGTTCCTTCAGCTGCAGATCCAGTCCAGCTCACAGACTTTGGCTCCATCCTGGAGAGACAATGTTGGGTCCCTCCCCTGTGGGCTGTTACCAGAAGACTTAAAAGAGTACAAACAAGGGAATTTATCTCCTTCTCAAAATCAGCAGTTTCACCCTTGAAGAGGGGAGAGATCACCTTTAACAAAGCTAAATTAAATAAAGGTAAATTAAATTACAGTTCCACTTGAAGAGTTTAGTGAAATGTGGGACTGGGGCTGAAGGCACAGCCCTCTGCCAGGAGAAAGCTCCTGCTGATGAGCCAGACCAGTGGCAGGGCCAGAGCTTTAGACAAACCCAGCTTTAGAGAGTGAGTGCCAAACACCAGGTTACTCTTCTCTGAGTAATCTGATGTCCACAATACCAAACCCCATGCACAAATCCCAGCATTTAGTGAAAGCTCTAACGCGCTTCAAGAATGCATTATTATATTTAAACAGTAGAGCTAACTAGGTGATGAATTGGAATTAGATAAAGAAAACATTTAACAATGGTTAAAAAAATGATAATGCAAGACTAGGTATGCTTCTGCAGAGGAAATACTTTCACTGGTTTTAAGAATAGATTTTTTTTTTTTTTTTTAACATCCCAAAGTGTCATCACTCTTTTGGGAAAATACTCCATTGCACTGAAGTGAGAATTTATGTGGAGATAAAGCCTTAGGGGCAGATTCCTGCCTAGTGTGAATTTGCACCTTTAGGATGGAGGATGGCTCTGCTTGTTTGAATAGATGTCTTTCTGCTGATACTCTGAATCACAGCTCTTGATGCTGACAATATACAAGACTCAGCTAGCTCTCCTCATGAACTCCATGCCACCTATCAACAGTATTTCTTGCCTTGGACCAAGTCGAAGTTCTTCACCAACTTTAGAGGGCAACTGGCAAACACCTCATCTGCTGCTGAAACAGAGGGAAAAACAGCAACACATCAAGTGATTAGTGGACACTCTAGATGCCACAATGGAACACAGGGTTTTTATTCAGATTATCAAGAAACCATAATCAGCACTGCACATGAAACCAACTAAAAATTAACTTGACAAAACATGACACTAAGCACTCCCATCTGGACCACTAATTTCATTAACCTCTTAACTAATAGGTTTCCCATGCCCATGGGAAACAGACAGAAAAGTGCTCATGCTGTTTTTCTTTTTTCTTCATTGTATATTCAGAACCACAGTGTTCCTGCAGCTGATTATGGTCTCTCCCACAGATTTGAGACTTACAGGCCCATTTCAGTCTATTTTCCGTGTCTTGATAAAAATCAATTCACTAAAAAATGAGACATTCCTTGAAAAATATGTGTAATGTTCAGTGCAATAGTACTTCAAGGCAGAGGGGAAAACCTACATGAATGCTATTTATCTGAAAACAAACACCTCCTCAATTAAAACTGAAATATTTGTGTTTCAAGGGTTTATAAGAAGTAACTTAATAATAAGGCAGTTTAGGAATACACAGAGGGGATAACAGCTTTATGTGGTTTTGGTGTGCTCTATGCTTTATATAAACATTCACAAAACATCCAAGTTTGATAAAGGTGAGAGATACTAGAAAATAAAGATTGAAATATGCCTTTTGATTGTGCAGATTGTAATTCTATGCACAAAGTTATTATTTCCATAAATAAGGAAAGAATGATGAAGTCATTAAGTTTGGGGAATGTATTTTGTAAACTACTGAGTATATAAATAGTTGTATTAAAGTCTTTGCCAATCAAGTTGTCAAACTGAAATTTCTACAGTCAAAACTTGAGTTCTGTAATGACAGCATTTTTACAAGTTGGCAAGTATGGGATTCATCCAAAACCTTCTGAAATCAGTGAATATTTTCATGGGCTTGAATAAGTACTTTAACAGGATATGCTCCATAATGCAAATCTCAACACCTATCTCTGCAAAACTGCTCAAAGCTTTATAATAAAAATTGATTATTTTCAGCTTATAATTTTTCAGCATATTAAAAATTTGAAGTCTCATTGAGGCTCCAAATGCATACTTTTCAATATAATATTTTTCAAAGCTTTCTGTATGTCATTTACTCATATGAAAAATGCCTAGCTAATTAGTAGAACAGAGAATCAAAAGTCGTGAAATCCAGGGTCAAATCTAAACATGATTTTGTGCAATATAGTCTATTCTTCAGTAATGGAAAGAGTTTCAAAGTGCCATAGGCATTCTCTCCTCCAGCACTTGAAATGCAAAGGTTTTTCTACTAACAAAATCTGCAAAAAAAATTTTTTTTTTTTTTTTGCAATTATTTGCAACCTAGTAGAGAGTTTTGCAGAAGAAATGGCCTAGAAAGTATTCATAAATTTTCACTGGCTGTTATGGCTCTTGCAAATACTCACTAAAAAAATCATATACACAAATCTCCCCATATGTTATAGAAGTGGAAATTTTACCATCACTTAAATCTTGCTTGTTCACACAGAATTACTATCCATTGTGGAATGTGGACTTGAATATTTAAAAGTAACAGTAAGAGTTGGTGATAAGGCCTCTTTCTCTCACACAAGAAGTAAATTCCACACCCGATGTGAAGGGTGGATGAGTGTGGGATGCAGAGGCTCCCTGCATGCTCCACTTAGTGGCTATTGAGCTCTGACCCTACACCAGAGCTCCCCAGAGAAGGCAGTTATTCCAGAGAAAATAATCCTTTCAGAGTCCAGACTTGTTCAGAGGTTTATGAAGGCTTGAAGGCTAAATGCAGCCTGAAGATTGTAGTGCTGATAAAAGGATGAAAAATGTAATTTTCAGAGTTTGATAATAAAAAGAAAGAAGTTAGTGCTGGACAATTTTCCAGGATGGTTTTCCCAGTATTCTCTGTATTTTCAGCTAATAAGGTACTTCTATCTTGTTATTTCTGCACATTGCTCAGGAAAATTGCACACTGAGACATGAAGAAGAATGGTAATTTAGTTTTTAGACTTACCACACTTCCCAGAATACTCTCCCATTCTCAGCCTCTTTTGTCCATGGTAGACACCTGCCTTGTGAGTAGAAGGGAGGGTTTCAGGCATGATTCTTGAGCATGACTAATATTTTGGTTTAGCTAAGAAATTATAGGATTTACAGGAAACAAAGATTGCTATCAAATCACACAATCATAGAATGGCTTGGGTTGAAAAGGACCTTAAAAATCATGTAGTTCCAAACCCCTTGACATGAGCAGGGACACCTTCCACGATACCAGGTTACTCATAGCCCCATTTAGCCCAGACTTGGACATCTCCAAGGGATGGGGAGCCCACAGCTTCTCTGGCCATCCCATTCCAGTGTCTCACCACCTTCAGAGTAAAGAATTTCTCTCCAATATCTAATCTAACCTTCCCTCCTTCAGCTTAAGGCCATTTCCTCTTGTTCTATCACCTCATACCTTAGTCAAAGGTCCCTCTCCAGCTCCCTTGTAGCCCCCCAGGTAAAGTGCTGTAAGGTCTTCCTGGCACCTTCTCTTCTCCAGGCTGAATAGCTAAAACTATCTCAGCCTGTCTTCATAGGAGAGGTGCTCCAGATTTGAGATCAATAGATCAATTTAGTGTCCCTTCTCTGGACTCACTCCAACAGGTCAACATCCTTGTGCTGGGACCCTCACACCTGGACAAAGTACCCCAGCTGGGGTCCCAAGATAACTCAAAATAAAAGTGTATTTTATTTCCCTAACGTCAGGAAGTAGATGGTCATGGCTCCCACTGAAGCAGAAATGAAGCTTTTATTCTATTTGGAAATGTTTAATGAGAGAACTGCAGAAGTTAAAAGCTCATGCAGCAGTCATGATGGTGGGAGAACCCTGTTCTCTGTGAGTCATTCAGTGTGCTCACCTGGAGGAGGAGAGGACCTGCCTTCCTCTGCCTGATCAAACCACAGATTTAGGAACTCAGGGGATACAGATAACAAAAATTCAAGTCCTGCCTTCAGAATGCCAATTCCCCCCTCATTGGTAAATGCTCTGACTGCCTGAGTGTTGAATGGGACAGATGGAAAAGTTTGACACCTTCCTCACTTTGCAAATCAAGTATTTCTCCCACAAAGCTCATCAATTGAATTTAGCCACTAAATTTGATCAGCAATTGTGGATCAAATTAAAACCCCCAGTAGGGTCTGAATGAACAAGAGATAATTACTATATGTTTCAATAGCTGCACATATGAAAAAGCTGTAGCTGTATTTTATGGATGTTCTATTTATAAAATACAATTTCTGATGTATATTGTATATATATCTGTGCTTATCCTACTGCAAAAATCAGACACCTTTGCTACAAAAGTAAGCCATTGGTGAAATAAGCACTTACACTATTGGCTAGACGTAAGGCTGAAAGTCTGGAGCAGTTACAAAGTAGAACATTGCCCTAGAGTTACCTCGGTGTTTAATTTCAGCCAAAGCCAGCCTGTGCCCTGCTTATGGTCAATCTGGGAATCCCACCAATCAATCCACTGAAACAAAACCCAAATCCAAAAACCTGCCATTACAAACATGAAAATGAAAGAATATTTTCTCTTTATATGCAAGTTGCCAACACGTGGTTTGGTATTTTCTGCGGTTCTGTCTTCACATTCTGCCTATGCTAAAACAGTGAGGGAGATGGGGAAGGCTATCACCCAGTTTTATAAGTTATAATGGATATATAATGCCCAGCATGTTAAGATAATATAAGACTATTTTCTTTAATTGCTTTGGACTGATACTATTCAATAATTGTGATGCAGGTCTGATCTTAATTATAAACTTCTACATTCTTTTTATATCATTACTTTTAGGTTTGATAAGGTATGTGAAAAATTCTTTGCTATTACCAATAAAAAGCTCTAAGATGGTGTTTGGTTCACATGTTTTGTCTTTTAATTACTGCAGAGTAATTGAGACAAATGAAGCAATTATATCAATGTTGCACATTTCCAAAACTGTCTCGATTTTAAAAACTCAAGAAAAGTCACCAATCAGCTGGTTGACAACTGGCTAGTTGTAGTTAGTTAGTAGTACCTGATCCATCCAAAACACAACCATCTCCTGCTTCCTGGTTTTCTCCTTTCACCCTGGACCTGAAAAGAAACTGGGGTTCAAATTGAGTGAAGTAATCACAGAGATACCTATATGCACCTAATTAGGATAGAATGGTAATGGCAGAAATGTAGCACTCCAAGGTTTTGCATTTAAGGTACTTTACAGGACAGGTCTGGGGTCATAAACTACAAAGCATGAGCAAGTAAAACCAAGAGAAGGCAGATAGATTTTGGAGCTTTTTAAAATAATTATTTTCTTAAAAATAAATGACTAGAATTTTACGTACTAATCTACCAGTTTGGTAAAAAGCATACATTTCAAATTTATTTGCTCACCTCCACTTATCAATTTCTAGCAAAACCTGTTTAAAAAAGATTGAGAAATCATGAATGGAATATAGAGCCAAGATAGCCAGTGAGCTTCAGCTGTGATTTAGCCTTCATTGACTGAGTGACACAAACAAGTGGCAATGACTTCAAAGTGAAAAACTGGGAAGCATTCAGAACTGGAGGGAAAGGCTGCAGTTGGCTTGCTGCACTGCCAAACCCTGCTGCAGCCTCTCTGCTGGCTCAGCAAACAAAGTCTCCCACCAGCATTGATCAGGCTGGCTTATAAAGGGGTCCCTCTAGACAGACTCGAGATAGATACTGTTAAACTCTTCCTACATTTTGTTGAAAAAGATGGGATTTCATACGGTCCAAGACAAGCCTTGGCTTCTTTCTCACCTCCTAAGTGGAGCTCATTTGCTCAATTCTGACATTCAAAGCAAGAGAATCCCATAACTAATAGAAATTAGGTAAGCATGGGCCATGACAAGTTCAGTAGGGAAAAAAGTAGACATCCCCAAGTTTAATGCTGGCTATGGATATATAAACAAAATCCCAAACGGGATGGGACTGCTGTGGAACACAGCTCAAGCTGCTTTATTTTTCTAAATATCATTTTCATTACATGGTTGGGACAATGTGAAGATGCCAGCAGGTCACATCCTCAGCAGCAGCTACAGAATATGATGTTACAGTACACTTTGAAAGTTTTTTGACCAATCACAAAAAGCACATTGACAGTAGTTCTATCCAACCACCATAAGTACATGCACCTTTGGTTAAAACAATGCTTGCTTATTTTGAATACAATACCTGCTTGTAAGCCTTAAAATACAATGCACAGAGCTCCATTATTAATCTTAGAGCTTCCTAATATCTTGCTAGATATGCTTTTCTGCAGCTTAGAGAGTTATTCTAGCCAAGTGTTAATACACAGACCATTGTTCTATATTTCCTTACTTTCTCCATCTCATATAACTTTTCTGCTGACAAATCTTAAATTGCAGTTCTGCTGTTTCTAAGACCTGTTTTTTTGCAGCTTTCCCAAAATTCTCTGATTTTAAGGATTCCCACACCCAAGGTAATTAAAATAATAGATTAGTGTCAACAAAAAGGAAGAGCAGATTGAGTTACAATGACTGATCTGAAGCTTGAAGCGTTATCCCTCAGGGATTTTCATCCCAGGATATTTTCAGTATGTAGAGTCTGTCTAGTTCCTCAGAAATGAGAGAACAGCACAGCAATGCTCTCCACTTCCCCCTGCCACCACTTTGAACCCACTGTTTTTAATCTGCTTTTTTTTTTTTCTTAAGAGGCAGAGACACATTTACAAGTTGCACCCTAGAGACAAAAGTCATTATCCTTTTCCAGCAGCTTTATCTATGTATTCTTCCTTAATATTAGAAACACTTTGATTTATGAAAATGTGCTGCAAATACAGGATTGACATTGCATGTAGCTAGGATAAGGACAGACAAGCCAAATAACTCATGAGAGCAAGTGACAGCTCAGTTCTAAAATGCCTGTTAAATTCCCCTAAGTTACCCTGTGTTTTGAGTAAATACAAAATAAAATCTGATACCTAGTGCAGAAAAACCCAGAAATCTAGAAAAAGTGGTCACAAATAGCCAACAAGACTATTTTCTAATCTAGGAAAATTCAAAGTGAAAGTCTCTATTTTTTTATCATTTATATTAATCACAATTATATATCTACTGTATTATGAATGACAGTAGATCTTGAGCATGGTGAAAGGCAGCAGAACTATCAAAGAATGCAGATTGTTGCTATAAGTAATGACAGGAGAAATTAATCAAGGGTTGATTGTGCTGCATGAAAGTAGCAATTTCATCTTCCCAGTACACCTACAAGTATGAAAATGCTAACTGAATGCATGATTAAGCATAGCAGCTGTGCTTATGTCATACAGAATTAATAAGCCCTACTAATAAAGCCAAAAACAAATAAATTGAGAAGAAATTCAAGGGAAAAAGATAAATTGAGAATACCTTTGCACCATAAAACAGAAAAGCCTTGATGTGTAAGGGTGCCCTGAAGAGGGAAGAGAAACACAGAAAGGTCACTTTTTCTTTTGAACAATGATGTGAAAAATGATGCTGGCAATTACACCTTCAGATCCCCAGCTGCAGTGTACCCACTGCCAACAGTTACAAAGAAAACCATACACAACTACAGCTTCCACAAGGGGATGTAACAAAGACACAAAATAATTCCAACACTATCACTTTCACTTGAAACTTACTCCTAAAGCACCTACCATATTTTTGTTACATGCCTACAGCAGTTTACACAAAAAAAGCCAGGGAATGAGGGACAGAAGACACAGCTGTCGATGTCGCCTCAACACCTTTGATTATAGGATGGAGTTTAATGTTTAAAATCCAGTATAGGAAAATAAAACTGTTTTTAAACTAATTTAATTGGGAATTTAGTTCTGTACCTGACAGTTCTTGACCAATATTATAGACTGTTGAAGAAACTGACCTCCCTTTTTGAAATGAAGAATTAATGGTATTAAATTTGTCAGTGTAAGAAATACATTTAAACATTCCCTGTAAGGGTGTGAAACCCATCACCAGTAGAAACTGGGCCAGCATGGGCTAGGACATGATCAATAGCAAGAGAGCAAACATCCCCCTGGTAATTCAAACACAGCTTGGTTGAAATACCCCAAGAGATTTCAGCTCCTATCTGGCAACTAACAAAGCAATGTAA
Source organism: Muscicapa striata striata (assembly GCA_030060385.1). NCBI lineage: Eukaryota > Metazoa > Chordata > Aves > Passeriformes > Muscicapidae > Muscicapa > Muscicapa striata. Next base: position 1,213,226 of record JAREIS010000134.1, read on the forward strand.
ACAATTACTAACTTGGAATCTTTTTCACATATTTGCAGTAACTTCCAGTAGCTCAAGATACTAGAAAGAGAGTTTTCACCTTCCAGAATGTGCCATTTGAGGTAACAGCTTAAAGCATTTCAACCAATGTGCAGGAATATGCTATTGAATAGATTCTGGGTCCTAATGCAAAACCACCCAAACCAAAATATAATGAGCTTGTTTATATGCAACAGGAAAAAATGTCTTTAAAACTTTCAGTTTGAATCAATACTGACTGCTTTCAATGCTTGTGAAAGCTTTTATTTCATGATAAAAATTGCCAGAAAAGTTAGAATTTCAAAAGAAAAATTATGAAGAGCACTTAATTGATGTCAGTACAACTAGACAATGCAATAAGCACAACACAGAGGTGCATGTAGAAAAATATTATAGTTTACTCAAATTTCAGCTTTATCTAACACAGTTGTTGAATTAAAGAATCTCAGTTCTTAAACTCTCTAAGATATTTTACCCTAGAAAAATTAAACCTCAGCAACTGAGGAAATAAAACTTGAATTTTCCAACTACGAAGCAATTCCATCAAAATGCTAAGGAAGTAAATTTCTTCTATTCTGGTACCGTGCTCATCTCTATTTTACACAGGTCACATTTATCTGCATTGGTTAAATAAATTTTCTATTAATAAATGTTAAAGGATTAATATGCATTTAATATCACAAAACATGTCTTGTCAGGGTGTTCAAGTATCTGAGGAGGATATCTCTCAATCTTGGAATCCAGAAAGATTTGGGAAAAGATTCCTCTTTAAAGCAGATGAGCAAGATGACAAAATTAAGTGCTTTCTTTGCTCAGAGTGGCACATTACCACCAAAAAAGACCAACTATAAAAAGCCTCAAGCAGTAGATATGCTGCCACCAGAGTCTTTGGAAACCAGAAATGGGAGGTTACATAAATTCACCAGAAGACAATCAAAACCAAGACCCACATGTTTGAGTTCAAACTCCGTGGCTTTCAATAATGACTGTGCTTTAGCTACTTTCTATCCAGCTGGATTGATTTTTCCAGAGGACAAAACACAGTTCTTGACTTCCTCAATATCGCTACTGACACAAAACAAACAGCAAAAGAAATTAATGTTCTAGCTCTCTGCTAGAGCAGAGACTGAATGTACACTGAGTAAACTCACCCATTGACAAGATGTTTGAATTAAATCATGTAGCTACAAATAGTTCTGTTCTGGTAATGCCAGTGGAGGCTGGATTGTTATTATCCAAAGTATGGTAGCAGCCAGAGATCCTGGTGTGAAGATAACTAATGACTCTGTGAGAACAGACTCATCTCTCCTGGTTAATAAGAAATCATGTTATAGAGTTAAAGCAGCAAATAAACAAGAAGCCCTTAAATTGAAGCTGAACATCATATACCTACAGAATCTAGGACAACCCTCATGGGAAGAAAATGCTGCATCAAAAAGTAAGAGTCTCACTCACTACAAGTACCAAATCATTAAATTGATGGCAAAAAGAAAAATAGTAAATGGAGCCTTGCTGTAATAGAACATAAAACCCACAAGACATTAGTTGATAAATCATTTTATTTTAAATATAGGTATTAACTCTAGTACAGCAGAGGAGTCCAGAACTGAACTTAGTTTGCCCAGCTTATGTGAACTTCTCCCACCCTTCCAGTCTAATGAGCAACTCCTTCACCAGACCATCAGGAAAAATCTCTTCATCTTCCTTGACCTGTTGTGTTTTACATAAAGCCATTGGGGTTCAAAGAATTTAGTAAGATTTTAATTAACAATTTGAAAGGTGCAGATCACTGGGGGCCATTTTTGCTCATTAATTTAACAACAAAACCTACTTCACTATTAATTAGAACATTTCTAACACAAGTGAAACAGCTGTGGCAGTCCAGGCCATCTCATCATTATTTTCTTATACACATGAATATTTAAAAGTGCAAGGAACTTCAACAACACATACACCAGTACAGACCCTTAAAAAAAAGATAGAAATAGTCTGAAAAATTACTTGACCCAAACAAATGAATTGGAAGAAAACCAGAGGCTCTAGAAGAAAAAACACATTATTGTCTGACAGTCAGGACATGAAACCAGAGCCTTTCAGGGATGTTTTGGATATTTTCATTTTTTCAAGAAAGAGTTCTGAAGGAATATTAAGTACCACAGCTCTGAAGATTTACAATGGGTATAATATTTGCTTCTGGAACAAGTTGACAAGTACCAACACCAACTACTACTGCTACAGAGAAAGGAATCTCACCACTTTTAGCCAAAAAACCAAAAGGAAATACTTCAATTTTAAGCTCCAGTGGCACTATCTGATCCCTAGCTGAAACAGGGAAGTCAGGCTTTCCAACCTTTTTCCAAATGTTAGTCTGGAAGCTATTGACTGGTCAGAGGTCAGGTATAACCAATCCCATCTCTGAGGTTTTGGCAGAGTCTTTCATTGGTCCCAAAAACACCTTAGGAACTTTTAATGGAAAGAGAAGACACTTTCAAAACCCAGCTTTCAAATCCAAAACTTTCAAAACTAGATTCAAAAAGCTGCTTCTCCTTTTTCCTTATTTGTTTGCTAAAAGTCAATTTATATTTGCTGACTTTGCAAATCAGCAAACATTTGTGATACAAAGTTTTAAGACATGACTTTTTTCTTCATTATGTGCATTTATAATATCTACTGTTAGCTAAGAGGAAAGTCTAACCTCTAATTAAATCGTTTGAATCTTCATCTTTGCTGCCATCTGTAGGTAACTTGAGTGGTACAAAAGTAACAGTCTGTGATCAGGACCTGTGCCTGTGGGAAAGCATGATGTTCTTGTTACCTGTACCTCCTGATTTTAATGTTAAAATTAGGCAGAAAAACATAAAAGATAAAACATACAACAGCTTGTGGCTTAGCCTCTTCCTGCACCTCCAATTAATCTTGCAACTGAGGTAGTAAAAAAAAAGGAAAATTAAGTTAGAATCGCATAATCATAGAATGGTTGGGTTGGAAGAGCCTTAAAGATCACACAGTTGCAACCTCAGGCCATGGGCAGAGATGCCATTCATTAGATCAGGTTCCTCAGGGCTCCGTTCAGCCTGGCCTTGAACACTTCCAGGGATGGGGCATTCACAGCTTCTCTGGACAACCTGTTCCAGTGCCCCACCATCAGCTGAACAAAGAACTTCTTTCTAACATCTCATTGAAACCTACCCTCTTTCAGTTTAAAACCATTTCTCCTTGTCCTGCTGCTATCTGCCCAAATAAAAAGTCCCTCTCCCTCCTTTTCATAAGCCCCCTTAAGGTACTGGGAGGCTGCAATTCCATGTCCCCAAAGTCTTCTCTTCCCCACATGGAACAACCCCAGTTGCTGGACCCATGATGAAGATCTAGACTATTTTACAGCATTATTACATCATGGGATGCACCACAACACCTGCAATTTTGACTACAAATATGAAATCTAAGTCTTGGTGTATGTCTGGTTGTTGAAACAAAGTTTCTCTGCAGTGAGCCATGTAATATGTTAGCAGAACTGTTACAATAAAAGAAAACTTCTCAAAAGAAAAATAAACCAAAACCAGAGTGGTTGATCATGATTTTAAACCCATTATGACCAATCTTAGAAATCTGAAATTATACAAGTGAGGTCAGCATTTTAAATATTTGATTTAATGACTGGACAATTTTAATACATAAAAATAGATACTTAGTAATGAACAAGTTTATACAAACCAGATTTCTTTTGTACAGTACAAAACAATGATGGAGATAAAAAAAGATTTGCTGGTTACAGGGCAAGACACAATAACAACAAAACACCATTGAATAAATTTTTTAAAATTATCAGAGGCTTATTTCATAAATACAGTGTAATGCTTTCATTTAACAAATACAAAATTTACTATTTAATTTATCAACATCAGGAAATATATAAAATGTCTTTGAATGACAATCTGATTTAAAAACTGATGCAAATACAATAGCATTTTTAGAATTCTGAGGTAATATTACACATTATCTCAAAAAAAGCTTCAATAAATAAAACTAAACAGAAGGCAAAGTGCAGTTCAGTGAAAAGGAGAAAAGATAAAGCTTTCATCTTAACAATAGTAGATAAATAGTTATTAAAAGTGGGTTTAAGCCTTAAAAAAATATTTTGGCTAATTTGCCATGTTTTCAGATAAACTGTATAGCTATCTATTCATAAGCCAACCTTTCATGAATCCAATTCTACAAAGAGAGGAAAGGCAGTAGGTCTTTGTTTCCAGGTTTCTTACTTACATCCATATTCAGGTGTTAGAAATTTAACATTGCTTCCAGCTACCTAGCTCATTCAGTGCAACAGTGAAAGCTTGATTTATTTCTCAACATCTGAAATTCTGCAGGTTAAAATTAATTTTAAAATCTCCATTAAGAAGATACAATGTAAAAATGCAGAATTTTTCAGTGCTGCTTTTAGCACTCTTCATGCTAACCTAGTATAGTTCCAGGCTAAAGCCAATGGAAATTTTATTACTGGTTTCAATGACAGCACTATGAATACAGTGTCAAATATTCTAAAATATCCTAATATTTATCACTGCCTCAATAAAACAGTAAAATCACCAGTAACTTTTCTAGGAGAAATTTTTAAAAAAATTTACACTTAGCTACTGAAGAATATCCAGAAAAACTTTGAAATCATGAATTAGACAGATTAATTTGTTCACCATTTGAAAATCTGTTGATTGTATGTAAATAATACAGAGAAAGAAAGACTTATATAGTATTTGAGTACAGACACTACAAGATAGTTATGCATCCATGCCCCAGCAGAAATCAATGGGGAAAGCTGACAAATTAGATGACAAAGTGTCTCAAGTGATCTGGGCCTTATTCAGCTGAAAGAAAAATCTACAGAACACACAGTAGTTGTTCATATTTAAAAATACTGTACTGCATGCTGATAAATTCTTTCCACTTAATGAATAAAACCCAGACTTAAAATTATTTCAGTATTTTAGAACCATTTTTTCCCCAGCTGCTAATTTACTAACTCAGAGCAGACATACCAAGAATTCTTTTCACGGAGTTTGTGCAGTGAAAAACACAAAACATTTTTAAATGCTGGTCTCCATGTTAATGGAAGTTGGAACATTCTTCAGAAATGTTATTGTATTCACTTTTGTCACAGCTTATTTAAGATTTTCAACAAAATTGCTGCAAAAAAATGATAGCATGATACACTAAATCAGTTTTCCACCTGTTGTGGATATAATTCTCTTCCTAAAGCATTTCACCAGATGTGGAGTTGATTTTAAATATCTAGTTTTGTTTAATATAATGCTACAATAGATCTGGCTAGTGTGCTGTTAAGAATGAACATACAAATTCCTTAATACCTGTAGCTTGAACTTGAATCCCCTCAAGCTGAAAAAATACCTTTTAACACTCTTGTACAGTCAAGTGTAAAAGCTGAATATACATCATCTAAAACCTCTTAGTCATAAAAAATAATTTTTTAGCAGTAAATGGCACTATCAAAACCCTATTTCTTCACAGGCAGTTATTTACATACTTCTTAGACAGCTGGTTTCACTGACAAGGAAAACCAGAATAAAATTACTTACAGTTTATAAAGACTAAAATTCCTATTTGTCTTTGTGAAAAAAATGGCTACATGCTGATGTTATAGTTTTTCTATTATTAATATTAATTGAAAACAATCTACCACTGGGATTTATCAATAGAGACATATTCTGTGTGTTACCTCCCAGTGGGATATCTTGATGTAAAGGAATCATGATTAATGATAAAGTGCTATTAAGAAAAACCTAAAACTTGAGAATTGTCTTAGTTGGGTTTCATTTATCAAACAAATGAGCTTTTTGTACAAAGAAAGCTATTTTCTGTGACAAAGCAAGCAGCAAATATATTGCCATTCAGGAAAAAAACCCATACACTTGATATTTAATTAAAAAATTATCTCAATGCAATAAAACTGGCACAGTATCAAGAGACACAACAATGAAAAGCTTAAAGGCACAATCAGAAGAGAGTGAATGCTACATAAAAATGCTGTTCTTGGAGTATTTAATCTTATTCCAGACCAAACCCCTCTGCATTTGAAATTCCAATTATTAACTTTTGCTTCAGTTCCTTCTTGTTCTTGTAGGGAGGGAGACAAAGCTGGTTGAAGCAGGTATGTGCCACAGGTAACCTAAAATAATTTTAAAAATACCCAGCAAAACACATTTAAGAATAATGCAATAGAACCAGAACGCTGCCAACTGCCTAAACATTTTCAGTTAAACATTTCTTAAGAAATCCTATAAAAAGAACATTTATCCCAATGTTGGTTCAAATTCTGTTGAATGCAAGTAACACCACTACTGGTAGTAAGTACCTCAAATGAATTTGTTCGCCTGCAACTCCCTCCTCCAACTTTTTTTTTTTTTTTTCAAGTTGGAAACATCTTTTCCAGATTTCTGGGTATAGACAGAATCCACAACATGGAAAAGGAAGGTGAGTCCTGCAGTAGGTACAGACACACCTAGAAGAACCACAGTTAGGTGTCTGTGAGGATATAGAGCTCAGGTTCAGCCTGCTAAAACAGGTCCTTACAGACTTCAGCAGAGAGCTCTGAAGAACTGACTGATGCTGGAAAAACAACAGTTCACAAATTCTGGTCTCAGCTATACCAACACTTCAGTTCCAAGTTACTTCTGAGAATTCTGAGAGCCTGAATACATGTATTGCAGATATAGCTAAGGAATGCCTGACTGAAACACTGGAAACTTTGCTTCTCACTAGAATGGATTAATTTGATGAGCCTCAGGTAATAAAACACTACAGGAACTTCTTGCCATTTAAATTCTCAAGTGACATGGAGAACACACCTGAGGATACAGACTTGTCCTACAGCTGATAACTGGGGAGACAGGAGAAGGACAATGAGCTCAGCCTGCCATTTGGAAAACACACTGAAAAATGTATTACATTTGGGAGCACATTTTATTATGTGACTCAAAAGCCCTTTAGGTCTCTTTTTATTTCATCCCTCAGTCTTGAATGGCACCAACTTGGCCTTTGATCATTGGCAAACATGCTTGAAAGAGGGTGGAACCCCAAATTTGGAAACAAAAGTTACTTTTCTCCTCCCTGACCTTTAAATAATCAGCAAAGATCTGTTAATTGGACTGGAGTAATGGCTCAGAATTTTCAAAGTAGAGAAGCTTTTATTAATTTGCCAATTCTTATTGCTATTACATTCTTTGATCCTATTGTGTGAGCAATGTGATGATGGTGTCTACATTTATCCCTGTGCAGGCAGTCTGACAGCAACAATTATCTTGCAAAACATGGACCTACAGCAGTTTAAAATGCACACTATTTCAAAACACATTTTCTCATTTTTAAGAAAAAGAACAATTTACTGAAGGAACATAAAGAGTGATTCAATATTGACTGATTTTTCTTCATTTTTCATCTGATCTTCATGTTCCTTTAATGTTACTGGAACCATTTATTACCTCACTGAGAAAAGCATTAGAAATACCACAGTAATGAGATGAATTAAATTTAAAACAACCCCAAATTTTATTATGTTTATGTCTTTAGATCAGCTTTTCACAGAAAAAACAGCAAAATTCAGACCTTGAAAAATACATTTTTATATTCAGACTTTGAAAAATAGTTTAAGTATTTTGATTTCTCTAACTGTTTGAGAAATCTAGGTAACGTCAATAATTACTGCTTCACAGAGAGCTTCAGAGCAGCAAGTTTTTCTACACAGCTTCCAAATTATTTAAATTGACCTTTTCCAGTCTTAAGAATTAAAAAAATATTAACTGGGTTGCTATAAATAACACCATCAAAATAAAAAAAAATTCAGAAAAATTCATGATAGTTCAAGGTATATTTTCATTAGGTCAGCTGTCATGTTAGGAATGATCAAATGATTTATTTGAATTGAAAACATGTAAATAATCCCTATAAATAATTACCAGCCTCAAATGTAAGCACTGACTGGAAAAACAATTTCCTTGTTTTTTAAATTCATACAATTAATAAGTGGGCATAACATTTTGAAGGCAAACTAAAGGAATCCATGCAATTTCTTCCTTGTACATTTTTTTCTCTTCTCTAAAAAGACATTAAAGAGCAATCTTGGGAAAAAATTTATTGAAAAAATATTAAAAATCCAAACATTACTTACCAATTAGTAGATGTTTCACTCTTTGAAATCTTGAAATTCAGATCAGCCATTCCTCCCACAGGTACTCTATCACTTCCTGTAGCAAAATGAAGCAGCTTCTTTTGAAGGTCCAGGGAAAATCCAAGTACTACATCCCAGAAGTATCTATACTCAGGGCAGAGGGAGAAAATGTTGCAATGCAACATTGTAAAAAAATAGCACGAGGATGATAATAAAACTACAAGTACTACATGATGAATATCACTTACTGAGAGTTTAATTAACTAATATATAGGACACCAGCAGTACCCAAATATACAAGGTTAAATTCCCAAGGAATTGACAAGTAAAATATTTTATCAATTTTGGAATGATGTCTTGCCAAATGATGTTTCAACCCACTTATCTATGCAACTATAAATGCCTTCTACTCACTAATATAAAAAAAACTTAGTATCAAAGAGAATTGAGTAAAAAAAGTATTTTTAGAAGATTGGATAATAAAAATACTGAGATTTCATATGCAAGATTTGGACCTTTTCTTTTCAAACTACTCCACTTCAATGTGGTCATAATCTTTTAAAGATATTCAGTAAACACATACCATTAAGGATTTAATTCTTCCTACTTATGACAATTTAGTAGTGTCTGTGTCTTATGTAGAAATAGGTTTCTAAAACTTCAGTCATTTTCAGATCATTCTTGAAGAGATTCCTGATGGAAGTCTAAAATTCCATGATGTTTTTAACTCAGTAATTGGAATAAAAACTCAGGCATACCGTATAGTCAGATCAGTTTTCTGGTAGCCCTCATACTGGGTACTTCTCTGTAAAGCAGACATGTCCAGCTCAGGACTGCCACAGACAAGAATTTCAACCTCCTCTGGACGAAGTAGCTGCCATAAATCAAGGACAAATCATTTAATTTAAAAAAACAAACAAAAAAACCAACATGAGAAATGATGCTCCTAGATTAAGATAAAGTTTTTATTTTTCCATTACAGAAAAATTAACAGAATATCATTCAATATAAGTCTCTAACTTGGATATATACTGATTATAGAAAAATTAATTCCTCATCACTTTGAAGACTCTCTTACTGCCATATACAGTAGAAGGTTATTACAGGATAACACAATATTTCAGCATATTTTGTTCTTCACTTCATCATTCCTACATTTATTACACTGACTTGCCTATCATGTGATCAGACTACAAAAGGGTCAAGAAGAAAATTAAGTTTGTACATATGGAAATCTGAGGGAGGGTCTTGATGTCAATTTTGATTTCAACTTCCATTTCATTGTCCTTCCAGTGTAGGTAGCTGAGCAGCAGAGGCTGACAGAACTTGACTCTCAGGTGTACACAGTGCTGTGCAAAGTGAACACACATAACAATAAGCCATGTTTAATACCCACTAAACTTCCACCTGCAGAACCCACTTATTCATTTACTACAACATCATCAAGTTGTATGGAAGTATGCCATGGCATTTCCAATGGGCTCTCATTGTCCCTCCAGAACCTTCCCTGCAGTTGGGCACACCTCACTTTGCTGCAAGGTGTCACAGTTCACCAATTTCACTGGAATTTAGAAAATCCTGGGCAAACTGAAATTTTCTCTTCTTTCTTAGTGTAGAAGGGATGCTGTAAATTAAAAAAATCATTTCAACAGCCAAACAGGACTGAAAATAGAATAATGCTTAATCTCAACCTCACTGAGTGTTCTTCCTGTAAAAAGCAATAGGTGTTTTCAGAGTAGTCAATCAGGAGCACTCAAACACAGCTGTTCTGCAGTTCCTAAGTGCAGGGAATACACAGAAACCTTGTAAACACTCACAGGAGAGCCTGTGATGTATCTGTGAATACATAGTGATAAACCTGTCTTCTGGAGTTGATTTCTCTCTTTTCAAATGAAACACTACCGAGAATAGTTGATTACCTGATTAATTTCTTCACTTATGTTGGATTAATCAAGTCTATCAATCAGTCAAGATTCCTTCCAAATCTTAAAATTATTATGCAATTTAATTTAGATAATACTTTAGTCAAATACTTGAAATAGAAGGGAAGAGTTATGTTTCATTTTATTCTTACCAGTAATGCATATGAAGCACAGACACTATGAAATCCATAATAGAAAGCTGCAAATTGTTTGTAGATCGATCTATTGAGAAGAAAATCAACATAGAGCTGCACATATTCTAAAAAAAAAAAATTATTTTATTACATTTTAATAATTTTAATCAATCACTGCCCTCTAAAATTGTAGCGAATATGAAAAATGAATGCACTTAATTTTAAGATACCATTGGCAGGCATACCAGAAAGAACTACAGCCATTTCATTTTCACACTTTGTTAATGAAATCATAGGCTTATAGAAAGGAGAAAAAGGACAAACTTAAATCTGCAAAGTATGTGTAGTTAATATACATTGAAGTACCTTTCCTATTCCTATTTGTGACTGGAATTTTATCTCCATTTGGCTTTAAGCTGTAAGATTTTATAACACCAAATTCTTCCTGAAAAACCTACAGAAAAAGAGGAGTCAAGATCAGCACTGGAAAATATATTCATATACTTACAAATGACAAAGCTTATAGTATGTCATGCATTCCCCCCTCTCTCTTCAGCACATGCTGTAATTTTGAGGGTTGTGAGGTTTTTACAAGGTAAGTATTACAATTTTCAACAAACTGCTCAGAAAATTAGTATTCAAAGAACAAAAATCGACCCTGTTACATAGTGGCATGTCAAACTGACCTGCAGGTCTGGAGCCATAGAGCTTTTCATACAAAATAATGGCATAGGAGCAGCAAATACAATTAAGAAGGTATTTGCTCTGCTGGAGCTCACCAACATGAAATTTCATTAACTCGTATGTGTGCTCTGAAACAATGAGTAATTGAAAAAGACTTCCCTGACTGAAATAGCAGTTACAACACACAGGTCAGGCAAAACTGTAAAAACTTCAACAGGCTATTGCTGAAGTGAGATTTCCTGGACAAAATGCATAAAATAACCAAGTAAACTTTGACTATCTTTTGGGTTAGACAGAAAAGCAAAGAGCTGGAAATGCCCCATCAGCTGGCCAAGAGACCCTGGTGGTGAGCACTCCAAGAGCTCGGAGTGTCATCACGGAGCCAACCGCGGAGCACCCAGCAGCACGGCTCCTGGAGCCAGCTCTGATCCCCACACTGATATTCCAAACCACCAGCAAGCACAGCAATGAGCCACTCCACTGCTATTCTAACATTGGGAAAAAAACCACTGGACGAGGTTAAGAACCACTTATAGTTGTGCATTTAATGACCTGAAAGGTTGAGTAAAAATCCTCTTCAACATTGCCTTCGTAGGATAGAAGTTCACTCAGTCCATGTGCCAATTCCTACAATAGGAGTAAAAACTCTTCAGTTAATCTACAAAACTAAGTAATGCACTTTGCAAGGATATGTCAGAAGCATTGTTTTATACAGAAAGTGTCTTGGAAAAAGCTGTATTTTTAAAGTGCACATTATGCTTGAAAACACAGAGATTTTCTGTTTTCATCAGAAGAAGACTTTATCAGCCTGTGCTGAAAAAAGACTGCTTTGAAAAAGGTTTGTAACTCAAGCATTAAATATAAAAAAACCAGGTTTTATATCAGTAATTCTGTCTCTTAGAAAATGTAATACTTACAGGCATAACCTGAAACAAGTCCTCTAATGTGACACCACAGATGCCTACAAGTGTGTTATGATCACAGGGAACAATGGGAGGACTCAATAATTTCTTGTAACAGCAAGGTGGGAAACGAATATCCAAGGTGATGCTGTTATATACAGCAAGCCCCATAAGCTATATATGTCAAAAGTTAAGGGCAAATCTGACACAACTTTATTAAAGTTTGTATTTTTGTAGATTGGAAAAAGTATTTTAAGATTCATGCTCAACAAACAGAAGGAATGTAAAGTACTTCACTGTTTCTGGACTGAATTTTAAATGAAGTTTTTCATTACAATTAAGCAGTGGTTAACATGGTCAAATGATGCACATTGACAGAATGCTTGAGAATCTTCTTCATAATATTCTATACAAGCATTTCTCCAATAAATTTTTCCAAAGTTTTGTTATGAAAAAGAGAAAGATAAATACGTGTTTTCCAGTGAAAGATCAATTAAGCAGTATTTCTTTTAAATAAATCTAAAAAGCATTAAGACAAACCTGCATTGATACTACAGCTCATCCACTAGCACAATTAAGTGCATCCCATGAAACAAATTTGAAACTATCCTAATTCAGCTTCTCACAAAAATAGAATAAATCTGTCAGAAAAGACCTGATGTCATTGAAATCAGCAAATGGACACTATTACCTCACCTCAGTGGAGTTATAAGTATGTACTATCATAAGTCGTTTGGCTGAGGTCTTCATTTATAAGCACAACAGAAAACATAGAAAATAAACTTGTGCTCAAAATAGGCTTCCATTTTGTAATAAAAAAGGCAAAAAGCCACATACTGCTCAATGGGGACTTACGTATTAATGGACACAATAATTAATTGATGTTTACTGAAAGAAACTCAGAAGTTTAAGTTCATTAAAAATTTGCAATTTATACACAAAAAAGTTGCAAGTTTAACATTGACTTAGCATTGTCTGACTGTAAAATGCATCATGTACTCCATTTTCTTCCTATTTTTAGTTCACTTGCTTGAACTATATTAAAAAAATACATTTAAAATTGAACATAAGTATATATACAACCTTTGAAGGAGCTTGAGGCTGTGCCTTATTTTACCACACTAGCTCATCGAATGGTTGTCATTTGGAATGTTCTAGCAGACAGAAAAGGATACGGCTCCAACCAGTCGGAATTCCGAATAGTTGTCACATTTAAAGCTGCTGAACCAATGGCACTGCGAGTCCTTGTGGTAGGTGAACATGCCTGCAGAACAGCAACATGGCCCTTAAAAAGCCTTAGCTTTGTAAGAATTTATACAAAGCCTCACCTTTCTCACCCATGGCTTACCCAGGAATGCTCCTGGGGGTGCCCACATCCCCATGCTTGTTCTCAGGACCCTGCTCCCACCCGTGGCAGGAGCCTGCAGGCAGGGCTTGGGAAGGAGCACCAAGGGCAGTGCCAAGCCTGAAGCAAGCTCAAGCCCACTGACCCTACTTGGTGCTGGTGCAACATGTTCTTCAGGGTCTCCAGCTGTGGATATTTTGCAATGTCCCTATGCAATCTGTTTCTACATTGTGCTCCAGCGTCAGTACTGCCATAAACATTAACTGTCTAAGCAAACATTTTCTTACTGCAATGCAAACTCACTTATTTCCTCCTTTCTAGGTCAATAGCAGATAACAATCCCTAAAAATGCTGGCATGAATCCCATGATACAAATACCATAAGCTTTACCTTCTTAGAATAGAAAACCATAAATTGTTTATGTTATACACACACACTACCAGCGAAGGGGTATGTTTCATATTTTCTGTCAAAAAATTATAGCAGAAAAGTTAAAAAAGCCCCAAACCACATGTACCCTAAAAAAGCCACTCATGGGTCTAAATGACAAGCCAGATCCTACTGAAATCATGAGTATAGATGAGTTTGACTGCTATTTGCGTCAGATACAGAACATTCTGTTTTAAAGAGTGACAGAAAGTAAAAAACCTACATAATGAAAGCAGATAACAGCTCTAAAATGCCTAGGAAGTATTGCTCAGAGAGGCAAGACACACTCCACACAAGCATGCTCTAATGCAGAAGTAAATTGGATAAAATGTGATGATCTTTTTGAATTTGTTGGGATTGAATTAGCCAAGTTTATTGTTGCCATGGTCTGTCCACACCAAAGCACTGCCTAGTTTTAAGTCTTCTTCTTCATCTTCTATTCAATAGCTCACTGAATCTCTGGAAGCAAAGTTGGTGAAAAATAATATTTAAATGAAAAAAAAAATCCAAGTCCTTTTGACTTAAAAAATAAAGAATGAAAATCCAACTTGTCTCAAGGACACCAAGTTCTTATGATAAATTACAGGCAAAAAGCTGCCTTCACATTTCTCCCCTCCCTACTCTCCTGAGCAATTTATCTTTTGAACTCCAGCTTAAAAAGGTGCTCATCACAAAAGGTTTAGACACTGCCATTAGACATTGTCAGAAGCAACAAAATAACTGCATGTAAGGCAGAGCAAGGTTCACATACTAAAAGATCATAAGGATGTTGGAACAAAATAGGTTTTGAATCCCATCTGTTAATTGTCCACACCAAGATAAAGAAAGCACTGCAAAACACACAGGCAGGCAGACAGCTGAGTTAATTAAGAGTTTTTAAATTCCAGGAATTAAACCTGAAGAATCAGTTAAAATGGAAAGGGTAACAACAGTGATATTTTCCCTTCCAAGCTTCTGACATGTTATTTGCATCTTAAACATTAAAGACAGCAGGGGATACAGTCCCTTTCCAAGGGACAAGAATATTTCTGAACTCCTCCCACACTTTGCTGATAGTCGTAACAATGAAAGAATTTGCACTTTAAAGTAAGGAAGCCTGCCAGAGATAGTGAAAAAATAAATTACTCTGAATGTTTCCAAACTCATCAGTTACCAAGCTCTGCTGACAGCATTTTTACTAACAGAACTGTCAAACTTACAGAATGCTTTTTGCAGGATAAATTGTTTCCTATTAAGGTTGCTCTCACCAATGTCATGTCTTCACAGAGACCCCTTTTGACTAGTAAAAAGGCTACAGGCAAATAACAACCTCAACAGATATGACGCATATTTATGACTTAAAATTCTGTACCTTTAGAAGCACTCCTATAAACATCAAAGGACCATGATTTTCAGGGACATGAACATTTCCAGGCAAAGGCAGGCAAGCTCAATGACTATCAGGTGTTATGCTTAAGTCCCTGGAAATCAATTTAAAAGCCATCCTGGCAACACTTTAACTCACTAAGCCATCAATAATGTATCCATGCCCAGAGGAAAGCTCATTAGAGTGGTGAATAAAGCCCATCCAGGCCCATCTACATCACTATAAAACAAGTGGATGGAACTGCTTGTTTATGACTGCTCATTCATGTCTTACAATCTCCCATTTAATCTTATTTTCTTCCCCTTGGGCATGAAATGTCCTTATAGGCTCACAGGTCCTGGTAACAGCAGAGGCAGGCATTTTCATTCAGGCTCACACCTGCCTATACAGTCTGAGATTACCCCACACCCCTATAAGAATAGTGGCCACACAGATACCACAAACAGAACGTATCATCATACAAAGATTCAAAGTAAACTAACCTCTACCTTTCCTAGTCACAGAAATAGTACTAGAATATGCAGGAATATGATAGAACTATCAGCACCAAAAAATCCCCATTGATATATGGGAGACCAAGGCTGGCAATTTGCCAGAACTGAGCACAGTAACAGCATCCAACTGCAGCTACTGACAAAACCCAGAAAAACCTCCCTCCCTAAACCAGCAATATGAAGACAACTGGGGGCAGAAAGAGAAAATGTAGCATGTGAAGGAATAGGTAAGGATGGTAAATGATAAACCAATACATTTGGCCTTATTTTTACTTGAATATTTGCTGAGCCATTGTGGTGTTTTAGGCTGAGATAATTTCCTTCAGAGCTAATAGCTAAGCTCTTGGCAAGGCTATGTTTTGGATTTGTGCTGAAAACAGTGTTTATAATGCAAAGACTTTTCCATTACTGCTGAGCAGTGCTTACACAGAGTCTGAACAAATTCTCATATTGTATTTAAGAATTATGAGGACTCACCGTAATCTGGGTGAAAAATCTGTCGAATCAGAAGAAGAAACCATTCTTTTGTCAGGCCACCCATATCAAGACCAGCTTCCCCTACAAATGTGACTTTTAACTTCTTTTTCAGATCTGCCTTCTTCCTTGCTAGCTATTGTGAAATAGGGTAAGGCAGAAGAAAAAGAGATTTAATGTATTATCACTACCACTAGCCATAGAGAACACACCTCAGTCTCCACTCTACTGCTCTTGCTTTGTTTAAACCATTAATTTGCATAATTTTCTAATAGGTCAAAACTATATTAAAACAATGACTGAATTGCAGAAGCAAGACAATTATGACTACTTGACACTATCTACTAATTTGCACATGATGTCACTCTCTGAGCTTGAAAAAAAGTTATGTGCTGTACAAGTAGACTTAATAAGCAATTAGATACAACAAATTGAATTTGTCGGGAATATTTCAGACCTATATAATTTTTTACCTTTTATGTAAGATGTGCTACCAGGAGGAAATGACAAATTAAAAAAGTACTTAGACATAATTGGGAAATATTTAGAAATAAGGAAGTAAGTTAATATTTCAATATTTGGACACCATTTGGTTCTGTGTAAGATGCCTGCCAGCAAGTATCAGCTGATTCTTAGAGTTATTTTTTAGGCAATGGTAACAAGCTCCTTTCATTGCTTTGTCCTAAGAGACAGCATTTCATGCAGGTACACAAAAAACCTGAGAAGAATTAGATTACAGCCTTTTACAATTAACAGTGATCTTTCAGACTAAGACTCTATACAAGCTTTCTTTAAACCATTAATTACTGTCCAGCTCCAGAGAAAATGTTTAAACCAGTCAAGAATATGCATGTGCTAAAATAATCTCCATGCTGTTAGTTGCTCAAGTAAATTCCTACTACATATAAATTTTATAACCATAAATTTTATTTTATAACTATAGGTATTTGTGTTATTTGAAACAAGCCATTTATTAGCTGAAGTAATTTTCCTTTGCAAATTATTTTTTAAAATTTCAAATTCCCTCTCCATCTGCCATTCCCCATAAATTTAAGAATATGAATATATAATACGCTCTTACTCATCTCTGAGATGGGTAGAAGAAAACATTGGAAATAAATAAGTGAATATTTTGATTATAAAAACTTTTGAATTTGCTCTTGGTTATTTTAGTGTGGTAAAAAAAAATGACAATGCCTGAGAGAAAGCAATATTATCAATCATTTTTCTTTTGTTTAAGGAGAAAAGCCCAAAAATAGACTGGTTTTAGTATAGGAAAATAAAGTTTAAACTTACATTTCATGACATGAGTAATCAGAATTTTTTTGATTTTGTTTTTACTACCTGGACTTATTTTCAGTATCATCAGGCTGTTCTCAATATTGAGAAAGAGAGGGCACTAAATTTCATTAAATAATGTTAATTAGCAAGGTTCAGAGGATACTGAAGAATTGCCTACTTAATGGACACATCTGTTTCATTTCTCAAAAAGGAAAAATTATACTGAAGAATGTGAGGAATAAGTTAAAAGAATTTAAGAAAAGAAAGCCCAAAATTATTATTATAAGATAGAGAAGGAAAAAAAGTAAAAATATTCCAAAAATTAGAACAGAACAACATCATGAGTGATTAGTCACATACTATTCATGCTGCTATCATGGACTCAAGTCCTACAGACACTGATAATTGTGCACTGTATTTTTAACACAAAAATTACAAAAACAAATAAAGACCACGTACAAGCATATATGGGCTTTACTATGGAGCAGCATGAGCACAGGAAATTAATTTCAAGATGTCTAACCCAATCTGTTCTGCACTACTGCAATTTTGACAGTAATTAAATTCTCTTTATTTAGTATTATGTAGTTATAATCCCAATCTCTTAGTGCAAAAGATTTAAATATGACTTATCAAATTGAAATCTAACAACAGGTACTCTACAGCAACACACAATTTAATTAAAGTCTTTTTATTACCTCATCAAGTGAATCACTAACAAGGTGTGTCCTCCTCACTTTCACATTTAGGAATAACATATTCATGTCAGGCTTCTGTCTGCGAGAGACTTTATCCACAAGGCTTTGCTATTTAAATGAAAAACAAACATCACACATGCAGTATATTTATTTTAAAAAAAGGTCACACTTGTTAACTGTAAAAGTTCTCAGTATGGTGCATTAAAGACATTTCCCTACCATTGTAACTGCTTCAGTATCTTCTAGGAGATGGAGAGAAATTTCTTTACTACATTACACTACATTTGAACTAACTTCTTGGGAGGTTTAACAAAAAGATGGCACTTCTCAAATTGTTAAAAATATACTCCTAAGATTCTGGAAACTGGTTTATGCTTTAATTAGCTATTCACAAGGTGCATCCAGCAAGACAGGGATGGATAGGTGGTGGTGCAGCCACACAGAGCACTGAGGAAAAGAGCATCACCTATCATCTGTAGAAAACTACCACTGAGACAGTGCCTCTTCCCAAACACAAGAGGCTGCCCAGAGCAGTATCTCTTCCATGACCTGAAAGGATACAGTCGAATCTTGGTCTTCCATGACAACCTCCACTGAATAAAATACAAAACACTCCAGAATTCTCATGGAATTTTTCTTCCTTAATCATTGTGTTAACTTAACACACTAGGATGTTATGCTGGTTTCTCAAAAGAGGAAAAGAAGTAAGTCTAGTACTGTAACTTTTTCTAAAACACTGCCATTCATAAGGATCCTGAAACTAAGTACACACACAAAAAAAAAAAAAAAAAAAAAAAAAAAATACTGAGAGAACCCAGCATGGACATTTGTAGACTATTCATAGTAAAATGGTTTAACTTCTTTTTCAGGGTAATCAGAAATACTGGAAGTTGTAACAGGCCATGTGTAATATCAGTCTAACAAATACTCATAAAATACCAATGGATGAGACACAAACATTCATCATTGAGGGACTTACCCGTGCAATACTTATCATTTGTTGTTCTGAGTCCCTTTGAATAATCACTTTTTTTGCTGCTATAGAAATAATAAACGGGTATTGACAGAAAGAAAACCTAACAAGAGAAAAGAAGATTAAATATTTTCTTTCTAGCATCTAGCATACTATTTTCAGTGAATTATCATTCAGTAACTAATCTCTCCACTGACAATAATTTGCAAATAGCTTCTGTTTTTTTCACTTTGTATATAGTGATATTTGACCCAATAGAACAAACTGTTATTTGCAAATACTGGTAGCAACTGAAATTAATAACACTTATCTTTTGTCATTTGGGATTTTTTGTGGCTTGTTTAGTTGGTTTTTTTCCTTCTCAAGTAGAATATCAGGTATCAGACAGAAGAGTGGCCTGAAATATCTGATTCAGTAGAGAAAATTATAGCCTCCAAGTTTTCCCCAATTGCTGCTGAAGGCAAGGAAAATGCCCATGGATGTATTGGAGGCTAAAATATGTCTGTAGTAAGACACAGTCTAAAGTCCATGCCAATAAATAATAATCATCAATATTTATCATCCATATTTCACATATTTTGTCTAGTTTGCAAAGGCAGAATGAGATTTATTCCAGTCAATCTCACATCCATACAGTAGTAAGTAGTAGCTGTAATATGTTTTTCCAATAAATTATCACTTAATGTACTTAATGAGGATCTATGTACACATAAATGGTATGCATACTATATACAGACACTATATTTCCACTACATTTAATATAGATATACATAGTATAGATACAATGCTTTGAAGTACTACTCAACAAGAAACAACCAGTTATTCCTCTTACCTGTGAGAATTCCCATAGCATTGCCAGTTATGATATTCTTCCATAAGATCAATATGATCAAGTGTAGAATTATAGAAATCCGTATATGAAATAATAGGAGGGCTAATCAGACTATTTGCAGCATCTACAAAGAAAACACAAAAGCCTTTTAAAATAATGCCTAGACTCAGCACATCTCATTTCTTGACATCATGAGCACCAAAAACTTTAAGCCAAGTCTAAAATAACACAAAAAATTTGATAACTTAGCTACAGAACTTAGCTCAGTCTTAGCTACAGTACTATTGCTACAACACAACAGTGTATGACATCACATTAATTGCTGTAGAAAACAGAAACTCCCTACTTCAGCCAATTTATGACAAGGGAACCTCAGTTTGACTCTGGTTTCATTACTGACATACACTAAATCAAGGTTTCATGGATAAAGGGTGCTATGTTCTGCTGAAGTTGATGAAAAAGTGGTTTGATAAATGAAAGTCTTAAGAAATTCATTTAATTTCAAGCAGCTATGGCCAGAAAATCTATGTTTTTTTTTCCAATATACCATCTAGACCTGCACAAAAATTAAGTACTTGACCAAAGGAAGAAAGCCAATTCACATTTAAGCTATCTCATTATACAATGGCATTCATAAAATATCAAACAGCTAATAAGTTTTCTCTATTTACACTTCAGCATAATTTAATTTTGGTCAGTCAGACACAAAGTAGTGTCTTTTGATTGACTAAATAACTCTTTTTCCAGAATTAAGGAACAAGCAACTCTTTCACAGATGCCTACAAACACATCTTAGGTTTAGATACAGGTCTGCTAATGTGCCTAAGTCTGGACAGGCATGACTGTGCAGAATACTTTTAAGTAAAAATTTTAAGTTGACAGGGAAAACATCTTAGCTCCAATTTTAATTTTCATTTAGTGGTTTTGTCTTCTAAAAAGGAAAAAGTAAGTGCTCTAATCACCATTTGGCAGCAGTTGTGAAGGTTCACATTTGCAGTAGTCAAATCTGCTGTGCTCTATGTTGAACTGAGCAGGGATTTACCTTTTTTAAGCTGTAGTTTTGGATCGAAGAGGCACCTGCAGTGCCTAACTTCCTTTAGATGCTAAATAGTTCTGTGGGGGTAAATGAGTTACAGAAGAAATTCTGGCAGCTACCAGTTTCAGTTTCTTTTATAAATCTAAGGGAAACCTTAACCATTGGTTACTTCTGTGGATTTCTGTTTGAATGATCTTTAGTTGTTGTCACAGGAAAACTCTGCATAGCAATTATCCTCCACAAGTAGGAAGACTTACTAACAGAAGTCTCTTGCTTACCACATTTTAGCATTTTATTGTAGTTTGTACTGTGCCACCATCATTATTAGTATCCCCCAGAAGAAGAGCAGTTAAAACTATCCTCTCCCAAGATGTGTGTGTATATATAAAACAAACCCCATACACACACACACAAATATACATATAAAAACATATATATGGCTACACAGTTCAAGAAAAATACCTACTAAATAAAGCCAGGACTTTTGTTGCTGATGGAATCCACCAGGTACATTTCACCATAGGTGGAAACTCTTCAGGTTTTGCAGGAAACAGCCGTAAAGAAATAAATTGCAGTAACCTGTCCACCACCTGTTTGAACCTCTTCTGTGAAATCCTAAAACAAACATGCTGCACTTACTCTCATGTGATCACTGTCTACACTAGTTTTGTTACCAAATTTCAATGCTTTTTAAAAAACCACCTTCATTACAATTTTTAACTTAAATTTTAATTGTTTAAATTCATTTTTAATGCTTTTGTCCTGTACATAAAAACAAAATTCCAAATGTAAAGTTTGAAGAAGCATGCTTTTAAATATTGACACAAGGTAATTCTCTTCAGTGCACCCCTAACTATGCTCCTTAATTCTGTAGAAAAATCAAAAAAGTGCAATAGAATCATTATCTGTTCTCGACTTTCAGTAAAAAAACCAAAAATCCTTATCAATTTCACTCCACACTCTGAATACTGAGGAATTCTGATTTGAGATACATGGTCCTTTTAAATAAAAAGTGGTATATGCTTCATATGCTTGTGCCATGTGCACATTTTAAATTACATGCTGCACCACTTCCATAATAACACAACAATACATATATGTGTAGGCATGTTAAAATAGCCTTTTCTAAACAAGAGCTCTCCTATTTTAATGGTTTCCATTTTTAATAAATGCTCTAAGACTAAAAACATTGATAGATCTATTGCATAGACAGAACTGCATTTACAAATTGTAAATGCAGTTTGTGAATGCAGTTCCAATGAAGCAATATTTTACCACAATTTAAAGCAAATCTGGACATAGGGAGGGGGAGCAAAATGAAATTACCATCCTTGCAAAGAAGAAAATCCTTAATTAAGATTTCTTAGCAGATTTGGAAATTAAAAATATGGCCAAACTTTGTTTCTACCTCAAAGTGAATTTTTGCTCATGGAAGGCAATCTACACACCAATTTAGGAGCTTCTCTTTGGGCAGTTACCCGATATGACTTTTACTGAGGTGTTATTAGAGTTATTTCAATTAATTACAAATCTAATACCTTAACCACACTCTTTTACCACCTCTATTGCACTAGGAAGCCAGGCCTCTAGTTCCTTTGTGGTTTCTGTACATTATAGGAACATTATAGTACCTTTTGCAAGTTATGCAAGATAAAAGTTTATTTAAACACAGATCATAGAGATGTTTGTTTTAATAACACCATGTAAACATATAACTAAAAAATTACACACAAGTATTTATTTTGCATGTGTTATCAAAAAATAGCTCTGATAAGTCATTTTGCAATTAAGGCTTTTTTGCATTAATATAATAAGTTTTATACATTATACACATTTTGCATCTATAAATCAGTATCACTTAGTGGACTATGTCCACATGTATTTGAAAGCCACAAAACCAATCTCTTTACTCAATTAAATTAACTTTTATATAATTTATAAAACAGTCAACATCAATGGAAATACAGTAACAATTGTAATCCTAGAAATGGAATTTGTAATGTGGGGATTTGGTTTTCTTTTTACTTTTTAGACCAGTGCACTAGGAAATGATGGTCAGCTTCTGTTAAGGCTGCTATCTGTCTTAGCAAGTGAGCATAGATGACATAAGTAGAAGTGTTACTAAATTGAGGATTCTGAAAAAGATTAAAAAAAGTGTTAGGTTAATAAACTGCATAAAGGGAAAAAAGTCATTAGGATTTTTTCTTATGTTTGTTGTTGCCAGTACAATTACACAGGAAAGTAGTTCACAAAATAGCTGTGACAGTGGTAAAACTATGGGAAAAAACAACTCACAACTTCTAGCCAAACAAAAAATATACAACTGCTGCATTGTAAAAGTATGATTTTTTTTGTCCCAAAAGAAAGCCCACAGGTAGCCAAAGTCAGTACTCAATATTCTCATTATTCTTTATATTGTAACACAAACTACACTCCTCTAAGTGATGTGCTTTTCATATCAGTAATACAAATTCTTATAGCTCCTGTCTATCCCCTACCAATCCAAACTAATTTTCCCTCTGTTCACACATCCCCTCGTTTCAGCAGGAGACACCCCTTTGAATTCACAGATAGTGTACGCCATCCCAGAGAAGAAAACTATTGTATCAAGAAATTAAATTGCTATTTGATATTCTCAAATAACAGCAGAAACTGCTCCTTGTGTTCAGAGGTGTTAGGTACATTAGTAAAATATAAAGGGAAAATCTGCTGTAAATGGAAGCCTACTATAGCAGCAAAGGTAAGAGGTGACCACAGACAGAAATCAGACATTGTAACCAGTCAGATAGACTGGGGAAAGTCAGCCAGACAGACTGGATAAAATGTAACACTGGAGAAGGTTACAGCAATATCAGAAAGTGCGTATATTGAAACTTTCAGAGTTACAGCACTATAATAAAACTAATCGGGGAATAAGGACAACAAATAAGTCGGTAAAATATTTATTCTTTCAACCCAGAAAATAAAAGGAAACAATTACTTGTCTATTAGTGCATTGTTTTAATCTGTGCAACCTTTCCCCATCGACTGTCTTCTATTAAGCTCCCATTCCCACCATGCATTACACTTTTTCCATATTTCAATACGTTCTTAAAACAGGAAATTGCACGTGAAGTATCTCAGCTATATAAACTATCTTGTTTGCACAGTATACTGGTTTATAGATTAATAAGTCAAGCAGACACATACTTACATAAAAATACTGTATTTTTCTTACCTGTAAAAGTATACAATATGCTCTAAGATCATCTTTTGTTCTTGGCCTAAGAACAAATGAAATAATAAACAGAACCATATGGATCCATAATTTGCAGACATTAAGAGTCATGAAATCATGGACAATTTTATTTTGCTTTGCTAATTTGTATAAAACACAATATTTAAGAATCTTCACTGCTCTCAAAAACTGAAAAGGACATTTACAGATTCTGACAATTCTCTAAAGGCAGCAGGCTATTTATTATCTGTCTTTTAAAAACATGACAGCAAAAAAAGGTCAGAATTGAAGAGTCAGAGGTGCTCCAAAGAGAGAATTCTGCATTATTGTCTATCTCAAGTGACACCATAAAGGAGTTTATTTGCTCTTCTATGATATTTCCTGCAACAATTCTCTGTACACTTCTACCACTGCAGACACTGCACTTCTTCATGTTTACCAAGGCTTTTACATAACCACAAATTCAGGCAGCAACATCACAAAAAGCAGCGTAAGTTGGAGAAAGGGGTAGCTAAGACCTGGGTCCCATGGGAGTTACAACAAGCTACTGTCTCTTGCTACACCTTTTATGAATTACACCACACATACTCATTTCTATTACTTCATGCTAAGATGCTGCCATCTCCAAAAATCTTCCTACTTTTGGGCTACCCCCTTCTGCATCCTGCACTGCTCTTTCTGTGGTGCTGCCACACATGAACAGTACTGTGAAGCAAACTGTGGATCAGGGAAGTGTCCTAGTTGCTGTTGGGGGTGGGCAATGAGAATAAGTTTTATCCTAGTCAAATTCCTTAATTCATCTCACAGTTCAGATGTCCAAAAAATGCCCTGGCAACAAGCAGCTGAGATTTGGTGACGGAATGCATGGCTGGGTATGGATCTGCCTCTCAGAGGTTCAATGCCAGCTTACAGAGTTCAAGATGTATTTCAGCAGATTTGCCAAAAAGAATTAAGTTCTTATGTATCAAATAAGTTGCATCACATTTTCTTTCTTTGTCCAAAACAATAAAGATAAAACCCATAGCAGATTTAAGTGCTGGCACAGCACTGATGCAAACATTTATTATAATTACCCTGTCCATTCTTGTAGTAAACCATTAATTATTCCTTTTAGGACTGACTTCTGAACATCTTGAGGCTATGAAAAAAGGAGAGGAAAAATATCTGATGTAATCATATATATTCAATACAAGATATTGTACAAATAAGCAAGTTTGTTTTGCTTGCATTTAAAGACAGCTAAGAAATCTTTTGTGCTATGATGCTGAGCTCCTAAATATCTTCCTCACAGACATACTAGCTGAGGGTGGGGTTGTGCCAATGGTGCCTTTCAACACTTAAACCCTACAAATATAATTTCTAAACTACTCCTGTACCTCGTATACTAGGCACAGGACCTACTTTTTTACTATCCCCATCCTCACATTATCTTTATTTCCCACCATGCAGTCCCACCACAGCCATGTAATACCTCTAAGATATGCAGTCTTTAAGAACTATCACAATATAAACTATGCTTTACTAGTAGGAAAATTTTCCTCCTCTTTTACTAGAGCAGCTGTCATGATTCTATGATGATTCTCATGGGATCATTTAAAGTATGTTTTGAGAGAGTCTTCAGAAATCACGCCTATCTGAGAAAAACTTTTTGTATAAATGGTATAAAAGATTAATCTTTTTTTCTACTTACAGTATTTAATAAGGCATCATAGACAACATTCACAAATTTTGCATCGATTCCAGAATCCTCAATGGTATTAAATGGAGAATTGGTATCTCTCTGTAAGTTAGATAATACATGAAGCATTTTGAGTATTTTATAGCTATCTTTGAAAATGTAAGTTTAATAGCAAGCATAGGAAAACATGTTCAGATATAAGTAGCCTCCTAATCAAAACATAGGAATATAAGTTTCCTTAATTAGTATGCTAAAGACAGAGCAAAACAATAGTAATCCTACATATATTCATATTGTCATTCTATTTTAAAAATGTAAGAGGATTTCAAATAATGAATTACATTGAACTCTCATCTTTGTTGTTGATCCATTATCAGACGAAGGCAAGAAAATTTCAAGCATTCATTATTTCTAAAATAACTAAAGGTCACGGGTTATTTTGTCCAGGCTCAGGCTCTACCATCCATATTAAATATCATAAGCACATTTTGCTTTATAGTAAGCAGGAAGTAATAATTTAGCATGAACTCAGAAACACAGATAGAACAGTTCCCTAGGAAAATCAAGTGTGCCATCACAACACACGAATAGCTATAATAGAGTCCATACCATACCTTTTTTTAGGGATAGAGAATTTCTGTTTCCAAATTTGCCTGGGCCTCCGCGTTAGCTTGGAGGTTTTAAAGCTGTAATTTGTGTAGAAAGTACCTACACAGTCACAGTGTCGCACAAACAAACTATATACTGGAATTTTAAAGTTCCACAAACTTGAAATACAATTGCTTAAACTGGAATCAATAAATGAATACAGTAACAGATAGTCTACAAAAGGCAGGTGAGATAATGACAAAATTATTTTAGCGGCCTTGAATATCTTTACTTTAACAAGTATTTTGGGAAACATTTTGAAGATACAAAGTACTGTAATTACTAAATAGTATTAGGAATTATTTTCTACCTTAAATGCAGCATTTATCTCCAAGAAAGAATCAAAAGTTGTAGAATAAAAATTATGTACAGCTTTCCAATCTCCCGATGCCTTCGACTTTTCCATATCATCCCTAGAGAAAATACATTCAAATACTGGTAATGGTTTGATCTTTCCAGCCACTTAGACTTTAAAATGCACTGTAACTTTAAGCTTTTCTCATTAAGAAGACAGACAGGTATAATATCTGTATCTTTCTAACCTCTTCCTTGTCATTCAAAGATCATGGCATTACAAGAGAACAAAAGCACAGTTTGTGTTTGATACACCTGAGCAATGTCTTTTATTTAAAATGTTAATTCACAATGTCACAGTTCAGTGTGTTAGGACAAATAATTAGCAGAACAGAACAGAATTAAGAAGTAGCTACACTTAAGTTTCTCAGAGTAATTTAAGTATGAGGGCTCCTAAACTACTCAAATTCACTAGAATTTCTTCAAAATTTCATTTCTTTTAAAATTTTTCAAACAGAACTTAATCTTAGGCACATGACAAGGTGGTTGCCAGTGACAGTCAAAGTGGCTTCACTAGGGGCCAATTGTGCCTGACAAATTTCTAACCCATTTACAGTAGGGTTAGAGGGCTGGTGGATGATGGAAGAATGATATTGTTCACCTGGACTTGTGCAAGGCCTTCCCCTGGAAGCTGCTTCCTCTCACTTTGCTGCAGGCTGTGCAAGAAATCCTCAGCATGGGGAAATCCTGACCCAGCTCAGCACAGGGAGCAGCCTCCAGATCCAACTGAGGAGGACCTAGCCCTGCCTGGAGGATGGCAACCGTGGGAGAGGGGGAATGGAGAGGTGGTAGGGGCTCACAGCTGGGGATTCAAATGGACAGGACAGAGGCTAATGGCTTTAAGCTGCAGGAGGGTTGATTTAGATTAGATATAAGGAAGGAGATTTTTACAAGCACTGCCACAGTTTGTCTAGAGGCAATAGTCAGTCGATACAAAAAGCTGAACATGAAAAAAAAAATCAGCTCTTTGGATCACCTGAATACCAGTAAAGGATCACCTCTTTGCAAATTCTCCTTTACACCTCTTTTTCCATCCCACCAAATACATGCTGAATAACCAAAAAATGTTCATTTTCCTTCTTAGAAGCACAACATTTCAAATATGAGAGAGAGAAATAATTGCCAGTATAACCAAAACTCTGCAAGAGTTGCAAAAATCTGCAAGAGATTTGCCAGCCTACAATAAGCCATAATAATTCTTTGCCAAACCTAGATGTTCACTGCATTTCTAATTCTGAAGTATATGTTTTTGCCATTTTCTGTGTGGAACAACATCTCAAGCTAGAAAAAATATTTTGATAGATTTCACAGTAACAGAGCTATGAATTTCACCATCATAACCAGATTACCTCCTTGCCAGTCTTACTGAAACTGTTTCCTCATTTGAGATTAACAACATCAAATGTTGTTAGGTCAAAAATGAAAAGAATTCCAAAGAAAGGAAGAAAGCACACTTCTAGGAACACCAGTATGACTTACTGGAAATCTTTCACAGTTTTGGTTCGAATTGGAAGGGAAGGCTCAGGAGGAAGTGGTGCTTTCATTTCTTGGGGTAAGGTATCTATAGACATGCGCTGCTTTTGCCGGACATCAAGGCAAAGAGGTGGCAGGTCTTTCCCTTAAAAGAAAGGTAAAGAAGAGTAAATACAACACATTTAACACAAACTGGTACTAGGAAAAAAAGGAAACTCCAAGTGTTTAATTCTAATTCTTTAAAAAAGAATTTTTCTTACCATGTGCTGATGCAGACATGATGGAAAATTTGGCTAACTAATAAAAATAGCAGTGCTGCCCATTATTGTATTTCCAATACAGACTGTAAATATTTAATATACAAACTGCAACACTGGTGCTCCTTACTGCTAAGAAAAATCTCATGCACAATCATACCAGAGTCTGACTATCATACAAGAACAAGACTTCAGTCCATTTTTCTACACTGTGATACAGAATTTTAGCTAGAGATAACTGTGAATCATCTACAGCTTCTATGAAGAATGTCTCCAAAAAAGCTAAATGGGAGAAGCAATTTTTTTGTCTTATGGAGAATTAGTGGTGAAACAGAAGAATCTTTGATCGCTTCTCAATAAATCTGGCTGCCTATTCTAGTACTACTGGCAGTGCTTTGCTAAGGTCTTTCTATTCTACTCCTTCCTTTTTATTTGATCTGAGAAAATTAGATCAGATTAGTGTGGCAAGACTTGGCAACAGTGCAGCTACTGTGAGAAGAGAGATGAGGCTGCCTCTGTGTCTGACACAGCTCTAAAACACACACAACACAGGCCAAAGTGGAGCCCAGCAGTGACACTGGTAGCACCTCAGTGACAATATATTTAGGAAAGGGTAAAAAAAGCTGCACGGTAGCTGAGAGAGGGGAGGCATTAAAAAAAAAAAAAAAAAAAAAAAAAAAAAAAAGGAAGAAAAAAATAGAAAGAAACTACCCTACAGACACCCATGTGAGTGGAAAAGAAGGAGGAGGTGCTCCAGGGTGTGGAGCAGAGATTCTTCTGCAGCCAGTGGAGAGCCCATGCCTGACCAGGCTGCTGGCAGAATTGGAAAGAAGTTGAGAACAAGGAAAGGTGTGGTAGGCAGGGAACGGGAAGGTGTTTTGAGTTTTGTTTCTGTTTCATTTAACTGGCAATAAATACCCTCAAGTCTGTTCTGCCTATGAAAATAATTGCACAGTGTATTCCCAGTCCTTATCTCTACTCATGAGCTTTTTCATCTTTTTTTCTCCCCATGTCCTGTTGAGGAGGGGAAGCCATAGAGCAGTTTGGTGGGTGTCTGGCAGTCAGCCAAGGTAAGCCCACCCAAAACATGAAAAAAGATTTCCACTGCATTGCCAACACTCATTTTGACAGTGTCTTCACAAACATTCTCAAGCAGTCTTACAGTCTGATTTATGCTGCTCATTTTTAAAAGCATTTACAAGAATTGTGACATATGTTTGGGATAAAATACACTATATAAATTAAAAGTGTCCTCAAAAGCCATACATATTTAACGAAAATCCTCTATTAATTGTCTAAGACCCCGTTAAGGCTTTTTGAAGTTTTGGATTTTGTAATTAACTAAACATCACAGCAGGGAAACAGATGCTAAGAAAGTCCCATGAATACAAGAGCAGATTTTTTTCACTCATGCTCATGACAGAGACACTGTCACTGTGACTTAACTCAGCCACCATTCATGAGAAAATGGATCAGAATTGCCCTCAATCCCCTGAGGATAGCATTGATTTCTAATATGGAACCTTGTCCATTCTCACATCTGGAATTTCAACTATTTTAAGGTAAGAGTAGTAATTGAAAAAAACAAAGCAGACACAGATCCAAGCCAAGGTGCCAAACAATCCAGCCATGTAAATTTTCTTCTACTGAACACCATTCTCTGAAAGCAGGATTGGCTGATTTTAAAGAATTTAAGAATTCATCTTATTTTTATACTCTGAGAACAACAAGCTTTTTCATTTAAATCTCATTCTGTCCTCTCAATTTTAAATGGATTAAACATTGAGTTATAACCAGCTGAACACACTTAAATAAGGAAAATATTCTTTCTACATCAGAAGAAGAGACATCTGCTGGCAGATGCTGCTTCTCAATTCAGTAAATTGAGGCTGCAGGTGCTGAGCTGGTAACTTGCACCCTGTCAGCAATGCAATTTTCTTTGAAATATATGCAGTTTAATTTACACATACTAAAATTGATTTTTAATAGTATCCTTAACACATGGTCAACTTCAGAATGTTTTGTCATCATTCAAGTTTATTTGTACACAGATTTATTCGCTCTTCTGCCAGTAAAGAATGTTAATTAAGATCTGTCACTTGACTTCCATTGAGTAGAAATGGGAAACTTCATCTATTGAGCAGATAAACAGCAATAACACAATATTACAAGACAAGAAAAACCAGTAATTTCTGGCTTCTTGCCCAGTTACATCAAGTAAAAAGATTCAGCAATGCATGACTGCTTAAGGAATGATCAAAAACTTTGGTGAAGAAAATCTTATTGATACAAAGCAGAATTGAGTAACCCAGGGAAGTTCAGGGTAAATAAATACTGTAATTATTTTCATTGTGAACAACACACCTGCGGGCTGATGAAGATTTTCAAAGAAGATAAAGCAAACAAAATTTACTTACTGTATTTGTAACATTAGAAAAGAACTACAACAACCTATTTAGCATATAAATTTCACACCAGATTATTGTTACATTAGAAGACTAGTTATATGTGGCAGCTATGTAGCACACAAACATCCCCTACTTTTCACGCTGTATTTACTAGCATTAGCTTTTCCACACCTTTGTTTTCAATGAAATTAACATTCTTTGAACCTGAGTCTGAAGTATTACCAGCATATCCATCTATATATATATATACAGCTACACATGTTCAGAGATAGCACATGTATAGAGAAAGTGTAAAAAAGCCCAAACACCAAAACACCAACCAAGCATTATTCTTGAATGCCAGATTAGCAAAAGCAGCATTTTTAACGGATAAATTCATATAAATTTCTCCACAGAATACACATACTGCCTCAAAATATTTTGAATTCATCTTTGACTGCTCCTAAAAATACTCTGGTTTTATATTGGCAGGTTACTCTGATCCTGGAACTACCACAGCATCTGCTCAATTTTACACACTGAGCTCTATTTCAAGAACATATCCTTGACTATAATAAATATTGCCATGCGTTAGTGTGGTGAAAATTAACAACTAAGTACTTTTGAGACAGTAATACAACTGGGATAGCACTGTTTGCAGCAAAATTGAGGGCACTTCAAGAGAGTGGTGTTTAGAGTTTACCATTCTTGCTAGGTACCAAAAAAAAAAAAAAAAAAAAGGAGGGGGAGGGGTCAGTGGAGAAGCAGATTTTTGGTATGTTACACCACAGTGGGAGAATTCTTTACTGGCCATCTCCAGCCACTGTGGTTTCCTTTGTAGTACAAAGCAATTTGAACTTAGCAAAAAAATCCTGTCTGAGGTATCATTCAAACCTTTTGTGTTTCAGTGATTGTCCTTGCTTTGGAAGTAGGAAGCTCCTCTTTACCCCATAACAAAAACTGCTTAAAAAAAAAAAAAAAAGTCTTGCACTGACTTTAAGCTTTGCAGAATAGCTAACAAGACTAATAGAAGATTATTTTGGTAAGAATCTAATGCTGCAAGTTATAAACCACCCTTTCTGCACAACTTTAACAATACTTGTCAACACTTTTGTTTCAAAGTCACACTACTGAGATCTCTCAACTGCCTCCTTTTTGCCTCAAATTCACTGTCTGCTGCAAAGACTTAGTGAACCACAGCAAAACAGGTCTGACCACAGGTCTGACCACGACACCATCTCATCTAAATTTCATGATTCTAGCTTACCATACTGAATACAGAGCTACACTTTCTATCTTTTCATCAAGTATTGTTATCTCATCATAGTACCACAACCTTCCTTCTCACTTATAAAGCTTTTCAGAACTTACCAGCTGTTGCCTGTGCACTTTATTTTTGCCATCACTGGTCTTCATCTTCACTGAAAAACACCATCTCTCAGCA
This sequence comes from Muscicapa striata striata, assembly GCA_030060385.1. NCBI lineage: Eukaryota > Metazoa > Chordata > Aves > Passeriformes > Muscicapidae > Muscicapa > Muscicapa striata. Next base: position 1,245,448 of record JAREIS010000134.1, read on the forward strand.
ACTATCTCCCTTAAAAGCCTTATGCTTGCCTCTTCCCACCATCCTTCAGATGGCAATAAAATAATTTTCTGCAAAGTTCTGACAATTTTTCGAGACACTGCCTGATTGCAGCTAGACAAAGAATATCTGCAGATAGACTGCCAAATCAGTACCTTTCTTTAAAACTTCAGGTGGTTATTTCATCCTCCAGGTCTATTTGCTTTTTCTTATCCAGCTTGTCTCTACGGCACAACCTCTACTGAAGATGGGCTATCATATATATCGCTGCCTGTACAATGTACAACACAGCGTAATTTCATGAAATCTAGATTTCTAGATTTTCTGGCACTACCACAATATAAATACTGGCAGAAAAATGAGCACCTTCTAAACTTGGTAACTAAGTAACACAGGTCTTTTTTTCTCTTACCGTTTTTGATGTTGGGTATAACAAGTTGCGTAGGCGAATCTCTGTTTCCGATGCCTTCTTTCTTTTGGTTGATGGTAGTGATGAAATTGCTGAAAGTGGAAAACTGATTTTTGGCTCCTTCCTCCAACCCCTGTAATTAAGATGACAGTAGGCTCTAAAGGGCTAATACATTACTGCTAGAGTAATCTTCCTAGTGAAGTACTACACAGAATTCTTAAATACCTTTTATCTTGAAATCGGACTGGTAATAACTGAATAAGACATAAATAATGATTCTGCAAGTTTCCTCATAAACAAAGATTCTGCAACTATCTCAGGAGAGGCACCATAAAATTCCTTTCCATTACATTAAAAAACTCAAGTATTAATTTGCAGGATATGAAGATATCCTTGGATTACTGCGAGAAAAACACAGTACAATTGGGATCCTGTCAATGATATTCTAACTTTCTTCATCCTAATGTCTACTTTCATACTTCTCACTACATTCAGCTCAGTTTAAACAGAAGAAAGTGTCACATCTTCCTTCCTCCAAATAGCCCTAATATGTTCAAGCAGTTTAGACAAATTTCCCAAAGACATGAAATGTGAGGCCAAAAATCCTAACCTGCTAAAAAAATTTCAATACTGACCACCTGGGTAAAACTCCCTAATGATTCAAAATGGTCAGCAGCTGCTGCCACTGAAGAAAGGCTGACCAACAAACATTGGTTAACAAAGTGCTAAAAGACTCCTTGCCTGAACACCTGTACACACTGTCACCAAGGAGCCTGCACAAGTCTCTGGTAGGAAGTGCTGAGCACTAATGTGTTTTAACAGCAAACAGAGTGAAATCACACATCAGACTTCCAAAGGATTGTGCCAGTTAGTCTGGTTAATCAGCACTGGGTGCTATTCGATACAGTTACTTACTACAGAATTTGCAAAGCATAGGTGGGGTTAAGAGGCTTGCCCAAGCTAACAGAAGTCTCACGATGAATATTTTAATTTTCATCTCAGTTCCAAGTCATAAATTGATACCAGGAGCAGGTAGATCAACTCAAATATATATATATATACATAATTCCTGCACATCATGATTTTCAACCTCACAGTAACCTAAAGACTCATTTTCCTGACATCTGGCATCTGCGGTCTCAGTTAGAAAAATGTTTCCACACAAATCAAAACTTTATTTCTGCAAACAAGAATACATATTCTAGAATAATTAATGTAATATCCTATCAAAATTTTTGAACATGTACATCTCCCTTTCCCCTTAACAGAAATACATTTGACTAAGACATGCAGTAAGAGTATATAAAAGCTAAAGCCCATCATCATCTTAAAATATCATTTGTTCTAAGAAAAGCACTTAACTTCCACCACAACATACTGAAAAACCACCAGAAGGGTAATAACACAGCCCATAAATCTACTGCACCACAGTGTACCCAAGCTGGTACACTGCCAGGAATTTTAAATAAATGTGGCACATGCTGCTATTTTTCTGTGGCTTGTAACTCACTAAATTGTAAATTTGAACAATCATCAGGACTTCTGGCTTTAAAAATTAAAAATTTCAATTTCTAAATTTTTTTAACCAAATTTCAATTTCTAGTTCCAAATTCCTTATATGCTACAAACATTACAAAATAAAATGTAATTACCAGTGTGATTTTCAGATTAACATTTCCTTTCAGTCTATAATCTTTGAATTATCATTAAGATGATTCTTAAAAATCAATTGGCATGTGACCTGAGAAAAACAGACCCTGGACAAACATTAGTGACTGAAAAATAACTTTTAAACAAATCCAGATCTGAGGTTAATCTGCTCTGTCACAAAATGTGTGCTCCAGGCAGAAAAGCTCTGAAGCACAGACTAGTCTAATTATGATTAACAGGGAATAGATAGGAGAGATAACTGAAAAAAGGAGTTTTTGTTAAATAAATTATTATGACAGCCTTTTTGACTGACTTAGCTCTCTAGGTTTTCCTCCAGCCATGTCACTGAAATATACAGGTGGACAGTTTTTTAAAAACATACTCCTTATTGCCACCTCCCTCAGCAGTGATCATAAAGAACAAAAACTGCATGCCCTCTCTAACTCCATCATCCTGTTTCAAGTACAGTTCCAACCATATTAAACAAACATATGGACAAAGGCTTTATTGGGAGGCTCTGGAGGGAAACTTCAAGGTCATTAATGAGAGACTCTGACAACTCCTGAGGGAGTAATGTAGGGCAAGTGCACAGCACCATGTCACACTTAAAAATTTGGTAGGAGGTCACTGAGCTTTTAGAGGCTAAGACTCTACAAGCACATTGCCATCAGAAAACTGAACATCCACTAAAAGGAATGACTATGCTTAGAGAGAGTAAGTGGATCAAAGTAATCTTTAATCTTATTTTAAGATCATATTCATAAGCCACAACTCTATTGGCTTCTTAGTGGAAATTTTCCAAAACACAAAGGCCTCCATAAGACTGGAGAGGTCCTAGCATTATGCTTTATAAAACTGTATTTTTCATTATTGAAGTTAAATGAAATGGTGAAAACAAGTCAAAATGTTTGCAAAGAGCATATACAGACTGCTTTCTCAGAAGAGACAAAATATTTTCTAGAAGAGTTTCTTGAAAATCCTGTGTTAGCCCTAAGATTGCTTACTCAAGACCCTTACGTATACGGCAAGCAAAGATTAGTGAGGACAAAAAGATTTTCTTCCCTGTGCAATAAGACATGGAGGACACTCAGATTTCCAAAAGGCATGTGACAGTGCAACAGGCTGCACAAAAAGCAGGATTTTCCCTTTCACTCATAGCTTGAAAGCTGTGACTTTGGACTGTTTTTCCTTTACAGAAGTCTGTAATTGTTCCTATTTATTAGGGAGTAAATTATTTAGCCTTCCACAAGTTTCTTTCCAGAATCTGAATGCTGACACCCAAACTATTACCTATTTGGTGATAGTCTATGACATCTCTCCACAAAACTCTCTCTCTCTCTCTCCCCCATAACATACCATTGAACCCCAAATCCAGCTCTTGGTAAATTCAAACCCCGCCCTGCACTTGAGCCACAACCACACCCAGCAAGCTCTGAGCTCCCCTGCAGCAGGTCCGCTGAGACAGCTTCTGCCTGTGGGCGACACTCCAGAGGAACATGAGGGATGTCCAGCTACAAAGAAATTCTCCTGATTCTGTAAGGTAGTTGGAATTCTACATGGCCATCCAGGGGCACACAGTTTTCATTAGCTAAGCTAAGCCTGACACATTTCAGGCCAGCACTCGTACATTCTAAGGGACTGATATTTGCCATTCAAAGTCTAAGGTGGAAATATTCAAAGGTAAAAATAACTCCTGGGCACTCGTCCATTACAGACTTCTCCCACTAAATCGGTATTTGAATCACAAGAATAAACATATTCTTACACATTCTGACAGATTTACAAAGCTGAAAGTCTTTCAGCAGATTGGAACATTTAGGCAAAACACAAAATTGGCAGAATTGCTCCAAGGAGTTTGGAGTTTGCATATAATCACTTAGTTTAACATGACAATTATTTCCCGACAGTTATAAATATTATATGTGCAATCTTTTAAATTCAAATTATGAATTTAAATAAATTATAATTTATCATAAACCAGATGTTTATCAGAACTGCTGAACTAAAATCTTGTAAGTGTATTACTACAAGACAAATAATATTTTTGTTATGTTGTTGGACTAAAATAACTTACCACAAGTTCTAATGTTAAGCTGTGTAAGATGCCCAACTCACAACAGGAAAATTTTATTTTCTGTAGTATTGTATGGTCAGCAGAAAGAAAAGCACAACTCTGGTATAATTAAAAACCTGAAAAAAGGTTTCTGAAATGAAGCTATAGGAAAATATCCTATCCCCATTTTTTTCCCTGCATTATTCATTCACCATTTCATCAAAATGTTCTGTGATGTTCAACACAAAAAACCGGAAAAGATTTTTAAAGAAAAAGCTAAAAATACAGAAGTATTTCCCAGCTACCTCTCTTGCCATTAAGCGTATTAGAGCTGAAACCCTCCACCCCCGAGAACCCTTAATGAACATTCACAATGCTGCAAAACCTCAGTCATGACTAACCCGACAGAACAGACCGTTGTAAAATGTTAACTATAAGCGGATGGAGAATTTATAGCTTCATTATGTCATTGCTTACAGATGCACTTGTTATTTTTAAGAAACTTGAATGAAAGCCTCTCAACGGAAAGGAACATGAAAGAAAATGAAGACGATGCTTCCCCCCTTCCCTTTCTCCTCCCAAATAAAGCGGCAAACACAGCAAACGAGCACGGAGCGGCACCGGCGGGCCCGCGGGCGGCTGCCCGGGCGCTGACGGGACCTACCGCGGCAGCCGCGGTGGACGCCGACGGGATGGGCGGCAATATCTCTCCCTCTTTTCCCTTTTCTTTTTGTTTTTCCTTTTCCTTCTCCCCTTCTTCCTCTTCTTCCTCCTCCTCGCCGCCCTCCTCGGCTGACGGGGCCACGGCGCTGTCCTGGCTCAGCTCCGCGCCCGGCGGATGCCCCTCGCCGGGGCCGGGGGGCAGCTCGGCGGCGGCCGCCGGGCTCTGCAGCGACATGGTCCCGCTCCCGGGCGCGCCTCCGCTAGCGGCAGCGTCTCGGTGCCGTGGGCACCCCGACCCCGCGCCCTCCTCCTCTCCTCCCTCCGCGGAGCCCCTCGGCGCCCTCCGCTCCGCCGCTCCGCTCGGCCGCCGCGGCACTGCAGCAGCCGTGCTGCTCCCGGGCGCCCAGACACCCCCGCACGGCGGGGCGGAGCGCAGCGCGGCGCAGCCTGGCCGCCCCCGCCGCGGCCCCGGCGAGCAGGGGGAGCGCGGGACGCGGCGCAGCGGAGGCGCCGCCGGAGCCGCTGCCCGGGAGCGCCCTCGCCGCCGCGCCTCCTACAGAACGCGGGCGGCGGGAGGGGCCGCCATCGCCGTGCTGCTGAGCGGCGGCCGTGGAAACGCGCCTGGCGGCCAGTGCGCGGGCGGGGCGAGCGGAGGACACGGCGGCGGAAACTCCGCGGCGCAGGAACCGGCGCGGGGCTGCGGCTGCGGCTGGCCCCGCGCAGCCGCCCTGGCGAGGGGTGCCGGGCGGGTGTGGGGCAGCGGCGGCACCCGGGAGTGGCGACGAGGAAATAGACGAGTAATAAATAAATATAAACATAAATATATAAAAATATATATAAATATATATAAATGTACAGCTGGGTAAATGGATAGCGCTAGGCACGGCCGCACCTCCGTCACGGCGGGGGGTGCCGGGTGCTGCTGCTCCGGCACAGGCCGTGCTGGCAGTGGCACTTGTGACACCGTCCCGAGGCCGTGCTGGCAGTGGCACCTCTCACACCACTCTGGGGCCGTGCTGGCAGTGGCACCTCTCACACCACTCTGGGGCCGTGCTGGCAGTGGCACCTCTGACACCGCTCTAAGGCCGTGCTGGCAGTGACGCCTCTCACACCGCTCTAGGGCCGTGCTGGCAGTGACGCCTCTCACACCGCTCTAGGGCCGTGCTGGCAGTGACGCCTCTCACACCACTCTGCGGCCGTGCTGGCAGTGGCACTTCTGACACCGCTCTAGGGCCATGCTGGCAGTGACGCCTCTCACACCTCTCTAAGGCCGTGCCGGCAGTGGCACCTCTCACACCGCTCTGGGGCCGTGCTGGCAGTGGCACCTCTGACACCGCTCTAGGGCCGTGCTGGCAGTGACGCCTCTCACACTGCTCTAAAGCCATGCTGGCAGTGACGCCTCTCACACCGCTCTAAGGCCGTGCTGGCAGTGGCACCTCTGACACCGCTCTAGGGCCATGCTGGCAGTGGCACCTCTCACACCGCTCTAGGGCCGTGCTGGCAGTGGCACCTCTCACACCGCTCTAGGGCCATGCTGGCAGTGACGCCTCTCACACTGCTCTAAAGCCATGCTGGCAGTGACGCCTCTCACACCGCTCTAGGGCCATGCTGGCAGTGACGCCTCTCACACTGCTCTAAGGCCGTGCTGGCAGTGGCACCTCTCACACCGCTCTGGGGCCATGCTGGCAGTGACGCCTCTCACACTGCTCTAAGGCCGTGCTGGCAGTGACACCTCTCACACCGCTCTAAGGCCATGCTGGCAGTGACGCCTCTGACACCACTCTAGGGCCATGCTGGCAGTGGCACCTCTCACACCGCTCTAGGGCCATGCTGGCAGTGACGCCTCTCACACTGCTCTAAAGCCATGCTGGCAGTGACGCCTCTCACACCGCTCTAGGGCCATGCTGGCAGTGGCACCTCTCACACCGCTCTAGGGCCATGCTGGCAGTGACGCCTCTGACACCACTCTAGGGCCATGCTGGCAGTGGCACCTCTCACACCGCTCTGGGGCCTTGCTGGCAGTGGCACCTCTCACACCGCTCTAGGGCCGTGCTGGCAGTGGCACTTCTGACACCGCTCTAGGGCCATGCTGGCAGTGGCGCCTCTCACACCGCTCTAGGGCCGTGCTGGCAGTGACACCTCTCACACCGCTCTAGGGCCGTGCTGGCAGTGGCACCTCTGACACCGCTCTAGGGCCATGCTGGCAGTGGCGCCTCTGACACCGCTCTAGGGCCGTGCTGGCAGTGGCACCTCTGACACGGTTCTAAGGCCGTGCTGGAGCCAGAGGCACCACTGACACTGCGCCGTTTCCCCATGGCACATTCCTCGCCGCTTCAGGTCATGCTCCAATGAGAAAATACAGAAATTGTTGAATCATTAAAGTAGAAAAAGCCCTTTGGGATGGTCAAGTTCAATCTTCGACCAAATAACACTGTGCCCTCTCTACCATATCATGGAGCCTAAACCTTATTGCAAAGGACTGCATGGTACCATGAGGAAGGAATGTGTAATGGTGTGTGAGCATGGTCCTGTCTCTGATGGCAAAGAGCAGTGCCAGGGGTGTGCTGTAGTGTATCCTGGCCCTCCACTTGGGCAGGTCTCGGGCAGCCTGAGGTGGTACCCACTGTCAGAGCCTCAGTGCAGCCCCATGGCTGTTCTGGAGCTTTGCTGTTAGTGTGTGAAGAAATGGCATCTTCAGAAGAGGTGCTGTGTGGAGCTGGTTGCCAATACATCTAGACCAGAGGTAGCACATACTGGCTGTGACGTACTGACCTGCCACTTGGCTTGGTATGTGCAGCTGCAGACCCCTGCTGCATGAGGGGCAGACAATGTTGGGTTCCCCAACCTACATCCAATTTAAGCTCTTCAAACCACTAGCTGCCAGATGAAACAAGTTTCCTTCAGACTACTCTAATTTTGTGTCTGAAGAAAAGTTTTTCTCCCTGCTTCAGGAACAGAGTGTGAATAGCATTACACACCATGTGAAACAAATCTTCAAAATTGTTTTCCAGGTGGAGGAAAAACATGTGATGGTTTTTCTGAGCATTGGCACTATACAAGTAGCTCCTGCAGGAGCTGTGGGAAAGATTCCTGTAAGAATCATAAAAGCAACTGCAATGGCTTTGTCTCCTTACCAAGTTAAATATGAGATATGGTTTTCCAAGAAGTTCATTCTACTTGCTGTGCTTACGTCCCAGTGGCTTTCAGCAGTTTGCATGAATAAGTGGCCTGTTGCACTTAAACAAAGCCCCCCAAACACTCACTCATCTTTTTCCTTTCCATGCCAAGAAATAACATAATAATAGTAATTTCAACAGCTTCAGTACAAGCAGCTTTACACCCAGTGGCAGTCCCCAGCTAGAAATAATTGGCACAACTGTTTTGTGGAGCTGTGCCAGCTTGAAACATGGAAGAATTTGCTCCCATGAGCCTGCAAAGAGAGATGAAATAAAGAAAAAATTAAAAGTAGAAAGGAAAGTATAGAACCAAATTAATATTTTTTTCAGTTCCATAAAGCTATAAAGGCCTGATTTTTGATGATGTCAAAAACACTGAAACAGTTTCTACCAAGATTATCTCACAAAAAAGCTAATGCAACATGAAAGATATCAACTTCCATTGTCCATGCTCTCCTGTGCTATTTGAAGGTGAACTTCTCTCTTGAACTAAACTAATTCAGGTGAATACTTTGACTCATAACAATTATGAAAGAGGGCATAAAAAATTTCTTACTGTTTTTGTAAGAGAGCAAAAAATACTGAACAAGCAAACACATTTTCATATTTCTAACTAATGTAGCATACATCTGGTGCCCAGGGTTTAAAAGTATTTCAATATCATTCACAGATCCAAAAGGCAGTCAAAGATATAACCACAGCTGGGAAAGACATGTCTAAATCAGCTTTCAGTTTTCTAGCATAGATGGATGCTACCTGGGAGAAGGAGTGATGCTTGTAATGAGGTGATGCATGTAGACCCCGCAGTAATTTGTTGCCAAAGTGATGAACTAGGGTAGTGGGCAATGGAGCAGTCAGAAAACATGATAAAGACATTCTAGAAGTAAGATTTGTGTGATATACCACATACACAATTTTCAAAACTAAACAGAAGTATGCAACTGCCATTCTACAGATTTCATGAATTTGTTGGCCAGATGGCCTGGGAACCTTGACAAAGGGCCAAACACACTCAATGCCTGTATTTCAAAGGACACTTTCCTTGAATTTTTACATCACTTGTAAGCTGCTTAAAAGTCTTAAATCACGTCGTGCCAGCTACTTCACCAAAATTTTTGGTGAAAGGGGCACAGGTAAAGTTCAACTGAAAATGGTTGCTTATGCCCAAGTACACATTGCCTGGGTCTGCAGCTCTTGCTGTTCCCGGAGGAGTTTGCAGTCTCACTCAACCCCATACCGGCACACCATGCTGCTGGCTCAGATAAACATGCACACTGCAGTACCACCCCTGAATAACTGTGGGGGACACAGGTGGGATGTGACCCTGAACAGATTTTCTTGTACTTACAGAAGAACAGTCCTGCCTTAGCAGGATGTTGACCCTTTCACTGGAATAAGACCTTCTTGACACCCTGTTTTAAAATGCTTCACAGATATATCTATTCTATCCAAAGAGTTTGAGTTGACAGGAAGAGGGAAAAGCCACTGGCACATCTCTGTGCAATGACGTGGCCAGGCACAGACTGCCGCTAGGAATGACAGATGGAACCAAACCAAATGCTAACATTTGTTCACAAATGATTACTAAACGCTTACAAGTAATAGATACACTCACAGAGACTGGCATTTGGGAATGACAAACAAATGTGAAAAATAAAAAGGGCTAAGTTCCCTGCCTAGTACTGTCATGACGAATACTGATTGGATCTCTCATTTTTCTCTGCAGTCAGAAGTCAAATTCAGCTATAGCCAAAATCTTCCCTAGTTTAAGTCAGCAACATTAGGGGACAGGCTTGGGCTGTTAGTGAGTTTTTCCTTGATCCTCAAATGGTTTACTAGTGTTTACAATCAAATGGTGTCAAAAATCTCTGGTGCAAACTGGCATTTCAGGAACCGAAATGACACACGTCCTTCAGAAAAGGTAGGCGGAATCTTCCCATTCAGTTGCTGATATTCTCCCATCACACATCTGTACTGTGTCTCTCTTCTGGAGTGGTGCTATTTCCTTCTCTATACCTTTTGAAGATCTCATATACTTCCCAGTACAAAATATTTGGGCCATTTAAGAGATGTGTGCTTTGTGGGATGGATCCTGAGTGGGCACAAGGGGAAGCACAGTATGACTGAAACATCAAAAGAGGAAGCAAAGGCTGAAGACAACCCATTTCCTCTCTATGGGTGTAGGAGAGAAATAAATGGTTGGGAGTTTTCCAACACAACAGGTTTTCATCAAAACATTCTGTTTCAACAGAAAGATCTGATTAATTGAAATGGAAATGTTTTACCAAGAAGCATCTTTCTCAGCAACCTTTTAGCAGAACTCAGGCAAGATGCCACCAAAATCCACCTGTTACTCTGCTGACTCAGTTGGAGAGCTCACCACACTTTCCATGTGAATCACAAAAAATTAGAGACACTGTAGCTTCTGGACCCCCTGGCCCGCTAACTCCCGAACTACCAGCTATGATACCCTCCTGCACCACCTGCCCACATTATTCTTTAGGGAAGAATGAAGTTCACATCTGCTCACAAGTCATGACTGTTCTGAGACTGCACAACCTCAGAGCTTGTAAGGGGTGACCCCAGTCTTGTCCAACCTCCCCTTTTTGCAGCCACCTGTTTCCCTTGAAGTTGGACTAAGGTATAAATCTGAAGAATTCTGCCCAAGAGTCCTAATGATTGTGAGTTCATGTCATTGCTAACAAGCTAGTCCATTTATATTTGTTATTATTGCTGCAAATTTGAAAATACGTCAGGGTTGAGGTTGGCTTACTGTTTTAGCCTCTGTATCGTATGCCTTCATTTGCAAGAGAGAAAAGCTCCTTTTATTCCAGAAGCACATATGCAGGGTGCACTCAGAGCCTCCTAAGCTCTGAGTCCATGTTATTTCCCTTATGACTAACATTAGGTGGATCTATTGTTCTCACCCTTTGGCTATCCTCCAGTACTTGAAAAGTCTCATTTAAAAAATAAAATTATAAACATTTATAACAACTGGTGCAAAGAACTAGGATAAGCATCTGAAGCACTTACATGCAAATTGGGCTGTCTTGGCAGACAATTATGTCTTTCTCTTTGGCAAATGGTAAACGTTTGATTGAAGGTACATCACCAGATGGGATGCATCCAGCTTGGGCATTCCTAGTACACAGAAGGAAGAGGTAATCAGAGGTTCTGTCTGTAACTATTGGCATTGTTATGTTTTCACTTTGGGTTCCTTGTCATCACTGACTGGTACAGTATAACAGCTGTTCCAGCCAAATAAAAAAGTCTTGTAAACTTTGGTGCCTAAGCTATAGATTATCTTCTAGATTAGTGATTAACTCATTTTTGTCTGCCTGAATAGGGTGAATATTATATTACCTCTTGCCTGGTCTTTGGTAGCCTCTCTTTTAGAAATGCAATGGCTTTTTCAGAGGGAGCTTATCTGTGATAATGCAGTTTATGCAAACATTGGAAGAAAGATATGGCAAGAGAAAAACTCACCAAGTGAAGAGCATTCACTTAGTGACCTCTCAGCTTTACTAAGGTTTTCACTTCTTCTCTGCAGAAAGCTGGTGTTGGTTATTCAATATAAATTTCAGTTAATATCTCTTGTACAGAATGTAGCAGTAGCATGGTCTTCCCCAAGGTATAGCAAGGGGCAGACATTAAGGCTGGGAGATAGCTCTCTACTTTTGTCATGTCTGATCTAGAATTTATTTTTAAATGAGATAGAGGCAGATACCAGGCACAGACTTTTATTCAATTTCTATTCAAACTGGAAATGAGAAACAAATATGCCACGCTAAAAGGGTTCAAATGAGATGGCAGTAATAATGTTTAATTCAGAAAGTAGCTTCTGTACCTTTGTCATGTGACCTAAAATTGTAAACCACTCTTAGATTTAACATTTGTATAGCATGGCTTTGCAAATTTCCCCTTACTTAGCGGTTAACAAAGGAGCCTGATTTCTTTAAAAAGACAGCATTCTCGAACTGAAGTGACAGCGAGAGATACCATTTAAATAATTTCAATATGCTCATCCTGTTAGGGTAGGAGGAGCTAGAGGAGCGGAGGGTGCGGGGCAGGGACGGAGGCTGCCGGCGGTAGCCGGGGCTGCAGCTCCCTCCAGCGCCGGCTCGGCGGCTTTTCCAGGGAAGGGGCTCGCTGAGAGCATCGCATCGGGGTTCCCGGCGTTAGAAATTACTTATTAGCTCGCAGACATGTCCGAGGGGGTGGAAGTACCTAGGTTTCGAGCTTTAAAGATAATAAAGATGATATAAGATCGTGTATACAGTGATTTGCATGAGTATCCTTGAAACTGTTTCGGCAAATGGTACAGACTATTAACCCCATATGTTGGTTTGGGCAGGACTGAGACAAGACTGTCACAGTTTTAATGCAGCCTGTGGTATTTCCTTTGTAATGTCTAAATGGGCTGGGTACAGTGCCTGCTTCTTCCAGTATCTTGGTTAGCTAACTCTAATTGCCTTTCCTATTGATGGCTAACCTCTACAAATAGGAAAGCTGTCTGAATTTGTGGAGCTCTTGAATTTCCCAAGGAAGAAAGGCCTTTGGCACACATATGATGGTGGCTAGAATCAGAGGGCTGGGGCAGATGCTGCCCTACCACTGAATGGTGCAGTCCTTGCTGATGAATCTGCAGTCTTCCTGCCACACTTCTCAGGCTGGTCTGTAAGATGAATCACCTCTGCTTTGCATCTGTAGCTACAACCCCAGGGGAATCCAAAGTGGAGGGTGAGCCTCTACAAGTGTTAGTGGTGCTCTTCCTGCAGCAGAGCAAGTGCTGAGGACAGCTGAAAATCTGGTTCCTCATGTGCAGCAGGAGCCTGGTTTGGATCCAGCTGCAGAATTGTAGCACAGGCACTGATGTGCCCCAGCTCAGCAACTGGCCAAGCAGAGCCTGTTGGGTGCCTTCCCTCTTCCAGGGCTGCTTCACTTTCCCATCTTTCCTGCTTAGTGCAAGATTGTTTGAGAAAGCCAGTTTTTTCTAAAAGTATAAGAGGGCTCTCTCCCCTGTCTCCTGTAAACACCATCAGTTTCAAACCCAACTCTTTCACCTTTCCAAGATTTTCTTAACTTTCTCCCACTGCTACACACTTCTCTAGACCCACTGGCTGCTTTTCAGCAGCTTGCCTGGAGCAGCTATGAGAGTAAAGACAAGGAACACCCTGCAGTGCTATGCCACAGCCACAGACCACAGAAGGGAAAGGGAAAAACTCCCAACAAGAGCCCACACTGTTCTCTAATGTCACTACAGGCCCATCACACATACAGACTGAAATGTTCATACCTCTGAGGAGCACAACTGAGGTTCCACAGCAGATTTGGGTGGAAGCAGCAGCTTCAGGACATTTCTTCAGTCAATGTGGGCTCAGGCACTGAAAGCTCCATATATGCCAGCCAGAGGCAGCAAGTGACACAACTTATGATCTTCCATAAGCAGCAGAAGTGCTTACAGATGGGTGCCAAGGGCATCCCTGTGCTGTGTGATGTGGATGCCACTCAAACATCCTGCACCACTGGCACAGGCAGCGCTCAGTGCATTCACCAAGGGCCTTAAAAAAAAAAATAAAAAAGCACAAATGTAAGTAAATAGGATCAAGATATATTTTATGGATACTGTCTAGTTTCTTTTACATAAATACTTGCACTCACTCAAAACTTGTTCCTTGCTAAACAGCGTCTGTTCTAGTAAAACCTTCTTGTCCACCAAAAAAAGCACAAAAACTCTCCATGGTTTATGTGGGAAAAATGGAGCGATGCAAACACAACTAATATAATGGTGACTAAATTTGCCTAATGAATGAACAAATAATGATGTTTTGCTTCTCTCATCTTCAGAGGAAATGTGCACCAAGTGGTTAATAATCCATGCTCTGCACTTGTTCCACATAGTATCCTTCTATTAAGAAAACTCCACCACAGTGCTTGACTGTAGAGGCAGAAACATTATAAAAGTAAAAAATTGGTCTAGATACTAGGGTTCATATATCTGACTTTCTCCTGAATTATCTTTCAAGAAATGTTTTCCCTTTAAAATTTTTCTGCACTTATTCTCCTTAAAACATAAATGTTTTGGTATTTTTTGCAAAAGCCTTCATCTTCAGTGGAGTTCCTGAGCACACACAGTAAGGCAGTAAAGAATCCTGGAATGACAAAACACTATTCAAATATAAACAAGAGATAATAAACAGCTGTACCAGTTCCTTGTATAAATTGTAATACTCGTTGAAAATATGCTGGAGCAGAGGAAGAACTCCTCTCTCTGAGAAGTGGAAGAAGCCATGTGTGATGAACTAACTGTAACTCCTATTCCCTGACTCCCCTGCTCCACTGCTGGAGAGGGGGTAGAGCTGGGAAAGAGGGAGGGGTGGGGGAATGTGTTTTAAAGGTCTTATTTTATTTCTCATTATCCTGCTGTCGTAGTAAATTCAATTAACATCTCTAATTTGCATCTGTTTTACCATGAGGGCATTTGATGAGTGATCTCTCTCTTCTTTATCCTCTACCCATGAACCATTTGTTATATTTTCTCTCCCCGACCAGCTGTGGAGGGGAGTGATAGAGAGGCTTTGGTGGGTGTCTGGTGTCCAGCCAGGTTCAACCCAATACACACAGTCTCTCACATTTTCAGCTGATATTGCAGAATTTACTGTTATTGAGTATAAAGGTGCCTGATTTGCTGGAGAGCATTGCAGGAGTACAGGCTCCTTCCCAAGACAAGGATGCCAAATTATAATGTCATTTGTATTTATCCAAGTAGTTCTATTTAAAATAACCTTTCAGGTGACCCAATTGTACACTTGGTAAAGCACATCTAAAGAAGATTAGTTTCTATCTTTCAGAGTATGAAGTAGTGTACTATATAAATACTGCAGCTTAGCTACTGTCTGTTTTGAATGTCAGTTAGGATCAGGTAGTGTTTATGTGCTCCTGAGATTTAGCAGTTTTTATTCAGGATTTCTCAAATTTGCATCAAGCTGAAACTTGGCATGTAAGCTGTCAGCACAGATGCTAGTTTTATTCCAAAAATAGGGTAAGTTGAAGCTTTTAAAGGTGCCAAGTGGCTTATTTATGCAGTGGTTGCAGATTCTTTCGTTTTCTGTCTCTTTCAACTATACAGAAGCTTACTCTGTAACCTTCCTCCAGGATTACAGTCCTGAGCAGTGAGGAATAAAAAGGCAAGTGATCACAGCAGAGTGATAATCCAAGGATGGTGTGCCCTGGAAACAGGTGTAAATAATGATAATTTTTGTGAAATAGAACTACCTTCACGAAGTCACCATAAACAAAAATAATTGAGAAAACATCTGAAATGCTACCTAGAATGCCAACATATTGATAGCACCGTGGAAGGACAGGCAAAATCTCCAGCACTGTGAAGGTTTCCTAACACTCCTATTTAGACAAGGAAGAACCTTCTTTCAGGGATTACTGAAACCTCCTCCTCCAGGAATCATTGCAGGGTACAGCTCTACCTCCACCATGGAATTTACTGAGTATGTGTATTAAAGTCTAAGGCACAATGACTCAGAAAACTTGTAGTAGTATGGATCAGTTATGTCCAATGATCTACAGCACAATCTGAGTGGTAACAAACTGCCCCTCATAGAATAAATCAACCCAAATATATGGGGTTCACAAGTAGACCCCTTTGCTTTGTGCTGCCAAAGAAGTGCCCTCTGCCATGACCTAAGCTCTGATGGACTAGAAAACAAAACTAGGAGATTGTAAAACATAGGAGCTTCCTTGCAGAATGTCCTGCCAACAGCTGCAGGAGAGGGCAGGTCAATGTAAACATGACATGCACCCTGTCCTCTTTCCTTTCTGAGAACCCTGAAACAAAGGATGGGAAAGGTAAAGCCAGGGAGGGCCTGCCTAGTCAGAGATCTGTCTGCAGCCCCAGTTTCCATTCATAACAAGTGCAGGCAATATCCAACTATTTGCAGTCATGTTGATATATAAATAAATTATAAGTAGATTTCTATTATTTTTTTCAGTTTTAAGAATACTTACAAGTTGCAAGGACTGTGATCAAGTTTCAACTGAATGTAGTCATTTGATGTAACTTTCAAATTCATAGCTGTATTTTTCTCCAGTGAGCAATTTACTCTTCATAAAAGCACTTGTGCCAGTACAAGTTAGTGTGCATGACTTCTTTATTCTACCCTTCTTGGGGTGACCTCCCCCATCTGTTTAAAAAACAAAGAGGAGTTGTCACAATGGTTGCAGAAAAAATATTTTTACCCTTTCATTCTACTGAATCCAACTAGATCCAAATACGAATAAAGATGACAAAAGTCACAAGATTATAAGCTTGAAGCATTTACTCATAAGTAATACATATTCAACGCTCAATAATTTTATATTCTCTGAGGAATGGTAGAATTTCAACACTCACTGGCTATATCTCTTTTTGGAAGTCTTCAGCAGAAATTTCTCTTCTAAAATCTACACCAAAAAGCATTCAGCTGTATCAAAATAGTAGACAAGACCACATTAAACTCTATTTAATGGCCAAGATTTGCACACCTACAATACTCATGACATGTAAACATTTTAATCTTTCCTGTCAGAATGAAGCAATGTGAAAAACGTGAGCTAATTTATTGGGCTTTAGACAGCTGTGGATAGGAACTAATTTCTGGTTAGGATTTGAAATCATGTCAGCAGGAGCTTACTCTTAAACAGATGCTCCAGAATTCTATTAGGAAGGTCACATATCTCATGTCATATTTGATGGGTACCTGGTCAGAAGTCTCTTCCCTTCCTGCTACAGCTGTCCCTGTGAAATAGCAAATGTTTTCTGGTCATTGTGTGCTCTGTGAATCATTTCTCTAAAAGATTATTTACAGAAAAGTCAGGGTCCATTTTCTTAACTCTAAAAACATAAAAGTTAAACAAAATCTCGTTTGTTAAAAATCCTATAACTCTCAGTGTGGTACAATTTTGAATTTTAAAAATAATTCCAAAATGTTAACATAATTTTACAGATTAAAAAAAAAAAAAAAAAGCTCTAAACACACAAGGGATTCTTTATCAATCCTTTGGTTTTCAAAAAAACAAATTAGAGATTTTATTTTTCCCTAGTGAGCATAAAAATGAGACAGCCCAGAAATGTACAGGCGGAAGAATGTATGGAATGAATCTTGTCTAGATGTTTTTTGTGTCTCTTAAGCCTCCATGAACATCAGGTCTCATTGCAATGTTTCCCCTCAGGAAACATCATGGTTTATGCCAGAGATTTCTATCTCCCAAGAGTTTCATCTGTACCTGTCTTCAAGCAAGACAAGGTGGGTATTTTTGGTAGGTAGCTCAAGCTGTTGATAGTCAGCAGTACCTATAGTTTCATTAATGCTTTCAGTTCTGGTGTGCTCAGTTCTGGTTTTGCAAGAAAGAATCTGTCCACTCTCTCCCACCCTACAGCTACCTGCTGTCATCCTACCTTCTGCTGTGTTTGCAGGAGCATTTTGTGTGGTCACGTGGAGCTCTGGTTGTGCTTAAGTCAGGGAAAAAATGAGAAAGATTGGACATCATCCTTGAAAAGATGGTGAGGGCCAGGAGCAGGGTCTGGCCCAGCAGAAGGTCAGGCACCAGCTCCAGGGCTGGACCTCACCACACTGATGTAGGTGCTGTGCAGGAAAGGGTGACTAAATCAACCCCTGGGAGAGACTCCAACAGGGCACCCCTGGGATTCAGAGCCCAAGTTCACTTCTGGTGCCTGTCTGCCTACACGTGCACAGGAGGGGAATGTGCATGTAGGCTATATTTTGCAAGAACTGCCCAAAAAAGATACAGTGAATATTTTTTGCCTGTGGTGTGATTTGACACATGACATACCACAGCAACCTTCCAGGGCACAGAATGTAATCCCACTATGTATCTGATATAATTAAGGATGTATGACTTAAGTACCAGCTCATGGCTGTAGCCTGAAGTGATACCATTGGACTGAGATACAACATTGGCGTTTTGCTTTCCATCTAGGGAATTGTAATATGTGCTAAAAATACTGTTTGGCACGTGGAAATGTAGACTCTTATCTCGTGCAGAGTGGGACATGGAATGTCAACCCCAGTAGAAGTCACCACAGAAGAGGGAAAATGGACATTTTAAGGAAGCCTTCTTGTGTTGCCAGCAAGATAAGCTGAGGCTGGGTTGATATTCTTTATCTCTCTCTCCACTCTGTCCCTTGCAGGATGAGGAATGATGTGTTTAGAAGTGAGTCATAGCTAAGTAAAACATGCATAGGTAATCATTTGCACCATATTAGGCATCAATTTTCCATCACACATTGTATCTATGTAGCTACTGGAGACGTTGTTTTCTTCCCTGTATTTTTCATGGGAAGATGCATTTATTTTTAAGCAGTATTTAAAGTCACTCATCTCTAGGGAAATGTGGAGGGGATACTTGGCAGGAAAGGACCTCATCTTCTCTCCAAAGTCACTTGGTGCCCAGGCTCCACTATCTCAACTCTGGGTGGCACACCATGACTGTGGTTGAAGAGAGCATCCAGGAGAGAAGACTTATTCTGACAATCTTTTTAGAAAAAGTATGTAAGATCCTGTCTGAAATTATGGTTACAAAGAGCAGCATCTGCTGAATCATTTAAATTAATACCTTCAGGTTCTATAATCATAGAATCAGCAAGGGGGGGGAGCAGAGACATTTATACACTAAGTTACTGTGAAGGACAATAAGATAATAAACAAAATGTTCTGGAGAAATAACAAATTAACCAAAGTGATTGAATTTCAGAGAGCTGTAGACACTAGTCCTGCCCATTTTACCCATATGAGTAGTTTCATTAACAACAATCTGCTTTTTAGTAAATTGCCAGTTGTAATAAAAACAAATAACTTGTTCTTTTGTTTCTCCACTGCTATGCATTTTAATAATTCCAGATGAATTCATTAAAACTGGTTCTTTTATACTCACAGTGTCATAAAACACTCTTGCATTACTGTTAAACCACTCCATCTCCCTTTTCTGTCTGAGCATCAATATAGCCACAGAAGAGGCAGAGGAAAATAAAAACCTCCAGAACAGGTGCAAGAGCAGGATGATGCAACTGTCTGCTCCCTCTGCCCACAGGAGCAATGTGGCACCTTGGGGCTGTGAGCACGGATCCACAAAGTGGCACTGAGTGAATTCCATGCCAAAATGTTGACAACATCTGATATGTGCAAAAGGGCCACTGGGTGCACAGAACTGCATGTCCAGCAGAACATAACACCATGCAAACACCACTGGGGTTAGATTTGCACACACTAATCATTTATTTGCTGTAAAAACAGATGTGCCTTATAATTGCATCTAAAAGGTGCACTTCCAAAATTAACAATCCAAAACCTGTATAAACATTTCATCAGCTTTATAATTAATTTGAAAAAGTTGTTCTCCATTTTCTTATGCTTCAAATTTAATGAAGTACTGAGTGACATCTGTTAGGGGTTTTAAAATATCTTTTCCTTTGTCACATTTTTATGTTTATAGTGACTGTGTACTATGAGGAAAAAGGGGTGACAGAGCACCAAGACTGCTTAAAAAGCATTGCTTGTTCTTTTATATTATTCATGAAGTACTTAAGGCTATTCAGGAGAATCATGATGTTTAATATGCATGTGTACAATACTTAGTCGGCAAAAACAAGTTGGCAGAATTTTGCATGGAGCTGTTGCTAACATCTCTTTCCTGGGCAATGGCACATTTAGGAATCTGTTGGCAGTTTTTTATTCTGCCCACGAGAAGTGACACCCCAAAAGGCTCACTTTGAGCCCATTCTTCTCAGGAGCATAACTGAGATGGCAACTGGCTCAGCACTGCAAAATCTTTGGATGGGGAGATTTTACTCTACTGCCCCTGTGAATAGGGAAAACGGAGGTAAAATAATATGAATTTGGATTTTTGTCCACACTTCCAAGAGCTACACTTCAGGAGCTGGTGGAGTTCTACACAGACATTATTCATCCCTTTTTCTGAAGCCCCTGAATCTGTCATGCTCAGCGCTGTTCAGAACTGGAATAGAAAGACAGGTCCAAAGACAGCTGGCAATCTGTGTGTGATACAACAGATCAATGAGTGCTAATAGATAGAAATAGGGAAATAACTCTATTATTTCTATCTATGCTCAACCTTTTGAAGAATTGGTATGCAGGGAAGGTGAGAGAGGGTAAAAACTTACTGTTTTCCAGAAAAAAACATTGTTTTCAAATAGAAGGACTGCTCAGTGTCTTTTTCCAGTCTATTTGAAGATTCGTCTTAACACTGATGGGTATCTAGTGAGTTTGAAGTATTTCCTCTTACACTTTGAGCATTTTTGATGAATGATTGTGGAACCCTGTATGATGGCTACAAAGTTGTGATCTCAGGGTTAAGGAGGGTCCTTTTAACCTTAGGGATCTGTCCTATGGTTGAACCTGGTCCCACCAGAGTTCAGCATTGCAGTGATGCTCTGCAGACAGAAATCCAGTACCTCTATCTTTCATGTAGATTTATCAAGAGAGTAAAACAGAGACCAAGATGCTTCCAGCATCCACAGGTCATGGCTAACACATTTCAAGTGGAAAAAAAATCACTTGACTCTTTGTACTGCACCAAGGATAACACAATCCCAACCCAAACAAGTAAGAAATATTAATGGTAACAGACAGCTGGGAACACAGGTCAAGGACAGAACACGTCCCTGCCTCAGTAGTTTTCCATTTGCTCATGAGGCAAAGTGACCACCTGACTGTTCTCCTGGCTTGTTGTAGTCTCATGGGCAAAGCACAGTGATGAACTCGGGGTTCATGTGAGCTCAGCTCACGTGGCAAGTCAGACTCCAGACTCCCAGTCTGGGTGAAACTCCCCTGATGGCATTTCCTTTAAAGCTGTAGCACTATGCCCTTTATTCTCTGCTGCATAACCTTGGGGCCATTTAATCCAAGGCATCCTGCTTACAACTGGTTGGCATAGTGGAGTTTCTGCCGAAAGATGACTGAAAAAAGAGGGAACTGAGTGATAGGAAGTGAAGCCAAACTATAAGTGGTGTGAACCTTGTTTTCCTTTTTTAAGTAGAACTAAATGTATGGGATTTGATTTAAAATGAAATATACATATAAAATGTTTCATTTTAGAAGGAAGAAATGCTGAGAATCTTTTAGCTATCAAGCAGATGTGGATGACATTGGGTGGCAACACAGTAGTACAATGGGAATTTTTTCAAACACTGCTACAGTATGTGCTTTTTTTTTTTTTTTTCTATTGAGAACTCACTACTATAATGCCAGCCAACTCAAAAGAATTTCTCATGCTTTGGATGGTAATAAATCTTCCACAAAGTGTTAACCAACACCTTGGGCAGTTTTTCCAGTTGATACTACTCTAGATCCCACATTACAAATCGCTGAAATGGGAGAAGGGGCTTAGGTACACATTTCAAACATTTCCTTCCTAGTTTGGTCAGCATCATGTGACTACATGAGTGAAATAGCAAGGGATTCATCAATAATAGTAGTAAACTACAGCTCAGGCTTTGAGTTAAGAAAACAAAACCAAAACAACTTTTCCTTCCCCACTCCCCCTCCTTATTCCCATCTAAATGTTTGACAGACTTTGTGAGAAGTCTTGGAATAATTCCTCTTTTCAATGTTTCTAATTTAAATGACTTACTAGAAATGAATATTTCATTACATTACAGGACTCTCCAAAGCTTCATCTCTTTAGTGCTAATTATTTCAACAGGACTTATATGAAAGGCAAAGGCTACTTTTTAATATTGTCTGCATTAACACTATAAAACTATCTTCATTTGACAGTTAAAGTTTTCATTTCTGTATTCCCTCAATTTTACTTTTTAGTGTCTCCCACAGAAAGTGACACAGTTTAATCATGGAGTTAACCCTGCAGTCAACCTATTATATCATCATTAGTACAAAAGATGCAAAACTGCTAACACTTAACTCTTAGTTTTCTTTCTTTCAGCAAAGTGCTGTTTAATCCTCCAGGTCAGTTTGACATAGTATCCATTGCCTGAGCAAGGAAGTAAGGTATATTTAGGCACTTAAATGTTTGGAGCTAAGAAAGTTTCCAATTTGGAGTAAATAGTTTCCACTAGATCTCACTTCTCTTGTAGTAAAAAAAAAAAAAACCAAAAAAGCCACCAAAAGAATCCAAACAAACAAAACCCTCAAAACAAAAAACAAACAAACAAACAACCCAAAATAAATCAACCTTCCATCTGCATTCCTTTCACATTCAGATGGGCATAAACAAAATAAGATAACCTCCAAAACCACAAACTTATGTCATTTGATCAAATGGAAGGACATGCAGTACAAAGCTGGAAATCTTTTCCATATACCTTAGCCAAGGTCAGGACAACTCTGTGTACAACCTGCTGCCTGGGGTGTCAGCATTTCAGGGGCTCTTACCACAGTTCTTTCATGCAACATCCACACTGAGGGAAACAACCTCCAAGTCCAGGCTTTTCATCCTTTGAAGTTCCCTCCTTTAGTCGTACTCAACCTTCAGCAGCCCATTGCAATTTGCAGTGACTCTTCCTCTGTCCTGCCTTCTGCCTGACTCCTGAAGTCTGGCTGAGCATCCAGGTGGAGCCTCCCACTGAGAACTGGAATAACAAAGGCCACTGAAATGGACTACAGCAGATGAGCATGGGGGCTCACAGTGGCTTCTGCCTGCCCCTTGCTGGTGAAATCCCCCAGGTGAAGGCACAAAGCAATAAAGCAATACCCATAAAGACCAGTGCAGCCAAAGAGAGTGAATGCTTTGAGCATGTGGCAATAATTTGTCCACACTACTCTGTGTCATTGAGTAGCCCAGAGGTGGGGAAATGCCTCAAAGGAGGAAAGAACCAAAGTCTCAGACTTCTCAGTCCTCCAACTTCTGAAGTGAACGACCTAGAAAATTTGACTTTGTAAGATTGATATTCACAAGTGTGCCAATTCACTGCTCTAAATATTCCGGGCAGCTTTTCCCTCAGTGTCTCCCTGTGGCCTTTTGTCACCCACACTAAGTTTTCTGATGGAGAGCTAGGTAGCCTTGCATGCCCTTGCCCTTTCCCACAGCCAATTTCCTGAGTACCCAGCATCCTTGTTCACAGTAATCACATACATCAATCTAACAATGCAATTCCAGTTTTATGAAGTGCAGATTTCTGTAAAGATGGAATTATTATCACAAAAGAACCCAATGTTTATTGCCAGACCCTATAGGTTTTGACAAGTTTATTCATTTTAGATGTGGATCTTAACTAACTTCCATTCTTAGGGTATTACAAGACTCTGACCTCTTAAACATTTAATGAACATGATGAAACAATAAACTAGATGAAATGAAAGGTTGTGGAATTAGCTCTGCATTTGAATTGCATTTTTATTGTATCATTTAGCAACCAAAAGGATGAGCTTCTAAAGTGGTTCTTTTGAAACAGCCAAACAAGTAAGATGATTTGGGCACACATGGTATAAGTAGGATGAAGTCTTATAAAGAAAAATCCTTCATGACACTGTAGCTGAATTAAGCCAAGGCATAATAATATCCATTTGTCCAGACAAGCTACTGGCATGATTTCTGCAACAGAGCTGAAATGGTATCTGCAGATGGTGATTGGGGTGCAAAGTTAATGTTTTTATGCATGAAGCATCCTGGCATGTGCAGGTGATCTTCAAATGCCAACGATTGCCTCTCTCCTTTGCATCACAAAACATCTGCAACAGTCCTACAGCATTCAACACACTGTTTGTGATCAAGAGCCAGATTGTGATATTTGTGTTCACAGCTATTTAGCTTTTACCCTAGATTCCCTTCCCAAATTTTCCTTCATTTTATCCTACTTCTGTTGGGCTTGTAAACATATAAATTAAATGAACAATTGTATTTCTGTCAGGCCAGTTGCCCTGTTGGAACTGCCAGAATCTCACTGGGCTGGTAAATCACAGTTTGGTAGCTGCTGCCAGACATAACAAGGACATCCACTGATCTCCAGGAAGCTCTTTGGGAAGCAAGACACTGCTCTGAGGGAATATGGGTGTCTCTCAGTTGACCTGCTTGCTAGGAATGTGAAAGTAAGGGGAGCAAAACCAGGAAGAAATATTAAAAAGCCCTTTTGTATGGTTTAATGCTTGTTTTTGCAGAATATAGGGAAATAGGGAACATAAATATATAAATTCAACAAAAACTAGACCAATGAAAAAGATTCTGCACATAAAAGCTAAAGCACAATGATGAAGTATATATTCCAGCAAAAACTCCATCACTATTTAGTCCATCACTAAACTCCACCACTATTTACTTCTCTCTATTAATACAATCATAGCTTAAGCTAAATCTGATGTAAAACTGAACTGAAAATACAAATATTCTGTTTTGCAACTGTTAAAAACAAGTGAACATGATGTTAAGTTCACCACAGGTTTTGTCAGCAAGTTCTTGGTCCTTTAATACCCTATGTACAGGCTTTCTACTCTTTTGGAGTGGGGACTTTGAAAATTCATTAATTTGGCTTAGTTTGCCTGGGAATTACTCAGTCTGGACAATATGGAGAGCAGCATTTGAAAGACATTTTTTGCAAGGTTGTGCTGGGTGACAGCAGCATTTCCATCTGGCAAATCCCTGAAATGTGTCTTCAGTGTGGGAAAGACTGGAATAAAAGAGGAAAATAAGGTGATATTGGCCTTATCTGGCATGTGCCAGAGTTTTTGGGCAGGCTCAGAAGAGACCATTATTTTACAACAACAGAAAACACAGAAAGAATTCTCACTTTGTCTGCAGTGCTTAGCAAACAAGTTTCACTACTTTTTCTTTAATCAGATTTGTAACTAAAATATTCCTTGCTTTAGTGCAAGTGGAATAAAGACTATTCTAAAAGCATGACCAACTGATAAGCCATGAATAAAATTACTTCCATGTGTATGAGATTATTATAAATGGGACTTCTCTTTTCAACAAAGAACACTGTAAACAAATACACCATCCAGTTTATTAACTGGAGATTGGCTGGATTACAGTTTGGAAATAGGACACACATGTTGGCAATTATCACACTTCATTCTAGTTAGGCATTTGTAAAACATACATCATGTGTTTTTTCCTATGGAAATTATAGCTTTTTTAGCTTGCCTTACTAGAAGATTCTGAGAAGTGTCTTTTCAAAATGTATATACATGCCTGATTTCTGAACCCATGTTCAGACATGGGAGGGCAGATCCAAATTCCTCAGTTAGGGAATCTGAGGTGGAAGTCAGGTTGAGGTGGAAGTTGGGAAGGTCTTCCAGCCAGCTGGGATATACCACAGAGGGGCACTGGGTGTAAATGTTCCAGTGGCTGCTGTGCTTGCCTGTGGCCTGTGTCACTCAGGGTATGAGACCAAGAGAGGCACTGCCTGGTTCAGCCAGAACTGTGTCAGTGCTCTGTTTTATTAGGGTTATTTTACATTGCAGGTTGTTCTCATGTCCTAGTTTGTAAAACGTGGCAAAACAGACCTTCCCTACTTCATATAGATGTTATTAGGGGACTTAAACTGCTAGACTCCTAGGCAGTAGTTGCCAAAGAAAGATAGATTATCTTTTTGTTGTTTTCTTTTTCTTAGTGTATCTTTGAAAGTAAAAGCTTCTCTGCTTGATAAAAATAAAGATAGAAGCCTTTTGAACAACAGCAGCCTGGCATTCAAGGCACTCATGGCATGTTCAGGCCAAGCCCTTGTTCCCTATCAGGTAGAGTCCTTGCTTTGCCTGGCTCTGCTGCCTGGCTGGTGCATCAGCCCTAAGCACAGGGCTGCTGGCCATTCTGGAGCAAGTCTCTCAGAGTGACAGACTTCTCTGACACACCACAAAACATGATTTAAGCATTCCACATGTTTTATGAGAGCTCTGTGCTGGGATGCACTAGTTACAGTGGAGAGAGGCAAGTTAGATCACATGGATAAGTGATGCAGATCTAAACCAGTGCACCATACTCAGTCTAAATAAATGATTGGTGTTGCCCAGTTTGGACAGATGGCTGGCAAAACCTGCCAGGGGCATTTCAAAGATAATATTCATATGCTGTCCTACTTCTCCATGTCAAGGAAATGCATGTTAATGTTAACCCTGGCATTAATCCAATACTGGGCTCTGACATTAAAAGGATATATACAGCAAGTAGGGGCCTGTCTGCAGAGATTAGAGATGAATCTCTCTCAAAAGATACAAAAATTTTGTGCAACAGCTGTAGGGAAGAGGAAACCCAGGCCCAAAATCCTTGCTCCAAGCCCATTATAATTTCCAACATGTCCAAGAAATGATGACAAAGTATTTTGCAGACATTTTTAGACCTGGGTGTGTTAGTCCCATCCTGGCATAGGAAACACACAGGCCTGAAAGGCAGACCTAACCTCTCCTTCCTCTTATGCAGCCTAGAAAACCAATGAAGTATTGCAATAGATATGAACAACAGCACAAAGTAATCTCCTTATCTAATTGACAATAGTATTGGTAGCTCACAGTAATATGACTTAGAAAGGTGGGAACTTAAAATATCAAGTGCAGAAGATAAAGGAGCCCTGGCCTCCACTAAGACTCTCAGACAGCAACTCCCCAGGTACAGAAGTGGCACAGTTCAAGCATTATTTACTTCAACCAAAACTTAGCACCTTTACAGTATGAAGGATTCCCCCAGTGAAGGAGCTATGCCAGTCCTGTCCCTCCTGCCAGCACATCAGAGATGAAGATGGCCAGGTAATGTGTTAACTTCATGCACTGCACTTCAGGCTTCACTGAGGGTGTTGAAGACCTCAATTTTCAAATAAACCTGAGATAAAATTACATCAGGATGCCATACAAGTCTTCAGCTGCCTTGAGCAGGCCAGTAACACAGAAAACCTTTTCTCCCTGTCTTATGTTACAGAAAACCTCAGATTATTTTTGGGTTTGGTACTGATTCTAATGTCACTTTTCAAAACTATGAAAAAAAGGAGAGAGTTAAAATCAAGAACTTCATGAATCTTATATAGAAAAATTTAGTTTAAATTATATGAGATGAAAGCATGTTCTGAAAATTCTCTAAATGGTCTTAAAAATGCAGTAGGGGGAGAAGGATACTATCCAATTAGTCCTCTAGTCCTACCCACCAAAAAGACTACACTAAATAGCAAAATAATCAGTTAAAGAGGGTCAGAAGGCATGGGGCAAAAGACTCAGCAAAACCAGTATCCCCACCTCTCTCAGTGCTTCATTTCATCCCACAAGGCTAAAGATTGTTTTCTTGAAATTTTAAAATGAAAGCCAGCGCTGCCCTGTTTTTGTTAGACAACACTGATCTTTTAATATGATCTATCTGTTCAGAGAAGCAGAACATTTCAGATAAATGCTTTTAACAAGGTCTTTTTTTTTTTTTTTTTTTTTTTTTTAACTGCAAGGCCAAATAAATGGATGAGGCATTTATTTTTTTGGAAGAATGACAGAAGCATTTCCGCTCTGCCTCTGTGTTTGTGGCCACTGACTGATGACAGCAATTAGAAATTACTGCCTTGTAAATTTTCTTCCATTAGCAGCCCAGTTCACGTGTTGGAGGCAGAGGTGAGCAGAGCCTCAGTCAGTGGGTTTCTGGTGTTGGCAGCCAGCAGTAGCACTATTGCTGCTATGCCTTTATTGCTGCCATGGACGTGCTGGAGCAGAGATCCATCAGGGGTGGCAGCTCGTACCCTGCACCAAAGGCTGACCTGGCTGGCTTTGCTTTCATGTGCCCATCTTTGCTGTGTATCAAGCTAAGCCCCAAGCCAGCTCAGGGCTTTATCAGCCACCTGCAGAGGATTAGGTGGACAGCCCTGGACTAAGGTTTCACAGCAAGCCCAGGCAGTGCCTCTGGCACGTGGGGAGGTGAACTGCAGTGTCCAGAAGAGATCAGCCTGCATTTGCACACCCAGGCTTTGCAGAGCAGCCACAGGGCACCCAGAGGGGCTTTGGCAGCTGGATCCAGCCCCCACGTACTGTACAGTCTAGGTGGGACCAGACAGTAACCAAAGTGTTACAAGTCAGTGATGGGGAGACCTGGGGAGCTGCTCCTGAAACAGACCCTCCATCACAGCATGTCCATGCCAAGAACTGCAGCAGTGGAAGGAGAGAAACATTCATCTTACTGCCTAGAAGGTATTCAGTCAGTGCTTCATACAGTAAAAAAGTTATTACCACCAGCAAATCAGTTCCTTTCTCTCAGACATAAAATCTGCAAAGCTATGAAGCCAGGTGTCTGATGATGTGGAAATCACATCAGAGATGAACACCATCAAAACTGTTTTTAACTGCCATTCTGGAGGTGCTTCCAAATTTTAAAGGGATTGTTTAGGGAAAACAGCTATGTTTTCAGGTGAGAATCAGGTTACCTAAAATAGAATTTAGAGTTTGGATGTTTAGTACAAAAATGAACAGATAGGATCATAAATCTATCTTATGCTAGATGCCTCTCTGTATTATCCAAGGATCCTTAGATTTTAATTTTTATATTTTCTAATGCTTGACTTCCATTCTGACAAGAATTATACTGCTCTAATTTGATCAACTAGCACTGATTAACAAGAAACAAGGAAGCAAGATAGATGCAAACCCACTTACACCAAAGCCAACTAACCCAAACGAACCTCAAAACTTCAAACTTATAAAGCACTTTTTCTGATGCAGCTCATACCCAGCTCCATGGGAACCACAAGAGAGTGTATTAATTCCTATGTGAGGCCACAGAAGGCAAGTATCAGATGGGAGACACTTTATAGTGGATCTACTCTAAATCATTCACAGTCTAGCAGCTGTTTGAGACATCTTCTGGTTCTCTTAGTCTGTTCTTTACAGAGCAAACATGAGAATTCTCAAATCAAAATGTTTTTCTAATCAGTATCAGGATTTTAAAAAGCCCCAAAAACCTTTCTCCCATACAGAGTTAAGGGAAAGCTCACAACAAGTAACTGAAAACCAATATGCTGCTTTTATACAGAATTTCCAAGAAAACAGGCGTGGGGAAGCAAGTATAATGAATAGCCAAGGAATGGTCCTTAAGAAGGATGAAATATTAGAGAGTTTTCAAGCTTATCCTAACTAAGCAGGTATCATTATAAAAAGAGCTATAAAGAGCTTTTGTTGGTGTTACAAGTGTAACTAGAAGTAGAATTCTGTTATGGTAATAAAGCTGCTACTGTAAATATTTTACAATGGAGAAATAAGCTTTTTGTGGCTAATAAAAACATACCTATTTAAAGAAATGGTGCATTATGCATGTCAGCATTATGTTTCACCTCTGATTTCCCTTTTTTCACACTTCCTGCATGCTTCTTCCTCACCAAAAACTATAATCCTTGAAGAGGAGGTAGTCATGCTCTGCTCAGGTGGAATAGTTTAAACACGTCTTTTTTTCCTGCAGATTGAGACCCTAAGAATTCAATTATTTACAGAACACCTCTGCTTGAGGCCTTCTTTCAGCTTTTATTAATTAAGAGTATGTGTCTTTGATACAAAGTAGAATTTCTGAGAGGCCAGAGGCATTGCATTCTCAGGTATATTTAACACAGCAATGTGATGATGCAGTTCAGGGTTCTACCCTGCTCATGTCTTTGCTAGCATAAATTTAGAAAGTGTTAAAAGGTCTAGTGCCTATAAAAGTTAAGCAAGTTACAACAAGCCAAGAAAAGGGAGGTGATGCATTCTCTCAGGAATCTGTCTAAGGAAGTTATGGGTGTAGCTGCTGTGCTCTTTGGCTTTGGTGAAAGCCTAGAGCAGGAAGTGTTGTGGGATGGCCCTGGCAAAATTTACAGAAAAAGCAGCTCTAAAGTAAGTGGGAAATTTAGATAAGAGAAATTATATAAATCCTTAGGATTTATATGAATATGCTATTGGAATAAGAGTCTAGAAGAGTAATATCTTCCTCTTGGAATTCACAGTTTATTGCAGACAAATAAATGAAATGCTATAGCAATAAGACAATCCCCCAGAGTAATCACTGGCACTTCTCACTCAGAGAAGAAATGAGAGGATTTTTTTTTTATTCTGCTATTTTGCTAGTTATGGCTATAAAGGGAATTTAGACAACAGAAAAAGATTATAAACCACTTGGGGAACTTGTCAACATTTTGTGATTTATACAAAGTAAGTGAGACTCAATGCAGTGGGACTCCAAATCCTGTCCTCTTCACCACTGACCTCAGAGCTGCTCCTAAGGTGGTGCTGTAAAAGCCTTCACTTACTGCTGGAAAAAGCCATTACTGACAAACATGGTCTCAGAAAATGTTCAAAGGAATTGGGTGACTGACTTTCCCTAAAAGCAGAAGTTACCCTCATTAAGTCTATTCTGGGACAACACTGTCAGTTATTTGCTGAGCATTCAGATAGTCCTGTTTTGTTTGCAAATTTAGAGCAGGGAACAAACAAGAGTAAATTGTCAGCTTCAGCAAAACCATCTATTTGAAGCTGGAGGCAAATATCAGGATACCTTGTTGCCTGAACATTTTGGGCCAGACTACATCAAACGGTGGCAATCAGGGCCAAGTTCAACAATGCCCATTGCCCATTCATTCCTAGAAACAAACTAACTCCTTGCTGAGCTGTCCCATTGCCAGACTCCAGCACTTTCACCCACGGACCTGCAGAAGTGCCCAGCTGTCCTGGAGAAACACGTGTTGAATTAGAGCTTCAGTGTCTGCAAATGGAGACCAATGCCTTCACTTACATAAAGCACAGGCTCTGCTAAGTGTTGAAAAAAAGCATGTTTAGCACGCTGTGATTCTTTAGGGAAATGGTGAATAATTTTACCTCCTTGAATCTGTTTTTTTTCTGCTGCAGCAGTTTTTTAAAGGAAATAATTTATTGGTGTAAAAAAACCAATCATGTTCTTAATTGCCAGATAGTGCCAAATGCCAGTGCCCATGTCCTATATCTGTGTTTACTTCACAGCATCATTCAAGCCCTGGTCCAAATAGTCTTAATAATAATTGCTTTTTAATATTAAAGTAGTCCCTCAGAAAGTGCCCACATGAAAAAAAAACCACTGCTGACAGACTGAGAAGGGAAGAGGTTCAGGCAGAAATTCTCCCTTCTGCACCAGCACTATAGGATTTGCTGTAAACCTAAACATGTGAGGAATATAGCTTTCACCCACAGATGGCGATGAACACAGTCTGTGCCTTCCCAAGATAGACGACCACAGATTTAGGCTCAAAGAAATGCCAACATACAGCTTAAAGAAAGGGGTTTTAGTTTATGTTAAAACAGGATGACCAGTTTGGCATGAAAAAGTGAGAGCTAGGTTGGTATCCACCCATTCATCAGGCTCTGAGCAAGCCAGGGAGGCGCAGGCTCAGAAGAAAAGTGCCTCATCCTAATAAGGCAGAGCTGTCTGGCAGTGACATAGCCTGGATGCCTTCTCTGTGAACTAATGCAAGGAACTGAGGAGCAGTGTCATCTTTCCATCAATAACACTGTGCTCACCTCTGCAGGGTTACTTGTGCTGAGTTCCACACAAATGCTGTTCTCACTTGTGTGCTGCAGGAAAATCTCACATTACAAGAAAAGCCACTTACCCATGTCCCAGGTTACCCTCTGCATCTCCTCCAATGTGAAAGCCCAGGGAAAAGAAAACAGTCATCAGGACTAACTAGCAAGCATTTTGTCTGCACAGGGGATATAAAATTATAGCAAGTATTTAATTTATTTTTTTGACTCTGTAGTAAAATTATACTGCTTGTTTGCTTGACAAGACCTTCCTTAGTTTAGATTTAACTTGATATGACTGAATCCCTTAGAAATAGTGGATTTAAAATGGAAGGCAACAGCTCAGAAGAAGCTTTTTGCTCAGTGCAAACAGCCATGTTTCTGCCTCCTGCTGAGTGGAGGTGGCAAGGTGTCTGCTGAGGTAGGAGCTGCTGCTCACTTATTTTGAAGAAATGTCTTTATTGCTTGATGTATTTATAACATTCCCATCCACTAATGCATTCCAGGGAGAGGCAGATCCCCCTACTGATATCAAGAGAACCAGCTGAAAACAGGCCAATAACAATTTTTGGACTTTAAAGCAAGCTCTGTGGCTGTGCAGAAAGAAGGAGATTTAGCATTATATGCACAAATAAGAAGTAATTTACAAAGAAGAGAGTAAGTATATCAAGTCAAAAATTATTAATGTAATTGCTGTTCTCCATAGCCAAAAAAAGATCCTGCAGCAAGATTTCCATCTGAATTATTGGGATATTTGCTTGATTAACTGCTGAAAGATGTACCTTTTGGGCCAAAACTTCATTTTGGTTTATTGGCATTGTGGACCTTTGTCATTCAGTCAGAAATATCCCATGTATTAAAAAGAAAATCGACACTTAGCTACCTCTACTACATCTTACTCTTTTCTTTCAATAATTTTAAATATTGACCCAAAATATGGTGGCATGCTGACATCTCATACTTTTGAAAAGCATGAAATTAAAGCAAGTGGGGACCTTTTCTTACCACCTGCAATAATCAAGTATGGCTCTACTGGCCTCTTAGTGCCCCTCCAGGCCCTTCTTCCAGGCTTTGTACGACAATGGGGTAATAGTGGCTAAAAAGACAGCAAGAAACTGTGGTGAGGGATGGACAATGTGCTGAGGTGCTCTTGGGTGAATAAAGAGTGCAATTGAAAAGACTTTGTTCAAACACAAACATTTATCTCTGAGCAGAACAAAGCATGAACTTACTCAACTCTCAATTTATGAGATAGTTTGGGTTTGTTTCATCATCATTTAGGCTCCCTAAACTTCAACTACAATTAATTTTCAGTTTGGAGGAGGTGCTCTCATTTGTTCATCAGTTACTCAGGAAATGAAGGTAGCCCTAACATTCACATTCAGAGAGGAGCTTCCACCACAAACCTCCCAGTCCCTGTAAGCAGCTCCATTAACAGCCAACTTCTGCAAAAGCATAAGGTACTCGAGAGGTGCATCAGGCCAAGCATAAACACACTTCTATAATTTTCTGATAACAATGCAGAAAAGAAGTTGAAAGTTTGAAAGGTACTCCCAAAAGCCCTTCTAATTTCTGTACATGCACATCACCAATAAAAATGGAGACTTCTTTGGCACATGTGCCATCTCCTCCAGACACATCTGTCCTCTGCCATGTCAGACTCCACCAATGGCAGGAGTGAAACTGGGTCTGACTAGAGATCTACAATTCACTTACAAGGTTCCTGCTTAATTTGCAATTCTTTAATAGGTTCAAGTTTCTAGACATATGGTTTCAAGAGTGTTCGACTTCCCTGCACGAGCTATGGCTTCCACTTCAAAATGCCACATTTCACTAAGGGGACAGAACAAGTAACTTGAATTCATAGACCTTGGAACAGTCATTCTGTTGGAGCAACAGAGGAGGTGATTGAAATACACCCAGCAAAGAGACCAAAGGTGTGAGCAAGCCTGAGGCAATGCCACCAAAGGATTGTAGGTGCACCAAGCCTTTGTAGGTGCAATCAGTACAGAAACCCATCTGATATTTTCCAGAGAACACTTTCCACATGACTGACATCTTCTAAGGTCAAAACCAAAAAAATGTTCATTATGTCACCTCTCTGTCCCAAGCAGGTGGGACAAGAACATATGCTGATGCACCAGCATTTCACAGGAGAGGGAAATTGTCATTTATGGCCACCTCTGCACTTTTCTCCTTTAGATAAAGGATTTCTTCCCTCTGCACCAGAATTTGTCAGCACACACCAAACAGGAATGATGTATTTAAGAGTAGTTACTCAGCACTATGTACTCAAGCACCTACAGCTGAGAAAGCTATTAATTTAGTAAGCCAAATTTGGAGCTTCATTCAGCTTACCCTGAAGAAATGCTCCATTGTCATCCCACTGCTTGTGCTCTTGTTCTGCATCCACAGAAAGCCTGGTGACTTAGAAGTGCCCACTCCTGGGCAAAAGAGAATGGAAGACACTCCAAAATGTAAGCACAAGAAGTCTGTCCAAGGGAGGGAGATCACTCATCTCCCCATCAGTTGTAATGCAGGTTTGCTAGCCTGAACTCTTCATTCTGATTGAGAAAATAGGTCCTTCATTTCACTACTTCTTTTGCTCTGAAGTTTCTCTTTGCTCTCTCCATGTCACTATAATGAGAGTATAGTCAGTCCAGTCCCAAGCAACCATTCTGAGTATGTATTTCAACATTGTTGTGGTTAATAAGCTTGTCAGATAGCAACCCAGGAGCAGTGTATATATAGGTCCCTCAGGCATGTTGCATATTTTATCTTTGCCATATCACTAATTATAACCATGGTTATGATTAGAATGCTGAGATTCATGATTTTACAAGTCACTCTTTCCTTGCCTATCCTAACTTTCGTTTCAGCCTCCTCTCTCTGGCTCCAACAGCAAAGAGACACCAGTGACAGGGAGTGCCTGCCAGTGCAGCAGGAGTGAGCCAATGCTGATCCCTCTTCCTGTAACATGTCCTGGCTGAGCGTGTCCAGGCTAAAACATCATTACAGCCAAATGTACACATCCCCAAAAGCAGCATTACTTTGTATCACTAAGTACTGGTAAGAACACGACTCCTCACAAGCTTCTTGAACAGACAGCCTTTAGTTTAAATGGAGGAACTGGAAGCACGTTTTAGACTAGCTTTTCTTATATTGGAGGACACTTCTTATATTTAGTTGCACTAGAAGTACCTAATCCCTTTAAATTCTTATCCTTTCAGAGATCTGTTAGGGCTCTTAAAAAGAGGGAATTCAGACCAACAGACCTGGGATAATTTAAAAAAAAAAGTGTGAGAGAGAGGAGGGTAAAAAAAGCCTACAAGCCATCACAAAAGAGCTGTGCAGGACTCAATACCCAATCCCAGACTCTCTCTGCCTGATTGCCTCCTAGCACTGGAGAAAACTCAGTTTGACAGATACCTACGTTTTCCACTTCCCCATCCAGGTTCCCTGAGCTGCATCACTTTATACATCCAGAACTACCTCAGCTGAGGGTAAGCAGGGATGCTCAGCATTCCTCTCTGCTTCGACCTGCTCTACACCCAGAAGCAGGGTTTTAGTGCAGTCTGGTGGCAGGAAACAACCATGGGGCAGTGGGTTTCTGAGTCTCAGAGGTGCAGACAGATGCCATGGCACCTCCTGTGTTCCTGTAGAACAGAGAGTGAGGTGAGGATCTCTCAATTGCTTAATCTGATGCTTGGCTGCTTCTGCCTGTGGGCAATAAAGCTGTGATTCTGAGCAGGATGACTTTATCCCTGGGTGACAACTTCATCCTCCACAGGCAATGCTCCTCATCTCACCAGCTGAAACCCTGGTACAGTTCAGGGAAGCAACTCACCATGCTCAGGGCACCACAGGGGGAGCAGGGAGTTCTGGTTACTCTCCCTGCTGCCAGAAGTGCTGGCAAACATTGCTGTTCAAGTGCCCAACACAACTCATCTTGGGGGCAGGAACCACTGCCCACAACTCCCCTCCTCCTCAAGGCTGCCCTAAGCTGTAACCCACAGCCCTGCAGCCTCTCTGTGTTTTGTATTCATGCTTTCTCTCCGTTCAATTAATTTTGGTTTGGAAGAACCCATTCAAAAGGAGAGAAGGGTGTTCTTCCAGGATGAGTGGTTGCCTTGGAAATAGGACATGTGGATTTGAATTCTCTCAAATTGAGAAGAGAACCAAATGTAAAGCCCCTCCTTTGTCTGCAAGGGCAGTAACCACCCAGTGCCATGGGCAAGGTGCACACCTGAGACAAACAGCAAGCTGTAGCCCACTTGTTGAGGAAATGGACCATGGAAGTGTCCCCAGGACAGAGCCAGCACCAGGCTCCTGCAGCAAGACTCTTCCCTGAAGCTGTAGTAGGACATTTTACTCAGGTAATCATCCTAGCAACTTCTTGCTGAGCATATAGACTTTGCATGACTCTTTCCTCAGGCTTTCTGACTGCTAATCTAATATGTCAGGGAGAAAATAAAAAAACCCAGTGATTTTGCCTAAAAATCAGTATGGTAATAATGAGGCTTTTTGGATTGAGCCAGTAGGTACAAATTAAAGTAAAATGATCTTATATGTGATTTAGTTGTTTTTGTTTGTTTTCCTAAAAGTGCTTTCCCCCATAGCTTCTTTTCAAGCAATATTAGCATTAGGTCTGGGTTACTTACAGCTAATCAAAGTGCAAAAAGGTTGTCTCAGGGCAGGAGCTTTCTGAAAAAATGCCAAGAGATTCACAAGCTGGACACAGATCCCTTGCTGAATGTTTTAGGCTACTGTGAAGGTGTCAAATGAAGACCACTTCAGGCATCCTCACAAAGAACCAGGGGCCAGAGAGACTGTGACCCTGTCCAACCTTTAAGTTATTCTGTCTTGTGTGCCGAAGATCAAAGGCAACAGAAATAACAATTATCATGTTACATCGTGCTGTTCCAATAAACAAATGCCTGTTTTTTCCCTTCAGCTTTTCCCCGTGCTTTAAGGAAAGTGCAGTTCTAAAAACAAACCCCAAAAGACTATGAAATTTAGCTGTATATGTCCAAAAGCCAAGACTGTTATGTCTTGCTACTTTCAGTTAGTTTACACTAAGAGGATTTTTAGGAGTTCAACATACCACTGCTGTCCTGTAATCATGTTTCACAGTGTAGTAAGAGATGCTGTCTTATTTTTTCTTCTTGGCCCAGAGTGAATAATTCAGCACTGCATGTTTCATAGTCTGAGTCATAAATGTTGACACTGATTACAAAGAGGCATTGGAGCAGTCTCTCATTTTGCTTGCTTAAAGAACCACTGAAATTCATTGAGACATTTACAATTCCCATGAAACTCAGGCTTCTAACTTGAGGCTTTTAATTTCTCCCCACCACTGTCAGGACAGCAACTCCAAGGGCACAGTACATGTTCAGAAATCACAAGAACATTTAAACCCCCCAAAATTCTGAGAAGGGAATATATGAGGAACATTGCTTAATCTGGCTTGCTTCTAGCAGTGAACAGGTATTACTAGTACAGAGTATATCCTAATTCTCAGTGTAACCTCACTGGCAGTCCCTGTTGTTCTGCCTACAAAGCATTTTACTATTTAATAAAGTTTCTGTTTACTGAAATTACTTTTTAATTCTCTAACACCCCTTTTGATAGCAGAAGAATGCAACTGGATCTTCCCAATCCCTTCTGTCTCAGGGCAAACAAACCCACCCTCCTTTGCCTCTCTTCTCTGGCATATGCTCAGCCTCCTCCTCAGACCCCCATTTTAATGGCTCACCATTGAATTAATGTATTTTTCAATAACAGCTATATATTAACATATATAAATAATATATAATTTTCTATAACATATTAGATAATAAATACAATATATAATAATATAAAATATATATATTATATATATATATATATATCTTAATATATATGTCCCAGTCTTTCTACTGGGAGTAAGCCCAAATATACCAGAATGCAGATGAAAGACATTAAAGCCTTGTGTTTTTTAAAAAAAGATGGGATTTTGCTTCTTGCCTATGGAATCACTACTTGTGGTCCACTCTACAAGAGGCATTTGTGCCCCTGTTGAAGAGCAGACAGAGCTGGAGTAAATCTACCACAGAGAATGCAGCAAATCCAGCATTGTTTGATGTTGTGCTTCAAACAGGTGTAACTGACCTGATCCTTTACACCAAACCCAACACAAAGCCAATCAGTGTTTGCCATTTTGGTGTGGAGATCAGAACTGACACTTGTTGGACTTCCCCAAGACACTTCCAGTGGAAGAGCTCCCTAACACATAACTAGAGTTTAGTGGAAGGGGTGCAGCTCAAGGTAATGTGGCTGGCATAGAAAGGGAACTGCAACAACACTTTCAATTCTGAATATGCTGCCTCTGGAAAAAAAAGTCAGTGGAGGACTAGGATATGTTGCCCCATCTAAACAATTGAGCTACACTACATTCAGTAGTGCAGATCTTCATCTGCCTGTAAATACTGTGAAAACTTTTATTGCAGTGCTTCATTATTTTCTCTTCTGCAAGCTGCTGGATCTCTGGGGCAGATCAAGGGAGCTGATGGAACAAACTCAGCAAGCCATTCATTAGACCTCCTGTATGACCTGGACTGGGCAGGGTTTTCTGCACAGAATGTTCCTCTTCCCCAGCCTCACAGGGCAAATTAGAGTACATCCAATTAAGATACAGGGAAAACTACAGAGTTCGAAGGAAATAACCTAATTCCTATTTCTTTGGGACATCAGAGTGATACATCCATCTTTATTAAAGCAAACAGAATAAGGATAAAACCACTCCACAGTCCAGGGCAAGAAAACAACCCTCACTTTAAACAGAGGATTTAAATAATATTCTTAGAAGGATTATCTTTTAAAGAATTGCCAAAATGTTCATTGGCCAGATCTGGTGCCTTCTGACTTGTAGGAAGTAATATTTTTTTAAATGTTTCATCTTTGTGATATAATTAGGAAGGGCCATCACACACCTCATTGTAGTCTTGTTGCTCATTCAGTGCTTGTTTCACACCTTGCACTCCTCCCTTTGTTGGTTGTATTTACAGCACTGTATTTCAGTGCTGCTCTGATCAACTGAGTCCTATAAGAACATTTGGAATCAGAATGATGGAATTGTTTAGGTTGGAAAAGAGCTTTAAGATCATCAAATCCAGCAGTTACCCTAACACTGCCAAGTCCACCAGGATGTCCCCAAGTGCCACATCTACACTTCTTAAATACCTCCAGGGACAGTGACTCAAAGGCTTCCCTGTCAGTCTGTTCCAGTGTTGACAATGTTTTCCATGGAGAAACGTTTCCTAATATCCAATCTAAGCATCCCCTGGTGTAACTTGAATCCTATCACTAGTTGCCTGGGAGAAGAGGCTGATCCCCAACTTGCCATAATCTCCTTTCAAGCAGCTGTAGAGAGCAGTAAGGTCTCCCCTGAGTCTCCTTTTTCTCCACCCCAGCTCTCTCAGCTGCTCCAGACCCTTCACCAGCTTTGCTGCACTTCTTTGGACACACTCCAGCACCTCAAAGTTTCTTGCAGTGAGGGGCCCAAAAGTGCAGGATTCGAGATGCAGAGTCACCAGTGCCAAGTACAGGAACTGATGTCTCTGAAAAATCACACAGTAAAACCACTCCAGAGAGAATTTTCCAGTGGGCCAGAACACACTCATTGTCAGTGATGAGACTTGGGAATTTCATCGAAACCAGCACAGGCATGAGGCAGTGCCCATGGGAAGGGGAAGGGAAGGGGAGGGGAAGGGGAAGGGGTGCTGCCCTCGGGCACTGCCAAACCCGCAGTCCTTGCGAGGGCTGAGTGCCCTGCAAAGCCCCGGACACTCAGCGCTGGCTTTCCTGGCTGCGTTCTTTACTACTCGTGTTAGAGAGGTGGTGGGGAGGGATTTGCAGTGGGAACGAGTGCTGCTGCTGTAAACCCTTGACACCTTGCAGCCCAAGGCCCGAGAGCGTCTCCCAGCCCTGGTGTCCCCTCGGGGCTGCGGGATGTGTCCGTCCGAGAGCAGCGGCTCCCGCTCGCCCCCGGCACCGCCCCGCTCGCCCCCCGTGCTCCGCTGCCTTGGGCTTGGCTCTGGCACGGAGCATTTCAGTTGCATCAGTGCGGAGTTATTCTGTTCCACGGGCAGTCTCCCAGGCCAATGCATGAGTTTTAAAAGCTTACTTAGTAAATATCAGATTTCATATCGTTTCATCTACCGCTTCCCACCCGCGTCTC
The DNA here is from genome assembly GCA_030060385.1 of Muscicapa striata striata. Taxonomy (NCBI): domain Eukaryota; kingdom Metazoa; phylum Chordata; class Aves; order Passeriformes; family Muscicapidae; genus Muscicapa; species Muscicapa striata. The sequence goes on from JAREIS010000134.1 coordinate 1,285,073, forward strand.
AAGGCTAAGGACTAAAGCATTAATTCAACTTCACATCAGTTTGCTGCTGGTCTCCTTTCCCCTTCCCCAAGATTCCCAAATAACAAGCATTACCATTTGCCTAGCAGGCACTCCAAGCCCACAGCATCATAAAAGCCAAGTGAAGCCACGACATCTCTACGGGAACACGAGAGCAAATGAGACCCAAGACACTCATGAACTGGTAGAAAGTAGAAACTATTTCAGTCTGCTCCTGGGTTTAAAGAGTAAGCTGTCAGGACAAAAGACTGTGGAAAATGCTCTCTTGTAAAGACGCACAGTAAATGAGAGAGGTCAGCAGTGACAAAGCTGCTAAAGAGGCAGTAACTGCAGCTAATTAGATGGGCTGCTGCCTGGGTCTCTGAAACCTAGGGATTGGACTGGGAGGTATTGAAAGTTTTTAGGGTCTTGCCATCCTTGCATAGTATACTGAAATCATACAAGAAAAAGATATTTCTTTTCCCTTTCTTTTATTGTTAATGTCTTGAATATATAATTGTGGTTTTTTGGGTGTTTTTGTTGTTTTTTTTTTTTTTTTTAGAAAAAGCAGGTGAAGGTAGGTAGAGGAGAGAGCTGCAAAACTCTGCACACACAACATTAATGGGAACTAAACATATTTTAGAGGTGGGCAAAATTATTTCTGTGCAAATTTTCTCATTAAAAAAGTTTTAGCATTTGGAATGGCCAGTTCTTTATGTATTTTTTTTTTTAGTTAATAATTAAAAAAATAAAAATTATATTAGGGTCATTTTTCTTGTCATCTCCAATACAGCATCTATCTTCCTTTCTTAGCACATTTCTGTTCTTTCTCTGCTGGAGATAAGCTGGGGGATTTGCATGCTATTTTCTCACTGACTCATTTTTCAAATATGGCCATTTAACAAATATTTTTTCTGCAGGCAGCCATCCCCTTCAGAACCTTCATAAAGGAAATTACTCAATCAATAAAGTTAATTTTCTCTGCCCCCTGAAGCAGCCACCCACCTCAGCAGATGTTAAGAAGCAGAAAACAAAATTGGAAACCTACTCAGATCCAAACATCACTTGCCAATGTCCTCCTGTAGCTAAGGTTGGAATTAATACTTTGTCTATACTAGGAAGCAATACCAAGAGCAAGACCATGTTCTGCTTCTTTAATTAGCTGATGGAAATATTAATAAAGAGCAGTGATGAGCTCTGGTCCATTCTTGCTATGTTTAGACTCAACCCACTTCTATGATAAATACTGTTTTCATGTTGAAACAAATTCGAAGTTGACATGAAGTTCAACTAATGATAAAGCCCATTGATGTGCACAGCACAGATTACCACCATTCTAAAAGTGTCCCAGTGGGACAGGAGGAACCAGTCCCACTGCCTAGTTTCATCCCAGGACGAGATCTGCACTGGAAATGAAGAAGAGACTCACCTGGAGAGCCTGAGGAAACCCTGCAGCATATGGATAATCCTGGGGAGGCCCTCAAAACCACTTGGGTAGGGTCTCTTTTTTCAAATCTGTGGGAAGTAATAAATGATAGCATTGATCACAGGAATGAAATACACAACAACACCCACTTTACTTCTTTTGTATTTTGAATAAGAAAAATGAAATTCAGCATTGTATATACTAAAAAGGGGACCTTGGGATCAAATCTACTCTGCTTTACATGAACCTGATGTTCACAGAGAAAGTCCAGACTTAAATGGAGAAAGTTCAGAATTAGGTTCTTGTACACAAGGATTTTCAATCTCCCTGATTTGAACATGTTGGCAAAGGCAGCACAGAAGTTGGCCTCAGTTTAAATTTCTGTGCCAATCACACTTGGGTAGAAGGGGCACAGATTTAGCAAGTTCATTAGCTGGTCTTAGATAAAGTTTAGAAGAAAAGAGAAAAATGAAGGCTCCAATTCAATGTTTAAGAAAAAACAAAAAAATATAGATGTTCTTGGAAATAATATCAAGACAACTTGTGAAGTTGCTTCACTTCACAAGAAGTGAAGCAGGTCTCCACAGAGACAGAAAGCTCAGGGAGAAAAAAAACCAAACAAAAAAGCCCCCAGTTTAGGAGAAGAGGATTTCATGGGTAAAAGATGCATCAGGTATTTCTCAGAAATGCAATACCAATGTAGAGCATTTTTAGCATTTTTCCTTGCAGTATGTAGATCGTAACCTATGAAAGGTGTGAAGGAACTGGGATCATCAAGTCTAAGTCCATGATATGAACTAAAACCAAGAGAGAAACACTCTGAATAATTATTACAGAGAGAAAGAAAGGAAAAACTACCTATTTAGCAGGATTTTAGATTAACATAATGCATTCTTAACTGAGTACTGCCACTCAGGGCACTTATAGAACAGATCTACTCACATATCCAGTGCAACCCTCCTATCTCTGTAGCATCAAGGGTCTCACTACCATGGGCCCAGCATGGCATTATTTATGTTACAGGTGGCACCACTTAAGAGACAAAATTAGCCCATCTCCCAGAGTTTATGTCCCAGGAATCTTCTGAGAAGAAAGGCAGAAGGGGAGGCAAATCAGCTTACCCTGTGGTCCAGTGTAGGGCTGGGTGGGGATGCTGCAGATGTCCCAGGAGCCTTCCTGTGAGTTTGTGCCACCTCATGCAGGTGGGATGGCAATTTTTCACGGTATGGGCTACTGGGGGAGGATGTCCCTTGCTTTGATGTTGTGCTAATAAGGAAGGGGTTGAGTGCTAAGAGAGCTTTGCATTCAGACCTTAGCAACTGCACGTACCTGTAGCTGCTGGTTTAGCAGCAATTTCCATCCTGCTGACACAACAAGCACTGGGGGAGCTGGTTGCAAAGAAATTAACCACTGCAATTTCAAGGAGAACTGTTGCTGTTAAAAGGACAAAGACAGGTTAATGACAAACAGAGGGAAATCTTCTCTAAGAAAATCTGGTAAGTCAGTACCTGATTTGATAGGAGATCCAACTTGAAGGCATGGAAGTGGGTTAACACAATGCAGCTGGCTTCCTACATGGGGCTTCTGGTGTGGAGAGCAAGCAGAACACTCACTGCTGCTGGTCAAATCAATGGCAAAAGCTTATGCCTTCACAAGCCTGTGGGCTGTTTCAACTGAATTGCTAAAAGATAGTGGGCAAAATCTTTCTGTGATTTAAACAGCCATCTGTGACACATATCATATACCATGAACTTAAAATGTGGAGGTCCAGCAGATTCATACCTACAGCTCCAGAATATGAGTAACTCTTTCTGTTATTGCTGGGCAGCAGAGCACCAGGTCAATTTACCCTTGTTCTACATAACTACCTGCTATAAATGCTATCAGAAGAGTCCAGCTCCAACTGTGTCACATATTGAAAAGAGCAAAGATTAAGGATGTTGCTAGAAATGTTTAGCACATCAGAGATTACAGCTGCAGAGTGGTGTTTAATGTGTCATCCTGCCTGGGCATGGACTCACTGTTTTAGTAACACCAAGCTCCTAAAAATCATGGCTGATGACAGACTGCACACAGATGGAGTTTCCAGACCTTAAGATAACTCTCTACACCTCCTCCCCAGCAATCACATCTGATCTGCAGCAGCTGCATTTAAGCTCAGTTTTTGCCAAAGCACTGTAAAGGTGGTTATGTTTACAGTTCAAAATCTTGACTTGGACACATCTGAGCCCAGGGGAAGGCTGCTCTGCACTGATAATTAACAGCAGTAAATTATATACCAATTGCTTAGGGCTTAACAGGATAAAGGCTAGATACTAATGAACATGGAGAACATCTACAAAGCCATTAACAAGCTTTTGTTTTTTCCTCTTTATTTTTCTTATTTCCTTGGCTTTTATTTTGATATTTTAAAATAAGATTTTTTTAAAAAATATTTTGTAGTTTTTTTCTATTTAATAAGACATTTCCATTCACAGAACCCTCTTTTTTTTGCTGTAGTTGTATTTGCCATACTTGTAGTCTCTCCAAGCCACTAAGTTCTCACAGTGTAAGTGGGGGAGCTTTGCCTTTTGGTCTTCCAGTATTGGGCTTTATCATTACATTTAGAAAAATAAAATGCCAGGGGTTTTGGAAAATTGTCAAAAGGTAATTTTTCTTTGAACGCAAAGCACAAACTCTACATACATCCCACTCCTGACGAGAGATCTGTGTGTGGGTGAAAGCTAAACAAGCCTTGATCCACCTGATTCTGAAGAACACCTGAGGAACTTCTCCTCCCATTCCTTGGGATGGACACCTGTGCTGGCTTTGTGTCCCACCCTGGAACCTGGGTCTTGCATATATCCACATGGCTTTGCCGAGAGCAATCTGCTGTGTGCTGGTTGCTGCTCCCCATTCTTACTCAGAATTGTTTCAGCATCTGGGTGTTACTGTTTTGCTCAGGTATTTATGGAAGTCAGAGAAAATCTAACCACCTCCCTTTCAGAGTTTTGTAGAGGCACAAGTGGAGCCCCTTAGAGTGTTGCTTGGAAGGGATCAGTGACATTTTAAGCATTCTTAATGCAACATTTATTGGTCATCATTCTAAATATTACTGATGCATGGAGACATGGGAATTCAGTTCAGCTTTGGCTTCTCAAATTAAAAATGTTTATGTGCCTTGTGGTCTGCTGCACTAGAGGTGCTTGTACCTGTAGGCTTTTAGAGATGATTTTAATTGATCCTGTGCTGAAGTGGAAGAAAACACATCCGACTTACAGAGTCAATGGAAATAATCATCTGGGAGGACTACATTTGGATGAGTTCTCTGAGTACCAGGTGACAACCCATGCTTTAGCTTTTGGGACATTTTATCTTTTCTTAGAAGCTATTAATGGTATGAAGTACTGTTTACTGCTTACTTTCCCACAGAAACTTTTGATCTATATTCACAACTGTGCACTCCTTACCACAGTATATTCCTTACCACCATTCTTATTCCAGTAGTTCCTTGTGGGCAAATAAAAGCAGAGCAGATGATACAGCTGCTGCACAACAGGTGGTTTTCCTTCCCCATGACCTTCCCAAACAGTTTAGCAACAAGAAACCTGTGAATCCACAGGCTCAGGCACTGGGTTTCATAGCCTCGGTCTCAAGCTGATGGCCACACCAACAAGTCTCCTGTTTTCTGCCAGAACTTCTGCCTGCAGCCCTATAGAAAGGCTCAAGGATGCTCTTATACTGTTTGCCAAGGTCAGGCTCTTTGCTAACTCTTAATGTCAGGCTGCAAACAGCAGGTGAAAACAAGTCTGTGCTTCCTAGTAGCATAATGTGAGGACATTTAGAAAACAGTTTATCTGCTGGCTACATACTTTGACCTGGCAGCAGTTAAGAATATGGGTGATAATAAAAATATTTATTGGTGAAAGGTCCTATACATAGTATTTGTACAAATACACATATATGGTATTTTCTATATAACCCATGGACAGACACCTTGTCCATGGTGAAGTGTGGTGTACAGGCAGTCTGGCTGGCAGTGACCTGAGCTCTACAAGGGTTCAAAGCCCACAGCCACTGTCTCTGTGCTGCCAGTTTCCTTGCACAGAGCTGCAAATAGCTCAAACAGTCCTGCACCAATGCAGCTGGGGAGCTTGTGCCCAGCTGGCTGGCTCAGTACTGCTCTGTGGCTGCCTGGCACACCCCTGCTTTGGTGTGCTGAGCAATTTCCTCCACATGGTCCTCTCTGTGATGTTACATCTCTGGCAATTCTTGTCCTCACTACTGTTGTGCAATTGAGAGAGAGAACTACCAGTACTGAAGACTGAATTTCTTACAGGCTATTCAAATCTGGTTTTAACCAGTCTCCTCTTGTGACTAGCAGTAGATGACACTAGGATAAAGAAAATTAGTGTACAGCCCTTTCCTTTAGAAAAACAAATGGCTCTCCTGTCACATCCACCTCCTTCTCAAAATCTAAAAGATATTACAAGGCATAATTTAGCTTCTTGTCAGCTTCTTTAAGCAGTGATTATTAGAGCTTCCCTGTGCTGGGAATTGAGACTATATTAAGGCCTATAGGGATAAAGCATTTTTTTTTTTTTTTTTTTTTTTTTTTTCCTTAGAATTTGTTTGCCACAGAATAGTCTTGGCATAGAATAGGAGCTGCAGGCAGAAATCAGTGTTTTGAGGCTGAATGCAGATGGTAGGCAGCTCACTGTGAAGTCACTGAAAAGGTTTACTGGCATTTTTCTCCAAAGTCAGGGAACAGACCTGCATACATTTAGGTGTGAATTCTGATTTCACATTACTGTTACCTTGAACACTTCTCTTGCATTTGAATTACTTTCTTGGGATGAGTTGCTCTATTCTACTTTTACCTATGGCCATGTTGCCATGGCAAAGTCACTCCTGCATGTGTATGTTTTAAATACATAACTTACAAAGCACTTTGGGTTCCTTTGAAATGGTAGACATCTATTTTCCAAGTGATTTTCTTGTTTTAAATACAACCTGTAAAACAAATGGAGAACATGCTACTAGCAGGCCAATTTGCATTTCCACAATACTAAAAACCTATGTACACATCTTGCATCTTACACATGTAAGTATTTTTTCAGCACAAGCCTTTATAGGATCAGGCATCTACATAACATATGTTAGGTTTCATGCTGTTATTATGATGTGACATTAACACCTTGTTTTTATAGCAAGTATAGAAAATTAAACTATAGCAGGCCTGGATCAAAAAACGACAGTGCAGATTTTTTCCTTCATAGTATCACTTCTCTAAATAAGCTATATTAGCATAATGTATGTATTTATTTTTATATAAACAAAAATTTTGTTTAGCAAACATTTTCTAATTTCTGTCTCTGAATAATTTTTTTTTAAAAGTCAAATTACATGGGTAATGCTCTGAACATGCAGTTCATCCACTCAAAGTATTAGCCAGAGAGCTCTTTTATAGTAATTTTTCCAAATAATGAATAAAAAACAAGTTGCATATTGCTTACCTCAAGCAGTGTAGTAATTTATTTTTGCCTTTTTATAAGGTACTCTGAAAGCACCTTTTCAGTCTAAAAAGAAAGACTCTGGCCATCAGCAGAACGTGGAAAAAGGGGTAGGCTGACTGCTGCAAGTTACAGAACTATTCAGCAGTACAGATCCATGCCTTTTTTGTCTCTTGTTCCAGGGATTTTGATTACCAGGGAATAACAATCTGAGCTGAACACTTGGAGAAAAGGTCTGGAAAAATAATTGCTGTTTAGCATTATAAAGCAATCCACACTGGAGATGAGGGCAGCACCCAGAGAAGTACAGGCTCTATTCTGGATGCTGTTTGCTTCCAAGAGCTACCTATTGGGAGTATATCCCTTTCTCTTTCCCTGTTAATAGCATCAAATACACTCCATGAAGCTCTTTGTGAGTACTGAGCTGCTTTACAAATCCAACATCATAACCAAGCAAAGCATGGGAGCAGCAGTGTACTTTCCTGAGCTCACTTTTCAAGATGTTTAGAACTCCTGATGTTGGGTATAGCACAAGGACATGAAGGCACACACAGCACTCTATGTCTGCACCACTCCCAGCAGGTTGTAGGGAGGAGTATGGGAATAAAACACATTTTAGAAACTAGCCAAGACAAAATCACACTACTTTGAGAAGGACATGGACAGAGAAATTAAAGGAGGAATACTGGCTAGTAACAAGTTCTGCTGGTTCTGGAGATGTACCAGGACACAAATCTGTAGAGGCTGCCTGTGGGCAGCAGGACTGGAGGTCTTTGGGGGCACGGGACACATACATGTGCAAAAGGATGACATTAAATCCAAGGCATTTAAATTGTCTGCAAAATTGGTTTTAAGTACATTTTTTCTTAAGTTCCTCCATATCTAGAAGTGCACTTACTGTCATTATTTGTGTACTACAGGAAAGGACAGAACATTACCTATAAACAGTTTAGAAAAGATAGGGTGGTTTTGAATATAAGAATGTTCTATTTTCCTGTGTGAGTTTAATGGGATAAATGCCAATGCTTTTATGAATTGTGAATGCAGCAGTCTTCTTTCCAAATGAAGGTGTTGGAAGTGTGCCACTGGAACAAGGTGCTCATATTACATACTGCCAGCAAATTTCTGTTGCTTTGATGAAACCTAAATTACGAAAGCACTTTTCTTCTAAAAACATTACTCTTGCCTATAATGACATTGCATTGCACATTCTCCTCTAGAATAAAAGAGGAAAAAATAATTAGGGTAGAAAGCAATGTGAATCACATTTCCAACAGGGAAATTCATGTGCTACACCTCTGATGTAAACAGCTGTTTGGATACCACCTACTTTCCTCCTTCTATAAAACATAATCCAGGTTGATGACTTATCAGGCATTTGTTACTATTCTTAGGCTTGGGGTTTTTTTCTTCACAAGGATTCTCTTTTTAGCTACCTGAAACAAAGTAATGAATTAGAATAATTTAATCACTGCATTTTAAATTGAAACCTTGCTTGAGGAAAAGTTCCCTTTTTAGGAGCAGAATTTTGCAATTATGTACAACTCAATTTCTGTTTAATAAATAATGTAATGACATTATGTAGAAGCATTATGTAAAGTTTGGGGTATTTTTCATGGAGTGACCTTAAGTTTCAAGAACACTTTTAGAAGAAGGGAAATTATTAGTTTATGACCTTTGACAAATTTGGAGGCCAAATATCCCATGTGAAAAAGGTCCAAAGAAAGCCACTGAGGCTGCACGGACCCTGTTAACAGCCAATTGCAACATAACTAACAAATCCTATTTAATCATATGTATGTATTGCAATGTGCTACGTATACCTTCCCATTTTATGCTCAAGGATTTTTTTTTTTTTCTGTTAACATATAGAAGGATTTTACAAGAAGATACAAAATGTACTTTGTCTCAGATAATTTTAAGTTCAACCAGCAATCCTTTCTATTATTTCCAAATCTGAGCCACATCTCAGAGCTCATGTGGTGGTGGTTTTAGAGGTTTTGTAGGAGCATCTTAGACAAAAGGTACAAGTTCTCTTGAATAACAGGGCTACCTTCATTATTTTTCTTTGTAGTAATTCATTGCAATAATTGCAGTAAAAATATATAGTGTGAATAATGTTACCTCACACCAAGAGCTCACTTGTAAGGATATCCTCTACCTTCCAATTTGCATGCACGTTTATTTTACACTACCTTAGAGTTAACTCGTTATTAACGACATAATAAAGGTAAGTGGAGAGAATAATAAATACTACTGAAATCATATTGACTTAGAAAAACATCAAAAAGGGAGAGAACAAAAAGCAATGAAATGAGGCTAAAAAAAGTTGCAGAAGCTCTATGGGATTGTTTAAAAAAACACACCAAAACCTCAAGCACACAGTCACACTGTAACTCACCTGGTTATATTTTACAAATGGGGTGCCAAATCCAGACAACTTGAATGTTATGCAGAACTCTGCACCCGTGAAAATTAATGGTAGCACTCTATGACATTAACTAGAACAAAATCAGGCTGTATGAGTACCTTCTGTTTTTTCTGTAATGAATAACATTACTGCATTCTGTTTTCTACTTGCACTTCTGTGAGTTGACAGTATGCTTGCATGATTAAGATATAAAGCTAGCAAATGTTTTAATTCAAATGTTATTACAAACTAGAAAGAAGTCAGATAAAACCAGAGATTTTTTTTATTGCACAAAATAAATTATATAGAAACAATGCAACAGAACAACTCGTATTGTAGGCTGCACAACAGATGTTACAACATGAATATATTTATTGCTTTGAGAAAGGAGCAATTCAGTGCTAGTAAGCAGATTAGTTATACTTCTTGCTCATCTAGATTTTTCATAAAATTAATCCAACTGGGCTAGAGGCATCTTGCAGCATACAGGTCAGGCCAAATTGTCTTTTGTTATCTACCATTCTAAAGGTGCTGTAAACCTTCCTGACATTAGCATGAAACACCAATTTAACATCACCAGGACTGAGCCATACAGGTAGTTCACTATTAGAAATATCATTACATATCTGATACATTTATATACAAGATTCTAGAGGCCCATTCACAGGGTTTGTATGAGCTGTTGTTTCAAAATAAATCTTGCTTACAAACGTTGATGCAGATTTGAACAGGCTTCACTCTACATCAAGAGGCATGACCATGGGGTTTTGCCAAACCCTCCCCAAGTACCAGTACTTCCCGTCCCTAAATGGAAAATTGATCACTAGTGCTGACTCAGTTCTAAGTGTCTCATTTTTCCTAGGGCCACACTCAGATTTGAGATTAAAAAATTCCTCACATTCCTTTGGTAGAACTGAGGTAAAATTTACAGGTGAAAGGCTGAAATTTACAGTGCTTTTAAAAGTACTTCAAAACACAACATATTTGGTTCTTCAAAAGATAAAAGCCTGCAGTACTGGTATTGCACTCAGGTCAAATAGATTTTAAACTGCTACTTTGTGGACCCTGAGATGTTGAGCCTAATGAATTACTACAGAAATAAACTCTTAACAAAAATTGTAAAAATGGACAATGTTCATGCAATAAAAAACAGCAAATCCTGATCAACTGCAGATCTTTGTGAAGCATGAACATAAATGAGAGAATGCCATTTCATGTGCTCATAATCTGAGTCAAATTCTCCCCCAGTTTGTCAAGGACACAAGTATTTACCCAGTTGAGTTCCTAGCAATGAATTCTACTGCTAGTGTACACACTCATTATTGCAAAACTTACTTATGAGAAGGTTAATATAATAAGAGTAAATTTAAACAATATTAGTCACCCATGAAAGGAAATTAAGTGAGGAAGTGGGAAGTCTGGCTCATTTCAAGTCTCAGCTACAAGGATAATTAGAGAAAGTCACTTCACTGAGGTCAAGCTGAAGAACTTAACTAAGCATCAGACCCATGAAGTAGATCCCTGTAGAATTCCACAGAAATAAGTAAAGAGATTTTGGATTGTACACTAATCTGTACACAAACAAATATGGTTTCCACTCTTTACTGTACTTAAACAAAATTCTTTACTGCACTTTTTCTTCATGAAAATATGTTAATGCATTATGATGAATCAAAATACAGTTTAAAGTGAGGGTTCAAATAGCTGCAAAATATTACAAGTGAATTATTTTGAATTTAAAAAATAGTATTTTACAAATTCTCTGAATCTTTAGTGATGCATTCACATTCCATGCATGTACCCAGCAGTAGTTTCATTTGAAGGAAGGTAAGTATTAAACTTGACTAATCTTGCATACTTTTTCATCCAGGGGACTGTTTATCAAATACTGTATGTAAAATTCTGTCATCTTCTAAAAATGTTAGTAAGCATAGTAAGATTCAACTAAACAACCAGATATACCCTGAAATGCCCATTGAAACACATGCATCACAAAAAATGGCTGGCATTTTTTATACTTATTATGAAGTAGAAAAGTTATAAGGCAGGATGAAGCTAATATCAAAGATGAAAAACAGCACCACAAGCCTGTGTTTTGCAACTGCTTTCTGATTGGACACAAAATATATTATCATAGTCAGATACAATTGATTAAGGTGAGAAATGCATTTAGCCCAGCTGTACTAACTATACAGCTTCACACAGAATAAACATTCCATAAATCAACAGAAAATGCATTTGAGCACAAAAAATAAAAATATGTAAGTGATTCTCTAAGCAGCATTTTGTTTTCTTTTTTTTTTTTTTTTCCAAAACATTAACATACATAGATATTGGACTGATTAAATATCTACAAGTGCTTTTTCTTTACAAAAATACATATATTCTTAATAGTAGGATAGACTGTCATTAACAATGACCTGTGTTTTTTTCACTTCAATTTGAATGATTTATAAGCTAAATTTTACAACCACAAAAAGGTTTATTTGTAATAGGATGTTATCACTTTTGACAAAAAGCTTAAAACATTTTATATTTTAAAACAAATTAGCAACTTAAGATCACAATATGTTCTATGAGCTCCTAAGTACTGTGAGGGCTGCTTTATTAAAAACTGGTAACTACTGATCAAATGCAAGGAAGCATTAGAACTGCTCACCATAGGCTCCTTTCTTTTAACTTGGATCACAGCTTATATAAGGACACTTAGGCCCCCAACCCCAAAAAATCCATTGAGAGTAACTCTATATCCTCTATTCAGTAGCCTGGAACATCCAACAATTCAGGCTTTGCATTAATTTAAAAAAATGCAAAATACTTTCCTTTCAATAGTTAATTCTGCAACAAGGGAAAAAAATGATGCATTGCTTCATGTTTATGCTAAGAAGCTTCTATTTGAAAAAAAAAAAAAAAGATCAGTAAGTATTTAGAATGAAATCCTCCAGCCAGCTAGATAATTATATTGACCTATTACTTTCCAGTTTAGTTAACCACTATCCTGGAAAAGGAAATCAAGATAATTTGGATTTTTTAAATTCTCTGTTTTATACTGCACAAGTAAAATAATCACTTCTTACTAATCAATGGTCTCACGTCAAGGACAGCAATGCCATTTGCTAAAAAAATAGCTATAAAAATCTGTAAAACATACTTAGTATCTTCTCATTATCCTCCAAATCTGTTCTTTCCACCCTCCAAAAATCACTGAACTATGACTAGAAACCCCAAAAGTAGCTTGGTGACTATTTTGTGCTTTGGAAGGTTTACAGGACTGACAGCACACTGAGTTTTTTGTTCGTTCACAGGCCAGGTATAGCAGACACATCAGTAAATGCAAGCCTTTGTGCTTTTCTTCAGGAACATGAGTTAGGACTCAGAGCTACTCTGTGTCTGTTGACTCAACCTCAATGCTATTCCTGTTCTTTCTTTCTTTTTCTAATTTGTTTTGGAAACTGCTAGGTGTGCCTAACCCTTTAGCTTGGTGACACAGACAACTATCACTGGTTCAGTTCTGCTTGATTGACTCCAGGTACCTCTTGACAGTTCAGGCACTCCAGGAAAGTGTCAATGTCATATTCCAAGTCCATTTCTGGGTGGCGTTACCTTTGGTATTAATTAAATAGGTCCCTTAAAACAATTAGGCAATCAGATTATTCATAAAAATAGTTTATTTTTTAAAAACCCTAGTTTTTAAGAACAAACTAAATATCTGACAGCAAAGACTAATTTTAAATCAATAACTATGTGATAGTTTTTCAGTAAAATTGGAGCATGTTTCATTTTACCACATCAAAATTCAGGAGACAACAGGAACAATATCTACCTTACTCAATATAATACAAAACTGAATTTTAAGAGTAGAATACCATTATAAAATATGTGCCTTGCACTTTGACAATAAACATCTTCATTACAACTTCATTTGTAATAAAACCCTCAGTATGTTAACTAGCAGCAAAACTATTTTACTGTGCAGCCATTTTGTATATTGTAGAGTAACCTTCTCTCAACTCTTTGCTTTACACTGACTGTCATGAGGAAAAAGGAAAATGCACAGTAGCTACTTCTGCTCACCTCATCCTGTCAACTGTCAACCATGTTAGAAGCATTTCCTAAAAATACACATAAAAGTTACTTCAAAGAAAAGTACCTAATGGTTCAGAAAAACAAGCAAAGTCAAACCAATCCCTATCTTTGGTTAAAATTAACGTAACAGCAAAAACTACCACTTACAGACATCTCTAATTCCAGAATTCCTCTAATTCCTCCATCCTGAGCTTACAGAACTTTGTCTCCTTCTGCAAATACAAAAGATAGCCAGGACATTTCCACTCATGTACAGAGCTTCTCCACTTCACTGCCACACTCCAGGATCACAGAGACCTAAATTGTTTCAGAGAATTACGAACGAATCTCTCATTAGGGAATGAAACAACATCCTTAGCTGTAGGGAAAGCTACCTGAATGCAAAAGATTTATGGCACATACTTTGGATGGAAGAATCTGTCAGGAATTCATTAATTAATTTTCTATTCTAGAACCTAAAGTTTTAATCTGACCTACAGACAGTGTAGACAGAAGGTAGGAAAGGAAATCAATACGTAGATTTGTTTATGAAGAAAATTACTTAAAAACTGCAAGATCATCTTTTGAAGGACATTCCTGCAAGGGATGCTTCAGCTGAGGTCTGAAGGTCAGACAACCCCTATATGACAAAATTAAAGGTAAATGTGCAGCTGGAAGTTTACACATTTCCTTCAGGTGAACCAACCCCCTTATGTCTTGGAACTCATCCTGGAACCTGCTCCAGTAGACTACAGTCCCTGCTCAAACAAGTGTTTTTAGCTGAAACCCTTGTGGAAGCATGACCTTGCTTGAACTGGTTACAAAGGACTGAAAATGCAGAACTGTGAAAACTTTGCTGAAATCCATGAGAGCTGCCTGATCAATGAAACCTGCAGGCTGACACCTCATGAAACCTGCAGTTTCATCATTGTAAGTCCTTAATGTTTTGACTGTTGGGTAGGAAATTGGGTGGGGTATGGGAACGGCCAAAAGATGTGTGAGAACCTAGAATTAATTACAGAAGAGAGGATGTTTAGATATTTTAACTGAGAAAAATAATAAGTCAACAAAGCATGAAGTAAAATGAGAGGTGAATATGCAGCATGATATATGCATTTTTGTAGGAAGCAAAGAGATGCCTTCAATCTGCCAGATTAAGTGAAGAAACTGGACCAAACTCCTAAATAAGGATGTGTTAATTGCCTTTGCACTTTTCCAGGACAAAAATGAGTCTGATCAGTGAATGTTATTAACCAGCATTTTATGTAGCCTCTCAATAAACAAGGCTCAATCTATTTATTTTGAGACTAAAGACTGGTTTTGAACAGCTACCTGTTCTCTAGTAGTTTTCTACCAGACATAGTATCTGGCTGAGCTGGATGTTAAGCCTTTTGTTGCAAGTTCTCTCAAGAATGATGTTTTTCTTGGGAGTGAATAAATACCTCTTGCCTTCAGTTATATGAAAATGTATGTAACAAGATAACTCAGTGATTGGTTCAATTAAAGGACTAAGCCATGGCCTATGTTTATTAAACAGCAGAGAAGGAAAAATTGTTTACTTCTCTCACAAAGTCATGTATAACAGTTATTCATGGGAGAGATGAAATGAAACTCTGGAACATTATTTATTTTGTTTGCAGTAAGAGCCTAGCTGCTATCTAAACAGAATGGGATCAATCTCTTTTCTCCTGCAAGATACACTAGAAGTGTTTGTGATAAGAACAGAAAAGTCAAGTCAAATTGCTGAAACCTATGGAGAAAAAAAGACCCAGAATTAAAGGGTGCCTCATGCAGAAAATGGAATATTTTCAACATGAAAGTACTTCTTTTAATATAATGTCCATTGAGATAGGGCAGTTTTAATTTAAATTATCTAAAAGAACACATTTCTTTTTATCCTTTTTTCCCCATAAAAGCTTCTCAATACACTATGTTTATGATATATTCTTGCTGAAAGTATTAAGACCATAGATAAAATTCAGAAGCAAATACTACCCTGTCAAATGAAAATAATGGGCTTAAAACATATTCTGTATTAATAATCAGGCACTTCACTTTGTGTAACATTTTCAGTAAAGTCAAGATAATACTTTTGTAATTTTTTTTGTGTAACTGCAAGCTAGCTGACTATGCACAATATACTTCTTGCACTGCATACTCCTAGGATTCAAATCCCCAAAGCTTTCATGTGAACAATACCTACTATAGTGATGAGTCACTTCAGTTATTGCACCAGTCTTATTTGGTATTTCATTAAAAAAATCCCTCATAGGACTAGGCCCTTAGCTACCCAGAATGTAGTAATGCATCATGGAAGATACATGTCTTGATTAATAATCTAATTCCATATTGTTTGAGATATTACAGGATCTTGTTTCTAAATTCTAGCTTACGGCTTGTTCTGAAATAAATGCAGCAACCAGCTATGCACAACAAAGTTGTTTATGATTTTCATTAATGAGTTTTTCACTTCTAGGGAAAAAAAATCCAAGCAGCACCAAATGTGCTAAATAAGGGACAGCAAGGTTAGGTAGTAGTGTGGAATTTTTTAGGTCCCTCTGCAGTTAGATACTGCTAATATGGGAAAGTCAAAGAAACACAGCGGCAGCAACACTTATTTTATATTCCTATGCTTTACAAGGATGCAGTGGTGACACATTGTCATGGAAATGCTCAGGAAGTGTGACTTTATCCAGGCATCTACTCTAGCATGGCATATGGTGCAGTCTGAAGGGAATGCCTAGGTACTCATTTCACTTTACCTCATCTTTGGCACACAGGAATCTGAATTCTCATATTCCTATGGTGCTCAGATACTCTTAATTGGCACAATTGAATTAAATCTGCATATCTGTAGAGACATGGCACATAGGTACTATATGAGTGAAAATTTCCTGTAAAGAAGGCAATGCCTGTGTTGCACAAGCTGCCCAGTTAAGATATGTATTTCACTGGCACTTTACTTTTACAAAAACTATTAAACTACAGCAGCACTCAGGCACCATGCCATCAAATCAGAAATGCAGAAAGTGTAGGTGGTTAGCTCATATGCATTTAATGCCACCATTCGCAGCCGGCAATGTCGATTCAGATCTGTCAGTATTTTCCATGCTTAAAATGAAGATTTGCCTTCTGTAATCTAGCTTTAACTTGCATCAAGAAAATACCAGGAATCAAAACCAATGTCCAACTCTAATTGAGAAACTTCCCGGTTCTCTAAATTATGAATAAAGGAAGTTACCAAACAGTCAAAGAAAGCTTCTATTAGGTGCCATTCCAAAGCCAAGGCAAAAGAGCGCTATTCCAAGGGTCCTGTTGGTGGATGGATTAAAACTTACGTGTTCCTGTCTTTTAAAAACAAGTCTGTTCACATTTTTTCAAAACAGCACACACAACTGTTGAGAAAAAAACTGTGCCCTGAACCAAGCAGAAATTATGCTTAAGCATCCTAGCATTAGTTTTGTGATAAACTGAAATAGGTGTTTTATGTCAAGCAAATCTACAGTGAAAATTCTTGTATAAAAACACATTAAATATATAAAAACTGTAAGGTGTAATTTGTATGTGCATGTAAATATTTACAAATAATATCCTATTTCTACTGTACAAAGCAACTGTATATACTAAAGAGAAGAATGATTTTCAATCAGAAAGCATGCTCTGCTCTTCCAAGCTGCTCCATGAGGTGGACTTTTATATATAAAAAGAATCTATTTTTCCCTAGAGACTCTGCAGATAAGGGCCCTCCCTACAAGGAGTATCTTCTTTCTGTCAAGTGGCACATCACAGACTGGGTGGGCAAAGGGATGTCTGCTCCCTGCAGCCAGCACGTGCACCCCTGCCTGTTTTTGGGCAAAGCAGTGCCTGTATTTGCCAGCACACTGAAGAAAGGGGCAGCAGCTTCTCCCTAGATATTTTCCTTCCCCAGTTCCACTGGCATCTGCACAATATGTGCAACCTTGCCCTGTAACGGCAGGGTTCCTTAACAGACTGCTACCAACAGCATCTTGATTTCTGCATGTCATAAGGGCTTTGGAGTGCAATGGTAGGTAGGATTCAACCCAACTACACGTGATTCCTCGAGTCATCATTGCTAGAACTCCTAACAACATTAAAGGGGCCAGATTTAATCCACAACATTCTTATTTCTACTACAGAACATACCACTGTACATGAACATAAACTTAGCAAGGAATTACAGCCTTACACCTATCTTTTGTATTTGATCCCAAGAAAGAATTTTCACTTTGTCTATCTAACAATGATCAGTTCACTCTACAGTAGCTTGTGAAAAATTGATTTGGTTCCTTTTTGCTGTATGCAAAAGGCATAAAGAAAGTAAACAGCTATCTACAACACTAGCAGGCATGTACTGAATAGAAATTACATAATGTGACAGAATTATAAGTATCTCCAGAGAATCTGATCAGAAAAACTCAACTGACTTTTAAGCAAAAACAATGGAAGACAGAAAACATATACATTGCTATGCTCCCTGCAACATTACCAAAAAACCCAAGAAACATCCCATGCTAGAACCATTATGCTTGCAATTCCTAAGGCAACAATCACTTTTTACCCAGCACTACCAGGTCTTAGGAAAAAAAAAAGATGACCTGAACAATTATTTTGGTCAGACTGCTAATCTTCAGTATTGCATTACTTCTAATTTTATGGAAATAGTTTTATGATGTAACTTTAACTAATGAAAATTTCTGTAATGAATTCTAAACTCCAGATAGCCACAAGAGATACAGTATGTAATTAAAGCTATATATTATATTTGTCTTAGTATAGGATAGATCTCTATTCAATCTTAAAAGGAAACGTTTATTATAAAAAGTAATAATTAAGAAAAATTATAATTTTGTAGTGGAATTTAGTTGTTCCATAGATATTTATATTATTTTACCTTCATTTTTATGGAGGCTTTATTAGAAGAAATGTAATCTGACCAGAAGCTATTTTTTCAAAAATAGCTAGTATCCCAAATTCCAGACCTCAGGGAAACCATCGGAAAGTGCAATCACAAAGGCTGCAATGCTTTTAAGCAATATTAGTAATTTAGAAGATTTAAAATTACTATTTTGAATTATCAAGTTCTACATCTCTTGTTCAATTAATCTTCATTCACTGCAAAAGGACTGTTGCACACTCATGAGTAAGCTATACCTGGACCCATGAGAACCTTATCAAGGAAAAGGTAGTGGCCCAATCACCACTTCTCTTCTAAATATATTTTCTATACAAAATATTGTCAAGGTATAATCCTTAGTTATTTTTACAGTACTCTATGATTTAAACAACAATATTCAGTAAAATAGTAAGTGTGTGACACTGCAACACCACATGAATGAGCACTCTGCCATTTTGCTAGTGTAGTCAATATTAGGACCAGAAAAATTTTCTAACACGCAAGCAAAAATATTCCATAGGTTTGGAGTCTTGACTGTACACTTCATGATTTTGGCTATGATTTGCAGCACACTCTTAAGATACACAAATATCTTATGCACATTTCAGTAGCAGAATGGCACTTGGCTTGCTCTAATAGAAACAACAGAGATGCAACTGACAATTTTAAGAAAGACAATGTCCTTATTTGCATGCTGAAATTCTGGCTGTGTCCCCCCAATCCAGGCACATCCATTCATTGTGCAATCTGTCGATGGGTAAACAAATAGTGCAGGATTCATCTCAGTGGGATCTGGCCCTTTGGTCTAACCGAAGTCAATTCTAGGTCGATACTGAAGTACCATAGGGTAAGACTGAAAACAAGCAAGGGAAAAACAACAACAAAAACAGACAAGAAAGCATGAAGACATGATTCATAAACAATACAAAGAAAATTCAATTAAAGACTACCTTAAGAATAGCCAGACCTTATCTCTAAGACAGATGTATATGACAATTTATATGAAATAATTCCATACATTTCAACAGTTAAATCCATCCCTGTACTTCAAATCTATTAGCTATTTGTCACTGATATACAGTTTCTGTATCTGCTTTTATGTATTTCAATATTTATGTTTTATTACATTTATACTTGGGAGTGCTCAAACAAGTCTTATTTCTGTGTTGCTATGTTGGATAAAAAGCAATCTTGACATTTTATATTTTCTAAACCAAAGTATATTTACAGGTGATGTACTTTGAAATTTATATACAGAGGTTCCCTAGCTAAGTATAAAGAAGGTCAATTTGCCGCCAGTTGGTTTTCTGAGAGATGACCTTCTCCCCCAAATCCAGACTCCTTAATCTCAGATCTAGTGCTAAATTTTTATTAATTCCTACCAAGGGAAAAAAACAAACAAACAAAAAACAAAACAAAACAAAAGCAAATCAGCTTCTTGGATCCCTAAATTGGATAGAACTCATGGAATGGAAGGCAAGAGTGGATGGATTTCCCAAAAGGGTTGTAGAATATCTGGGCACTAGCTGCTCAAACTGTTCTTTCACTCAACCTCTTATTTTTCAGTCTGTCAGCATTTCATTTGTCTCAAGTTTTCCTCTTAACTTCATTAGCATCCTGGTTATTTTCTATAGCATAAACCCTGGCAAATCTCATTGTCTCACCAGCTGTATGGCCTTAAATACCTCTCTGCCATACAACAGAGAAACAAAGCCAATTTAAGTTTTTTAATTCCAAATTTGGAAATATAAAGAATTATTACAGAAGCTATCACTAAAACCAGAAACATTTTGCTTCATCCTTCAAATGCAACAGAGATGAAGAAACAAAGATATAGCTTCAGAGAACTACAAGGTTAATAAACTTTCCATGCTATGGTAGTGAAATATCACCAGAACTAAATTGGTCACACTGGCAGGAGATTTACAAACTGGAGTTCAGAGAAATCACAAGGTAAACCCAGAGATATTAACAGTACCAGGAGTATTTAGGAGAGAAGACAGGGAGCACCATGTGTATTCTGCCTGTGCAATTAACAAACATATATCTGCAGTGTCATAAATTACTTGGTCTCTGATTAATTTTTTCTTTGCACAGGACATGGCTACCATATCATTTAAATGCTGTTTCACATGGTTTTTGACTGAGTATAAAAATAGTCTCTAAAAGTGTGCAGATCTAATTGGAAGTGCACACAGGTAGAGACAGAGCAATCACCATACTGAAACTGCCAAGTAAATCAGTGAGGCTCAGTGTTTTAGCAAACAAAATCACAGAATTGTACAAACCGAATGCACTATACTGGGACAATTCCAATTATTGAAGGAGGCATGAGTGCAGTAGTTAACTTCCATCACTAGTGGGGAGGGACCCTCAAGACAAAAATAGTATTCCAAAGTTGCAAAGTAACTTTTAGAAATCAGTTCAAATCAAAATTCTCAATGAGGAAACTGAATACTGTTTCGAAGAGAATTGGGAACCAGATTGGTCAGCAAAACTTTGAAATCAGCTTCAGTTTGCAGTTCTGGAGGTCTTGCTTCTAGAGACTATTCCATTTCTAATTTTAAAAATGTGAAAGGAACAGAGTTAAGAAAAATCTAACATTTTTTTACTCCAACAAAAAGGACATATGAATTCCCATAAAGAGATGAAACCAATGTAGTCTCTTAATTCACATTATTCATTTTGATCCCTTGCCAGTGACTGCCTCATGTTGCTTAGTTAGAGGAATGAGATAGGAAGAGGTAGATAATCCTTTGAGGCTGATATGGATATCAACATACAGAATGATATCTCTCAAAAAAACCACAAACAAAAACTGACCTAAGGCAAAGTAAAACAAATTCCTAAATCCTTTGAATAAAGTTTGTGCTGCAGGAATGAAAATGCTCGGGCCTTGCTCACAGAGTTTTATCACTTTGCAGTGAGGAATTAAAAAAACTCCACAAGTGGAATTACAATGGAGGTGCTGACAGGACCTAAATGACTGTAGTATGTACAGTCGTGAGTGCCTCTTACCTGATAGAAAGTGCCATCCTGTGAGCAGACTTGCGAAGATGAGCAGTTCTGACACCGAAACTGCGAAGGAGATGATTTTCTGATCAGATAAGAGGCATCCACAGCTGGACATACACATTTACCATTTATTGATTTAAAAAAAAAATTTAAATGTAAAGGCTACAATAAATTTACTTATTTAAAAACAGAAAGACTTGTTTAATGAATAATTGGACAATTTTTCCCTTTTCTTGTCTACCTCATGTAAGGTCCACAGCCATGCCAGTAAAAGCTCATGGTCAATAGTACCAAACACGAAGATAATGGATTCACTTGATCTTCATTCAGAAGAGGAGACTGGTAATTAATTACCATTGCAACTTCATTGAGGAAAACAAAATCACAGAAGCCTAGATATTACTGGATTTATTACCAGCACAATGAAATTTTTAAAGGTTTTAATAATTTTTGACTTTGGGGAGTGATTTAAAACTACACGAAAGAGAAGATGAACACATGCCTGGCTATACTGTGTGTATAAAAATACACTTACAAACTTAACCAGGAATTGTCAACTCTTGCATTCACTAAATGTTAAAAACTATAGTTCTGAGATTTTTGAAAATTTTTAGTGCAAATATTTTTTTATCAAGATCATAGTTACTGCCGCCTCCAATTACATGCAGCTGCCAAAAGTCCATTTGTAGGCAAGGGCTGCAGGATGAAATGCCATGAAAACATTCCATTATCACTGCACTTGTTGCCTCAACACTTTCTAATAGGACAGCCAACACTAACAAAAATACAAGATGGCAAACCAAACAAACATCCACTGGTTTCAAGGCAGTATTGGAAAAAATTCTAGTTAAAGCTCCCTTCCTCACACAATATTGGGGTTTCAGCAATCACCAAATTTCAGAGCAACATTACTTTCAAATTTCTTCAATACTTGCCTATATACATTGACCTCCCTAATTCCTATCAAAATCTATCCTTTCCCTTCCAGTTTCAGATTAAGGTAAAACTTTAGGCAACTTGTGAATTGTTAACTCTACAGTGTGTTTAATCCTCTGTCTTCTCTGCCAGTGCCCAAATGCTTTTTATTCCAAGCACTAGGAAGCTTAAAACAAAAAAAGAATAGAAAAATTTAAAATTTTCTTCAGATCAGTACATTAAGGTATGCTAAATGCTTAACCTTAGCTGCACTCCAATTTAGCCTCCACTAGTCACAATAGACAAACTTGCATATACTACAAAGCAATAAAGACTGATGACCAATCAACAGGCACACACAAACAAATGCATAAAAGAAAGAGAAGAAAAGGGGATATGACTTCTAACCAAAAAAATTAAATATACAAGGCAGTACTAAACCAAAGTGAATATCAGTCCTGAAAAAGAGTCTTTTAAAGAGTTAAATACTGCATTTCTAAAATATACGCATGCATCAAGGAAAACCCATCTGGCTGTTATCTGAATGTTATTGTTATAGAGCATATTAAAAAAGAATAGATGTAGTATTACCAGAAACAGTAATAAAACAATTAGATTTCACCAGTAATTTTTCAGTGTCACTTTCAGTTTATTGACTGAATAAAATAGGTTCTTACTGAAGAACTGCTGGATGCAGAGTCCCCAACTATTGTAACTCAAAAGGTCACCAAAAGCAAATTTGCTGGAAAAGAACAAGGGCTTGGGTTTTCAGTTATTTAAAACTCTGAGCAGAACCTGCATGAACATATTGTACATCTGCTATTTTGAAGTTTCAGAATCTACACAATGTATGAGCTGTAAGGTTTCATCCATAGGGTTATACATAAGAAACTGAGAAAACATGCAGAAGGCATTCTTAAATAGGGGTTTTTTGAAGGGTCACAGATTACATTGGGGCCTAAGATGTGAAAGCATGTATAGTCTCTATAATAAATGTACCAAACCATCATTTATCAATAATGTAACAGCATTTACGTTTTCGCCTCTTAGTCTCCATCTTGTCATATAGATGAATTCCATGGTATGATCCTTCCCCATGATTTCTCCGTTGCATAGTACATCCAGCTTCAAATATAACAGAACAAATAGTAAGACAATGGGATGCAGAATTTCAATGTCTAAATGAACTGCTAAGTGTATCTTCAGAGTTAATCCCTCCACTCCTATCATTATACAACAATTGCATCAGACATGTATATCAAACCTGGATGAATACAGCATGCTGACAAGATGCTATTTTGTACACTGGTATTCAACTGGTATTTTTTCACTTTTGTGTTTTTATTTGAAGTAACAGACAGAAGGAAGTCTGCTACAGAGGTATGAAATCACCAGTAGACAAACATTTCCTATATTTAGCTACACTACACAGTATCTGTTTGAAGAGAAAGCCTTTGTGCTGTATTTTGAAGGCCACCTTGCTATGCCAGTGCTCTTTCAAACCCAAAGATATAAAGCAGAAGTACAGTAGTTTAAATTTAAAAAATAGATTGCAAAGAAAATTGCAAAAATTAGTTCAAAAATAACCATAAATTACAAGAAAGATGCACTTCAAAGAATACAGACATCCCTTAACTGAAAGCAAAAGACAGAGAAAAACAATGATCTCAGTGTGAAAAATGTCTTGTTTAAATGTCTGTATTATAGCATCTTATTGCTGCCTGCCACTGCAAATGTACAACAATGTTTTCATTACTAGAGCTATAATGATTTCTGGGTTTTAGACAAAAAAAGAGTCAACATTTTGAAGTAAGCACATTCTTTGTAACACAAGCCATTAAGGTACCAAACAGATTAAAACCCAAATGACACCAAAAAGACGGGTCAGCATGTCATGACACTGTGACAAACTCCTGTGCACAGTTATAACCTGTGCACCAAACCTAACTCAGCCCTACCCCTGACCAAAGCTGGAGGCTGCTGCTGGTGCTAAAGGCAGCCTGCCCTTCATGCAGCCTTTGGCTCCTGTAAGAGAACAGGCTGAAGAAATAGTCTGTGCTTCAGTCTAAATTCCTGTATCCCTGGAAAAAGGGAAAGCAGGTTCAAACATGATTAAATTTCATAGAAATATATTATGTTGCAGGGAAATAAAAATACAAACATCTTTCTTTCAAATGTACCTCATAGGAACTTGGAAGTTTTAATTTTAAGCTGAGAAACTTTTTGATAGTTCCCACAGTCACTCGAGTAGAACAGCGGATAAATTTCTTCATTAAGCCCTAAAGCAACAGCAACAAATCAGAGAAAAACAAGTTAGAAATTCTGGAAAATGTGAGCAATCTTTAGTGCAAGAACAGCTGGAACTGATAATTTTTTCAACCAGTAACCAATTTTACTGCACTATCTTCTAATTCATAATGACACCATCGATTCATTGTTGTTCACTTGTTTTCAAATTTTAAAGATGACAAAGATGATAAAGAAGTTCATTTGACCCACATCTGGTTCTAAAGATATTTCTAAAAGATACAGAAGGAAGGAAAGAAAAAAAAGCAAAACCCAGCTACCACTGAAACCATCAAAACCCTCAGAAGAACTTAAGTAATCTATGTGTTTATCTTAGTAACGCTGGGGGGGTCAAAAAAATGTTGCTTTTCTTAGAAGTGTTAAGAACCTCCAAAGTTATATTTGTAACATAATACACAGAAAATATAAGTAGTTTTATTAGAAAAGTTCTTATCTATTTATTTCTTTTTATTCTTCTATTCGTAATTTAAGAAAACATTATTAATATCTAAGGTGATTTTTAAAGACTTTTTTCTAGACCCAGTATGTTAGGTAATCCCCTTCAGGAATAGAAACCAAATGTCCCTAATTCTTAAAGCATCAATTAGCAGGTATTATTCTACACATTTCGCAGACTGAAGATCTCCCAAGGCTACAGACACATTAGAGTCAGAATCAGGTTTACAGCTCAGAAGCTCTGGATCCCAGTCACTGAGGGTGTCACATATTTGATAAGCAGGTTCATTCCAGCATGGTAAAGCAGTAATCCTGCAGGTGTGAGGCAGCTCACCTACAGCTACCTTCATAAATACCTCTGTGGTGTGCTGTAATCTGTTGTGAAATGCAGTTATATACCATAAAGGCTGTAGACTACAAAACTACAATCCACACACTAACAAAAATTCCACTGTCACAGATGGCTTTCTGTATAGAACTGTATTTTCCACAAAATTCCAGAGATGCACTGAAATGCCTCAAAGGGAAGGACTAAATAAGCGTGGAAGTGGGAACAGGTCACTACATTAAGGTTTATTTTTAATGGTAAGAAAATGATTTGGTTCCTATAAGATGCTATTCTGTCATCAATAACTACAGCACAGCATGTTTGCTACTCACTTTGACAACATTATCTCCTGACTGCCCATTGTTGCGTAAACAGTCTAGGCAGATTGCAATCTGTGGGTCACTCCTGTGATAGTCTTTATCTTCTTCATTTTCATCACACTCCTCATCTACTTTGGGTTTATCAGCTTTTGGACTTTCATCTGTAAAATACGAAGATCATATTGTTTAAGTATAAAGTAATTAAAAATCACATATTTAAGGAAATACAGCATTTTTATGAGCCATAATTTTTCTTCATATTAACTGTATACAATTTTAATTTAGTGCCTTCTTAAACTGACCAATTTAAAAATCTCTGGTTACAAACTTTTACTATTAAAATTTTAATGCAATATGCAAGCAACAGATTTCTATGGAACAGAAAATAATTAGTCCATGGACTATATTGGGTATGGCTGTCTACTTCTGATATGTCCAAAAATTAAAACTGCATGCATCACGATCACTCAGACATGTAAACCTAGTGTATAGTGTGGCAGTTCAGTGACAAAAATAATGTTTTAAAATCAACAGTGGAATAACTTATCCCAACACTTATACATCAAAGTAACATGGCTAATCAATATATATGAACTGTCACAATAATCCAGTGAAGACAAGTTCCTGTAATGTAATCAATCATAAGGTAAACTAAACCTTAGATTTCATTTACTTTTGACCAGCTCTAAGTATGTCACTGTAAGAACTCCAGGTGTTTCTCTCCAGAAGGATTTTATAACTAAATAGCCACATATTTACTTATTTCCCCTTAAAAAAATAGATAAGAAAAGAGGAAAGGTCTGTGTATTTTTAACAGAGCTTATACAAATGACATAATTGCATGCAACATGTTATCCCCCTTCCACTCTGCTGTTAACATGTTCTATTAGTTCCTGGTTTAAAATTCTAACTCTTTGGAAAAGGTTATATATATATATCTTGTATAGTGTAGTAAAGTTTAGCAAAGTTGAGCACTCAAATGCTAAGACTAGCAAGTACATCTAAATAAGGCTTCAATGTATGTAAATAATAACCACAAAATGGAGTAAGTTTTACAGATTTAGAGTACAGTATACAATAATCTTTTGTACACATTTGGGTTTTTTTCTGTATCCCCAAATCTACTTATTTTGATTTAAAACAAAGGCTGCTCTCTGTTGGAATAAAACATTATCACAATTAACTTGAATAAGCTGCTTTCATGTTTTTAACAAAACTTTCAGATCAAGTTCTGCTACTTTCCTGCACTTACCAGACTTCTAAAGGAATTTAGAAGAGTTCAGATGAGAAAATAGACTTTAATAAATACTTTAATAAAAACTTTAATAAATAACAAGCCATGACAATGTTTCTTGACACAGTAATTAGTTGCCTTTGTTCAGTTTACATATTCAAGATGATTTTGAGCTATATTAATTACTTTTCTCTCTTACAATTTTTAAGCTTTCAGTAATTATGAAAGATTTATCCCCAAGTCCCTATTAGCTGTTGACACATTTAGCTGAATGTGTATCATACATATATTTTGCTCCTATCATCTTCCTATGAGGATTCACAGTATCCAACTACAGATTTTTTTTAGTTTTTCTTTTCTGAAAGTCCAGGAAGCAAACTCTATTAATTGAGCAGGTGCAGTCCACCTGTCACAACCATTTGTTCACTTCAGGCTGGAGAGCACCAATGAGTATTTTTTCTCTGTACCATGGTATTTCATTATTCATCAATTCTTTCTGGTAACCACTCTCCTACAGGAATCACCAATGCCTGAGATATGCTTTAGTGTTTGGGACTTTTTCCTTCTGGTATGTGAAAATTTTAAGTACTGGGATTTTTTCACAGCTCTTAGGTGCTTAGGTTAGGAACTGTGCTGTGACCTGTGGCAGAGGCCATAACCAACAGACTCTTAAACTACAGTGACAATCTGATTGCAGGGCATGGTACTGACAACTGAAAGAGTCTCTTCTAAATGAAATTATTCTCAGCAAATAATTTCTTCACAGGCAAGACTCTAAATGCTTGTTTATGGCAGAAAATAGCTTAAGTGTTCATAATTTGTCTCAATGAGCTGTCATGATTTTCAAATGGTTTATAAAGACAAAGTCCCATAGCCCCAGGCTACAGTCACTAATGGAGCTGGATACATCTGTAGCTACTCAAAAGTAAAATTTTTGAGTTAGAGCCCTCCTCTCAGTCACAAAAACAGTCCAAGCTCTCACTACACTTAATAACACATCTCTACTACATTTATAATTCAATTAGGAGAGGAAGGTAAGAACCAGAAGAGTAAGCTGGTCAAAAGTAAGTCACATTCTACATTTGCAAATTATTTTTTGATTCTTTCTATGTATATAGCAGAAGACCATTTTCTAAACAGTCAAGAAGTGTCTATATCTCAAAAAAATATTTTCTAAGTATTTTAAAAACTGAACAGGTATACACTACATAGTATACTGCAGCAAATAAATATAATTTAATCTAAACTGTTCTGCAGTTCTTAATTTATTTATATAATAGAGACAATAATATTGTCCCTAACAATGGATGCCAAATGCAAATCAACAAAACTTGTGAGAAGGAAAATGAAATGTTATGAAGTTGAAAAGAAGACATTATAAAAAAATGAATGCAGAAAAACATTATAAGATGTTTACTTGACAGTTACCCTTTACTGAAAATAGCTATTTTTTAACTTAGCAGAGTCTTTCAAAAGTTCTTTAAAATCAAATCAAATAGGCTATGGTATTAAAAACTTGATGTCAAATTAAAGAGGCATAAAACCAGCTGCATGTAGTCCTCACTTAGCACCTCAATACTGAGTTTCAAAGTTAATGGGTCAACTACAAAAATGAAACAAAACAAAGCAAAAAAATACAAACAAAAAACCCAACAAAAAGAAAGAAAGAAACAAACAAAAAGCATTGTGGAATCTATATAAAACAATTATTTAGCATGTGTGGAAAACTGTTTTACTACTTGTCATAACTAATTCTTGACAACCTCCTACTTAACAGATGGTCAAATTTGGTAACAGAAAGTAATTTGTAAAAACTCTGTAAAAAAATTCTGTGTCTTGCTTTATTAAGATAATTAAGAATTCAGCTGGACAACTGTGAGAGCATTGCAAGTGAGAGCCTAGGGTAATGCCAATAAAAATAATGGTAAAACAGCAAAGTTTGTTAACCAACTGATTGATAGATAAGCAATAGTATGTGAAGGCCCACACATTTGCACAGATTCACTACAAGTTTCTGTAGTATCTTTAAATTTAGTGAAAAAAATGTACTTGTATGAGTGAAGTAACTGGTCTGAATAAGCAATGTCACTTAACACACAGAGAAGAGAGGGAAAATATCATCACCTTGTCCATTTTCTTGAGGTTTGTTTTTCTTCCAAAATTCAATCTCTCGCTGCAGTTCCTCTAGTAAATATCAAAAACAGTAATGTAAATTTTTAAATCAATACCAGGGATATAATTAGAAATAGCCATATTCCCTCCACCAACCCAAACAATTCCCAAAACCAAATGAGAAACTTACGTTCTCGAAGTCCAGGCACCAACTTAAATATAATTTCCTCTAAGGTGTTATCCAGCCTTTCAGAGGGAAAAAATACATTTCACATTAAATGGAAACAAGCATTTTTAGTATTTTTAGTGTCTAAATAACAAAAACTTTTGAATAATGAGTCACATTTTTCTGGTAAATAATACATCCTGTCAAAGCCAACTGATTTTAGCTTAGGAGACAACATGCATTAAAAAGCTTATCTCAACCACCTTCTAAATAGATTTATCATAGAAAAAACTAAGGGATTTATTTTTTAATGTATAAAGGTAAGAATGAAATAAAAGAAAAATATTATACTCTGAAATTTTTATTTTTTTAAATTGTATTACATGCAAGCAATAGTGTTATTAGAAGGAGCAGACTGGAAAAGTAGTATCCAATTTTAAGTTCCAGCACATGAGTAGTAAGCATGAAAATTATAAACTCCATTATCATATTAAGTGTTGAAGTGCTTTGGTAATAAGCCTGTTATGAAAAACTGAACAGACTATTCCCTACTTACCACATCAGGGACAAACCAGTCTTGGCAGGATAAAGAAGAACACAGTGCATCCATGCTGCTCTGACTTGACAGTTCTCAGTACCCAGCATAATTAATTTGAACTATTTAAATGTGCCATGTGTTGTACACCAGAAGAGAGCACACAGCACAGGCATGTCCTCTGATACCCTGATATTAGTGCCAAAACTAGTTATTATAGTCTCTTCCAGTGTACACACAGCAGTTACCCTTGTTGCTGAAGATAAAATATTTTTCTTTCCTTTTCTCTGAATTTAACCAACTCTTCTATCCATTCAGTTTACCATCTCCTTTCTTGTTCTACTTCCTCTCCTGGTCTCTTATCCTTCAGTTTCCTCTGGCTTTCATTCTGTTTCCTTTTCCTTCCTCTCCTTTGCCCTTAATCTTCTCTCTAGTCAACAGAAACTCCCATTGCCCACAGCCTAAACAAAAACTCATGACAAAATAAAATTCGAGGTAATATAGAGAAACTAAGTACCTTGAAATTCAGAATCTGGCATATTTTAAATTGCCTTATTTTTTCATCCCAATAACAATATATTTCTTTACATATATATTTGCAAATACATGTGTGTACATGGTAGTAATAATACACTATAGGCCTGTTAAAAAAACATAGCTGTTCTGTCATTTGTTCACCAACAGTTGCAAAGCAGGAGTAAGACTGAATGTTTTTATTGTTGAGGAATGCCTACAACCCATATAAATTGATAACAATTATCTTAAAATAAATATATGAGTATTCAAGGTTCTTCTTGCAGAATTTGTACTTGTGCTTCAAAGTTTACCATTAGACCCATCACCCAACCATCAAGTCCCGAGACTAGATCCCTGTGGTATCCATCAGTAGATACAGTACTACCATAGGAATATTCATACTTCAGCTACAACCACAATCCATTTTTAATTGCTTCTTCTTAAGGGGACATCAACAACAACAATGTTCAGCTAGTGAAACATACCTCCCATGAAACAAAGCAGTATAGAGGGCACTTTGTCATAGATAAGAAGGAAATTTAAATTGTAGGATGTCTGAGCACCTGATTTCTGATAGATGACCATGTAGCTCTACCTTTGTGTATCTTGCAGCCTCCTCTGCCTGTATCTAAGGTAACTACATGGTATTGCCTTCTGTGAGGTTCCCACAGCAGAGCACTGGGAACTTGGGAGCATGGCTTAGAAATGGAATTCATTTCAGAAAGAAAGCTCCAACCTTCATAATTTACTCATTAAAAGAAATGAAATAAGGACTTCAAAAGAGAACATCACTACCTTAATTAAAAATCCCTCTGTTCTTCAGGATGGTATAACACATGCTGGTTTTCTTTCATTTATTTTTGAAGATTCCCATTTAGCACTTTTTAATTTACTTTCAATGGCCCAAAACAACAGTCACTGGTACTGCTAAAATCACTGGTACAAAAAATCCCATATACTTTGCAAATTTATAATGCTAGAAATAAGAAGTGGCTTCCCATTCTAGTTAATGACTTAATTTTCTTCCAAAAACTAAACAAAAAAAACCTTCTTTCTTTACAGAGGATAAATACTAATCAATACTCTGACAAGGGGCAGGAAAAATAAGTCCTATCTGATCTTTAAATGCAGGGAAACTAAAACTTTAGGGAAAAATTAAATTATTAAAAGATTGTCCACTTCAGATGCATCTTTCAGTGTTCCCATAATCCACAAAAGGAAGCACTCCAACACAAAAATTTCCATTTCTGTGCCTCACATCAAACCCACTCCAAAATGAAACTGCTTGAAAAAGGTGGTCTCAGTCATTTACTATGATACTTCCTGTTAATGCTGAAACAAGAACACTGATATTTTAGAACACCTCTTTCCATTCTCACATCTTCCAACCATCTTCCAAATCTCCAAACCAGAACATATAGAAAGAAGAACCAAGCATTTCTGTTAGCTTAGTATAGTTCCTCATTTCCTGTAATACTGAATGAGTGACAAGATCAATAATCTCTGATAATTATCAGCAAATGTGAACCAAACTAAGACTGTTGATCAGGAAAACTTGCATGCACAGGAATATGCTAGCAAGAGAAAGAGAAGTCTGCATTCATGGCATTACCAATATAGACCCTGTTGAGTACTGATGATGCAGAATTCTGCTGAATCAGGGAAAGGGAATTTTTAAAATTTAACACTCTTCCTACATTTTCATTTCAGAGCTCAATGTTGAATTTCAGATTTAGTGTTACAACAGACCCTAAGTGCTGCCAACTAAGAGATACATGAAGAAAGCTCACATAGTTAGGAAGTTACTCAGAACTGAGTTTAGAAGTAGTTTATAAAGCTTATCTGAGAGATCTTAGTTAAAACTACTAAGTGATGTTCAACAATATTTCTCAGAAAATGACGGCATTCTTCAGCAATGATGGGCTGATCTCCATGGTCAGAGTGTAAGACTTGTATTAAGTTATGCAGGCAACATCCAGGAAAGATCATTCCATTGCATGGCTCACGTGCTCTTCTGATTATTAGTTTAGCAAATGTTTAAAGTTGGTTCATAAAATACAGCCAGGAAACTACTAACTATATGCAGTTTCTTGGCAAAGAGACCAAATGACTCTAAAAGGAATTTCAGGAAATAATTGCATATAAAATAGCTCTTCCCACATTTCTGGCTTGTGCTCTCAACTTTCCTCACCCATCTATAATTTCCTGCTCAAAGAACAGTATTTGTTTACTAAACATCTACTACATGTTTCAGAAAGTGCATTTTTCTTCTCATATGAAGTGGTCCTATCAGAACAAAAGAAATATTTCTAAATGCTTTTGTTTCCAGTTTATTAGTAGCCTGTAGCATGTTCTGACTCACACAGCACCTCGGAAACTGACAGGAAATCAGAAAAATAATCCAAATAAACCTGCCCAGCCCCACCCTTCCAAAAAATATTCAGATGACAATGACTTAGGCCAATAATACCTTTTAGAGTTGCTGAATTCAATCTCTCTCACTTATCCTCTTGGTACATAATTGAAATATGGGAATGGTTGTAACAAAACCAATGCCATCAGGAAATTATACTAAGCCTAGTAAATTCCAGATGTGAATTTATATTTTTAAATTGATGCAAGAATAACTCCTCCTAAGTTCAGAACAGTATTGCAAAATAATAATACTGGGGGGTGGGGAGGAGGTAGTGTTGGGAGTGAGGGCAGGGAGTGCCCTCATCACTCTAGGAAAACATGAAACTTGTCACAAAAAAATCTCAAAAAGGGTATTTTTAATGCAAAACCTTTTTCATGAGTGTCTTTTCATTAACCTTACAGCAGATTTCAATTCAGATTGGTAGACTTATGCCCTGAAAAACATTGTTTTTAACATGATTAATTTCCTATATGTTGCTCAAAAAAGAAAAAGTTGCCATGAGGTTTGGAATGCCCTAAATAATTTGAAAAAACAACCCTCTAGAATTTAATTTCATGCAAAGAATAAAAGATATCTGGTTCATTTATTTGTTTAATAGAGACAATAATTTTTTTAAGCTTGTACAATATAAGCACTATTTCTGTGTCTTTCCCTTATGTTTCCTCCTTTTACTATATTGGAAAAAAAAATCAATTTAGAATTTAGTGGGACCTGAGAAAATGACAACGTATTTGGCTTAGAATGGTTAATATATGCATGATACAAATAAGCAAAACAATTATTTCCCTTTTAGGATAAAAATGTTGTAGATTCCTACCTTAACATTTCTAGTGGATTGGTCTCATGCACTTGGTTGCCACACCTGGGACAGTCATTGCTGTCTTCAAAGTGTTGAACGATACAAGTCTTACAAACTAAGAGAAGAAAAAAACAAAAGAAAAAACCCACTTAGACAAAATCTAAATAATATTGCTCAAGTATGACCTAATGACACCTGATAGCTATTTCGTGCATCAGAAATAAAAGAGTATTGTCTTAAAGTAAATAATTACAATGTATCTTATCCCCTTCTTGTTCCTCAAAACCATAGTTAGTTCCGCTCTGCTGAGACACCAAGGTCAGCAGCACAGGTTGGACATGCACTGTTTTAAATTATCAGATATTTTTGCTACTTAGAATTCTCCCAGCACCAAAACACACAAGGCCTGTAGCCTGCAGCACCTTTAAGGACAGATTCTCGGGTGTGTGCTGGGGAACTTCAGCCAGCAGAGCTCACCATCACCTCAGCTGATCTGAAAACTACTTACACACACCACTTCTGTTCCAATGGTGTTGCTTGCAGCTGAAAATAGTGGTTTAAATACCTATTGTAAGAGAAAAGGTCACAAATTGTACATAGGTTCAAAGTGTTTCCCTTTTGACATAGTGCTTTCCAAAGCAATGACAGAATGTACGCTCAGCATTTAATATTTGAATCATATAATGAAAAATCAGGATCAGGACCACATTAAACCAATAAACCTAAACCAACAACAATGTGAATTTAAAAGCTAATCAACTGAAAGTAAAACAAAACTAAACAAGGTGCTACACTACTGTTGCTTTCAAATGATTAATTACAGACTCTAGATTTTAATGTCATTAATAATGGAAGCCAAGCTTATGAGAACAAATATGCCTGCTATTATTACTGCACAACAGTGTTCTGGATGGAGATAAACTCTATTCTCTTCTTATTATTAATTCACCTACACTGAAATAAGAACTGCAAATTCATCAGTAAATGGACCGAAAAAATAAATGGACTGCTGTGATTGCAATATGCTTTCTGCTGAAACACGGTAATTTTTTCATCAGTTACTTAGAGAAGTATGAACATCTCTAAACAAGTTGGTAAACCCTAATTAGAATACAACTCTAGGAATCTTGAACTTCCTTTAACAAACAAAGCCTGTATTTGTCTTTGCCTTAGAAGGGTTATATCATGTCAGCTGATGCTGATAATGAACACACATTAAACCTCCATGTAGGTGTTTCTTCCAAGTGCTTTAAATCACTAAATTAAAGACATTAACTTCATAGACCAAGTTTCTCAAGGAATTATAAAATAACTCTTGTCAGTTGAGCTTTTCAGCTGCAGCACCTGATAGCTCATAATCCTGGTATCTATATTGTACTGAATACACTGCTGCTGTCAGGAGAGAGTGTATGGGTTAGTGGTGGGTGATGACAATACTGATGAACCACCAGGTTAAGAGTTACTGACTGTCTTAGAAATGTCATCAGTTGGAAATCTCAGGTCAAAGAGTGTGGGGGGGAAAGGTCTGAGGAGCAAGTAAGATGATGAAATGGTGAAGTCTAACACAGATGTAAATTACCATCATTTGGAAATTCAGCTGAAAGTCACTGAGGTAAGTAACAAAAGGGTTTGGCTTACTCTAGACCTCTTCTAACTTGACTTCATAGAAACTGAGCTTAAAGAGAACTCTTTTTCAATGGAGTTTCATCTTCTATAAAAAAAGGAAGGAGTTAGTATTTATTTTTTTTGTAAGCCTTTTGTCTGGTATGAACAGCAGCATCTCTATGAGATCTTTCTAGCCCAATACCAAGTTAAAATTATAAAGAATAAATGAAGTGGAAAAATTTGAATAAATGTAATTTGAACTGGTTAATATTAATTTCAGAATTGATAAGCTCAACACATAACCTTCTCTTACTTGGAAAAAGTCCAGGCTGAATGAGGCTCTGAGCAACCTGAACTAGTGGAGGAGGATCTGCCCATGGGAGGAGGGTCAGAAATAACGGCCTGTTCCAGCCAAACCATTCTATGAAATGTTTTTTGCAACAGAGACTCAGAGAATTAGCATGAAAATTCTTCAAAAGCAGAAGGGGCTTAGTATCAATACCAAAGTGATTTGGTTTCTTTTCTGTAAGCAATAGAATCAGCCCCTTCTGAAAGAGTTTCCTTGCATTTTAGGAAAACTTTCTGAAATTCTCCAGAGAATTTAATTCCCTTCACTTGCTCTCAGGATTTCTGCTCCACTCATGTCGCAGAAGTTCTTGAAGTCTGTGATGAGATAACACTGTTCTTACTGCACTGATTTGTCTTGTAAAGACATTTTACATTTGGGTTCCCTAGTTTTTTTGTTTCTTTCCCAGACTAAAGACCAATAGGGCCTATCTGACCTATAGCTTTCATTTATGTCTAGAAGCAATCTGAAATTATTACTATTCAAAAGAACTCCATGCCATGGGATCAATAACTAATACACTTATTTAAGTCAGAAATTGACTCTACAAAACCTCCCAAACACTAAACACTGCCAAACATAAAGCATGCTAATATCCACAATAATTTAACTTGAAGAAATATTTATAATATAAACCATTCTATGGAAAGGAACTGAATTCCCTAGTCAGAGTATATTTTCATGCTCTATTTATACCTTTTCTTTTTGAGAGGAGATGACACCTTTGGAAGCCATGCATGGTCCAAGAAAGGACCTAATGATTAATGAAGAGCTTAATTTCCAATGTAGGAAAGGTCTTTGAGTACAACATACACAGAGAAGACATCATAAGGAACCAAGAACCTTATTCCAGTCCTATATGGATGTTTCTCTATGCCAGTAGACACACAGATCTGGATCATGTTTTTGTACAACCAGCTCAATACCATAAAACCCCCCTGAAACTGTAAATCAATACTGAAATAATCTAAAAGAACTTTTGCTTTTTCTCAGGTAGAGCTATGGTGTTAAGAGGATTTGTCAACCAAAATTAAATGTGATTTACCAACTGGAATATAAGGGTAAAAAACTCAAATAAATTCTAGCATGCAAGAATAATGAACTGATACATGATACTCCCAGTGGGATCATCAACCAATATTTTCCTATATGATAGGTATAATCGTTCTCTGTTACTCTCAATGTAAAACACTGAATATTTTTAAAGCCTATCTCTTTGCAGTTTCAGAAAATGGGATGAAACCTAAATATTGGGTGAAAAACATAGGCAAAAAGGGAATCCTTAAACTCAATTAAATGACAAATATAGTTAACTCACCACATCAGGAAAAAAAACAAACTCCAAACCAAAACCCTTTAATGCTTCTAGTACAGATTAACAAAATAACATGGTTTCCTTTGCTTTATTGTAGGTCATGGTAGGGCAGCAAACAGGCAAAAGAAAACTGCTTAACCAAACCATACCATTTGCAGAATTTTGAGGTATATACTACACATGCCAGTGAAATGAGAACCTGAATGCCATAGTTGTACAATGACATTTCAGATGAGACACAATAAAAGTTAAACTCACATAAGATGACTTTCTAAAAGTCTGATAAAAGTACTTGTGTGACATATGCTAATTGGCTGGCACCTATAACAATGCTGTTTTCCAACACAGAGATATCTGGTTCACACATTCCTTCAGATCTTTGTAATCAGATGAAAAACACACATACAAGTGCCAAGACTGTGCTGTATGTCACAAACAAAGAAAAAAAGCACATATCTTATGAATATCTACATACATATGTATCCCTCCAGGTTACTGTTTAAATGCTGATTAATGAGGTACCTAAATAAAACTTCATATTGCACTTTTAAAATAAAGTATTCTACAAGATAAAGTTTAATTAGTTAATTATGGTACAAATTTTTTGTCAGAACTCATCCTTTGAATTTTTTCAAGGATCTCCTCTCTCAAAGTTAATCACTCTGATTCAGTGAGCAAAGGACAAAAGGGAGGGCACAGGATATGTACAGCTAGTGGAACATCAAACCCACCTCACTGATGGCACAGAAGTGCAACAAGTCATTTGGTATGTTTACTGAAGTATTTATTATCTACCTTAAGCCTGGCTTTAGAACCACTTATTTTTAGGGAGTGTTTGTTTAAAAACAGGACAGAAAACTTCAATTCACTTAACTACCCTTTTCAGAAACTATACAAGTGGGACTACTTCACTCCTAATTACAATTACCAGACATAGTCACACTGGATTCTCTTCTATTAAGAGAGAATTTCAGTATGTGATAATCAAGAAAGACTTTTTGTGTGGAAAACTATTAAAAAATAGCATCTAGGCCCGGCTACATGCCACTGACTGAAGTTTCTGCATGAGAAGGAGTCTGAAGGCAGCTCAGCTTGCTTGTCTGAGGGTGAGAAATTTTGCTGCAGTGAAGTTTTTTTGGGATCTTCTGTTGACAGCCTAGGTTTGTTTCTTAGCAAAATCTGAAAACCACTCTGGTTGAAAGATTATTTGATATTGAAAATTACATCTCTGGTAAAGTTCTTGCAGGGAAAGGACATTTCTGAAAGTTCCTAGACTGCCTTGGTTGGCAATATCTTAACACAAATATCAGAGAGACTAGCTGGGAGAAATACACCTTTTGATCTCCTGTTCATAAACAGGGAAAAGCTGGTGATGAATACAGCCACAGAGAGCAGCTTGCCTTGAGGTGAGTTGGATCTTGAGGAAGGATACATGCTTAAACAGCACACTTAGGACTCTGAACTTCAGCAGATGGGACTTTTGTTTAAGCAATCGCTCACTAGATTTCCCAAGGAGACTATCACTGGAAAGGGACTTAGGAGAGCAGGCTGAGCTATACAATCCACTGTATGGGGAATTCTGTCAGAAGAAATGCTTAGTGCACAAGAACTGCTTAGTGCACATGGTTCCTAATTAATATGCGAAAGTAGATAATATCAAAAGTGGAAACAAGAATGGGAAACAAACAGATATAAAATCACTACTCTGGCATAAGAGACAAAAGCAGGAAAGCCAAGGCCCAGTCATAGCAAGCACTGATGAAAGACATAAGGGAATTGTCTAAGTATGCTAGTAGCTGAAGAAAGCTTAGACAAAATATGCCTGTTAATGAATGAGGGAAAAAACTCAGGAATAGCTTATACAGAAAGGTTTGAAGTCCTCAGTATCTTTTTGCCTTGGTCTTCACAGCCAGCACTTGATCTCAGATCTCCCTGCATACCAGCTTGATTTGGGAAGGAGAGGGATGATCAACAACCACGGAGCAGCAGGTTAAAGCCTACTGAGAAAGACTGGATGTACTCAAATCTACAGGCCAGGCAGGATTCACTAAGATGAAAGCTTATCACCATAATCAGGGTGATTAAGAGAGGTACCCTATGACTAGAAAAGAGTAGTGTGTTATGTATTACCTTTAATAAAGAGGGGAAAGATGACCCAGGGAAGTACAGCCTAACAGCCTCCTCTAGCTCACTAGGAAGATGGCAGATTACATCATGTCTCTTGGAGTCAATTTCCAGCTATGTGAGGGACAAAAATGTAATCAGGAAGTGGCAATAGCAATTTGCCAAAAGCAAATCATGCCATAGGCTGGCAGGTGATGTAATAATAGCTTTTGCAATTTGAACAGCAGTTACAGGAGTGATGGAGCCCATGTTCTTGGGAGTGGCAAATAATATCACAAAGAGCAATGGTCACATGTTAACATTTGGCAGGACATTCAGAAAAACTAGATAAAGACTGAGCACTGGATATGGTTATTAAGAGAAACTGTGGAGACTCCACGCTTAGAAATTCAAATGCCAACTACACAGAGACATGGCTTGCCCTGGTAGAGGGTTGGCAATTAACCTGCCTCCTGCATTAAGTTGGCCAAGACAACCTCCAGATGTTTTCAACCAACATTTCTACAATTGTATAAACAGTCTGTTATTTTTTAAGATACTGAAGAATGTTCTTGAGGAAAGTTTATTTTGCAAATTTTGTAAGTGCACACTGTACTAAACAACAGAGTGACTCAGGAGACAGATGATGGGACATGCCCTTTAGCTCACATCCAGCCTGCTTCCATCAGTAGTTCTTAAACATCTTGACAACTGTGTGACAGACTAGAAAAAAAGGTCTCAGACCATAAGACAAAACCATTCTGTTGGAAGTAGCAAAAAGAAATGAAGTACTGAATTTACAGAATAAGTAATTTTGCAGTAACATAACGATTTCCTTTCCAACAGAGAGGAAAAATTTCAGTTCTGGTACCCAAGTTGCATTTAGGTTTCCCAGGGAATAGTGGAGTTATCTGTCCAAGATTTTCAAAACCCCATCAGAAACATCTGTTATTGAAAAAGCACTTATTTCTCAGAGCAGGACTTTACTTATTTTCCAGTGATACAGAACATGTGAATTAACTGCTAATTCCCAGCTTTGGTTACTACTGATCACATTAGTTTCCCTATGATCACTGGAGAACATCTATGTCAATACATGCTTTTCATCTTTTCCAGAGTAATACACTGTACTCCCAGTATTTAATGAATTTATGCTGCTTCTTCAACCATTAATATTTTCAGATTTTGATCATTTGTACAGCACTGTTTTCAATTATGGCAATTAGTAAGAACAAGACAAATACCAAAGGACAGTTAAAATCATTGTATTATGTGATATCTATTTGGACAATACTGAAGAATCACACCTGTATGGTACAATACCTGTTTTTGGAAAAAAACCCCAACCAAACAATTAAAAATTATTAAATACTTTCTACAAGATAACTTAGCAGGGTACCTTCCTGAATTCTGCCATCACCTTTTCCTTTGCAGACATAAGATTTGCATATCACCACTTTTTTCAAGTTTTTAGTTTTCCTTTTCATCATTGTAAGCTTTGTATTTTGGCAACTGTAACTAGACTCTGGTTTAAAGAAACACCACCTTCTTTCCTGCATTTCTACTTAACAACCCAAGCATGTGGCAGTTTTTCAGCAAGGAGACATGTGTAACTATATGGCAGCTCAGTAAAATTCCCATGCTCTAACCCAGGAACTAGGCAGTAACAGAGCTGGCTCACTGGAGAGCTCACAAACTACAAAAGAACAAAAGCAGCAGATGCTGCTGAGAAGAGAATGCTCCTTCTGCCATGATTGTTTTGTAATAGGAGCAAAAGTAAATAAACAAATAAATTATATAAACAAAAAGATACCACAATAAAAACATTTTTTCTTAAATCTGATTTCTGTTGTAACTATTTTCCCCTAACCTCAACCTTTTAAAAGTTACTAATGTTCATTAAACTTCAACCATAAAAAATTAGCTAATACTGGAATTTTTCCAGCTTCTTTAAAGGCAAAGAGAATTTAATAATCTATTTACCTCTCTTGAATAAATTTACCTCTGCTAAGTACCTCAGTCTTTTCCTGATTCCTTGTCACTACTTTCCCTTTGTATTCAATAAACAATAAAAATCCTCCTCAGCACTGCTTTTCTTGATAATGTATTTACTGAAACAATTCAAATTGTTTATTATGGCAGTAGCAAGAATAAGTTCTGCTTGGGCCTTGGCCCCTCTAATTCTCTCTCTTTATAACTTCATGGTATCCTTGCAGTCCTTCCAGGCTGACTGCCCCGTCTTCCAAATTCATAAACTCTACTTTTCTTACTAAGTTCCAGACAAGGCTTTCTGTACAGCCAGGCTGGTCATGTTCCCTGCCAGCCCACCCTTCTGCACATGGGGATAACCTGCTCCTGTGTCTTTAGGATTTCCTTCTTAAAGCACATACAGCCTTCCTGCACTCTTCTGCCCTTTAGGACTGCCTTCCCAAGGGACTCTGTCAACCAGACTCCAAAATCTGCCCTCCAGAAGTTCAGGGAAGTGGTTCTGCTAAGTGCCCTCCTTATTTGTCCAAGAATTTAAAACTGTCTTTTTGTACCCAAAGACGTCCTCCAACTGTCACATCACCCAGTCCTCTTTGTTAGCAAACAACAGGTGCAGCAGGGCCTAACTCACCCACTATGTCAAGAAATTACCCCCCCCATCCACTCCAGGAACCTCCTAGACTGTCTTCTCTCTGATATTTCCAGAAGGCATCTGGTAAATTGAAGTATTCCTCTAGAGCAAGTGCTAGTGACTGTGAGACTTCCCTCAGCTGCTTCTCGAATGTTTCATCTGCCTCTTCACTCTGGTTAGGTGATCTGTAACAGACTCCCACCATGCCTTGTTGGCAATCCCACCAATTCTTACCCATGAACACTCTATCATCACCATCACTGGATTCTAGACACTCAAAACACTCCCTAACACACCCTCCTACCCCTTCTGAAGAGTTTGATAGCCATCCACTGCATCCCTCTAGTTGTGTGAGTTATCCCACCATATTTCTGTGATGGCCACTGTATCATAGCTTTCCTGCTGCACAGTGTCTTCTATTGTACCAAATTGTAAAAATTAACAGTGCAGACAATAACTGCAAGAACAACACTGCACAGAAATTACAGGAAATGCCAAGACAAGACTTTGAACTGATATTTATTAAAGGTTTAAAAATGGGAAATCTACTAGAAGACATACAATTCCCCTTACTCTTCCTTTAGAAGACTTCAAATGTTATTTAGAAAGATGTCAAATTCTAAAGGAGGTCCAGTGAAACTACTGCCTATTCAGAAATAAATGTAAAAAAAAGCAAAAATGTAAATAAGCTTGTGAAAGTAAGATGGCAGAGGTTGACAGGACCATTCATATGTTTAATATACTTCATTGTCATTCATGACAATGGTTTAGATGTAGTAGGAGCAGAAGACAACTTAAAAAACTGTCTTTTCCTGAGACAGTTCATTGAAAGAGATCTACTCCCTAAGTAAATATTTTGCCACCTTTCAAGTATTTCTTTGCATTGTGCCATGGAACACATTAGAGAGATGTGGGCCACTACTGACCCAACTACTGTATCCATCATACCCACTGCCAACAGATACATTAGTTTAGGTTTCAAGTATGGCTGTATTGTCAAAAGAGCACACCTGACCTAATGATCTCACCTGTGATCAGACAGGCAACAGTGATACAAGTTTGGTCTTAGAGCCAGCACAATCACCACTAGACTAGGGCAAACAAAAGGGTCTCTGTGCTCTGCCAGGTGTCCAGCAGAGCTGACATACCCTCACTAGGTCAGGTTGGAAGGGTCCCCAGTGGGTCATCTGGTCCAAGCTCTCTCCTCAAGCAGGGTCATCCCAGAGCACATGGCACAACTTGCATCCAGACTGCTCTTGAATATCTCCAATGAGGGAGCCACACCCCTCTGGTCTATTTGCTCCAGTGCTTGGTCACCCATAAAGTTTCTCTTTATGTTCAGGTGAAACTTCCTGTGCATCATTTTCTTACCACTGCCTCTTGCTCTACTGGTTGACACCACCAAGCAGAGCCTGGCTCCATCCTCTTGACCCACTCTACATATTTACACACCTTAATAAAGACAGCTTTCAGCCACTCCTTCTTGAGCCTGAACAGGCCCAGTTCCCTCGACCTTTCCTTGTAAGAGAGGCTCTCCAGATCCTTTATCATCTTAGTACTCTCTGGTGAATCTGCTCCAGGAGCACTGTATCTCTCTTGTACTGTGGAGCACAGAACTGCACACAGTTCAAGATGAC
This sequence comes from Muscicapa striata striata, assembly GCA_030060385.1. Taxonomy (NCBI): domain Eukaryota; kingdom Metazoa; phylum Chordata; class Aves; order Passeriformes; family Muscicapidae; genus Muscicapa; species Muscicapa striata. The sequence goes on from JAREIS010000134.1 coordinate 1,328,099, forward strand.
CCACACTGCAGACCAGTGTTTAGGAAACTCCAGAAGAGACTGGATTAATTCAGAATATTTAATGTAAAAACTCAGTAAACAAAAACAAGTACAGTGGTCATATTAAACACACTAACATTAAAAAAATATAAAACTTAGAAAGGAGGGACAATTTGCAAAGTACTACTTACAGGTATGGAGGCACTCCGTTACTGTAGTTGGCTTGATGAGATAGCCTTTACAGATATAGCAGGTGATATGAGGATTGAAATCTTTCACCAAGTGCTTCCTCTGAGTAGCCATTCGTGGAGCAGGAAACGCTGGCAGAGTGCTTGGGGCCAGAGAAGCAAGTCTGAGAGATGTAGATGTCCACAGTTCACAAGAGCTGTGGCTCTGCTCTGTGCGACTGGACTTCTCCAGGCATTTGATCTTAATTCCGCAGGTCTCACTGAGACATGGCTCGTAACTCCTGCTCCTGTGCCGGGCGAGTCATTTTCCTACCTGCAACACACGTGGAAAAAGAGAGCTACGTGAAGCTGGCCGGACAGCGGCGATGCCCCGGAGGACAGTGTCGCCATGAACTTGGCAGCGGCACGGGGCTGTAATTTACATAACAGTGCGCCGGCAGCCGAGGTCCGAGGCCGCGCCCCCGCCCCGCGGGGCCGCGGCCGCCGGCGGGACGGGCTCGGGGCCGCGGTGACAGGTGCAGGGGCCGCGGCCGCCCCGCCGCCACGGCCCGGCCGGCACAGCCCTTCCCGCCGGGCCGGGCCCGCAGGCCGCGCCGGGCCCCGTGGGAGCAGCCCCCGCGCCGCCCCGGCCCCGCGGGACCGCGGCCGGAGAGGGCGGCGGCCGCCCTGCTCTGCCCCCGCTCGCCCGACTCCTGTCCTCCCCGCCCGCACCTGCGGCGCCTCCCGCCCCGCCGCGGCCCCGGCCGTACCTGGCGCAGCCCCGCGGCCTCGGGCGGGCGCCCGGCGAAAGAGAAAGGGGAAACGCGGCGCGCCTCCCCCGCTCGGAGCGCTCCTCCTCCCCGCCGGGCTGCCGCGGCCGGTCCCGGGGCGGGCGGGACGGGCGCGCAGGCGCTGCTCCCGGCCGAGCCCCGCTGCGCCACAGCCCGCAGCGCCGCTCGGGGCGGCAGCGGCCGGAGCCGGGCGCGGCCCCGCACCGCGGGCTGCCCGCGCTCCGCGGCCGGACCGAGAGGGCGGCGGCGCTGCCCGCCCCAGCTAAGCACAGCAGCAGCGGCGCCCGGCCAGCGCCCGCGGCTCGGCACACACCCGCCGGGGCACCGGCGCCGTTCTTAAAAATAACTTCAGCTTCTGCCCGTGGAAGGATGGAAGTTAAACCCATTTCTCGAGCCCGCAAAAGCAAACACTAAACGCTGCACTAAGTTAGCCCAAATCCTGTGAAAATACGCGTGCTTTCCTCGAACCGGGATCAACTAGCCAAGGGCTTAGCACGAGTAAAAGCTGTCTCCGTGGCTCAGTGCATCTGCTTTTTGCCCTCCCCTTGTCACAGAAATCTATCATATTATCTGGTAATTATCCATAAAACTAATGCTGCCTTAATTTTCCAATTGTACCATTTCTAGAAAATTTCTTTTATACTGCTTTTCACAATAATGACAGAAACATAAGGAGACATTTTCTGTATTAGCTGCAATGCCACCACATTACCTGCGACTGTTTTTGGTCTCTGCTTTTCTGTTCTGCATTTTGAAATAAATGCTTATTTTGCAGTGGCCCTCCAGTGCACTCTTCCCTTTCATCCTTGTGTAAGTGCTGCAACAGCAGAAGGCTTTAATAACTTTGGCCTGTTTCTGCCATCTAGTCCTACTGCTATAATATTTCCCAGGCAATAGATCTCCATTTACATCAATTCAATGGCTAGTCTGAGTCAGGTGCATCAAAAACTGTTACAATTAAAGTTACAGTACAGTGATGAATGCATGATAAATCAGACACAGAGCAATTCAACAGAATTGATTTTGGGGAATGACTTTTCCTGATAAAATGTTCATCTTGTATGAGGTTATTTCTCCACAACATGAACAAAAGTTTATACAGCTAGAAATCTTTTGAAGCAGCATAGAATCATAGAGTATCCTGAGTTGGAAGGAACTCACGAGGATCATCGAAGTCCAACTCCTGTCCCTGCACAGGAACATCTCTGAGTCACATAATGTGCCAGAAAGTACTGCCTAACTTCAACTCTGTCAGGCCTGGTGCTGTGACCACTTCCCTGGGGACTCTGTTGCAGTGCCCAACCACTCTCTTGGTGAAGAACATTTTTCTAATATCCATCCTAAACCTCCCCTGACTGAGCTTCAGGCCATTCCCTTGGGTCCTGTCACTGGTCACCACAGAGATCAGTGTCTGCCCCCGTGCTTCCTCTCATGAGGAAGCTGCAGACACTAGGAAGTCTCCCTTCAGTCTCCTCCAGGCAGAACAAGCCAAGTGACCCAAGCCACCTGCTCCTCATAAGGCTTCCCCTGTAGGCTCCCCACCATCTTCACAGCCCTCCTTTGGACACACACTAACAGCTTTAGATCTTTCTTACATTGAGGTGGCCAGAAGTGCCCCAGCACTCAAGTGAGGCTGTACCAGGGCAGAGCAAACAGGACAGCAGCCACCTGCTCTGACTGGCAGGTGATGCTGTGCCTGATGCACCCCAGGATTCAGTATAGCTTAATATAGTTATGTTTAGATGGTTTAAACCTTCTACTGTTAACCATTGTTTGCAGTTTTATGCCACATCACACACTGACAAGTCACAGGCTAAAGAACACTAAACAGAGAAAGAGAGCAAAAACATCTCATGGGAATATTTTCATTAGTCACATTCAGTTGGCTTAGTAGAAGTTGACTTATTTCAGAAATGTGCATGAGAGTGGCCCTGCTCAAATGGAGTTTGATGCACTTATTTTAACCTATATACATGCATTTAAAACAAGCAACTGCTGATGCTTTCCTGGCTGTTTCCAAACCACTGCATCTGGTAAGACTTTTTTAAAAACTCCACTGTATTCTAAGTGAGACTTCATAGCATAGTTTATCAAGTGTCCCATTAAAAAAAAAAACAAAACCCAACATTTTCTAAATGAATTAATCAGCTGGGCTCATGTTTACGCAGTAATGGATGCACAGAATTCTACTCAAGCACATTAAAAACTCAGTTGTGTCATTTATTATACTGTGCAGGCCATGCAGTAATGCTCACACAGCAGTTGGGATACTTGCAAACATACACAACCGGTATTGATTCCCATAAGTCATACTGAAGTCCCTCTTTTAAGGACAAGCAGTCCCATGCCAGGTAAGTGATAGTGTACATGACAAATTCTTGCCCCATCTCTCCACAATGCAGGAATTTGGGCCTGCTGGTACCAAGTTGTATTTATGAGATGCTGACTGAAGGTGATGAAAGCTGAGGCTTTCAGCACCTTTCCAGACCACAACATAAAGAGCAAATGAGAAGCAGCACAGAAGAAGCTCTCATTTCATTATCAGAGGAAAGTAGATTCTAAAATACTTATGCTTCATATCACCAGGAAGCAAATTATGTTAATAAATGCTTTTGAATTAATTAAAAATTCAAAGATAGTTAACTCCAAGCATTGCATGCAACAGGTTTATTTAAAAATACAAGTCCATATAATTGATGTGAGCATTTTGATCTACTTACAGCAGTTCAAAGATAACAAGAATAGTGTTTGAATCAAACAAGGCAGTCATTTCATATTATGAAAGAAACAGAATTAAGAAATGAGCTGAGCTCATCAGAGTAAGCATGTGTCATGTATTAGTGACAGGAAACATGGTGTCCTGGTTCTCTTGCAAATATTTCTCTATCTCATCTGGGTTCTGAATTTGTTCATGGGGAAAGTCCTGGAAAATTCCTTCAGGGTCTGGCCGACTTTCCCCCATTCCCCACACCACTCAGGATTTTCCACACATGGGTCCATGCCTGGGTCAGATGTCTCCTCAACCCGTCTTGACATCTCAGCCCTCACTCTAGAAAGCTGCAGACCATAGAGAGGAAGCTTACTAGATAAAATACCAGGAAAGTGGTCTCCTTAACATTCAGGGGTAACATTCTCAAAAGATGACAAAACAGATTTAAAGAAGGAGGAGAGTAAAGGCTGGGAAGCCTTATCCCCTTCTCCTGCTCTAACAAACTGGGTGCAGTTACTAATAAACCCCCCAAACAGGTTACAGAAGCCAGGATGGAGATCAGGACGGATAAACAACAGACCATACACATTTTGAACAAACCCCAGTACCTTTGTTAACTCTCTATAAATCATAATTGCCATGCCCAGCAAAACAACAATCCTAATCTGTGCCCTTCTTCTGAAAAAGCTACATGTTAGGGACAAAATTGGAGTTTCTGTGAGTAAGAAAAGAAGTCTAGGGACCAGAAAACTATTAGTACCTCAAACAGGCCTATGGACCAGAGAGACATCAGTGCCTCAAGCTGGAGAGATATTATGAATTCAAGCAGCTTGGCTACTGACCGCTTTATCCCAATACAGAGTAAGCAAAACCAAAATGCAATCAGTACTGGTTTTTTCCATTTTCTTGAGCCCCACGTTGGGTGCCAAAATATTGGTCCTGGTTTGAGACAAAATTGGGAGGAAATGTCCGAAACGTGTCTTCTCTGAAAAGGCAGATTCCAGCAGCCCCTTCCCCAACTGGTTCGAGAGAAAATCTCCTTGGAGAAAATGGAAAAAACCTGTTTACTTAACAAGCAAAGTATTCACAAGCATGGAAAAATGAATACTACTAAACAATAAAGCTCTTGCTGTTCTGAAGAGATGGCAAATTCAGAGAGTCCTCCTGTGGTTCAGAGAGTCCTCTGTGAGTGTGGCTCAGCTCTCACTCAGCCCCCTCTCTCAGGGCTCTGGCTGAGGTGCAGCTGTGATTGGAGTTCTGGACTGGAGAAAAGCTGAGAGCAGTTCCAGAAAAAACCACCATCCCAGGAAAAAGTTTCTTGACTCAGCTCACAGACTAGAAACTAGCTTATGAAGCAAAGGAAAGTTGTTGTCCTCTCTCTATCTGTGCTGCAGACAACTCACCAAGAGAAAGGAACCTGGGGGAGAAGTGAAGCTTCTGCAGACAAAACTGCGCACCATCGCCTCTCCCTCCCTTTGCTCTTGGATCTAGTCTAAAAGGCACAGAAATCAATATCCAGCATAAGCAGATGGTGGGGGACACAATACAGTACCACAAGTCACCCTAGGCCACATGGTACAACAGAGACAGTGATATAGCCCTCAAATGAGTGACGAAAATACAGCTGCTCTCATTTTTCTGTGTTTCTTAAACTTTTGACTTTCTCATCAACTGACTTTTACTCAGCAGTCGTCAGTGTCCTCTAACACAGTGCTTACTTTTTTAAAAAAGCCAAGTCCTTTTTCACATATATGGGCTTTCCTAATACACAGAAAATAAATGCTGCTTTCTAAGCATTATCATCCTTCAGGAGTAGTTTCTTGAAATCCCTAAAGAACTACTGTATCATCCTGATGTGAAACAGAGTAATTACTTAGATTTAATATGAATAAAATGTATCTTTTTAAAGGAACAGCCAGGACACACAAGAACTTGTGAACTCCAAGGATTTCATTAAAGCAGTTCTAATACTTTTTGAAATATACCAATGTTTGACATCAGCTCCCAAGTAAATTTTCAGAGACAAAATAAACATTGGTCGATAAAGCAAATTCTCAGCAAAATTTTTAATGAGTGAATAATTCTAACTTTGCAAGAAGATCCACATTGGTACAATGTTACATCCTTATCAAGCTACTCTGGAGTCTGTTTCTAGGCAGCTCTCCAACTACCTTCCAGTTATCCTAAGAGTTACTTGTATTTTGTAGATGGAAGAATTATCGGGGCACATCTGAATTAGGAAACTAACAAAACAAACAAACTCTAGTTTTCTTGATAGAAATGGTGTAGCAATCTGAATGGCATTTAGAGAGAGCCACAGTATTCACCTTCACTGAATACTGATTCTCTAGATATCTGATGGAAATGCCATTCTACAGCTTTTAAAAACTTGAACACTTCCCAGAATTTTTTAGGTTGGAAGACACCTCTTGAAATCATCTAATTCAACCTGTCTGCTCCAGCAGGGCCAGCTAAAGCATGTTGTCCACGACTGTATCCAGCTGGGTTTTGACTATCTCCACAGATGGGGTTATACACACTCTCTGGGCAAACTGTTCTAGTTTTGATCAACTTCATAGTAAAAAAAAAGTTTTCTTGTTATCAGATGGAATTTAATGTGTTTCAGCTTGTTACCTCTTTTCCTGTCACTGGGCACTACTGAGAACAGTTTGACTTCATCTTCATTCCTCCTATCAAGGAATTATATGTGCTGAAAAATTCCCCTTGAGACTTCATTTTTTTCCCCATTGGAGCAGTCCCCAAACTCTCAACCTCTCCATATATGAACAGTGCTCCAATACCTTAAACATCTTTGGGGCTCTGAGACTTGCTTCATGCCCTTTTTGTTCTGAGAACTGGACACAGCACTCCACACGTCATCTCATCAGTGCTGCACCATAGAGAGGAAGATCAACCTCCCTCAAACTGCAGGCAACTTACTTAAAATTACTGCATATTTACTCAGGTAGGAAGGAGAGATTACATATAACCACCTGGGATTTCTTATTTCTAGTGTTAAATTTCCAATCAAGTAGAACCTCATCTAGAATAAAACACTAATTGGGCTGTCAGGACCTTTGGACATCATCTGGTCTAAAGCCATTGCTCAAAGCAGGTCTAATGTTAAAAGTTAATTCAGGCTGCTGAGGGGTTCATCCAAAGAAAATCTGTGTATATGTAAGGAGAAAACCTGAGTCCAGACCACCTTTATGTCCTCCTAGGTGATCTCAAGCCTAATGAGACACCTCAGGCTGCAACAGCAGTTACACAATTCTCTAGGCAACTTGTCTCAACTCCTGACTATCCTCATTGTGAATTAATTTATTTAGGTCCAGTTGGAATTTTCCTTGCTCCATCTTGTATACTTCCTCATATATATGATTAATTTACTAGCAGCAAGTCTTTGTCATAATCTTGCAATCATGTGACATATTTCTTTGCTTTTTAGGCAAAGAGTAGTAATGTTGTTTATCATATAAAAAATTATAAACATGTTCAGTGAAAACAGCCTTTGATTTCATAGGAAACAACAGGAATCAGGCTATTCTTATCCCCATCAGTTACCCATTAAAATGATCAGCAATGAGGTTTTGCATTTCTACCATGAGGGTTTTTCTTCATCCTTACTGAGCTCTCTATAAGAAGGCATATATTAGCACATAATAGCACTTCTGGGATATATATAGCATTTCTTAATGCTTACTCTTCTTTTATAGCCTAAAGTAAAGTAGCAAAGCAGGTTGCAAAATGCCAACATCTGTATTATTAGGCCATTGACAAGCACGTAAACAAGAACAATGCATTCAAGAAGCACTTCAAGAGAAAGGTAAAATTGTGTCACAAAGTGTTCCAACTGTGTTGAACTAAATTCCAGGAACTTTTAAAAAGTAAGAGAAATCATAAATAAGTTCCTACAGACTGTATAATAATTGGTTGCTAGTAAAGAAGAGAGAATCAAATAAGTGACTCCAGCAAGGGAAAGATGAGCAAGATGAGATCTGTATTGTTAAATATTTCCTTAGCACACTAAAATACTGGTCAGCCATAGCACACACAGTCTCTTCCCAGCTAAGGAAACAGAAAACAAGAAACAAGGTCATAGCAGTGGGAGAGGGAGATTGCCAGTGCAAGGAAAAAAAAAATCATAACTCTGAAACAAAATTGACTAGAAATTGTCACAAGCATGAAAGAGACAATTTAACTTTAGTCACTTGTATGCAGAGGTTGAAAGGAAAAAATATCTGATTTAGAACATATTGTTAGCTGACCATTAAACATACTGAGTGAAGATCTTGTGATCAGTTTGACATACCTCCCTGGAAACAGCAAATTTAAGAACTGTGATTATAGTCTTCAGAGGTATTGGAAGTTTAAAAACAACAATCTATCTCAGAAGAATCCAAACTTCAAATCAGCTAAAAGCAGCTGTAGATTTAAGAATTAAGTGTGATGGGCATATTTTAAAAAGGTATTTTCCTTCTGTTTCCTTGATTATTTTGTCTACTATTCTGGATTTTTATTTTGAAGAATAGTTTGAATAGGCATGATTACATGTATCAGACACAAACATATCCAGAAACTTCCCAGAGGAAGTGAGACAAACTTAGAAAATTTTACAGACCAAATGGTCTGCTCAGTTACCCCAGTGTCCAATGTGTGAACTGTGATCAGCTGTTGCTTTCTGGTTTGTTTGGGTTTTTTAAAGCACGGTGCAGGTATAGACAGCCATGTAGCTGATTCTTCATGTGCAAAGAACCTAACTGACATGATTTTGGCCTTAAAGGCAAAGATTCTTTGTTAAAGTATAAAACATTGCATTGTACCACAACAGTTTGGTTTGGTTTATTTTTTTTCCTCCATAGGTAACTGATTTTTGATGAAGTGGGGTTAGCCTTTGAAGCATTAGATTGCTCACAGGGAGTGATGCAATGGCAGGAGGTTTACAAGAAATAAAACCAAGGCTTCTGTGCCTCCATTTGTCTGTGTGCTTAGCTAAAAACCAGTGCTCTGTGGTGGAGTTAGGATCTCTGGGAAAGTAAAATACTGGTGCTATCCTCAGACTCTCCTGGTTTTATCTCATGGCACGCTAACTTCCACACACTTTGGTCTACTGTACTACATCTCCTTCACCTTTTTATATAGTATTGGAAAAAAATGTTTTGTGGTTCTTAGTATGCTGTGTAGGCTGCAATGGAGCAGGCATTATTTCAGAGTTGCCTGATTGTGGAGAACCACTGGGCATGACCAAAGTAGTCTTTTACTACTTTTTACTTTTACTAAAGTCCTATGCTTTATATAAATTTCTAGCAATACTGTGTTAGTACAAAATCTATCAAGTCTGTGTAAGTAGAGCAAGTAATGGTGGTGTGCTTTGGTAACATCTTAAAGAAGATGCATAATTTGAAAAAATTACCTTGGTACTTAATCTCCCTGCACCACGAACATCTTGCATCATCAGAATTACATTTTTGATCTCCAGCCATTTACTTCACTTCTGCTATCTCTGAATTAATGGAAATCCCACTTCTGTTGCCATTTCTATTATTATATAATCTCCAATACTTCTTAACTATTTTACCTGTTGCTATCTGATTATATGCTTCTGTCAGTTCAGTTGCCTTTTATGCTGCTATCTACAATAGTATTACCTGCTTATTCTGAGGCTTCTCCAAAGAAAATCTGCTCTGCAATTAATGTTGCTTCAAGTCTCCCTGCTACTCCACAATGGAAAAAAATAAAACAATCAGTGATACTCAAAGCTACATTATCAGAAAAATTCCAGTGGTGTACTCATGCACAGAGCACCTGATACAGCTGTTGTCTGCATGGGCAAGACTCTGTCTCCTCCAAAGACTTCCAGGATCTGTAGGTCATAGAGCAAACACTTGGTCAATTTGATGTATGTATCTTTCTAGGAGAAAAGTATTTCTCTAACAGTATGAACATAGGTTTCAAGTTTGCCAATCAAGTCACAATGTAGTCTATGCTTTTTCATAAGACATCCTAATGGCTACTTGCTATAATTCTATTACTTTTTAAAAAATCCTTATTTCTGTCAGTAATTATTATCCTCTTCCATTTTATACTGCATTGTACACATATATTATATAAAAATACCTATTATAGATAATATTTTTTCCACTCTTTTCCCCCAAATTATCAAAGCCACTTACATCAATGTATACGGCTCAGCTAAACAATAACCTGAAGTCTTCAAATAGTTTTAGAGTTTAACCTCTCAATTTCCATGAAATTAAAAGATAAATGAAAACAATGGAAACAAACTGTAAGAAACCTCCAGTGACTCCTAGTAAAATCATTTCTAACAGATTTTGTTTCTTACAGTTGAAAACTGGCAGGAATGCAAATCATATTGTATCACACATGTCAAACAGCTTCACAATTATGCAATCAACTTGCACTGCAAATTAAAAACAAGACTTGCTACTAGATCTTAAGTCAAAACAAATTTAAAAAGTCAATAAGCTCAGCAAAAGCAATCCTCAAAAAATCTACTCATGATGGCAGAACCAGAAAACAGGGGCTTGAAAGGAAAGAGAAAAGTAGCAACCAAACTGCCTCATCTTTTACAAGACAGATTAATGACATTCACAATGTCTTAGGTAGTTAACTACTCTACTGCAATCAATTTTCAACAGGAGTTCTGTTTCCTGCTCTCTCAAGAATAAAACCTTTAACTTCATAACACTATGTTGGGTGTACTCCATTTCATTTGAACTACATGGTACTCATTCATGGGAACTGTCACTTTGTCAGCCCATTAGAAAAGTCAGCTTCATAGGTAACATAGATATCTGTCAATTGAAATTGTAAAACACAGAATGTTTCTTCTGGATAAACTAAGAGAAAATAGTCACTGTGGAATTCGGCCTACTGAGTCAGATAAAAAACTTTCCATAAGAAAAAGCAAAAAATAAATTTTCGATGTTTTTAACAGTTTGCATTAACAAATGAGAGTCACTGCATACAATATTTCACTGAAAGCATTATCTTGAAATTCTAATAATTTTTATCCATTATACTAATGGCAACAATCAGCAAAACTTATATGTGTAGTTGATTCTTTATGTGAATAATGTGCTAGTTTTGAGGAGAGATAAACTCAGGATTCTAGCCAGAACCTATTCTCAAGTGAGCAATCAGCCCATAATTTGGCATCATCTGCCAGTTCTGCAGTGACATTAGCTTAGGAAGTTTGACTACTGGTTTGCCCAACCTTAGTTCCATGACTGCATGAAACCAAAAAAGCCTGCATAAATGGTGTCAGTGCCTGACATTATCATCGAGTTTTCTAAAGAAAAGATGTATAAAACAATTCTCAAGTATGTAAAATAAGTTTGACACTGTTTTTGCAATTACAAAATCCTGGCTTTCAGACTCTGCCTGCATGTAAACAGCATATTCTTGGTTTACATGCATTTGATCAGAATGAACACAAAATCAACCAAAAACTGTGAGACCTTGTCTACCATCCCTGCATCTTGAACTTCCTCTCATAGTTCTTGGAAGTCTGAATTCAGCACAGTGCTAATGAGATCATGTGGCTTTTAGCTGAGTAGGCTGTGGCAGTTTGGACTCGCTGTTTTTAGGGTTCTTGACAGAGCAGGGCTGAGTCTTTCTCAGAATACAAAGAATATACACAATCCTGCTTTTACAAAATTGTACTGTCTGCTGAAGCTCATTTTCACATTTCAAACTTGTCCAGTCTCATCAACTAGATATGATTGTGGACTACTTTGCTACAAAATTCTTTAGGAAGAAAGTGTTGGTGAGAAATGTAGCTAATACTTCAGGAGATTACATGCTTTTGAGTCTAAAGTTAATTCTTAAGCATACCAGTCAGTACAGGCAAAGCCCTTCTAGAGATCAATACAACAATTGTTGTTTGAATACAACAAAATAATACCTGTTTTGGTCCTTAAATATCTAATGGCACTTAAATAAAAGCATCTAACAAACGTACAAACTGGATCATTGTATCAAGAATCTTGTTTTGTATATAGAAAAACAGATCTTCATTTCCTCCTTACAAAGAATCACAATCTTGCTAAAATCACTACATTCCCCTGCAGGTATATATATACTTAAATGGCAGGTTAACAATATTTATGTTACATCTTTAGGCCTGGTTTGTATAAACATTACTATCTTACTTGACTATGCATGCAAGCCTACACTCCTCATTAAAATTGTGACTATCAGCTTTCATCAAGCTTTAGTGTGGAAATCCATGCAGGAACGTACAGATATATGTAAGCATCACATCCTTATATCTTACAAAGGTGTATAAAATCAGCAGAGAGCATGCATCATTCTTTACTATTGTTTCATAGCTCACTGCTATTTTTAATCTGCATTGCAAGAGTTCCAAATTCTACAGTGACTGTCAAACATTAAGAAATTCTCTGAGATGAAATTTATCACAGATATAATAGCTCAGCTTCAGATTGCCAGCTGCCTTTTCACTGTATCAACATGCTTGAAAAAGCACAAACATACTCTAAACATTTTTACTTGCAAAATCTTTCTTATTTTGTAATGAACTGAGCTCCCATAAATGCTAAACACATTTCAAGAGTAGTTTTCTAAAGCAAGTTATAAACTATGCTAAAGATATCCAATTTCTGACCTTTCTACCTTATTACAATCTGTATGCATTTTACTGAGTTTTTTAGATACATAATTATGTTCTTCAATGCTGTAATAACTTCAGGTTCTAGAGGAATAAAGCTAGAAGGTTTCACCTATCAATTCATATGGCAAATCTCACTCCATTCCCTAATCTAATATCCTTGGGAAGCTTTTAAGAATAAAAGGCATAATACTCTTGAAATTATTTCCCTTTATGACAAATGCATAGATGGGAATATGAAATTTTGACAAGAGGTTTGGCTTATGAGAACTTGTTGATACATGTAACACATAGTCTGCTCCTATCATCATTGTGCTGTCTATTTAATAATCCACATTTAAATACAAGGCCTCAGTTGCCACAGCTCAGTAGGAATAAAATTAAGGAGATTTACATTTTTTCTGCTGAGGGATCTGGAATTCTGTCTAGTGTTTTATACCGTGTCTTTTAAACTTGTCAGAAACACTGGTGCCATCATAACCCTTTATCAGTCAGGAACTAAAGTATGTATTTGGGGGCTGTGTCTTCCACTATGCATCAACTTACCAAATTCACAACAGAAACCATTGCTACAAAATATATCTAAACCAGTAATTTCAAACACAGACTAGCAATTCACAGTTTTACCTGATATATTTAAAATCTATTGTACAATTTTCCTCATTGCATCTGTTTTCCTTAACATTTGTACCAGTGAAGCTATACCTTTCCCCTGCCTTTTTCTTTATATATCAACGTGTAGTACAAAAAACTCAAGAACAGTTGAAAACTGTCAAGATGAGGTACTGAAACTGCTTTTTTATAATCCTATTTAATATTAATGTCACTCAGTCAATTAGGACAAGCTAATGAATTTCAGTAGAGAGACTAGATAACATTCCTGAAAACTAATGCTTTTGGTACAATTAATGTGGTGCTAACAAAACCACATAACAAAGATAGCCATAAAGAAGAGAAATGGAAAGCATACTGGTTTGTTGTAGACAGATTGCATCCAGTCACTTTTTTGAAGAAGGAAAAAGTAACTCCATAGCTTGTCTGGATCTTAGGAACACCTGTCCAAATCTTTACATACAATTTTTACTCAGTAGAAAAGTCAATTTTACTATGTTTTTTAGAGCAAACATCCTTGCTATGAGCATGACCTCTCAATGGTATTATTGTTTAAACCACTGTCACTGATTTAAACAGGAGCCAATTTAAATGGCACTTAGTGGCCAAAGAACAATAAACTTGTAACCACTTACAGGAATACTGTAATTTATTTAGCATAGACAAAATGTAGTGGAGAGCCCTGCTTCTTTGATAAGTGTCTTTTTGCAAAACAGCAGAACACAGTTCAGAGAAGTTGCAAATATTTACTATTAAAAAGTGAAAGGTACACAGTACCCTTAGCACATAAATTTTCTCCTGTCTGTGTATGTTTTTATCATACAAAGTGCTTGAACAGTCACTAAGGTGATTAAGGGATTGGAGCTTCTGTCATTTGAGAAGAGACTGAGAGAACTGAGGTTGTTTAACCTTGCTCAGAGCAGGTTCTTAGCAATGTGCATAAATACCTGATGAGAGAAGTAAATAAGACAGAGCAAGAGACTTCTCAGTATTTTCCAGTGACAGAACAAGAGGCAATGGACACAAACTGAAACATAGGAAATCCCATCTAAACATTAGAAAGAAAAATCTACTTAGAGGGTGAACAAATTTAGAATCTATCTATACAAGGACAGACAGAGAGAGAGTTGGGAGTGTTTAGCCTGCAGGAAAGAAGGGTCAGGGCAGACCTTAGCATCTGTAAATTCTTGATGGAGGGAGGAGTAAATAAGACTGAGAGAGAATCTTAGTGCCCAGTGAAAGGACAAGAGGAAATGGACACATATTGAAACATGAGAAATTCCACTTAAACATCAGAAATAGGTAATTTTTACTGTGAGGTTGTTGGAACACTGGAATTATTTGCCCAGTGGAGCCTCCATCACTGAAGACTTTCAAAACTAAACTGGATAAGGTCATGAGCAATCTCCTCTATTGATCCCACTTTAAGTAGAGGAGGTGGAATAGATGAGCTCCAGAGGTCCTTTCCCACCTCAGTGATTCAGGGATTCTGTGAAATACTAGCTAGAATTACTCAATAGGTCAGGAGTATGTTCACTTCATGCAGTTTTAGGCTACCTACAAACAGAAAGTGTACCAAGTGTTAGCCACCCCAGCTGAGTCTGACCTGTATCAGAGGTGAATGCCATGGTGAGTGCTGGGCTCTGGTCTCACACCATGACATTGGTCTCTCCTGACAGCAATGGCTATTAGGGATACACCCAAGTCTGCACTGGCTGTGTCACCTCCTTGTCCACATTACCCTCTGGGATCCACTATGCTGAGCATAATAGTATCAACCAAACAAAAGCCACTGAGTTCTCCTAAAAATCAGTACAGATTGCACAGCAGCTTTGTGTCCATTCTCATTTGCTCCATGACATATCTAAAAATTCAAATTATGAAAAAGCTACTATTTACTAATTTAAGCACAAAGCCACCAGTATAGTAAGCTTCCTGGAATAATGCATAACAGCAAAATACACAGTCCTGTTAAACAGGGTTAATGGCTGCTTTGCATGGCCCAACTTCCCTCATTTTTCACTTCATTCAAGTTTTTCTATTTCCCATCTCTCTTCTGCATTCCCTTGCTCCTGTGGGTTGCTACATTTCAGAGGCAACAGATTTTAACTCAAAATCTAATGAACAAATATAGCTTCCAATGAAATAATTGCATTTTTCAAAATAGTATAGTTTTAGGGTAGAGATGTTATTCCATGTTATTTATGTAACAGGAGCCTAAATCCTTCTCAAAGAGGAAAACTCAATGATTTCAAATTGCAGAAGATATCCTTTCACAGTACAGAACTCTACTCAATCAACTAAGTTTTACATTCAGTTCACTACTTGACTTTAGAACAGCTACAACCCAATTGTTCAGGAGGAGAATGCCATTTCAGAAGTTAGTAATTCAGGCTGGAAACAGGCTCTTGTTAGGTGTGGTTCAGGATGAAAATGAGGGTATCCAAATTTAGGGTCCAGGCTATGTCTTATCACAATCCAGCTCTAGGGAAATCTAGACAAAACTCTATGGACTCAAGCTTTAATTATGCCTATTTTTTGCTTTTCTGAAAGCACCAAGGAAATCATACACCTTGGGAATTCTGGGGCAACTGCCAACTAGTATTCCCCAGTAAAAAAGCTCTGTTGAGCAAAACAGCCACAGAGGTGTGCCTTTTGGTCTTTTGTGCATAAAGGAGAGTCTGTGTATTTTGGGGCAGAGAAGGCCAAGGGAAGACAGAGGATGGAAAATTGTTGCCTCTACAAGAAAATAAATCAGAAGAAAATCTAAAGGTTGACTGCAGTATTTGGTAAAGGAGTTAAGACAAAAGCTGTTAAAAAGAAAACAATTTGTCCTTTGAAAGGGAAAGGCAGATCCATTCTTTGAACTGGCTAACCCCATTAATAACAGAAGTGAAGAGATATATCAGCATAATCTAGTCACACAAGGTCCAGGGCAAGCTTGGTCCCATTTACTGAAACACCTGACAGTACTTTTATTGGTATTTAACAAAACTGACTAGATTACATTTCGGGCAAATATAGCCAAATATATCCATTTAGCTAATACCTTCAACTGCAGTGGCAACATACCCTTTTGAGAGTCCATCTGCTTTAAAAGTCTCCAACATAAACTGTGTTAAGAAAAGGATGCATTACTGAGCCTGTTTTACATAAAGGCTAAAATATTTCTAGCTGTTTCCTAATAAATTTTTTGTATCAGCAACACAGGCAGACATGACTGCCTAGGAATTAAACCTCCAACTCTCAAATTCCAATACAATGTGTTAATCACAACATTAATCTTCATCTGAATGTTAATTTGACATGCATTTAAAACAGACAGCTAATCTCTGAGGTGAGAGATTTTATTTTTAAAAAATAGCCACACTGAACACTAAGCCTACATTTTGTCTCATACTGCTATTGATACCAGCTCCTGAAAATAGTCAAGATATTGGCAGATAGTTTTAGAACAGGATTGGTAAAGAGCTAAGAGTTAACTCTCAAATTTTCAGCATATGGAGGCAAGTAAAACATTTTGCAAGATAAAATATTTGAAGATACAAAGCTAGATTCTTCAGAACCTCATGCCTTATATAGTATGTGTCCGTTTATTTATAGATACAAAATTTTATATGCTTGTGACTGAAACAGAACTTTGTGTTTTAATTGGATTTTTGAATTTGGTTTTAAGCAAGAGCAAATGATCACTTAAGATGGCAAAGTTCAGACTCATCAACTCATCATTCTTTTTCATATTAACAAACATCTCATGAACATGAATATTGCTGTTTACACAGTCTAATCCCACACAATACCATCATGACTTCCTGAAACAAGTTATTTTTATGTCACTGTGATGTATTTAAGTGTACTTTTACCTCTGCTATGATGAAGAGATTGTTTGTTAATACACATCTAGAGCTGATATAGTGCTTTACAGCTATACACGACTTATTAAAAAGGAAATAAAAATGCCAAGTTATGCTTATTTACAAAGCAGCAGTTAATATTAATAATCACTGAAAGAGAAATACTGTCCCATTTTATGTTTGTAATTAACTGAAAGTATTTTTGGTTGGAAATAGAAGAACGCTGTTACAGATTCACTCTGCAGTGAGGTTTAAATATAGTATCTCCATCATTGCACTGTTTGCATCATGGTTAGAAATGTGCTTGTAAACGACTCCCTCCACACATCCACAAGTACCACAATCTCCCAATAACCAAGGGTGAAGACATCAATTAAAGGATACCACCAGTGTCCACAGTGCATTGACAACTGGGAGAACAAAGTGTCAGTCCTTTTAATTCTCGTAATTCTTATGTGAGAAAATGCCAGTGCAGTATCTAATACAAGTGTGCTGGAACCCTGTGGACTATTCAGAACTGAAGTGGTCCTCTGGTCTACTGCTCTGCTGCACCCCTCAGTCCTAAAGCCACAAAGATGGCATCATAGTCCCAAGGGTGTTTTGTTATGTTTGCTTAGGTTGTGATCACTGCACAGGCAGAAACTGTTTATTTCAGACCCAAATTTCTGTTCTTTTTCTAGTTCCTTCCTCACACTTCCCAAACTCAGGATGGTTAGACACTGTAAGTACCTTCTACTCTGTCTAAAGTACTCCAATACTTCATAAGCACTCAAGCAAACTCTCTGCTTCACAGTGAAATCTGACTCACTTCACTAGTATGTGAGCAGAGATGGGGAAAGAATAAAGAATAAAGTTTTCACACAATATTCAATGTTATGTAAAGAAAACTACTCACATGACGAACACTAGACTGCTTACATCCCTACAGACTCTGTGTCAACAAAAATAACAGTAACCTTTTTTCTCTCTATTCCCAAAACAACACTGAGAGTAAACCTGCAAAACTCAGTAAATTCCAGCAAAAAATTCAGTTCCACCTGAGACTAATGCCAAATATGATCTTTCAGATCTCATTTTTCTAAAAAAAGGAATGCATTATGTTAGACAGGAGTAGGCAGAAACATAAGACATTTAGTCAAAACATCCAAAAGGCTCCTGCATAGGAAAATTGATACTCTAGTTAGAGAAAGTTGAGGATTATGTAATGCACACAACTGTATAAGTAGTTGGTTTTCTGCAGTGAAAGGAATGAAACAAGAGTACTTACTGACCTAAATACAAACTTTTATCCAAGACAAACACAAATTCTTATTTTTCAATTCTTGAGCAACTTCAATGGGACACACAAATACATACCTTGAATATCTTTTATGTGTGGATTTCCTTCTCAGTCTGAGTTAGAAATATTTATCTCCTGCACCATGTGACCTACAAAATGTGTTCAAAAGCACCAAGGTTATCAGTAAGATACTGTGTTCCTCCCTCCTGAAAAATGTTATTGAGATGCTCTCTATGGCTTTTTATAGTTTAAGTCTCAAATGCTTAAATCCTCCTGCTAAATAGCTGTAGTGGACCTGGCTAGGACAGCATTAACTTTCTTCTCAGCAGCTCACATAGCCTTTTAGTTACCTGCCCAAAACAGTGCTGACAGCATACTAAGGCTCTACCTATTGCTGAGCAGTGCTTGGCCAGCACCAAGGCCTTCTCTCTTTCTCACTCCCACCACAGTGAAGACTGTGTGGGTGCAATAAATTGGGGGAGGATGCAACCAGGCAGATGATCTGAACTAACCAAGGAGATATTCCATGCCATGTAACACCACATTCAGTCATGATCAGAAATAACAGGGGGGTTTAGGGATGTTAGCTGCCATTTCCTGGAAACTGGCTGTTCACCAGTCTTCCTGTGGGATGACTGTGGACAATTATTGCCTTTGCCCCAATTGTTTTCTTTCCTTTCTCTCATCTTTCATCTATCCCTCACTTTATAAACTTTTAGTTGTTTTTTTTACCTCAACCCCCAAATTTTCTTACTTTTTCTCTTCTCTCATGAAGAAGGAAGTGAGCAATTTGAGGTGCTTAGCTGCCCACTGGCCTTCATCCACAAAAACATCATAATAAACAAAATGAGTGATTTCCCACCTTTCTGTTGTGCAGCCAGTGATGTATGAGTAGGTACTGGCTTTATGCACCCTTGTGACCAAGCCTGTATTTGTGTTACAAGCAGATATAGGCTGTCCCATTTCTCCATGGCCAAATGCAGATGTGCATGGTATGACATGACCAACATCTCTGAGGGATGGAAAGAATGCAGGAGTGGGCTGGGTACCAGATGAAGTACTTACCCAGGCAGCATCCAGCTCAGTTTCTAGCTTGCCTATAGGTCAAGTAGTATAATCAAAATAATTTTGTGTAACACTATACATTGATTATAAGTTGTCAGCATAAATGCTTTCAAGGCATTTGCCCCAAACTAAATTCCACCCAAAAATTTACCAAAACATAGCCATGTACTGCACATGCTTCTCACCTAGGGGAGAAGATGTGTGGAAAAGATTGTGACAGATGTTGGGGACATTGTTTGCTACACTGCTGGAAGATGTTTCATTTATGTGGTAATAAATTCATTATAAGAAATCATACAGATTTATGGCATAATCTCAGACAGATATTTATATTGAGTTATTACATCTTTTTAAGACAGGGAATACACTAGATACAAATGATAGTATTTTTAGGTGTCATCCCACTAAATATTTGTCGCTATTACTGCATTCATAGAAAGGCACCATTTGTGTTGCTGAATATTCTTAATGTCCTCTCACTGAGCATTAAAATGCTGTATTATCAAAAATAAAAAAACACTTAGCATTAAATTTTCATACATAAATTTTACGGGTAAAATAGAAATCAAATGTACAGAGTCTAAGTTAGAAGCCATTGTAAGCAATTTTCCCTATTGACTTTAAGGGGATTTGAACCCGTGGTTTTTCACTCTTAAAATAAACACTGCATCACTGTCATGTATGAAAAATATTATGAATAGTGAAGAACTAGTTTAATCTACTTCTTAAAGGAATCTGAGAGCCTCCTAAAGAGGCTTAAAGATTGCAGCACATCTGAAGCAAAGCTCTACCTTGCATACCACTGAAATATTGTACAAAGATGGCTTAAAGAATGTGGTTATTAACAGGGATATTTATTGATCATAACAAAATATTTATTTTCTGTCAGTGGTATGAAAAAAATTGCAATGATTCTGAAGCATATGTTAGTTTTATTTACAGGACATACACCCCTGTGTTATTTTAGGGAAGCTGGGCATACAATTCCACACAATATTTATTTTCTCTAACCTTATTTTAAAAATAAAAATGAGCCATTCAATCAAGTCTGACTATCTTCTTTCTGAAAGAATTCTGGAACGCTGATCTTGGACCATTCTGCACCTTAGCTAGTTTGTTTTCATTAATGGTTAAAACAACACATCTTTTCTAGGTTTATTTTTAAAGAACATAAAAATATAAATGGAGAAGGGTTTAATACAGAACAAGCAGGGAACAGTATTTTTACAGAAAACTTAATGGCTAAGCAGATGTCTAACCTACTTTGAGAGCAACATGTTATGCAAATACAGTACACAGCTCTCCCTTGTACCCCAGGGCTATCTTTTGCAGGACTAGTTGTTGCTTTACTTTCCACATACTTTTTGAATACTACTCCTCCAAAAAGAAGATAAAAGGGCATTTAAAATTTAAATAGTCAGGTATTTTACAAGGATCCTATCATGCCTTTATAAAGTGCTGACAAACCACACTAAATGTGCTGTACTTGAAAATGTCTCACCTGATTAATGCTATCCTGCTGTCTTTTTGTTATAGATGTCCCTCTGTTCTGCTTTTTCTGAATTAGCAATCTGAATTCTAGAGAATTTCAGGTAATTGCACTAAGAACTCTGTGCCAGGACTGTGTGCAATTAAACTTCCAAAAGTTACAGCAAAGATTGACTGCAAAACATTTACAGTAATACATATCAAGTAAAAAAAGGCCAATCATCTAATCTGAGGTGCACTAAAAATATTAATTTTCTCCTGAAGTTCAATAGATTATTTTGACTAAAGCATCCTTCTTAATTTTCTATTGTAAAGAGTGATATACAAAAATCATTACTAGTTTCAAATGTTAAAAAAATTAAAAATACTTAATATTAGTCTGAATTAGTCTGTTTTTTATTACCTCACTTTCTAAGATACAGTAATTTGATTTTCTTTTAATCAGCTAGACTGAATAATCTGGTTTTGAATATGACTTACTTTATCTCAAATGTTTCTATTTGGTTCATAAAAGATAATATCAAGAGATGCCTTGATTACTATCTGGAAGTGCCACCTTAGCTTTACTTTTACTAAGCTCTGCCCCTAGCCATTCATGATAAAGCATGTGTGCCAAAGAACTCTATAATTCTTTTAGATTTTCTCTATACAACTTCCAAGTTTTCTGCACCCTTCTTGACATGCAATTGCCAGAATCAAGTTCAGAATGAGTGGTGATCACAGCATTAACAACCACTGAATCAATGTAATTCAACAACTGCTTGATATTCCCCTTGCCCATTCATCTAAGACTACCTTTGTCTTTTGTCTCCCCTTGACACTGGCAGCTGATTATACCATGACCCTTCCAAACTCCTTTAGAAGTCTGGGCTTTGTGAGGGAAGAATGAGGCACTCTGTAAATAGAACCTACAAATAGTTTCTACATAGTGATTTCTCTTTTGCTATCTTGCCTATTCTTCTATTTTATTATCTTAGATCTTAGCTCTGGAATATGCATATGGAAGTGTGTAAGACTTCTACTTGAATGCATCAAATGTCAGAGAGCTTAATTAAATTTATATGGAATGTATCAATTTTAGAATTACTTCCATGTGATATTTTCTGCTGTTTCCTTCATGAACAACTGAACACTGCAGACTTATTTCTGCAGTTTTAAGCATGGAAGGAGTTGGCAGGACTTGATGCTTAGCCTTCCCCATTTACATTGTTTTGCTTCTACCTCCTTTATGGTGCTTATAATTAAGCTGGCTCTAACATTTGAATCAAATGTCTATTGTAGAGAAATCATGACTATATTGCTGTAAGAAAAGTGCCAGATTATGTCTCCATTTAATTTTTACCAAAGCACTGGTCATTACTCAAGGGTTTGTGGCATCTTGTTAAACTGATTTTTTAGTTCAAACTAATTTTAGTTTGTGTCATCTTGTTAATCTAATGAGTTCCTCCTCTCCCTGCTCCCTGTTCTTTCTTCTGGCTGCCCTGAACACAGAACTAACAAATTTCTGGTAGCAGCACTTTACATCAGCTGACTTTGGCACTCAGAAACAGTGAGATCATGGCTTGAATTGCAGTGCAGTGGATACTGAACAGGTGTTTTTATGAAAGAGCAACTAGAATATGGGCCTGGAAAACATGCATAGAGACCTTCCAGTCTTCTGTCTTGCAATTTCAAAGACAAAGGTTTTGAAATTGTACCAGAAAGTTCACCTACATAAGATTAAAATAATCAAGCCATTTCTTTAGAATTAGGTGACTAATTCCAGTCAGTAAACTTTTGGCCTGACGAGTCTTTACATAGCACAATTCTGGAGATAATTAAGAGTAAAAAAAAAATAAATGTAATTTTAGTACTATGGAAATGAAAAAGAGCAATTAAGGTTTTGTAAATTTAAATAAAATTTATTGGGTTTTAACCATCTGATTTTAAATGAAAGACCCTTTTTCTTGCTTTGTGCAAATTCGCAGGTTTAAATTTAGGACTATAAGTATAGTAATATACTTATGCAATAAGTATAAAGGATTCAAATTGTGGACCCTTAAATTAGCAGGAATGCTTGCTAGTGCCTTCAGTGAAAACAGAGTCAGAAATAGACCAAGGTATTTTCTAGGTGATTAACAACAAAGCATTGTTTAAATGTGTGCAACCTTTCAATCTTTTCAGTGTTAAAAAATGAATTGTCTTTTGGTTTTATATTGTGGAAATTGAAAAATGCATTTCAAGTAGTATTTACAAATTATTTTTCTTCCTACATCCTAAGGAAAAAAAAAATCATACTCAAAACATTTTTAACAGTAGCAAAAAAATCTAGCACTAGAAAGTTGACCTGACTTTTTGGCTAGTTTCCATAAAAAAAAAAAAAAAAAGTTTTCTTACATAAGTTTTCTTACATATAAGACAGTTCATTTGATTAAAGGATGAAACATATCTCAGTGGATACCATGTACAACAGAGTAGGAGCTATGCTAGTCAGAATCCATTTAAAAAGTTTTCTAGTAAAAAGCAATCTTTGCCTGGCCTGCACAGACTCAATGGACCTATTTTACATGTTATCATCTATGCTAAGAGAGGTTTGTCTTCCAGAGCAGACAGTGACCTGAATTCCAAGAAAAATATTTAGAATTTCATACCAGAACTTGAACTCTAGATTCTTCCAACAATCCTTCTGTGATTTTTTTTCAGCATACACAGGTTTCTTCTTATTCCAAAATTTATCTTCTACTTGGATTTTGATCAGTTCCTTGTGTTTGCAAAAGAAGGAACATGCAAAGAAAAGATAAAGAGACAGTGAAAACACAGACCTCTGAATATGAAGTCTTGCTAACTCAGAAGTGTTGTAGAGAAAAACACAAGCATGAGACCTAAAAAGCAAATGACTGTAAGCATATGCTTACACAGACAGCAACTCCAACCCTTCCTCCTCCCCTCAAAAGAAAATATTTAGCACAGGAATACAACTCTGAAGAAGACTCTCAGTCATTAAGTCCAGTAATGCCTGGTGCAGGTAATTGCAATGCAGTTCACTCCTGCAGGAACATGCTAACTATGAAGGTACTTCAAACTGGTATCCTGCAAAGATCTGATCTACTGCCTTTCCTCTAGAGAAGGAACTCAGCCTAAACATCCCCTCCTGCATCTGTGCGTGCTCTGAACAAATAAAAGCACAAGCTGTCAAAGATCTTTTCCTATGGTAGGACCACTCAAAAAAGTTCTGGAGTTCCTGGTCATATTACACAGATTAATTCTGGTACATAGTGAGACAAGAGCAGCAACTGCACAGTCAGCAGTTGGATTTCCATGCCCTGTTTAACTTAAATGGAATCACTGCTTTCCTTGTATTTGGTATAGGTCCAGAGACTGAGGCCTACAGAGCTGGTGACTTCCAAGGGAATGATGCTCACAGGAACATAACAAAATGAGTAATAACGGAGCATCAGGGTTTTTAGTCACTATTTAAAACCTGTGAAGACCACAAAATACTTAGGAAAAAAGTAGTCAGAAAGAAGTGACTATAGTTTAGGAGTTCAATTAGCCTGTGAGATGCAATGTAACACTTCATGTAACACCACTGTCCAGTATCTGAATGAATGGTCACAATCATTAGTGCCAGTGTTCTACCACTCTTACACACCACACTGAGCAATCTGATCTACTCCAACCAACAAAGAGCTCCTGCAAAACAAACTTCTGAGGCTTCACTCAATACAGGATGCTCAGCAATGTATATGCTTTTCTTACTGGCAGGAAAGTACAGGAATCAACATTTAACTGTCAATTGTCACTTTCAAGGATTGTGAGTGTTTATTACTGTGAGCAATGTAAATTTCACCCACTCCAATAAGCACAATCAACAACATCCCACTCATTGATGTATAAGAGAAAGCCCTGCATTGTCCAGGTTCAAGTATTATGGGTTTTTTTCTATTGTCCCAAAGTTACACTAGTTCTTCCCTAAACTCTGCCTTTCTTCATGCAAATTCCATATTCAGAACTCTTTAATAGGATCACTATCACAGCTTCCTGAAGAATACTTTCTTTGTTTTAATAAAGTATTTTTAATGAACCTTGTTTTAATGACAAGGAAAGTTGCAAGATGGTTGTACTAGCAGAAAGATGTGTCTGTGTTGGAAGCTGATTAGAAACCATACTCTAGTCAGGATTCTGTTCAGGATAACACCTAATGGTGTTACCATGGCACTGAGCCACAGCTAATATGCTCTGTCTTTATATTACACTAAATATTAGCAGATAGCTTCTTAGTTTTTTAAAGCTCGGCCAGCAGGAGCTTACATGTGCTTAAAAATTACACAGATGCACCTCAAAGCATAATTCATTTAAGAAATAAAATAGCAGCACACCCAAGCACTTCATGGAAAAATATACCTGTATGACTAATGTCTCTCCCTGAACTCAATTTGTCCATTATAATCCTTTGTTTAACTACTCAGCCTCTAGACAAACCAATCTCCTTTACATCTCTATGCAGCCAAATTCAACAGAATTCCATACCTAAAATGTGGCCTGTTGAGATCATTACAACTTCAGTGAAAATTACAGGCTTCAAAAGAATTGCAGAGAAAAAAATCTGTCCCTTTGCACATATGTGAACTTCAGCACTGGTTTTAACATTATATTTATTACCAAACGAATTAGTATAGACAGTTATGCCTTTTTTTTTTTAGTATTTTACTCCCAGGTGTTTGATAACACACAGTTATACCCACTCATTACTCCAGTATTACAGTGCTACCCAGATAGTAATAAAAGGATCTTCCCCACAACCTATTCAACAAGACAACACTGTAAGCCATAATTTCCAGATACAGAAAAGGGAAGTATAGAAGTTTAGGTCCAAACTGTTTCAAGTATCTTTATTTCCACACCCCTGATGTTCAAAGGTTCAACTTTTCAGGACACTGAATACTTAGTAAACAGTTCTGTTTCACAGTATTTCGATTGTACTGGTGATGTCAAAACAAGGGCAAATTTGGCTACATGTGTCTCACAACTGTTAAAAATGAAAGGACGTCTGTGAACTCCTGACCTACATTTGCTGGCTACACCTAGCCCGCAAAAAACACTGATTCAGTATCCAAGACAGGCAGATAGTAGCCCTCCAAGACAGTATTCAACTTCCCGGAGCTGCCTATCCTTTATCTTCCTGCAGCATTTCTCTGTGCCCATTCTACACTCCCCGCAGGTGATAAGAGGGTGCTGGGGAGAAAGCCTTTTAAGAACCGAAGTGAGCAGCACTACAATGGATAAATTATGGCCACACCAACAACCTAAAATAAGAAATGTCCTAACATTTTGGCTCTTTACCTATATTAGAACAATTTAATTTTTATACTTCACCATTCCCAAAATACAGGAATTCTACTGCTGAGTTACTATGGCTCCATGCAAGTCTAAGCTGTCAGCAGCTTGACTTCTGCACCAGTCAAACAGACTTCACCTTTGTGAATAAACAGAATCAATACCAAGCCAGAAAGCACTGAAGTGAGGAGAGGTTCTTTGCTTGTTCTCTCTGCTGTTCAAGGAGGAACAATGAAAGGGAAAGTTCTACTCAATGACTTGGCTGCAGATACTGCCTTTGGAAAATGTCACAGGCAAACTCTCAACAACCTCACCTAAGAACATATATAAACTTAGATTATTTTTTTCAAAGGCCTATAATTAGAGCAAACACTTCTATTTTCAAAAGGACAGGAAAAATACATTTATAATACAAGGGCAATAATTAAATCAAATTTGAGGTCCTGCCTCAACGAAAAGGTCACCAAAAACATTTTTACACTGGGCAAAATTACAACTTCTCCTTAATCTTGTTCTTGGAATTATTTAATAGCTGACAATTTTATAAGCAATTCAAGGCAAGGTCTATGGTAGCTTAGCTAAAGTAAGTACAAGGAGTATTTGTGGTTACTCATTCTACAGGCATATTCAATACTGGCATTAAGTCAAGTGGATAAACTGCAGCTTAAGTTATAGCAGTTTTCATCAGCTAAAGCTAATGTTTCAAACTATTTGTATTTTTATGGGTTCCTCCTTTGATTCATGAGAGTCAAGACACTTCCTTTGAAAACACGCAGTAAAAATTATATGGTAAGTAATTTCAGTCAGCAGTGTTATCTTGTATTACCCACCCACTCCAAAAGATGGAAACTGTAAATACAAAACTCCAATGTTTGGCAGATGTTTGCAAATATTCTTTACATATCATATATGCTTGAGAAATCTAGGTGTAAGAAAGACAGCTAGATGGGAGCAGTGGGGAGGATTCTCTTCTGCCAAGAAAGAAATCAGATGCAGAGTTTGTATCACACAGTCTAGAACCACAGAACACCAAACTTCCTGCAGCAACTCTAGTCCATGTGACCCATGGACTAGTGCAGTAGCCTAGCATGTATCCAAGAAAAGAAGACAGGAGATTACCTTCAGTAAATATTAGAGAACTGTTTTCTACATGTATGCTGTTCTATTTATGCTATTCTGTCAATGTTACACACATAGAAGCAAGACTTCCACTGCCAGAATGCATCCCCCACTTCTTAATCTTGGTCACCAAGTCAAATGTAGAAATGAGGGTTCACAGATCTGGATATCAAAAAATAGACTTAACTGGAAGTACTGTCTAGTGTGTCTCCAGCTAAAGCCTCCAGTGTTCTTCTGGTGGGAATGATGTGTTTTCCTTCTGCCCAGGACAGCACTACCTCAGAATTTCTACCCATACTAATATCCCCTTTGTTTTATAGGTGATAACCACACTTTTCATCAAATTAGCTATTTAATTGCCATAACTGAAATAAACTTACAGCAACTCTTCCAAACTTGGCCTAAACCTATAGTTAGGTGAACAGATCTGATCTAACAGACCAGTTGTATCAAAAAGAAGGGAAGCACCAATCTGCAGCTTGTTGATCCATCTCTAAGTCCATTTGATACTCTAGAGCAGCAGAAAACTTCTTCCTAGTTTCTTGGTGGTCTAATTAAACCTAATTTATTTGGGAGTTTAATGACTGCCAGGGCTCAGAGAGCACTGGCCATAGCAGCAGCACTTCCTTTGTTCTAAGCCATGGTTGTAGCTGTCTTCTGGAACTGCAGCCCTACCTAGTTCATTGTTTGCTGCTATTGCTCAAAACCTGAAGGAGGGTTTGTATGCCCAACAGTTTGTGTAGTTTTCCCTATTGTACTAGTGGATGTACTAAGAGCTTTACACCTTGAGAAGCCAGATGTAAAAGCAAAGCTCCTCTGTTATAAATCTCACTGGTTTCACAATAAATAAGCTGAAAGAGCTTCTCTGCAATTAGTGGCAATTTTGAATTGGAGGCTAATCCCATGTAAATTTGCATTTTAAATTTTCAGCAATGAATACACCAAAGTTACACATTGATAGTAGATTTTAAACACTAGCCTGTAAGAGGCACTAACTGTCACTGAGTACATTATTCAAGTAAATCTATTTGCATTCTCTGATCACAATCCACTAAACCCCCACCCCCACTTGTACTTTTGGTAAATATGCATTTGGGATGAAAGCATAAAAATTTACTTTATCTATGATATATCAAAAGAGTTAAGATGGAAAGATGAAAAATATTGGTTTGATTAAGCAGCTCTTCAAAATCACTTTGTATGCAGAGAAATTCTACAGCCAGAATCAATCAAGAATACTTACTCAAAATATCATTTATATCACATAAAGGATCTTTTGTCTCTACAGCTAGTACTGATGATTCTCCAAAAAAGTAAACAACAATTTTATAAAACCATGAAAGAAAGAAACATCGTTAACTTCATTCAATACACATATTGGCTATTTAAGAGATGATCTTTCATCTGAAAGAAGAACTGTGTTTTCATTATGAAATAATAAAGAGTCTGGTTTCTTATATATTCCATTCTTCTTCTTAAGGAAGAAAATAAATATAATTATATTTGCTTAAATCAGTGGTGACACTTCTCTAAGAATCACTGAAGATTTTTATCTCAACATCAACAACTTTTTTTTTTTTGTGGCAGAGAGAATTTCTCTCTCTGACTGATCTGATTAGTAGTAACCAGCACTGAAATTTATCTCCAGAATCTTTAAATTTTGGATGCCCTTCCTTTAATGTACTTTGTTTACACACAAAAACTTTAATAGA
Source organism: Muscicapa striata striata (assembly GCA_030060385.1). Lineage (NCBI taxonomy): Eukaryota > Metazoa > Chordata > Aves > Passeriformes > Muscicapidae > Muscicapa > Muscicapa striata. The sequence goes on from JAREIS010000134.1 coordinate 1,356,844, forward strand.
TGTAACACAATGCAAAAAGTCAGACTGAATTACAAAGGGTTCCCCAAGAGCTTGTATTGCAAACACTAAACTGCAACAACAGGTGAACAAAACAAGTGTGTGGGGTGGAGTTTGAAAGATGGGAATGACAAATTGGATGTGAGCAAATTTACAGCAATTATGAACTAGGACTCTCCCTGCTGGTATCAGATTGTACTTACAGATTCAGCTGACAGAAAATAATTCTGTAACACTGCCATCAATATCATGCATGTAATGAGAATCATAACCATGAATCAGGAAAATATCACTGTTCACCATTTAGGTGTCATTGCTATTCCTTGCTACATCCCCACTGGTATGTTGTGTGTGGGAAGGGCTCTTTATGATAAGAATTACTGTGGAACACAAAGTGGTTTTCCTCCTTGTGGAAGAATCTATACTGAAGCTGAGCACAGAAGCTACCAAAGGCATCCCTTGCCTGCAGTGTGGATACCTGCTCCTCATTGCTCCATCTCCACGTGTGCCCTCTAAAACAATGAGCACCAACTCAACTGCCAATGAAGACTCAGTGTGGGAAGGCAGTTCTTGAACCATTACAGACTGCAGCAACTTGAAGCTCTCTGTGATGCACCAGTCAGTGACACAACAGTATCTCAAGGGAGTGAAGATCCTCCCTATAACTGTTATTCTCATCTTTAACCTCTTTTCCTGGTCAGATCTTCTATGCAAGTAGGAGTATTATGGCAAATTAGCAGACCACTTTCTTAATTCCTTTCAAATCTCAAACCATACATAAACCAATGGCAAACCAAATTATTCCATTACAGGAAAGAAATGACCAATGCACAGTATTAAATGAACAGTTTGGTCAGCTGTTGGGAAAGCTACTGACATATGCACAAATTTCATTATTAATAACTGAATAAATGGTTTCAGCTTTAGGTAACCAGTCAAAATTATTTGTTTCACAGGTAAGAACTAATAGTGACAGCTACTGAGACCATAATGCTCAAGTAACACCACATATCTTTCATTCCAGAAGTGGCCCACACTTGACAGTGAACAATTTTTGTTTTATAAGCAATAATCAAAGTAAGGACAGCAAAACTTGCATTTCCCATGGACACACATTGAGACAGACACTGTCTTGTCACAGCCCAATGGAACTGGCTGGCAGTGCTACACCTGCTCTGCTCATGACGAGCTCCAGTCTCAAAGCCTGTCAAGCTGTTACTTTTCATGGCACTACAGCTACTGGAAAACTTTAAAGATTAAAAACACAATAACTAGGAAAATAAGCTTCATTATAAGAAATATCTAAGGCACTACCCACCACCACTCAAAACAGCCACAACATTGATACAGAATCAACTTTGTTTCTTAATATTTCAATTATTGAGTCTAATAATAGAAATAAAACTTTTTCCCAGACAACTGCAGTAAATGCTTTTTAACTGAGGATTTGGGGAACAAACAACCCCAAGCTAAGGTGTACTTGGTGCAAACTTTTCAGCAGTTGAAGAAAGGATTCCTCTTTTCAACACAAATAGCATGTCCTTCTACAGAAGAAGATTACAGCCAGAACTGCAAAAAGGAACTAATCTTTTGGGTTGACTTTTTTCCTCACTGGGAGGTTCTAATTGAGATAGATGGAAGAATATATGAAGATGCTGTCAGCACCAGTCTTTCAAAGCACAGGAAGATTATAACTTGATTTTTTTAAAATAAAAGGCAGTGTAAATTTTTATATATATATACATACTCACATCAATAGTTCATGCTAAGAACAATTCCTATGTAACCCCAACATGGCAAAAATCAAGATACAAAGTTCAGACACTTCACTTTTATCTCCATTGCTTTTCTCTAAGCAATGCAGATAAATTTCACTGCATTAACTTTTCTCTAAGTTCTTCTGTGCATCTCACAGTAATTTGCTTATCAGTCCTAAAAATGGAGCTGCACAGGAGCAACTTTGAACATTTTATCTCACTTTATTTTGCATATACTGCAGGCTTAGAAGTGAAACCTAGAATTTTTCATTTCCTCTCTAAATCCTAGAGTGTTCATAGAGCAGGGAAAACCAGCTAGTGCAGAGTGGTAAGTCCACTTTCAGTATGATTTCCTTTACTGCTTTCAGCTGAGGTCTGGGCACATAGAATGACATATACACTGTACACTTTTATCTTCTTTTTAAGGAAATTCAATAAATAAGGGCGAATGCTATTTGACTGTTGCATGAAATGCAATAAATAAAACAGTATTTTCCCTGTTTGTTAACTTGACCACCCAGCATACCTAAGAGATTCTCTATTACAGAACTTCCACTGTCATGTGCAGTCTTAACATGGTTAACTTCAGAATTTCTGATAGGGAGATGTTAAAAGCCACGCAATGAACCCTGAAGTAATAGAGTTTTCTCACACTTAGCTGCTCCAATCCTCTAATTAATACTATGAAGTGCCAGTGCATAGTTCTAGACAAACAAAAATTATAACATGTCCTTTCACCCCAACAGTGACAAACACCCAAATCAATCCTTTCTGTTCCCATGTGGAGAATGACAACAGGTACAAAACACAGGCAGTGAGATAAGGGATACCTGATGCCACACAAAACAGAATAGTTTACTAGGGAGACATACCAAGACCTCCACTTACTTTATACTGTAAAAACACGTGGTTGCATGTGTGAAGCACTACCTTCCTGCTAGGAACAGTGACTTTGTTTCTTTACAGTGGCAGGTAAGACAAGAAAAAAAAGAAAAATTAATCTTGTAAAATTCATAGTTCTGCCTCTGTACAGGAAGAGAACGTGTCCCAAAACTGTGGAGGGTGAAAAATCCACTTTGGAAGCAAGCTGAAGTTGAAAGAACAACTATATATAGGATCCAGACTCTATCCCATTTAAAACACCAACAGACAAGGTGACCAGGAACAGAAGGTACAACTCCAACATGTTGATTAAATCAACTGGCTTAACTTTTAAAAACACATATTCATGTATTTTTTACTTCAACAGAGACAATTTTGCTTAACAAAACTAAGTAAAACAAAACCCAGATTAAAAGCATCCAGGATCTGTCTCTGGCTTCAAGGTATGGATACAGTATGATGCTACATTTTAGGTATTATTGTTTAAATTTCATTATTTTAAATTAATACACTTTGAACAAAGTTACTTAATTCTTCCAATTTACACCCCCCTTCTGACTATTTGGCTAAAATAATGGGTAACAAGTTGCAAACTGAAAGAGGTTACCATTTAACCACTGAGCCAGAAAAACTGCAATCGAATGGTGCAAAACTTTCACAGTTCACAAACCAGCCGCAGGAAACCTGCAGGGTTTCTGAGCATTGTCTGTACGTCTGACATCCCATTGCGTGTCAGAAACTGACACCAACCTTTCACTATCTACGGCACCAACTATGCTCCCTCACTGTTGTGCGTGTATGTGAGATGATTCACTTGCTTTTCTTTCAGAGAACTGATGATTCATTCAATCGTCTCCAGACCATATTAATGTACTAAATATGCACATAAAGGAAGCAAAAAATCAAGTTTTTAAACTTTTTTTTATGTTCAAGCGTTTATTTATTTATTTATTTTTCTTTGAGAGAGAATAGAAGCAATCAAACATGGGAGACGAACCAGGACAGGTTACGTTTCTGCTCAAAGGCAAGGTTTGGGGAACACACCCAACCCACGTGTAAAACGAGCAGCCGTATTCCAGCGGCGGACTGGAAGGGAGGGGAGCTCCCGTTCCCCCGGCCGCTCCGGGCCGGGGCTGCTGCCTCTGCCCGGCACCTGGAGCGGGCACGGCGCGGCGAACCGGAGCGTCCCCCTCCGCCACACCGAGGGCTTGTGCCTCTCCTCCTCCGGTGACATCTTACATAATAAGCCGAGCTAATCACGCCGGAAGCGAGCCAAACCGCCACGGAGCATCAGCGGGGATAACTACCCGCGGGAGGAGATGCTCGGACCCGCTCCTCTCTCGCTGCCCGCCCCGGCGCCTTGCTAGAAAAATCCTCGCCAGGGCGGCAGCGGCTCCCGCAGCAGCCGCCAGACGCGGAGCCCTCGCTCGTCCCCCGCCGCGCTGGGCGCCGTCTCCCCGGGAAGCCGCAAGCATCGCGAACGGCACCAGCCTCTCCCGAGCGCTCCCAGCCCCGCGGGCTCCAGCCCCGCCGCCCTCCCCGGCCGCCGCCGACTCCCTCCTCAGCGCCGAATTGGAGGAGAAAGTTACTCGGCGGCGGCCCGGCGTCCGCCGCCGCCGCAGTTCAAGAGCAATGTCACGTTCAACAACTTGTTATGACACATGATCCCCCCTGCACGCATCCGCGGCTCGGCGGCCCCCGGCGGGCCCCTTACCTTCCCCTGCAGAGGCCACGGGCACCCGCGGGCGTGTGCGGGAGTGGGTGCGTGTGGCAGCGCGGGCGGCGCCGGCTGGGCGGGCGGGCGGGGGGGGGGAGGGCGGCGGAGCGGCGGGAACGCGCCTCGCCGGACTTGTCGGCGGGCGGGGGCGGCTGCGGGGCGGTGCGGGGAGCGGCGCGGAGGAGCGCGGGGGCGGAGGAGTTCCCGGGGCTTGTTTACGCATTGCCGCCCGCCCGGTGCAGGCGCTGCACTCTCTGATTGGACACAAACTGGGGCACAGCCCGGCTGGGGCGCTGCCGCCCCGGGGCCCCCGGCGCCGCTGGGCTGCCGGTGAAGCCCCGGCCGGGCTGCGCGGCTCGGGGCTGCCGGTGCCCCGCGGGCTCCGCCGGCACCGCCACCCGCCCGCCCTCAGACTCTGCCCGGCCGCCGCCCCGCGCATGCCCGGCGCGCCGGCGGGCCCGGGGCGCGCATGCGCCCTGCACGCGCCCGCTGAGGCGGCGGGGCCGGCGCGGAGCCGCTGCCCGCTCGGTGCCAGCGCGGCCGGGGCGCTCCGCGGTGTCCGCCGGCTGCTGGCGGGGCGGGAGCGGCGGAGCCGCCCCCTCAGGCGCTGGTTATGTAAACGGGGGGTGCCTCTGGCTGCCCCGCGCCACCGCCCCTGTCAGCGGCAGCGCCCGGGGAGGAGGGGCTGCCCCTCGGTGCTCCTGTGGCTGCGTTTGCCGAGCAGGGAGTTGGATGCGCTCCCTCCCCCCCCAGGGACGGGCCCTCGCCGAGCAGCGGCCGCTGCACTTTTCCGCCCCTTTCCCGGACAAGTGCGGTCCCAGCAAGAGCACATCACCAGTCAGACCCTTCTTCACCGTTCTTAGCCCATCGCATCCCGAAAACTTCAGAAGTTTGGGCAGTACGCGGTGCGCAGCGAGCAGCTGCAGGCAGCGGGGGTTGCTGCGCCCGAGCAGCGGCTGCACAGAAACACCGCGCTCTTCCCTCGCTGTAGGCAAAAGGCCATCCCAGCAATGGGTATTTTCTCTTTCGTTTATTTCTGCTGGGGTGGGTGACTCATATCTTATCCTTGGTAATTTCCATTGAAATAAACAGTTTTAACTAAGGAAATAATCAGAACATAACAGAGTTGTATGGCATTATATATGTACTCATTAATTCTAATTAAGCAGCTCTTCAATGTGTTCCTTTTACTCCCATCCTACAGTCAGCAATGACAATAAGTGTAATACTGAAATATAAGCCATGAGAGCTGTTTGCAATAGGAATCCCCACTATGCACTCTGAGTACGCACCACGGGAACTTCCCTGACTCATTTCAGATGAGTAAGCTTCTCAATCAAGTTTTCCTGGCATTTGCTGGTAAAACACTCAACTTCCTCATACTGATAATAGAATCAGTAGTCCCTATAACCTTTTCCATGTTGCTTCTTGCACAAAGTTTGGGATAAAGGCCCTGGCTAGAGCCATTTCCTGGCAAGCCAGCAGAGTGGTGGGCCAGCAGTCAGGACTCTGATACTAACTTAGAGCTGAGCATTTTCCTGCAAGTTAATAGCTTTCCTGACTTCAACTTTCATGTTTAGATGGAAAGTAGGAGTGTAGTTTTGAGAGATTAATTTTAATATATCCATGATGCTTTCCAAATAGCATTGCATTAAAAAAAATAAATTTAGAGAAGAGTTCTCTTGTGTCTGCTTACTTGGAACTTTTCCCTTTTAGTCACTTCTTGGGACAAGTTACCAGGATATCTGAATTAAAGGTGCTTTAATATCATCTGATTCAGATCACAGCACCACATTTATTTAGACAGCAGCAAACCCTGTCAGTAAGTAGATCTTCTGAGCCTTTGCTGGTCAGACTAGTGTTGATCTTGACTGTCAGGTCAGCTGTTGGTTATAATTGTGTTTTTGATAATGAGCCAGATTGGTTTTATCAGAGCAATGCATTAAACTCTATTGAGTTTATAGTCAATAGGTTTCACACAATGCAGAGTATTTTTAGAGATTAAAAGAAACTTCACTGAAAAGAAACTAGACTGTCTGTACTTCAAACTCGTATCAGGCTCACTGAAAACTGAGACCTGGGTCCTATCATTAAAAGTTTTGGGAACTCTTGTATGGTTTTGTTTTGGGGGAGTTTGGTAAGTAAAACTTGTGACTATAAAATTTTATTTGTTAAAAAAAAAAAAAAAAAAAAAAAAAAAAAAAAAAAAGGAGAAATTCTGAATCATTAAATACCAGAGAGAGAGAGACAGTAGTTCTTTATCTGAAAAGAAAGGTCAGAAAGAGAACAAATTCTTTCCTATTCATCAAAGTACTTGAGCAGTCATTGATTTTACTGGAACAACTGATACCAACACTAAAATCACAGAAAAAAATATACCAGAGGATAAAATTATTCAAGGTATTTTTACAAGGTGGAAATGTAGCTACCAGTGATAGTCTAGACATGGCAGGACAGAACTCAGAGCAGATTAACTTTCTTCACTAAGAGAGCAAGAAAGGCACATAAAGCCCCCCTGCAAAACACTTCAGTACTGACAGTTCTCTCACCAAATATTCTGAGTCTACCTCAATGATGGATAGATTTCCCTTTCCAAGGGTTTCTTCTCAGCCAAGAGGGCCATATATTTAAATCTAAGTACATACATATGTAACTGTAAGTTTAGATGAAAATTTATCTTCTCACATGTTTTCTTGGCTCCCAGGAGACACCAAACAGTGAGAGACTAATAAGCAAAGCACAAGAGTTGGCACTACTTGTTTTGTGTGTAGCAATGTAAAGGTCTAAAGATCTAAATCCGTTAAGTGGCTGTGAAAACCTGCACTGTAGACTCTGTTTTTATTTTATATCTTACATGATACTGAATTTTTAGTGTAAACAGTTTTTGCAGTTTCATGGTAGATTTTGCATACAGAAGAAAATGGTTTGCCTGGTTCAACACTCAGTTCTCTATCTTTCTTTCACTTCCTCTGCTGATTTTATTTCTAGTAGAGTGACAAGCCTTAAACTACTCCCTGAGGCTTTCTTCTTGATCCCAAGCTTTGTAAAATGTAGATGTTTCCTTAAGATGATAGCTTTTATAAGCTGTCAGTTAATTGTGATTAGAGCAACAGCCACATCTGGAACTTCTCTTCTACTAATGCATCTTTGAAGAACTGGCATGAAAGTTGTACTCAAGTGTAAAATATGTGGTTGAAAAGTATTTTCTAAAACAGAGAAATAAGCAAAATTAAATTGTTTAATTGGTTTTCAGCAGTTGCTACATGTAGGGTTGTGAGTTAACTTTCAATTCATCAGTAGATTTTGCCTGTCAAATAAGCTCAAAAAATTTCCAGTGAAGGGCAAGCCACAGCCTTTTGGTATATCAGGGATCTTTGGGATCCCTGGCCCTTGATTTCTGACCTAATACACATAAGTCTCAGTGGGTGCTCTCCCTACCTCCTCAGAAATATTGCCAAGGTACATTTTTCCTTTTCCAAAGATTACATAGAAATTGAAAATTATGGCTTTAAAATGTCTAGCATTAATTATGCAGCTTTCTTATGACTTCTTGCCAGTGAGTGATAAATCCCTCTCTCCCTTTCATCCAGAATGTGACTACTTTAACGGAGTACTAGGGCACTAAAACTACGTCAATTTGAAAAGCGGGTATCATCACTCCTAACTCCCTATTTAGAACCATGATGCTATTTTAAATACTATTTTACACTATGATTTTTTCATTCCATATGTGCTGCTAATTAACTTGCTCTCCAAGCAAGGTTATCAATTGTTTACTGGTCAGCAAAAGGCACCCTTGGGTTTTACTGAGCACAGCTTAGTGTTGCTATAATTACAGAGTATCTGATACCAACAGTGAGACTGAATTGTGAATTCTGCTTTTTGGTGGATATTTTCAACTTGAGTATTGTTTTATTTCTACTCTACAAATACTGAAACACCCTGACATATGAATTATGCAGCAAAAAAGAGGTGCTCTCTTGCCTTTGGACTAGACTGGGGGTTTTCGTTCAGTTGCAGAGGGAAGAGCTGTGTCACACCTGCTCAGCCTGGCTTCAGCTCCAGCAGGAATAAGAATTGCCAGATATCTGTCTTCTGTCAGCTGGAATAGCTGCCTATTTACAAAGTCAGTATAGAGCCTGCCACACGAAAATCTAAGAGTTTACTTTCTCCTCGTGACAGAAGCTATTGAGATCCTTGGGTAAACAGCACATTTAATAATTTATTGGTGCATTATAAACAATTATATAAAGGACAAATATCTTCTGTGTAGCAGAGCTACAGCAACATCAGGGTTAGACCCTCAGCAGTGAATTCTGCACTCCTTCAAAGACATCAGGAGTCTCCATAGACCTGTTCCTCTGCTTTAAGGCAAGTCACATCTCCAGTTGCACTCTTCCAGAAACTTTCTCTGCTTTCTTCCATTTCACTACTTTTTAACTCAACCCCACTGCTCTATATCCTAGTGTATTAGGAAGCATTTTGGTTTTAATATCAGAGAAAGGTGTTTCCTAGTTTGACTTTCATAATTTTATGAAATATGAACTAAGATATAATTATACTATGCAAGAGATTATTACAATATGTCATTTCACAGGCAGGATAAAATACCTGCCAATGACTATGGGCAATCTTCCTCCAAAATGGAGAAGGGCACAGAGAGGTGGTCTCATAGTAATGAGCTCTATTTTACACTGGGGAGTACAATAGACAATTACTAGAGTAGATTTTAACAAACCACTAACACTTTGAGTAGGATGGCAGGATGAAACTGATACCTGTGCTCAGTAATCACAGCAGCTGTTTCTGAGCAAGTCTCCCTCCTTTCCTCAGTGAGGAAACAATCCCTTACCAGGGAATTCAGAGCATAATTACTGAATGGTGTCTTTTCACAGCCCAGAGACCACACTAGACAATCACTTTTACACTGCCAAATGGAATTAATGCAGGAAAGCAGGATGGAATAGCAAAGTCTCCAGGGACACTTTTCCTCTTTGTTTACAGATGAGGACATGACTAGTCTTCTATAGTACCCTTTTGTAGCCTGTAGTGTGCAAAACAGCCCCCAAGGCAATTGAGAGAAGTAGCTGCTCATGAGGAGGAGGTGAACCTAGAGGCTAAATTTAGATCCCATGTACACCCTACCACATAAACATTTTTAGATAATCCTAAAGGAAAATATTTACTGAATTGAATCTATTTCCTTTTACTAGTGTTGATTTGAACCACTGTTGAAGTGAAAGAAAGTAGGATGCCACTTCTTTGGTTTTAAGACGCCTAGAAATCAGAGTTTTCCCAAATTTCTACTGTGTCAACTGAAATACCTGCAGTAGTTCTTGCTGACAACTTGAGCAATTAGAATAAATTATAACCAGTCAAGTTTTGTATTACATCAATTTCTAAATTAGAATTCTGATTCCTTAGGGTGACAAGTGTTTCATCTGGTATACTTTGTCACAGTCCTTGCTGGGGCATCTGAACACCTTAGTACTTAAAGGGCAAATCTATCTCTAAGTTTTTATTTGCATTTCAACTAGAATGTACACTTAAAGATTTTTAAAAGGTAGAGAGGGGAAAAAAAAAGGTCCTTTTACATAGCATTTATTTTCAGTCTAATGTCTGGTTGTTGAAAACAAACTGTTTTTAAGGGGTTTATATATTTAGGGCAATGTGGTTGAGGTCTGGATGTAGATAATGAGCTGTAGATACTGGAGTTTTGTTTTTTTTCTTTACAATGGGATGCAACAGTACATGGAGAAGAGGGAAGAGAAAGATTTGTGTGACAAATCCATCCCATAGTCCAGAGATCTTCCTTGAATTTCTTTAAAAAGAAGCAGACAAGACACAATAGAGCACTGATGGATTGAAGAGTTCTTATGTAAGAGGGAGTTTTTCAAATCTTCAAGGATCAACCTGTCTACTACCAAACACTTAGGATGACACAGCATTTACACATTAAAAAAAATTCCTTTTAGCACATAATAAAATGCACAGTATAAATCTGGGGCTTTTTCCTGCCCCGTAACATTAACATATTTTATACATTTTTTTATCCCCTCTGCATGTACCTGATGGCACCATCACTGACATGTGAGCAGTCCCAACAGCTATTGAGACCTTAAATTATCATCAGGCAATACTTTTTTTTTTTTTTTTTGAAAGTGAGTCAGTGAATGATTTACTTATCAGGTATTAGTGTAATAGTATATTTTCTTGGCAAACAGAGAAGATTTTGAACCAAGAGATAAAGAAGGAGAATTTGACAGGCTGTTCTTTATACTTCTATTTAGAACAGTTACCAAGATATTTTTGTTTATCAAATAATGAAAATTCTCCCAGGATGTAAGAATTTTTTAATAAAACATGAATAGTCTATAGCTGCAAATCCATGCAGAAGAAATATAGTTCTTTCATAATTTAATTTTTCATAGAGCTAATTTTGTGCATAGATGTGTAAATACTGCCTGTGACCCCTTCCTATGTGTGGCCATGTACTAACTGTGCTCTTGCCCCCTCTGATTATTCCTTTCTAGCTCCTCCCTCTGCTCAGCCCTCTCTTCTGATTGGCTGGTTTTTAATGAACAAATCACTGAAGATCCCCTCTCTTCTCAATTTTTATGGTGTCCTAATCCCAGAAGAAAACGCAACCACTCTGGATTTTATTTTGGGTAGTGCAGCCATGATTTAGGCCAGGAAGAATAACAGATGATAATATAATGATCATGCATGATGCTCCAATTCCTCAGGTAGCAGAACTTTAGTGGGACAAACCCTAGTGCTGAACACAAAGAAGGGTGAAACAGAAAGGATAAATCCATTTGCTTCTGTCCCAACAGGGCTGGTAGCAGACAACAACCAAAACACAACACCTTCTAGGGTACAAATGGAAGCTTGTGACATACAGCTTTGAACTGTGTGTGTGTGGACAGAAATGTGTATTTGGAGGGCCTAAATATGGCCCCTAAAAACACCCCATATGGAAGATGTGTTTTACCCAAATCTACACATGTGAGGATTTGGTTTGAAACACCTACCATCCATGATCCTGGTTAAAAATACCCCAGTACCCACAGATAGAGCAGGCAGGTTTAATCCCTCCTGTGAATTACACTGTACTTTTCCAGGAGCTTCATGTCCTCCAAGTTGCTCTCTCAAAATACAGCTGGAACTTGTCAGCAAGCTGAAAAATCATTAGGGAAGGGAAGCCAGAAGATGGACAAACTCTAGGACTATGGACTGTACTTCTTTCAAAAACCCAGCTGAATTCCAGTTAGATCTAGACTTCAGAAACTTAATACTAACCAAACAATTTCCTATAACACTGGTTAAAAGTCTAAACTATGTTTTCTTTAAACTGATAATAAACATAGTGGCGGATATAATTGAAAGTCAAGGTTTTGGGAAAGAGCTTTAAGCAACTAAATTTACAGACATCCCTAGTGACAAATCCATGGAAGCAGGTGGACATCTAAGCTGAACATTTAATCTGTTTTCACACAGCCAAAGCTGTAAATAGGAAGAATCTACAAGATGAATTGGTGAAACTAAAAAAAATTTACGCCCCCAAATTTTATGTAATGAAACTTTCAATATCTCAGCTAAATTCCTGCCAAATTCAGGATCCATATGCACTGTTACAGAGTTAATTTGAATTTTGAATTTAAGGTGTTACTTCTTCACTGGTATATAGCATATTTGATAAAGACTGATTTGTAGTTGAAGAGATGAAATGGGATAGTACAGGAGAACATGAGGAAACAGACAGGAAAAATAGAAGCCGTAGAAAGAGGTTTCACTCAGGTGTCTGTGTAAGTTGCCAGCTTCTCTGCCCATCAGAGGATAACTGCAGGGACCATGGCAGTGTCTGGCTTTTGCACCCTCATAGGAGTTTTCATTCACAAGATCTGCAGGGGGAAGTAAAGAAACAATGCCACTTTTTCCCTGTCTTGTTGCCCACAAGATCATGTGAATAAAATATGTCAATGACTTTGAAGGGCATGCTAGGCTGGATGACTGTAAATTACAATTGTTCTTCCTCTCTGTGTTCAGCTTATATTTTCTGTACTACAACCCAGCCAGACCACACATCCTTAATTACTGGTAGAAGTCACTAATTTTTAATACACTAAGTAAATGCATTAGAGACTTGTGTAGGCCAACCAAAGGGGAAGAGACGGTTCCACAATTGCTTAGATATAGATCTTATAGTGGAAGAGCAAATAAAAACATGGATGCACAACCCAGCTGGTGAATCACACAGATATGGACAGATTTTGTCTACCTGGGATGATGTCCTCATTTCCAATTTCATATCTTTATTGCAAAGCTGTGATTCAAGTATGCATTTGGGAAAGGCAAGAAGAAAGAGCATCAGCTGCACCAGTCAAGTATAAATCATAATTCACAAAGGGCATTCTTTCTTTAAAATACTGTTACATCTAGGTATTTTCCTAAAATCAAAGAAAACTTAGTAAAAACCCTTGCAACTTAAGAAGACCTCACACAGTAAGATAGGAAATGTTTGCTTCCTGACAGAATTTATTTCCTACTTAGAACTAAATAATTTTTATAATCTTGTTCCATCACACAAAATAAGCTGGTCAGACCTGCTTTAATAACTGACACACAGGTAAAGCTTTATCAACTCCATCTGTGTATATGCAAAATTAAAAACAATAAAATCACTTTTTTAAAGGACAAGTCAAAACATGGATATTTGAGTGCTTCTATTAAAAAGTGAAATATTTTCACTTTCAAATAGTTTTATAAATATTTTAAGATTTGCTTTGACAGATGGAGCTGAGTAAATTTAATTTTGCTGTGACTGCAGGACTTTGAACTTTGGGTCTCAAAAGACCAGATATAACTAGCTGGGCATTCAAAATTAAAATCCTGTATGATGCAGGTAAGTTTTAGTTTCTGTTCGAGATTAATTCTTTCAGTTGTCATGTACCAGCCTCAAAAATGAGTATTTGGCAAAATAAATAATGAAAGGTTATCTGTCTAAATGAGAGCACACCCTGGACAGTGATAGTCTTTAGTATTTCAACATCCCCTAAGCCTCAGAAACCTGAGTTAGGCTAGCCTGAGCCCCCTGATACTTATTTCATTTGGAACAAGAGTTCTTAAGCCCTTACATGGAGCCCCTCTTGTATCTGTATGGATGAGCACCTCAGTGATGTACAGACACCTCCAGTGTGACCCCAGCCACAACACAGAGGGACTGGGAGACTTTGAATGCAAAACCTCCCTTTTCTGCTCCCTTATAGGAACTAGTGCTGATCTCCTGTTTATTATCACTTTGACTCAGGAGGTTGGCTGGACAGCAAAGTCACTGAAGAGGGATGACTGGAGCTAGGGTGTCTGTGCACCATCAGATGTGCCTCACTCGCTGAGCTGAAGGAAGCAGTGTGCTGGTGTGACAGGATCCACTTATACTGGCATTAGCTATGCTAAGCCTGCCTGATAGATAGAAAACTTCTGTCTTCAGAACAGATTTTAGGCACATTTCATCAGCCCAAGTTTAATCCTGCTGACAGCATAGCATGCCTACTTTAATGCCATCTTTCTTTTCAGAAAATTTCCCCCATCTTTTCTCTGCAGCTTTTACCACAGGGTTCCTAGGGGTGTGAAGGGTGAGGAATTGTTAGCAAGAGGTCACGTTCCTTTACCCAACAGATTTGATGCAAGTCCTAGACTAAAGATTAAATTATTAAAGTTAAATTATTCAGCTTCATAACTAGTGGGATTAGATAAGGCAGTGCATGTTTCTTAGTGCCTAGCCAGACTCAAAGCCAGTAGTAACTCCTAGTAGTTGTTACAGATTATTTGTCTTCTGAAAACATCCATCCACTGCCAAACATTTTCCAGTGAGGCTGGAAACAAACAAGGGTTTTTTATATATTTTATTTAGCTGTAAAATGTGGGGTTTTTTTCCTTTTTTGTTTTAATGGCTTATATAATAGCTCCAGCAATTTCAGTAAGACACAGCATCTTCCTCCTCACAATCTCTGAATAAGCATCTCTGCTGGTAGCCCACACCTCTCCTTTTCTACCCCTGCAGCAGCTTCTGATTTGTTCATCTTTGCTCTCTGCAGGGAAGGTACCTCAGCTGCCTTGCATTCATTCTTCATTCAGCAAAATGTGGAACAAATGTTCAGTGACAGCCTGTTGCACACCAGTTTAATAGTGCATAAAACAGAGAGGCTACTGCGAGCAGCTTTTGGAAATTCAGCATTTTGTATTTAAAGCTATTCAGCTTTGTAGTAATGTGATGGTTCACTCTGCAGCTAGACTTCCAGAGATGTGTGGCTTTATGTAAAGTAGTATTAATGTATTTCTAAGACACGTCTGGATTTTGAGTAGAATCCTTTGTAAACTACTATGATATGTTTCAGATATTGTGAGAGGAGGGGTCAATAATGCAAATATCCCACTAACCTCAGCAGAGTACTTCATGCTCCATGTTCTCCAGGAAGTCAATAAAAAAGTTTTGAAGACACAAAAAACATCAGAGCAAATTAAATTAATAATCATATGTTTCTCTGTTGAATAAATATTTCTACCTACTGGAAAAGTCTTAAGTGCTTGTTTAAGCACTTCCTTACCAGACCATATGTCTTCTGACCACTAGTGAAGCTGTTTTGTTTAAGGGGAGAGGGGTTTGTATTAGAGAGGAAAACTGCGACCGATTTTTCAAACTTGAAATGCAGACTTGGAGATACATTGTCCCAAGTTTCCTTTTTTTTCTTCCTAGCCTCTCCCTCTGCTCTTGCTTCATTTTCCCCTTTTGAACTCTAAGCAGCCCCATTTTTTTTTTTTTTTTTCAGATTTCTCTCTCTCCAGCACAGGTCATGCCTCATTTTCAATTCCTTTCTCCTTGTATTTCTATCCCCCTGCCATACCTTGGAGGGGTTATACACTTTCCCTTTGTAGCACCTGCTACACATGGAAGAAGTCTCTCCATCTCTTCCTGTGTGATTGGCAAGTGATTTCAGTGAGGTATGAAGAGGAGCAGCAGTTCCTATGAGGATCTCTGGCATCCCTGTGTCTGGTTTTCTTCCCTGGCTGCTGGGCATCCCTATTTAGTCATGTGTTCTGCCTACTACATGAAAGACTCCATTTTTTCCCAGGGCTGAAGATGGCAGTGCAAACCTATTTGTATCCTTTCCTCTTAGAAGGCTGTACTTATTTTGTCTGTCACAGGATAACTGCTTTCCCAGCAAACTTTGCTAAAGGCAAAACAATGGAGGCTCCTTTCACTGCTTAAAGAGCATCTCTGGGGTTGCAGGAGAACTTATTGAGTCTTTCCAATTGCTCTCCCTTCTGTTGCACAGGCTTCCCATTGGCAGCCAGCACTTCTGAGTCCAGCCAGGAGATATTATTGCAAAAGAGAAGGGAAGTAGCTATTCAAGCCAAGAGCATCCTTTTACACATAATACTAAGTTTTATAAAAGCATTTGGTGGTCAGGCATCTTTCCCTGCCTGCAGTCAATCCCTGTTAATGTTTTTAAGCATCTTTGCCTTCCTTTTCTAGTTGTACATTGAACATAAATGACATTTGAAGAAATACTTTCATATGTGGTTGGTCTCTTAAGACTAATCTTCTAAGAATAAGTCAATCAAATGCAAATCTATTTCCCAACACCATATAATATGTCATCTTAATATAGATATCTTTCCAGGCAGTATGGTTTCCCTAACAGCAAAAAATAGAAAGCTGTTCTCATGGAGGGGGTTGGAAATAGTAAAACACTGATGAAATAATACTATTGCTACATAGGCAAGGAACCTCCAGATTGCCACTTGCCATGAGTCCTGGTTGTTGTCTGCAGCTGGTAACAAAGCTAATAGTGCCTCTGAAAAGCTTCCAAACACCTCAGTGGTTTGCCTCCATTTACCTCTGGCACACCAGCAATATTGTCAGAGGGAAATCTACACCATCACCAGTTCTTTGTGAACATGAAGTAACTACACAGAACAAAAATCAGTCTCAGCTCAATTTTCAACCCTGCCTGGATTTTAGTGAGGCAAGAAATAGGTGACAGATCTTTAAAGAGTCATCACCTGCTAAATAAAACTAGAAAAATCCAAGTAACTCCTAGCTGAATGTTCTTACCTTCCATCAGTACTGGAACTGGGAGGTGAGCAACATCAAAGGGAAGCATTTTCTGTGTATGACCTTTCTTACAGCAGTAGGTGAGTACAGCACTTTTCTTTCAGGTATAAAATATTGTAACTATAAAACTGAGCCTGTTCTCAGTTTTCCCTTCTTTTCCTCAACAAGCAAATGATAGTAGAAACACTAACTTTTGAGTATAGAAAATAACAGGAAAACTTCTCAATTATCAGCTCTGTAAATACCCTATGACATTAAAAATATTTAATAAGAAATACCATCTTTTTATAAGAAATATCACCTTGATTTATATAATGAAAATTACATGTTAAATGTTAAATTAGATGTTAAATGAAAATACATTTAACATCTCCAAATAATAAAATCCTATTGCTCTACATAAAATAACTGGTGGATCACCAGGGTTAATTTTCCTGAGAACTATTGAAGTACTGAACAACAGAATGAGAATTCAAACAGCAGTAACGTGCCAAAAGGATTATTTCGTTCACTCTTTCATATATGCAAAAATGGAGTGACAAATCAACTCCATCAAGACAAAACTGCAGAGAATGCAGCAAGGAGTCTGTATTTTTACCTTTGTTCTTACAAGAAGAACAATTGAAGGTTTGCAAAGTGCATTCTGGTCTGTCAAAAGCACTCAATGTTTGAGTCACCACAATGCCTGTGACCTGGAACGCCTACCACTTTCTCTGTGTTGATTAAACTTCATTAGAGGTGAAAGAACTACATGGTGTTACAGGAGAGGGGAGGAGGCAGCACTAACAGGCCACTTTCCAAGCAGATTTCCCAGAAATAGAGCAATTAATAAAGGGCCTTAGAAATGCTTTTCATGCACTTCTATTTATTATGTCACGAAGTGCAAACTAAAAGCTTAATGAATCATAAAACACAGCATTTTTATGATTATTTCTTCATGCCTACTCCAGATCTGTCAAAATAAACAAGGATAGTAATACACAGGCAGAATTTGGATCTAGCTTACCCTCAGCCAAGGTCGTATACACAAAACAAATGGTTCTGTGAAGAGAGCTCAGGAGCCTGATTTGCCATAGATTTTATCTGTGAGCTCGGTTCACTGGGAGCAAACTGAATGTGCATTTTAAATTTTATCTGGATTTCGGATAGTCATGGCAGTTCTTCATGTGGAATCTTTTGTGTCTGGGAGGAACTGAATCCTTAGAAGAGGCACTCTCCCTTGTTAGGTGCACTCTTAAAACATCTCTCCCCTCTTGGTAAGGAGGACCTGATTTTCATAAACAAATAATAAGGTAAATTGTTTGGAGATTGCTGCTGCTTTCCAATTTGGTTAAAATTTGCTAGTGAGTTAAAAAGCTGCCACAGCAGGACAGACATGCAAGACCACATCCAAATCACATGATTGCATAAGCCCCTCTCCTTAGAAAACCAGAAGAGGAATCCTGAGACCTACAGAAAGAAAGAGCAATTTAAGCAATATACTGACAATACCCAAAAAGTGCTTCCTATTCTTGTCCACAACAAATCTACACACTTGAAAGAAAATTATTGAGGCAACTATTGTCCACAGATTAAAAACATCTTAATGGCACATTAGTTTTACTTTTCCTTACAGTAAACCCAACTGAACTTCACTGAGCTACTATCAAAGAATGCATGCTTCATCACCCTAATATCAATAAAGCAATATAGTGCATCAAAGAAATGTTTCCTAGTGAATGACATTTCTCACTGTAGAAGCAAAAAACCTTCAATATAATGAATTTCTTAGTTTTTTTTTCAGGTCTCTGTTCAGATAGGAGAATGAGGATTTAATTGCTTTAAATTTTTTTTTTTTTTTTTAATCCTGTAAGCCATACAGTTTTGTTTTAAACAGTACTTTTCACTATAAACAAGATCAAAGCAAACTTTCAGAAAACACCTCCTTGGTTCTGCTCTGGAAAATTGTCTCCTTTGTTTCCTTTTCCCTCCCCATGAGCTATTTTCGGTGTTTCCACCAAGTTGTTAGTCATAACAAGTTACCAAACCTGGGGGGTGTTAGGTTTGCAATGAAGCAGAAACAAGTAACGGATGAGGTTCTCTCCTAATAGCTTTATCATATGAATGACACAGAAAGTGTAGCACCCTGGGCATATTGATGCCACTTACTTTGAACCAACAATTTAATCGTATTTTATAAGAAATTATTTCTGACAAATAGTCCAAATGGGCTTCTCTTCCACGAGAGAGGACAAACTTATGCTGTCCTAGAAAAATTTGCACAGGTGATGGGGACAGGGTTATATGGCACAAGGAAGAGACCTTTGCCCTAAATTGAGATCTGCATTACTAATGATGGAATAACGGCAGCACGTGTAGCTTTACTCCCAGCTTTACACACACCTCCCATCCTCTCTGTTGCCTGTGCTCCCAGCTGTAACCCTTGCTCGGTTCCCTCCCCTGCTTTTCTCCACCCGCAGGGGCCGCAGAGCTCCGGGTGCGCCCCAGCCGTGCCGGAGCAGCAGCGCTGGGAGCGCAGCCCCTGTGCTGCACAGAGGGGACACGACCCCTGCCTCTGTGCCAGGTTCTGCAGACTGCAAAGAGCTCACTGGACTTTACTGAACTGCGCTTAGGTGGGTGATGCTCGAGGTAAACTAATCTTCAGCTGGGGAACCCATCCGCGAAAACTTTTACAACTTCTTCAGTGCAGCTGCTGCCATCAGTGCAGGAGCATCATTCGAGTGCAGCGCTGCTCCAGGGGCTCAGCTCAGGAACGCAACCCTAATCTCTGGTACTTAACAAAGAGAAGGTCTTTGTGAATACTTAGATTGGTAGGTAGATTAGATTTGATACCATGAGAAGGGACTATAAACCCAAAGATTTTCTGAGATCTAGCATCACTCAAAGGAGCAAATTACATTGTTTCCTTGCTTCAGAATTAGCTGCAGTCTCACTACCAATTTTTAATTCTCAAGATTTGCTCCTTGCAATAGATACTGTTTAAATTCAAGACCTTAGTGTTTCTTGTGCTTAATGGAGCACTCACACACAAGAAATACAGACATCATCTAACAAACATACTTGGAGTCCTGTTTTTTCCTGGTGTGGGGTAACAGCAGATTTTTTTCTTACTAATTATTCAGGTACACAGAAGTAGCTGGTTGGGAAGTTTGTGTACAGAGACAAGTTAGCAAAGTGCCAAGTTCCAGGAGTAGCCTAAGTTTTCGTTATGGAGGTAGCCTTTCTCACCACAATCATGCTTTGTCTTTTTACAGACAAGCCGTACCCGTTGCCACGTGGTTGTTTTTCTGATGGCCTCCTCTCCCAGGGCAACAAAATCCCCAGCAAGCAGCAGTGACTGCTACAATTTCCGAGAGCAGAAATAAATGCGCATTCAGGACTGATCTATTAAGAGCCTTTATTTTCCTTGCCCCAGCCCATGATCTGTGTTTTGCATCAGTTACAGAAGCAACTAAACAATTCTGAAACCCGAGCAGATGAAATTGTTTCAGTCTCTCCCCACCACGAAGGAGCTCAATCCACCTCTGGCAATTAAACTTCTAAAACTCAAGGTTTTTCATTCAACTAAGCATGTATGTTTTTCAAAATACACACACTCTGGACTTAGAGTAACCCAGAAATAAGAAGGAATTAATGCAGACAAGAACTTTAATGCTCTCATACGTATAACATTTGTAAATATCTTATCACTTCTGAATTGTTTTCTCATCTCTAAATGGCAGTTTGCCAGTGACCTCTACCTCCTGAACTTCTCTGTGTGAGCTAGATTCAGTGCAAGCATCAGCACATGTTAATATTTCTATTTTTGCACCAAGTACTAGTTTGTGAAATGACAAATATGGTAGCACAAACTCAATTCAATAGAGGCTTATCAAAATCACATTTTTGCTGGTGAGAGTTTGTTGAGATCTAAATGAAGCAAAATTATTTGTCATGTGTAGCTTTGGGGGATTAGATTTGCACTAATTAGAAGTCAGCCCCCTTTTATTGTCTTGAGATATTAAATAGGACTGCTCAGAACTCATTTTGTTTTCTTGCTAGAAGACAATACACTTGAGACATGCTGCATTTTCCACCTCCCTACCACATCCCTTGTGGGTTTATCACACATGCAAATAATTGTCTACCATTATTCTACAATAAAACATTCAGATTTAGCACTTGGGTCTCCTTCAATATGGCAGGATGCAAATCCACACACCTTCCAAAAGTAATAAAAAAGGCTTCTTCCTTTATAATTTTTCATTTTTCAAATAATTCTTATACCCTAAGAGGACTTATTTCTAGCTCAAGATCCTTTTCTGGAAAGTTTCCCCCCAGTTTCCTGTTTCCATTCAGCCATAAGAAGGCAGGATTCAAATCCTTCCTTTACCAATTTCTTTCTCATCACTATACAGCAGCAGAGCTCATGGCAGAATCTCATCAAGTACTCTTCTTGATTCTGCCTTCAAAGAGAGACATTTTAAGAAATGTGGAAGAAGGTATAGCTTATACTGCTTCCTAGAATGGACCTAAGAGAATGTCAAGAGAGAGAATAAAATTGCAAAGGAAGATTTCTGCATGAACAGATCTTTATTATAAGCATTTTAGCTTTGGATCCTCTATTTCATTCTGTCCTAGGTTACAATGTAAAGACATGCCCAAAAGTAGGTATTCTATCATCCTCTGCTGAAGCCAGGTGGGGCAATGATTCTTACCTCTGTGGGAGATATTCTCTGCTAATGGGCCAGCTGTTAAAAACCAGCTGGGGCAGTGTTCTTTATCTTTCCCATGACCCATCCTACCTCGAGGAGCAGATCTTCTATTAATGGGCCACTGAGTCCCACTGCATGACTGATAAAATTACACTATCCCATGAGAGATGCTCCACCCAGGGGAGGAGCTAAACATTTCCTACCTAGATAAAAATTGAGATTTGGAACACCAAAGCAGCCCTTACCTGCTGGTTTCCAGAGGACAAGAGCTACCAGACCTTTCTGCGGGATCACTACTTCAACAAGACCACTTCATCTGGATTGCTACCACCACCTGAACTAGCGGGGTGTCAGGTTGTATTCTGACTCTGTCAGTGGTTTTCTTCTGTACTATTGCATGTATTTTCTTTTTTTTTTTTTCCCTATTAAATTGTATTTCTGACTTGGAGTCTCTTACTGGTTTTGTTTTCAAGCCAGTACACATTCTAATGTGATTACTAGCAGGACTATATCACCAAAAGTGGTCCAGTATGCAACTGCATTTTTGGACAGCAGAGCCTAACTTATAGTTGTAATAAAACAATGTTTCAGTCAATTATTTATTGTATTTTAAACCAGAGACAGAGCAGGTAAGATGTCAATAGTACTTCTTGCTTCTTTTGCCAGAAGCTGACATTTTCAGGCAGGACTGATGAGCTTTTTTACTGTACCAGCTGAACCAACAAGTGGTTGGCTCACTTTGGAAAGATCCACCCAGGGACCAAACTCAAATCTAAAAAAAGGCATGTCCAATTTGTAGTTCAAACGTAGCCCCAAAAGTAGTACATACACAACTATATGCCTAAAAATTAAAATAAATATGCATATAAGCATATACATGTAAATGGGTAAAACGCCCCTCTGCTCTCGTTTAGCTGTCCTGATCAAAAATACTACAAGAGAACAGCTGGCATTCAACATTATGAACAGCACAACTTTGGGCAGCCTGCATTTGTCTCGATTTTGTCAATTGTTTTAAGAAATTGGACATGAAGAGGCTCTTATTTGTGTGACTTCCTTCACTGTTAAGGGCTAGATAACCCTGAATAACAACAGAGGAAGAAGCAGAATGGATTTTACTGCCCCAGCCATCTTGCTCAGATTTGGTTCTCACTCCTCACCTTTCAGACAGCCCTGTCCATATCATAGTTCCTGCTTTTTCTTTTGAAGGAATCTTAAGGAAGGGACTGTTTTGGCTGATGTTGGGCAGGCAGGTATATGATCCATGGAAGTTCTAGAGCAGGAATGCAAGAAAATATTTCTTACCACCAGCAAGGCCTGTAACTTCACCACTGTCCAGAAAGAGAACACAGCATAACTTTTGGACATGTCCCATATGCAGGATATGTTTCACTGCCCTCTGCAGGAGTATCAAAATGTGACTCAGCTACAGTGCCAGAACCTTTCTGCAAGCAGACACAGTCCCATTGTTGCTTCTTACTAAAATTTGAAAGTGTGGCAGTTGCGGCCCTGATTTCAAAGTAATGACAGAAAATGTTACCACTCCAGAGACTTGCAGTCACAGCTCCACTAGAGAGAAGCATGGCCCTTAATCAGTTGTAAGAGTTGCCATGCATAAAATTGTTTATTTGCCAGGTATCTCAGATAATTTCCTGCTGGGTAAGGAAATATCTTCTCTATGGGGCAAGGGTAACTGTAGCACTGGAAAAAGCAATGAGTTGAGATCACACCAATAGTCTGCTACCAAAGCTTCTTTTAAGTCCCAGGGACCATTCTCCTTTCTTTTTCATCACAACTGGTCACTGGTGAGCTTGGTTTATGGTGACTTCATGACTGGAAGTTTCTGCTGACTTCAGTAGGAATTGGGCCAATACAGATGCTTTTCAGAACTAATGTCTGAAATGCACCTCAAAGTTAAAAGTAAAGTATTCAAAATAAGGCAAATAAAATAACAAAAAAAAAAAAAAAAAAAAAAAAAAAAAAAAAAAAAAAAGAAATCCAAAAACATAGCAGTGTCTCTATTTGGTGAAACTGGAAGGTTCACAGTGAGCCTTGAAGCACACTTCAGTTATGATCTGGCTTGGTTTTGGGGCCTCTAGTTTAAAGGATATCTCTCCTTTTCATGCAATGAGACTGAGTCCAAGTTCTGTACAGAATTTTCTCCTAGCATCAACATTTTAGTTACCTTCCTAGAATCTGAAAATGGGGGGAAAAAATCTAAACTCTCACCTTTTAACTTTTTTGGGAACTTGAAAGTGCTGAACTTGCTGATAAATATTAAGAAGATTTTCACTGTCATCATGATAAGTTGGAAACAAATCTTTCACTGAGACTAAAAGTAGTGGAAGTAAAGCTCTAATTAATTTCAGGAGAGCACAGACAGTCAAGTCTGATAATTCTTCTACAGGTTCAAAAGAGAAGAGACTGAAAAAGGCTTTGAGTCATCTGTCATTTATGCTGCCCTAATATACATAGGCTACAGAACTTCTTCTGAGAGCAAACTCAGACTAAAGAGGAATTCTCAAAGCTCATTATACGGTACTTGCAAATGAGTTGAAGTGCTAAGTCTTTGATTTCTGGAGTTGCCAAACACTGGCTCAAATCCCGACCCCCTAGCATACAGCCTACACAACCAGGACATGCACTGAGGAAATCAAGAGGGAGACTTCTTTCCTCCTTAAGAGTTTGAGCTAACAATAGAGCCAATTCCAATTCATACACAGCTCTCAGACACATCTTTTCTCCACTGCAATGGCAAACATGCTGATGTATCTCAGTGCCCTAGAGTGTTTCTTTCTCTGTCCCTGGGGAGACTCCAGTAGCTCCCTCCAGGCTGTATAGTGTTGGTCTCCCTGTATGACAGACCCACTGCCTGCATGGCTCTGCCTGGGTGTTCAGAAAGAGTTGGGCAGCTGTACAACATATTGCACCAACCTGCAAAGAGTACCTTGTAAACAAAAAGACAACTGTGAAATACTAGAGAGTTCCCAAACTGTCAGCTCCCTGCTGCAATGCTATCAGCCCAATCCCCATTACCATTTGTTACAACACTGTCCAGAAGGGCAGGAGCATTTCAATAGGAACATATTCTCTAGCCAGGCTACAGAGTGGGCAAGTGTGAGAGCTGTGCACCACAGGATCAGTTTAGAGGCAGCATTATGCACCTGGAATTCTGAGGCAAGGCTGTGGTGTAGAGTAAGCCAGCTAAAATTCTCATTTCATTCTTATGGCTGTTTACAGTGGGTAGGGAGGGGAGAGAATGAAGAAACACTTTCCTACAACAGCTTTTCCAAAGTGTCATCTGAACATAGAGGATTAAGTCCTCTACTGACATAGACTGACATAAATCAATTGCCTTTAAGTACCACAGCTGCATTAGATCTGGCCCAGAGCTTCTTCAGGTCATCAGAAAATATATTATTAGTTACTTTTGGCATCACTAGGACTCCTTTATTTCACTCCCTGGAGGCAAAAACAGATACAGAGTTACATGACTGAAAATATCCTCCATGTGATTAACTCTGAGATCACTGAAAACTCAAGGTATGAGCCCTGTATTTCTATTGGCTTTATCAGATTGAGCTGCTGTACAATTCAAAAGCTGAGTCAAACTTTAAAATTGCACAATCAAAATAATGAGGAAAACTTTCCACAGTCTCAACAGAAAACAGTCTAAGGTAATGGTTTGGGTGTTTTTCTTAATATATGGCTTGACTACATGGTTCTGCTGTTTGGGTATAACTTTTCTTTTCTAGTTAGACCCATACTGTCTGGGCTGCTTACAGAGTGCTGGTAACATCATCAAGGCTATGTCTGATCACTATGCTGGGAGCATACTAGATGGAAAAGGATTTATGAATGTCAAAAAACTCCAGAGGAACAGGCAGCTTACAGCCCAAGGGGGCAGAAATAATCCTTCTAGTTAATCTCTGCAGAGGGCTTTGTAGACACCACATAGGATATCCATCTCCAGGGGGTTCCAAGAGGAAAGGAAGAGAGGGAGAGTGTGAGCAGTTGCAAACATATCATCAGTTGGGCTTAAAAATACAGGCTCTCCTACTTTGTGGAGGACAAATGGCTTGGATTCCCTGTGATCTTTTCTATCTCACTGGGTTTTTTTGTTTGTTTGGGGGGGTTTTGTGGTTTTTGGGGTTATTTTGTTGTTTTTTTTTTAACTGAGGTCTAATTTATTCTTTTAATCCATAGTGGAGAAGCTGCAGGCTCCTCAAAGGTAAATCACAATTCATTTAGTAGAGGTTTTCTGGGTTACAAACTAGTCTCAGGAATTATATATAGCTTTTGGTTTGATTTCAAAAGCACTTAATATTGAGGTCTAAATTATCTAATTAGTCTTTTGGTCAACAAATCTTTCATTTCTTCTAATGATGATGATGAATCTTAATTATTGTTGTGTTGCTAGATCAGGCCACAAATTAAGTAAAATGTCATGCAGTTGGTCGGCAATCACAACATTGTATTTCCATTTAACATAAGCATGTTAATGGTTAAGTTTGGGGAACATATTTTGCATGTTTTTCACAATTTCTGCCTCCCTTTTCAGAGTCAGAGCAATGAAATAAAGTGCCTATGGAGCAGGGTAGCAAGTGTCCAGGAGACCTTTTTATGGGATGTTGTTACAAACTCGTCTCCAATGTACCTTTCTTCTGTAGCTCCCTAGAGGGAAAATTGAGGTGATGTTATCAGGCTGATCTTTATGATACTAGTCATCTGTTTTTCCTGCCTGGGAAGAAATGTATACCACCAGATACCCCTGTGGTCACAAAGAGAAGTGGATAACATCTCACTGAATTTGGACTACAGTTCTCACATCTTTTGCTGAAATAAATAGTTCATGATAGTAGTGGGTAGCCAGGTTTTCTTCTCTTAAATACACAGTTAGAAAAACCACCTACACTTAATAATTTCAGGGCACCTACTATTTTTCTTTGAGATCATAAAACTTCTTAATAATCTATAAAGACACTTCTGTTGCCTACAGCAGAGAATGCATCTTGTGTCATCCTCAGGCTTGGAACTCTCTTGTGTCACTCAAGGGGCAAAGCAACTTCAATTCTCTTTCCTATTGCTAATTAGAAAGGAAAATAGATTGGTTGGCAATCATTTATATCACAACTAGTGATTAAGAGGAGCTCAGGGACTATTATTTCATAAAATTAGGGAGTAGTGAATTTAAGGGCTGGTCTAGCAAGGGATAAAGTTTTTACTAGGGGTCTAGAAATATAAACCATGGGCTTTAAAGCTTCTTGCTCAGAGTCCTCAATTTTTAAAGACCTTATGCAGTTTGGCAGGGTCCAAAGTGCTTGGCCAAACTTGCATATCAGGTGCTTTCCATCTAAATAAGCCAAGGAGAGTGGGGTCAAAACTGAAGGAAGCTGCTGTGTTTTGGGTTTGGTGCATCAGGAACACTGTGGGAGCAGGGATCATCATAACAGCTGATGATATAGTCAGTTTAAACTACCCAAGGCAGTGAAATTATGTCCTTTGATTCTATCTATGCTGCTTTGCAACAGTTCCATATGGCAGCTTAACATTCACCCTCCCTCTATCATCAATGGTAGGACACTGCTGAGCAGCCTTTCATATAATACTGAGTGCATTTAGAACTTTAAAGGATAAATTTAAACAAACAGGGCACCTGCATGCAAAGCTTTTCCTTTTGGGCTTTGTAGAACAAAAAATCTGTTCAAAACCTTCCTCTTTCTGCTTTAGCAATTTTTTTTTTTAATAAGTACTGAAATATTCTGATATAACTTGTATTATTCTTAACTAAAAGTCTGCACCAGCCCAAGGTATTATTTTAACCTTACTCATGAATGGGCAAGGCTAAAAACTGAATATTTGAATTAAATGTATTAAATCAAATATTCCACATCTACAATCCAACATTAAAAGAAGTCTGTAGTTTTTTCATATCATTTTGTCTCACAGTAATCATCAGAACACAAAAATATTATTGCATCACTCAGTTTTCCAGTTTGGCAGCCACAATAAAATAAAAGTTAGCACTAAGGCAAACAACCTTTTCATCACTAAGCACTACACATGCATGAACTCTTACACACACATCTCATTGTCCTGAAGCAGTGCAAGAAGAGTCCTCCAGGAGGCACAAAGCAAGTGAACTGGCACTGCTTTATGGATTGCACAGATGTGCAAGCTGGGCACTGAGGCTGTGCTCTTCCACAAAACACCAAACTCTGCTGTGCCACAGCACAGGCACTGCTTTGGGGACAAGTGAAACAGCCACAGGTAAGGAGACCTCTACTACCAATGGTATTTTTAGATGGTTCAAAAGAAACTAAATGAAGTAACTATATGATAATCCTTAAACAAATAAAAAGCCAACCCTTGAGATGGATAAACCAACTCTTCTATTTCTACCTCTTACAAAATACTTTCACTTGTGCATTTAGCGTACGGTTGTGTGGAAGAGTGAAAGAAATTTGGGGTTGAAATAAAAAAGAATAAATGCTGGCAAACCTAAAAGAAAGCTTGAGTGACCAAGACTGAAGTTTCCTATTTAAATCTTCCCCATCCAACCACAGAAATTCACTGCACACAGGCTTATGCCCTGTAGCTCTTTTCCTCTTGGCTGTATCAGCTGGTGCTTGGGAGAGCAAACCTGTTATTTTGAGGTGGCAGTATTCCTGATAACTTCTGAAATTATCAGGACTCGACTAATTAGCTTCTGAAATTAGCTTCCTGAAATTAGCAGGACTTAGCAGAAGAACACTCCCCTTTCCTCTGCAGCCTTTGTCTTTGGGGGATGAGGAGGAAGTGGACATCATTTGGGCTGCTGTAAATTGATTTAAGAAGTTACCTAAAGTATTGCCTCCTTTCATTATTTTTGCCCCAGGTTCAAACATGATGTTAAAAAATAGAAGACATAACAACATGACCTATATTCTGTATTAGATGTTACCAACAGATGAACTATCAACTATCACAACTAACACTTGGCATCATCTTTCCCAAAGACCTCATGATTACAGCTTTAATATTTGTTTTCTAACCAGATTCTGAAATATTTAATAGTCACTCTGTTGGCAACCATTCCTAGCATTAAGCTTAGATGCAACGACAGCCACACAAAAACAGGAAGAGGAATGTAGAAATAGACCTGAGTTTTTACAACAGGAAGTTTTAGGAATGAAATGAGCTGTCACAGAAGTCCGTAATGCATCTTCCCCCTTGCTTCATTTTCACAGAGTGTCAGCACAGCTGTGATGAACTTGAGAATGATTTTACAGCCATGATATTTTTAGGGAATTGCAGTTGGGTATTAAATTAATTCCCTGCTCCAGCCAGTCCTGATTGCTTTATTTAAGGGAAGGGGCTGCTCTGAGCTTCAATTACAATTCTCTGGCTTGCTGTCCAGCTTGTACCCCCATCTGCTGTTCTCTGTTTTAAACCCTGTAACTTGTTTATTAATTTGAGTTCTGCCTAACTATTCTGAAGAATTCAACAAGGAGTTTGCATACCTGCCACAACAGATGCAGTCAGAAGAGTTTTGAAATGAAAAAGCAGAATGAAGCATAAAAGCATCATTGAAGACACTAAGTTTTTTTCTGTAAAGAGAGCACTGGAGAAGCAGCCACTGTTTTTTCTAGCACAGTTTTCCTTCATAGCTACAGATGCCATGTGTGAAGTTTTATCTTTCATGGAACTGGAAGAGCAGCTCTGCATCTGTACTGTCAGCTGGGCCATAACCCTGCAAACACTGAGTGCTCACACTGCCAGAGCAGCCAGTGCAGTTTTCTTCTGGCATCCTTTACAATTCAACCATCACAGGTAGAAGGCAGAGTAAACTCTGAGTAACTAGGATTCAGTCTGTGTAATGATAACACAATCCTGTTGCTTGCTTGAAGAGCTGTGTTGCCTGCAGGTAGCTGCATCATCATCATTTTGAGACTGTTGCAATGACTGTCCTTTGTGCAAAGGAATACAATTGCTCCCATTACTGAAGGACAAGCCCTTTCATCTTTTTGCAATGGCCAAACAACTGCATAAGAACAGCAAGCAACAGGGAAGCACAAACACATTAGAACAAGTTCACATCTATAATTCATTCTCCTCTTGTTGACTAACTGAAAAGGATGACTTCTAAAACAATGCACAGATCACTGTGATAATGTGTAGTTACTTATTCACATGACTTTGGTACTTGAAAGTTTCAGCCAAGAATTCATGTTGCAGTGCCCAGGGCCTTATATGAGGGAACTTACCCAGCTGTCAGCTAAGTGCTTTTCCTCAGTGGAGGAGCCTGGTTATTGTGTGCCCAGCTGAGAGTGAGCTCAAAGCCTGGGACTGCATGTGTGCAGATGCACTGATGGACTGGTGCAGCAGATGA
The DNA here is from genome assembly GCA_030060385.1 of Muscicapa striata striata. Taxonomy (NCBI): domain Eukaryota; kingdom Metazoa; phylum Chordata; class Aves; order Passeriformes; family Muscicapidae; genus Muscicapa; species Muscicapa striata. Next base: position 1,386,380 of record JAREIS010000134.1, read on the forward strand.
TTGTGAGATCACACAGGAAAAAGGTGTTTAGAGGGGGCAAAAGGCAGAGGCTAGGAGTCATCACAGCAGAAATGAGGTTTAATTACTTTGGCAAATCTTGCATTTTAGGTTGTTTTAGTTTATACTCATCTCCATAACATATATAAAATGGTAAGAAGTAGCTGCATGGTGCTGCCACAGAAGGAGAAGATATAGAAAAATATTTCATTTTCAGGACTATGTCAAACCGAATTTTTAGTTGTCCATTTCCTTTTCATTTTCCACTTTGTTCATTTTCATTCATGCTTGCTCATCTCCACAATTTTGTAGAGTATAAGAAGTGGAACAAGCACCTGCTTATCACTCATTTTTCTGCTCATTTATGCAGAGTTCATTCAGTGTGATGGGTGACTTAAAACCAACAAAAAAATTAGATTTAGTTTATGGAAGGAACACACCCAGCTGGGAACATCTTACTTTCCTAAGAATGGACCACTTTGGAATACACCACCTGACAGACAGTCAAGCATGCATCAGTAGAACAAACTACCTTCCTCACACTTATTTCTTCTTGCTGGGATCTCATATCAACACTTACAGAATGAATGCCAAATATCACATGTAAACATTATTAAATGCTCTACATTTCTTATCTCTTTAGAAGTATTTTTAATTGATAGAAGTACTTCTAATTATTCATGTTTTTTATTTTATGTTTATTGCAATACTTTTCCTTGGCAGGAAGACAACTGTTATGTGCACATAAAAAAAAAAGCTATTAGAAGCAGTTTAGCCCCATGAACACTTATCTAGGTATTTGTGTAGCCCCTGGCTATATGAATGTGTTCTTATGCAATAGGATTTAGTAATCTGCAAACAGATTTAATCAGTGCCAACCAAGAGTTCCCAAAGCAAACCTCCACACATGACAAATCAAATATACAATTCAAAAAATAAAAACTCAGCATAAGGTTAGAGTTTTATAGAAACATTATTCCACTGTTTTGTTACATAAATCCCTGAAGAGTGAAGAAACAGAGCTACTTGGTAAACAGGCATAAAAACTCTATCCTGGAATAACTCAGTGACTCAGGAGCTTATCAGAGACACCCCATACCTGAGTTCACAATCTTACCATGTCCTATTCTGGCAAGAATTTTGAACCCGTTTCTCTTTGTCCAGGGGAAATCTCCTAATCATTATCTATTTGCTGCTCTGCTTTTGCATTCTCATAGTGACAAGAATTTAAGGAAAAACAAGTTTCCATTAAAAGATGAGATGAGTCTGTTTTAGTGGCTCAATGGTTTTCTTTGGAAAGATGTCATGTGAAAAACCTCAAAAACCCCCAAACCCTTCATCAGTTCTGCTTCCAGAGACTCTAAAGGATTTTGGAGCCAGGGTTTGCAGAGGGATGCTCTACTTCCCAAGGGACCCTGCCCCCCCTGCTGAAAGCCCCTGAGGTTGGCCCAGGGGCTTTTGGGGTCCAGATTGGACATTATGGCAGAAGCAAGTCAAAGGGAAACTTCTTAGGAAGATCTCCGTGACAAAACAGTGTGAAATCAAGGTATCTAATAGGTGGGGTATTTAATAGTGGGTATTTAAGATCTGAGGGACTGAAGAGAAAAACCACATTTTTCATTTACAGACTGAAGTTACTTGATACTATGTGGTTTGAATTTAGGTTTGAGAGGCAGGGTGGAAAGAAGGTAACATTAAGACTATATTGTAGCAGAGCAAGGATCAAGAAGTGGTGAACAGCTAGGTGGCTGCTATATGAAATTTGCTCTAGGCAGAGGAGAAAATGGAAAGCAATCAAATTGAAACTGCCACATGTGCAGCAGCAGAACCCAAAATATGTGCAATAGAGGTACAAGGGGGAAAATGAGCTTAAGCTGGAAGAACTTGGAATTATGGAAAATTGGAAAACTAGAGTCTTATCCTCAGGATTTTAAAATGAGAGCAAAGGAAAATGAGAAACTGCAGCACCATGTCTGTTATATTTAAGAACTAAACAAGAAAAAGCAGGGAGGAGGAAAAGCCAAGGAGTAACACTTACATGTTTACATTCAGGATAAAGTTATCTTAAAGAACAAAGAACATCAAAACCTGATAGGAGTGCCCTGCAGATCATATTTTGTGGATTTCCTAAACCCTTACATGACCTCTCATTCTGCTTTAGACTAAAGGTTGTCCCTGAGCTCCTGACTGCATTGAATTAGGTTTTGATCACTTCATGTCATTACCATAAAAATTACTTTCAACTTGACCTGAAAACAAACAAGATTGGCTTTTACTGCATTAGGAAATAGTGGGGTTGGTCCTGCAGTGATTCAGACATTGACAGGGAGAAATTTTATTTCATTTTACTCAGATGTACAACTTGGGACAAGAATATTAAAGTTTTTATGATTGCTCTGATGAGTGCCACAATTTTAATACCACAGATTTTCACACAACAGTATCAAGGGAGTTTTAGTACAAAATCACCAATTACTCTTGGAGTCAAAGCAGAGACTCCATAATCCACACAGCAGTGTCCACTTGAAGCCTGGTGCTGGCTGCTGCAATTAACCCCCACTGAACTGAAGGAGTCAGGCTGCCAGTGCAGCCTTCTGCAAAAGCACGAGCTGGAGCTAAAGCAATGGCATTTGTCCACATGGATATTTGCTGTTAAGCTGAGAAAACAACCTGGAATCATAGGAAGGCTGAAGGCATTTGGAGTGACTGAAGCAATGCCACAGGAAGGATTGCACTCAAAGTGTGAGTGCTTGGAGCACTAAGCAGGTGTGCATCACACTTGTTCAGATTGATGATGGAAAATACATCTGCTTTTGGTATGTTCACTGTATAGCAATGGGATATGGTTTATTATGGAATGATGCTGATGCAAGATTAATAATGTCAAAATATTTTCTCCTAGAGAAAATTGCCACAATGTTTCCCACATTGCAAATCCTTGGATCTGAGCTCTGAAACCTGTCTCTTGAAAATTAGAGGAATTCCCAGGAAAGTTTGTCCCAAGAGACATATCAGCATGAGAAGTTTTATCCTAAAGAGTTGCTTAAAGTCTTCTTATAATAAATTTTAATGGATACCTGATACATGCCATTTTCCCACTAATACTTTATAGGCCAGTTGGCACAAGTTCAACACTTTCTTACTGTATCTCTACCACTCACAGAGAGCACCTCAGTGACATTCCCATTTCTCCTACCACATCTGGTCTATGCAAGATTAATATGTAATATCATGAGATTAAAAACAAAAACAACAAAAAAACCCCAACAAGATAAGTTGCTGTGACTAAAGAAATATGGGCAGCCCAAATCTGTGATAAAGACTCTGAAGTATTTCCATAGCCAGTTTTCACTGATTCAAATGACCCATCCTTGTGAAGATGGATCAGTAGGTCTTACAAACAGGTTGAGGGGAACCTAAAAACATTTTTGCATTGTGAGTAGCAACCTCCTTTCTGATAGCTACTCTCTTCTTCCCTTCCTTTTAATTTTAGGCATCTGCTTACCATAGATTTCACAGGCAAGTTCTTTCTACATTTTTCTTTTACCACACTCAAGCCTCATTTAAAAAGAGCATGGGTGAGTGCATTCTTTCAGGAGTCAGTGCCACACAGCAAACCACATTGTTCATCCTGAAGCAATGCTTGGAGGTGTGCCTTGTACAGCTAATGCCCTTGACCCAGAGCCTCTCCACGTCCATCCAAGAAGATCAAGGCAACCTTGAGAAATCTCATTTAGCTTTCAGAGTTGGATCAACTGTTACATCCTTTTTAAAATTAAATTTCTAGAAGGACTGAAGTAGACTGCTTAATGCCCTAGTAACCAAAGCAGAGTGATCCATGGAAATCTCTTCAGCACTGCTCTGACTAGGTTCCTACAGCCTGTTTATCAGCTGAGCACCTTCCAGCCAGCATTAGAAAACACAGCCAAGGTCTGTCACCTGCTCTTTGTTCCAATCTCTGCTCCTGACTCTCACCCCTCACTTCCCCCTAGGCTTGTGCAGCAGAGTCCCTTGCTTTGGTAGCTTCTTTTCTCCCTGAGAACATAAATCCTACTATAGGTTTGTGCTATAGGTTGGAGGATGTGTGACTTGTTCTTGGGATATTTTTTGTTGAAAGCTACAGCAATCTCTAGCTTGCAGAAGAAAGTTTCACTGTCTTAAAGACCATCCCAGGAAAGATTAATCTCTTTCTCAGGCTCATATAGGAAAGTACACTTACAGATGTGAGGTTTGGCTGACAGCTCACTGTGAGCAGTGGGCAATAGATTAACTGAGAGTGATGGACTTTTTAGAGTTATGTCCAGTGCTACTTCTGCTCAAGGTGCTAGAGGCACAGCTGCTCTTGGCAAGGTCTGTGTGCCAGCTCTGGGTGCCCTCAGTGCTGTGAGACACAGTCAGGAGAGCTTCCCAAGAGAAGCAACAGCCACATGTGGCAGTGCTCAGGGCACAGCTCCACTGCTGCTGGAGCCCAGGGCAATGCTCAATGCTGCACCAGACTGCCCCACACGAGTGCAGTCTGCAACTGCCAAGTGTGTGTGGAGGAGTTTGCTGTGCACTGTTGCATGAAACAAATATACCTTCAAGAGCAAAATAAGGGTGTCTGCATCTGTTCCTAACACAAGACATGATGCCCAAGGCTCCCAGACACTCAGAGGAGGAGCTACTAGGATTTTTGTGTTAAAAATGAGGGTCTGCAGGACCTTATAGAAGCATCAGCATCTAAAATGTAGATGGGGCACAAGAACCACTCCTACCTTCCAAGAGTTGGTGTTGGAGAGGTCTTCTCTCTGCAGTGCATTGAGGCATTTTGTTCACAGCAGAACACCCATTGTTGTACCAGATGACAAGGTTGAATAACCTCACCCCCAGAGGCTGTTAACCAAGCTCTGTTACAGTTTAGTACTGCTCTGGGAAAACCTGAGGCATTTTCTCTAGCATGCTATTAAACAGCAGTTTCTCTCTCTGTTTCACTGCTGGCTGGGATGCCAGGCCTTCCTCCTCATGCTTTTTTCTCCCAAAAAGTTCTGCAGTCTAGCAGGGGTAGGAATTCAGTTTTTCTGCCTTGGGAAGTTAACACCAGCACACTTTTCCACCCACCATGTTGAGACATAAGGACTTTCAGCACAATAGCTAAAAATCTATTTTGCTCTCAACAGCATACTTTCAGCACATTTTTCTTGCATTGAGTAGTAAAGTTTTCATTTTTAAAGTGTTTCCAAGTTAAACTGATCTAGTTCCTTGCTCCCAAAGCCATCCATGATGTTTTTGTGCTTTACACAGAAGCCCCAAAGGGCACCAACTCAACTCTGCTCTTCTAAGATAGTCTTTAAGGCATCTTCCCACAGATGATTGAATCTGAACTCCAGATGTCTGCAGGCACAACCTGCAGCAGCAGCAAATTAAAGTACAAGCAACACTGTATGGGTTTGAGTACAGACCTGCAGAAATTCCTGGCTTAAAGCCAGAGCTCAGTAGGCCCTGTCAAGGATGGAAGCAGAGTGCCCTCAGTGGTCAAAGCTGAGGATGGATTCAGAGACTGTTTAAAAAGTGAAGAATCAGTTTCTGGTAGGGAAATAAGAGGAGGAATACCACCACTTGGTTGCCATGAAATAAGAACATCCCATTGGCACAGTCAGTATGGGAGTACTTTCATGAGACAGAGACCAGTAAGACTCAGTCCCATAACATCCCAAAACCCTTTTCAGAAGGAAATCACCAATCCCCTACAAGCCTCCAAGGGGTACAACCAGTTGTACCAATAGAGGCTCTCTTCCCTAGAGCCTCTGGGCAAGTTTGCTTAGGAAGTGAAAACAAAACATATCCCCTTTCATCTCTTCCTCTGCTCCTGGCTATAACATTTCACATGGAGCACAAGAGCTTCTCAGAACTTTCTTCACCTGCAAGTCCATAATGTGGGTCATGTTTCAATGAAGTCTCATGAGGATCCCAGATCTGCAGCTGAGCTCCTGCCAAAGGAGCTACCAAAAATGCCATGCAGGATGCAACTTTGTGTTTAGGCCCATCTTCCCATTTCTGCCACAGCCTCACCCTCCAGCCTCTGGCAAGTCTCTGAATTTCCTTGTTTGCTTGTTCAGCTCCACCCTACCTGTCCCTCCCCAGAAAGGTGGCACAGGAGCAGAGTTAGCAGCAGAGAATTATTTATTTCTTTTCAAGGCACATGCTTAGCATGAGCCCTAAAGCATTAAAGGGAGACCCTCTTCCTCATACTTATTTCAGGAGCTAATACCTGATAAATCCCAGGCTGTATTTAATGTATTTTTCCTCTAACAAAGCAACTCTAAAGCCATCTACTCCTTGTTACCAGTGCTGGCAAGTTGAGGAACTTTCTTAAAGGATGGGTGGAAGATCACAGGGACCTCTACTGCTTCAATAAAAGGAATTTTATTACAATCTGCTCTTTCCTTTTTGTTCTCCATTCAGCATAATAGCAATGTCATCTGATATAGTCACAATTAATTTATGGAAAAGAGGTATCTTATAGCCTTGACACAAACACATTGCATTACCAGGAAGAAAACAGATGCACGGGATAAAACAAAAACAGCTTCCAGCACGGGTTTTCTACAGTCATTGATTTTAACTGGAACTCACTTCCACAGAGCTGCCTTCAGAGACACCAGCAAGAGAAGATCTCCACCCTGGAAGTGCTCATCTCTTCCTCCACAATATTGGCTGGCCAGGCACTGAAATGTAGGTCCACAACTCCCATATCTGAGACATGCCAGGAGAGCTGACATGTCGGCAGAGGAGATGTAGCTGATGGGAGAAGAAAGTATATGAAAATAGGCTGTATTTTATTTGCTGAGAAGGAGGAGTGAGGAGAAGGCACTCAGGTCTTGCTACAGGAGACTCCTGCTCCCAGAGTGAAACTTGCTGCTTACACCAAGGTGTGAGCAACCTGTGGCTGTCATCCCACTCTGGTTCAGACTCTCATCTCCTTTGCAAATCAGCCTGAAATAAACAACGACACCCTCAGATGGGCATGCTGGGTCAGACATATGGTCTCTATATGGCCAAGTCATATACAGAAGAGAGAAGACAAGACAGAAGAAGAGGAGGGAAAGACTCCTGCAGAAGGAGATGGCATTGATCTACTAAAGGCTCCAGCCCCATTCTCCTTAGAGAGAAGTGCACCTCTCACTACAATGTTGACATCAGTACATGCAGTATTCCAGCTCACCTTTTGCCTTTCTAGAATCCATGTTAACAGCTAAATGCATGCATGCAGGGCATTAAGCTGATGCCAGACAGGCAGAGTGTTTTAGGGCTGGATTCAGCCTCACCACACCTGCCAAGGTGCCCACAGAGCCCCACTCCTCACATGGCAGCATCAAAGGGGTGAGTCTGGCCTGCCCTGTCCTAGGGCATGTGCAGCCTTGCCAAGGCCATGCCGAGACTGTTTAATCCTATTAGAGCATAAGCTGGAAGTACACGATACTCATTAAAAGAGAATAGCTTGCTTTGTTGCTGAGATCCAAACCCCACAGCAGCAGACACTGGGGGATAACCCAGCATTATTGACCTCTGCAGGCAGGCTTGCCATTCCCAGCTCTACTGTTAGGAGAAATCCCACAGCCTTGCTTTTTGCTCCCATATGGAAGCACAGATTTAGGATCCCTACCCAAGACAAGTGCCAGAGCTAGAGCATACACATTTCCAAAGGGAAATTGCAAATATGAAGGTCCAGCTAATCCTTTGGGAGCTGCTTTACAGGCACACAGGGCCCATACAGAACCACAGCCAGTTGTCACTGTGCCCACACTGCCCTTCTCACTGAAAAAGTGCCAGGCAGACAAATATTAGTTAGTTGTATAAGTCAACAAGAGAATCTCTTTGGAATAGCAATTATTTAGCAAAAGGTTAAATGAAGATCTAGGTAGATGGGCTATGCAGACTCCTCCAGATCTCTATGTGTGGAAGGGGCAGGAATTCAATAGCACATGGAGCTTATCTGCAGCATCCAGCTGAAGTGCAAGATTCAAGATTTCCAATGGTTTCAGCTGTTCCAACATTTGGTTTAATCTGCTAAACTTCCAAAAAGTGAAGTTTTCCCCTTCCAAAAGTGTTTATTTTTTTAAGATACTTGTGCTGCAGTGCAGTACACACTGTTGATTACACATCACCTTACTAAGGAAGTGATGAAATCAGCCTTGTTGCTTTTATTCATTCCACCTATAATGAGCTGAAGCAATTCCTTCCAGCCTCATGCCATTTGGAAGGACAGAGCTGTTTGTATCCAGGTAACCAGTGCTGGCACCACAGAGCTGGCTGCAGGGACACATCTGCCTGATGTGAAAGGGCCAAGGAAGGGGCAAACTCTCCTGAAGCAGGAACACCTGACCCTACAGAAGTCAATACACTTGTCTGCCACATTCTCCAGAGAAACCTAGTGGGGGTGTCCAGGCACTGGGCTGCTTTATGGGTACAAAGAGCTGTGCAACAACACCCCCCAAACAAACAAACCAGCCAAAAACAAAGAGGAAAAGAAGCAGGGGAGCAGCAGAAAGGGGAAGACACATATGCATATAACCAAGAGTTAAATAGCTTTCATTCCTTCATGCCTATTTCCCATCTTGTTTCTCTGTGTGTCCAAGTACTAGAGCATTGCCTCTCTGTTTTCTGATAGCAGAAAGTCTCCCCCACAGTAATAACCACAAAACCTGGTCCCTTTAAGTAACACCTTTAAGCAGCTGATCCTGCTTCCCAGCCCCTCAATCAACAAAGTCATTGTTCCCTTCCCCTTGGTGCTTTCCTCAGGTAATTGCCTATCAGATCTTTGCTCAGGGTATTAAATTCTCTCTGTTGCTGAAGAATCCCCATAGATCTTTCCATACTCTCTGCATCCACTAACAGTCTATATAAAACAAATCTCCCATCCTCTTTACCCAAGAATGTCTTCTTTTAAAAGTGATATCTGAAAAACCCCATGAATATAATTTTTTTACAACAATAAAAAACAAGACAAAAAAATTACACAACACTCCCTTCACAGAGCCAACTGTGAGTGGCTTGCCTTTTTTTTTTTTTTTTTTCCTCCCAGAGCCTGCATAGTCAGTTATTTCTTAAGAAGGTGCTTTATATGCTCTCCAAGGCAGCATTCATACTATCCCACATATCCTGGCTGTTGCTATGGAAATCACTGCTCCATAAGCTGATGTGAGAACGCAGGTCTCATTGCTGAGCAGAGGCTAAAGGTGTGCATGAGTCAAACTATTTGCTGTGCATTATTCCTCTGCAGCCTGCCTGCTGCCAGGGGACAGGAAAGGAACAATTAGTGTCTGCACAGAGGGTGCCTGGAGCAAGGAGCTGGGGAGTTAGCACTGCTGGATAGCCACAGGAAGGCTCTGGCTGCTGCCTGCAGCCAAACACCATTTAGCAATCCATCTCATCTGCTCTGGGTGCCACAGGATACAGGTACAGGAGGTACAAAACAATCCAGGATGTTTATAAACATTTCAGGGGATAGGGAAGTCACAATGCACCACCATGGCTACCAGGCACACTGTTTCCTGTATCTGTAGGCCCATGGTCCCTAAAAGTCAATGGTAAAATCAGGTTTTTGGCAAGGACCTGCTGGATGCAGAGATTAAGGAGTGCTGGAGAGTCCTCTGACTCTGGTGAAGCAGCAAGACCAAAAGGGAAAAACATCTAGAAGAATTAAACTTCTTCACATATGCTGTGTTTAGCAATCTGACTAAACATGGTTTTCTGCCCCTGACTACCTAAGAACAAACATTAAGGCAGATATTGGAGTGCTCCCAGTCAAAACACAGCTTGATACCAGCAGGCACTTCTCATACAGAACTGCTGGGCTCCCCAAAGCAGCAGCAACAGAGGAACCTGCAGCCTGCAGGACTCAGCCCTGAGCAGAGCAGAGCTCCTCTGTGCCCCACTCCAAACACCAGCACCTCTCTGCTCATGGGAGGCTGGGAACACTTCAAGACAAGCATCCCACAGCCCTTTCTTCCCCTTTCCCTGGAATACTTGGAATAACTTTCATAGATATATTGCAACAAGTAGGAGGTCTCAGGGCAGCCCCCATGCCTCCGTGGTTTTGGTTCATCTCTTCTGCAGCCTGAGGGGAGGAAACTGGGATCAAACTCAGGTTTGCAGCAGGTTTTTAAGGGGGGAGAGGGTAGGGTCTTTTTGGCAAGTGTTAGATTGGCCATCTGAATATTCAAGACTTTTTTCTTTCAAATAAGGAACTAAAAGGCTGTAGCAGACAAAGGCAGATCCATCCATAAAAGTAAACATGGGATTTTTTTCCTGCATCCCCCTGAGGAAATTCCTCCTGCAGAAGAGCAATAAGTGGTCCATCACACAAACCTCAGGTTTCTGTTTACATCTTACCTCCTTGCTCACTGCTCTACAGGAAACAGGTGCTATACCCAACCTCTCCTCTGAATTACCTTCTGTCCTAAACATTAGAGAGCTCTTAGAAGCCAAGCAAACAACTTCAATTTCAGAATCACAATCACAGAAGTTAGTGAAGTTTTTACAACATTTTTTTTTTGTCAGTCACCCTGGGGAAAGGCAGCTAGTTAAAGAACAGATTCCAAACACCCAAACAGAAGTCTAAACTTCTACAAAACATCTCAGCTCACAAAGCCAACAATCTCAAAGCACAGGTCCTGTGAGGCACATTATAAATGGCAATTAAACATAGTAAACAGACTACAGCATATCAGTGCAAACAAAGCAAGCATACCTCCCTCAACAGTAGCCCAAAATAAAGGTAGCACTTACCTCATTTCAGGGCTAAAAGGAGTCTGCTGTCACCTAAAGCTGCCCCACTCCTGCTTGCTTTCTCAGTGGAGATAGTCTGCCCTCCTCTCCTCTCTTATGAGCTACCTGCCAGAAGGTCAGCTGGTCCCTGGTCCTTAGCAGAAACACCTGGTTCAGCACAGCTTGCTAGCAGAGCACAGGGCTGGCTGGGATTTAAAACAAAAGAACACAGTTAATGATTCTTTGTAAAGATTATTGTAGGTTTAACTATCTGTGAGCTGTAATGGGCATTTTTCTGGTGAAAAATAATGATCAATGCCTCCTAATATTCTGTTAAAATCTTACACTATTTATTGAAAATACAATGATAAGCAAATAGAAGTGCTTCCAATTGCTTTAAGATTATATGGTATGAATGTGAATAAATTATGTTAAATCATACTATCATATAGAAGTATCTTGTGATTTATAAGTTCCTACCTTATGTAAATTAATGCCCCACAGTTCTGCAGCCTGTAGAGAGCTCTCTTTTGTGTTGTGATATAAACACACATACTATGCCTCAAAAGCTTCCAATTACGTGGGTGGGATTTGGAGAATACAAATGACATAAAAAACTAGAGGAGTTTATTTCAGAACAGCTCAGTGTGCTAGAATATAGTATCAAGATTAGAGCTTATGAATTAGAGATTCACTTTCACTGTCTTGTTAGAGAGGGTATAAAAGAAACACTGAAGGAATAGTAAAGATACAGGAAACAGCAAAGCATACATTTAATAAAATTCATCATCTGTCCTCTTATTTTTAGTATCATGGCATTCATAGTGAATCATATTGTGACTGTAATTTTAAGAAATGTGATTTTGAATGATTTTTTGGTATGATCTGTTTATGAAATTCCCAGGTGCAGACACAATGCTCTTAGAGGGACTGGGAAGGATTCTTCTCATGTACATGAAAGCCAAAACCTATATATTTAAATTCTGAACAAGTTCCTGAATTTTCTAACCATTAGAGTTGCCTCTCCCTTCCTAGCTGCATCATTTCATGTAAACTGTTTATTTCTTGGAGTGTGAATTTGAGCTAAAATGCTTCTTAAAACATTTGATGCTCTTCTGTAACAGATGTAAATGAATTTAGAAATCCAGATCAATGAAATGATAGATTGAATCCAATAGTTTTCTAAGATAATTTTCTTCAACAAAACCCAAGTGAAACTCAGAGACAAGATTCTTGCAAATGTTAAAAAAAACATTTTTTTTTTTCAGGGATTGCTTCATTATGAAGTGAAAGATTAAATTAGTACATGTCAAGAGGGAGGATGCACAACAGAGAAAGGGGAAGAGGCATTACTGACTCAAAGTTCTGCTAACTTTCGGTTTTCCTGTGGGACAGACACTACTTTTCTGCTTTGCATGAAAAAAAAGTTCTCTTAGCTATGGCAAAACTACTCAAAAAAGGACTTTCACCTCTCATCATCTCTGTAAGAATTCCACCCTAATTCCACCTGTGTATGGTGACAAAAGAAGACACAAAATACACATCAGTGCAAAATCCTAAAGTTAAACTGCAGGGGAGAAGGAGGGTTTGTCAGCAGGATCCTGTACACCACACTCTGTCTGTATGAGGCAAACCCTAAGGTATCCAAAGCTCCCAGCTGTGATTAACTCCTGCAGGAGGGAAGTGACTCAGCACCAGGCAAGAGACCCAAGTGCATTTCAGGGTGAGGCCACCTATCTACACCATAGCAAATATTGTGGTGCTTCTTTAAATTGATTCTCTAAACATAAATATGGTGTAATAAATCTCATCCTCAGCACCTCATCAGGCCTCATGTCTTGGCTGAATATCATGCAAGTTGGCTTCACTTGCAACACACCCTGAGGGTCAGATATAGGGGGGATATTTTCATCTGACTAGACTGTTAGTGAAACCAAATACTATCCATCTTTCCCTGCCACTCCCCTTTGTTGCTGGATTTATTTTGTGAGAACAGTCGTCCTGTAAACAAAAAAGAGCTCATGGAGTTGTTTTTGTCATTTCAAAAATAATCCCAGAACCTGTTAAAGGATGATAGCATCTAATGCAATTTGTCCTGTCCTTCCACAGGAAAAGCACTGGGCTCTAATGGGTTTTTTTCTCTTATAAAGCAAAGAAAACAAGTGATGCTTCCTTCTCTTCTGCCTGAGCCTTTGGCCCTGAGTTCAAATCTCTCTCTGTCTAATCTAGATTTAGAGCTGGAAAAAGACAGATAATCACATATGATTATCAGATGCACCAATTCCACTGATTCAGGATGGCAATATGCAGCCTCCCACTTCAAGAGGAAAGCTCTGGTTATTTGGCTGTTGAACACAGACAAGCTGTTGTTGTGCACAGAACAGAATTGCTCCAGGTATTTTCTCTAAGTCCAGCCTATCCAGGATGTATATAAGAGGACATATAACCAGCTGTGTCAGGAGCAAGGTCCCTGGGGGCACTGGAGCCCGCCCAGAGCTGGTGCAGTGTGTCCCCAGCAGCTCTGATGGGTGCACTGTGCTGTTGGTCACTGGGCAGCACCACACCCCTACACATTACAGCAGTGTCTCTGTGCTTCCCACCTCCTCAGGCTGCTTGTGGCACCTCACTGGATCTTAACAATAAGATTTTGGTAAGATTGCAAGACTCTGGGGGTTGGGAAATTGGCTGATTCATGGCAATACTATTTCAGGTTAGTTCTACAGTGTAAATCAGTAGAAAGGCATGCTCTTCCCAGATGACTGACTCTGCATTACTTGGAGCTCGGCTGGTAGCAGCATGGTGCTAATAATGCCAAAGTCATGGTTCAGTCCCTGCATGTGCCATTCATGTAGGAGTTGGGCTTAGTGATCTTTGTGGGTCCCTTCCAACTCAGAATATTCAGGGATTCTGTGATTCTGGAGAGAGGCGTTTCAGAGCAATCCAGCAGAAACTTCGTGTTGGTTGGCAGCAGTTCACCCATCTCCATGCATCAACAGAATAAATCTTCCTTGTGTTTTCTCCTGGTGATTCCCACTATCAGCACAAAAGGCACATTGCCTTTGGAAACACAAACTTCCAAGCACTCTGCACATGTCCCTTGTCCTGCTGTAACCTGGAACAGAACCTGAGTCAAACGTAATCCACAGACAGGGCAACTACAGTTACACTTTCTCTCCTGCAGTGAGACACAGTGGCAGCTACTCAGTTCTGCTACATCTACAGTGTCAGAAAACAGTAACTTGATACAAAGAAAGCATCAGCAGGGGCTGAACCTACTGCTCAGAGACAGCAGTTCCTGGTCTAGGAGTGCAGCTTCAGATGATGTTAGGGTGACACATCCCAGCCACAGTGGAGAATATACAACTGTCCCCATATGACATGAAAGCTGACACTGCCCACAGCACACAGTTTTAGCCATTAGACATTTGTTATGAATATCTAGCAGCTGCAACTGGGAATAATTTCTAGGGTGAAGGTCTTGCATTCCCTGTGCAGACACAGTAGAAGGGGGAGTCAACAGCTGCTGAGGTTTAGTCCTCAGCCAAAACCCTGCAGACCTCTGACCCTTGGTGTTTTCCCTGGGCTGAGGGGCTCCATGAACCTGCAGCTCCAGAGGAGCTGGTGCTGCACTTGCTCTGATCAAGAAGGGTGTTTGTAACTCCATGTTCAGCTCCTCACAGTAGCTGAGTTTGTCCATTTGTGACTGATGCTCCTGACAGTTACTTGGCTCCTCTTTCTCATGTCTATTTTGACTAATAAATACATCCTGTCATTTCTGTAAAGATACTGTAAGGAGCTATTCCCTTTCATCACTTGTGCTCAAGCTATCTTAATAAGGGAGGAAGTACTCTAAGATCAAAGAGAACTCTGCAGTAGCTCAGCCCAGCAGAAATCTCACAGACAACTGTCCCTGCAAGATGGGAAGAGATGATTGTGGAAACTCACCTATACTTAGAGCAAGAAGCACTTTGTGAAACTTCAGAGAAGTTTCATTTTCTCTCCTGTGAATAGGACTGATGTTACTAACTTGTTCTTGTCAGCTGTGACATCTTGTGGTCGAGCTTTTGTGTTTAGTTGACTTAGCAAAGCACTGTCCTGAAAGAGAAGTGAGAAGTCTTGGCACAAATTGTGCATTTCAACATGGTGGTTTGTGATAATTTTATTGCATCTAGGGATGGTTTCCATATGGATGCTCTGCTTCATGTGACAGTTCTTGAAGCACTGTCCCACTAGCTGACAGCACACAGCCAGCAGGACAAAAATGAGATAAATTTGCTGTGTGCTGGTCAAAGACAGGGTGAAATTGTTGGTTTTCATCTTAAGGGATCTTAAGAAGAGGCAACCAGGGTCAAGTCCAGTACAACAATAGCACAACCTTCTGCAAAGATGTTGAAGGTAGCACCTATTTGTGGTTACCAGGTTTTCAAAAGGGTAACCTATGATTTTGGGATTTCTCTTTTTAGCTGATGGTGCTCCTACATCACAATGGAATATGTCAAGGGCTTCTTCTGTAACCTTCATCTTTGTTTTGGATACATTAGCTTCAGCCAACTGGGTTTTAGTTGCTTGAAGGTAAGAGCTGATTATTGGGGAAGCTTCCAACTCATTTGTGACATCTCAGGACACTATGGATTTTAGGCAATAGACTTCAACTCATACAAGTTATGAACTGAAACTATGCTACCTGGAAAGATAAATAGATATAATATTCTAAAATACATGGAAAAAAAATATCATCATTTCATCCCAAAAGCTTTGAATTATTTGCTTGAATGAAATGTTGGAAGTACAAAAATTTAAAATACTCATCTGTTCAGTTTTGTATTTTTAGGTTTATACTTTAAGAAAAGTCTAAAGGCACCACATGGACTGACTCCACCCATCTGTAACTTCATAATAAACATGGAGGCAGACCAAGAGCCTGCAAGTTTCATGACTCAGTGACAGAGTGCTGCTATATCTAGGAAAGCTGATACATGTCCCTGCCATTATTCCTAGACAGTAGCAAACAAGAAAACGTTTGGAGATTTTTCCCACCGCCCCCCCCCCTCCTCATTCTAAGGGCTCAAATAATATAGATAACTGAGATCTCCCTGAATGGCAAATACTCATATTAATTAATGATCATGTGAAACAAAATACAAAGAAAACATACCCTTCAAAAGACTGCTCATTTGTGTGTGAGTGCCTCTAACCCCAATGGAGACAAATGGAAGATGCACTTACAAACAAAATGGAGAATACATTCACCATGATGGACTGAAAAAGGCCAGCCTGGAAGAAAGTGGAATGCATAGAGGGATTTTAAGAAGGATTATAGATGCTGGTGGCAACTGCAATCAATAAATTACAGTTAGATCAAAGAAAAATAGCATGCTTTGATAAGAGATTAAAAAGTGCCCTTCTCAAATGTACAGCTGTAATTAAAAACAAAAAAAATTCTATTTTAACCTTATACTCAAGCTACTACTTTTTTTACCCCTCGTTTTATTAATAAATGACTTTTGGCACCCAGGGAAAAGACAGCTTTTTCAATGTCTTCCTTCTGTTACAACCAGCCACTAAATAAACATGCAATCATTGTTTTCATGCATGTATCATGTTCTGATGGGCTTTGGATGCAGGTGGTATAAATTTTAGAAAAGCTAGGTGGTGTACTGCAGCAAAAACATGAAGAGATAACCCAGACAGCAAGGCTGCTGCTTTTCTTGGGTTGATAGCTAAGTATTTACCAACTTCTAATAAAGAGAAAAGCAAAATTGGATTTGCTTTAATCTATTGTCTAGAATAATTTCCTGCCCAAGAACATAATGAGCATGTGCACTATTGCTTATGCAGCTTAGTAAAAAAAAGTAGTTCTTTGAAAAGTCAATAGAAAACTGATCAGTAAAGTCATAAGTTGTTACAAATGTGAATATGCTTTCATCATGTTATACTAAGTGTAAAAGTTACCCTTTTTTTCTTTTGTTGTTAGCTTGCAGCTAGCATGGGAAGATGCATTATGACTGTTTCCCTCCAGCAACAAAGCAAGCATCCCAACATGCACTCTTCAGTGACTGGGAGCACAGAACTATTTGCAGATTCCTGATTCAAGGCAATTCAAAGCTAAGTAATTTAATGCTG
Source organism: Muscicapa striata striata (assembly GCA_030060385.1). Lineage (NCBI taxonomy): Eukaryota > Metazoa > Chordata > Aves > Passeriformes > Muscicapidae > Muscicapa > Muscicapa striata. Next base: position 1,403,246 of record JAREIS010000134.1, read on the forward strand.
CAGTTGTCTAGAAATTCTGTCCTTGGAAAAATCACCTTCACATGGCTACTTCTCATTTCTAAAAAAATTTTTCAGACAGCAAAAGTCAAATCTGACATCATGCCCTTATGTTTTTCATCTGGGAACTGCTTCATCTACACATTTTTCATCTGAAGGTTAAAATTTGCCATTTTCCCACACTAGTTTCTGGTTGTACAAACCATAAGTTGAAAGTCCTCTTCACTTGCAAAGTGCTTTTAGTAGCAGACTTGACTTTCTCAATCATCTGGTGCTGATGTTTTGCTTGGGATTAATTTATTTATTTAGTTCAATAGGTTGGAGGTGTGCTTCACAGAACTGTGTTACTGTGAATGATGCTGTAATGCCTTGAGAGCTCATTCCACTGAGAACTTATTGCTGAGGAGAAGATGCTTTTGTCCTCTCATCAATAATTTATAGTTGATATAGAATGTGGTGCTCCTCCTGCCTTAAAACCCTTAGTTAAAAGAGCACAATTCCCAGTCTCATCAGCACTAGGCTGTACAAGTTTCTATGAAATCTGAGTCATGAAGGTGAGAGAAGCATGGATGCATACTGCTGGGATTCATTTCTTCAGCTTTTCCTAGAAGTGGCATTACAGAGTCTGTGTGTGAAGTCCCTGTGTTTGTGCTTCTAGGATAGAGGCTGCACATGGCAGTCGCCCTCAAATATTAAATGACCATTGCTGAACATAGAATACAGCTGTAGTGATCTTAGTGCTGGGCAGATGTTCAAAACACATGAAAGTGCTTTATTTTGGCTCTTTTTGGAATAAAGTTTTTCTCTTGCTCCTGATTTATTGATTGACTGGCTTTTGATCAAAGCAACATCTCTTCTATCTTCCATCTGTGCAAGTCTCTAGGTCACCTGGTAGGGATTTCTGACAGGAGGTGACAAATATCACACACATCTCAAGTGAATTTTTTCCCCCAAAAGACAGGGAAAACATTTCTACTGATTTCTGTGGTCAAACACCAAGATGAAATTGCAAGGATAATCACAAATTCACCTGTACCTGGTTCTAACCTCAGCAATCTGGCATTCTGAGCCAGCACATGCAAACCTAAGAGTTCAGACTGTGACCATGTGTTTGTCCTCTGACAAATAAGGCTTAAGAATATTGAAAAAGAAAAGGAAAAATTTTTTCCATACCTATTTGAGCTGAATTCAGACAAAGTTGTAGTCAGTCAGAGATGCCCAACAATTCCTTGCTTCAGGAAAGCCAGGAGCCCTAGTGGAATTTAGACATTCAATGTTTCAATATTTCTTTTCCACTTCCTGCCAAAACTAAGAATTGCAGAGAAATAATATGAAGAAAATAGAATAACTAGCCAGACTGTGCTGTGTCTCACAAGCTGCAGTTTCTTAGCAAGGCTCTGGTGATTTCCCATTTCCTCCAAACTAGTTCTCTGACTCATGCTGCTTAGTGGGAAAGCAATGCCTTTTCCCTTCCTCATCACACACCGCTGTCTGAAAACATAAGGTTACTCAACAGAATTTACTGGCCACTCACTTGAAATAAAGACAACCCAGAATCCAAGTGTCAGAGAAGACAGGGGCCCCTTCCTTGCCATTCAGGCAGGAACCTCTGGGAATGTATTCACTCCCGTGGTCACTCAGCCACAACCCTTGGCCATCTGAAAAACTGGGCACTGACAAATGACAAAGCCCTTCAGTATCTCAGTTTCTTTTTTTTTTTTTTTTTTTCTCGTATCCATGAGAAGAAGTAAAGTATGTATTTGTTTTTACACTTCTTCACCATGAAATTTAGTGTTTCATTTGGATTAATGCTGTCCTATCGATGTCCTAGTGAGAGGGAAAAGGTGGATTTTCCTGTTCTTTCTATGATTTTAGAGTGAGAACAGCCTATGCCTACACTGTCTTTGTCACACAGATGGTCAAAAACACCATGAAAAAAAAGCAGAGCCCATAGCAATTTTCCCACAGAGTATGTGAATTAGATATGGGCAGAGCTTCAGGAGGAACTGGCTCATCCTGGTCACAGCCTAGTCACCTCTCTAGCTCCTCTGGACAAAGATTTTTTGGGGAAAAGTGCTACCCCCCATGGTCTCCTTATCCAGCTGCTCTGGTGTGAAGATGCCTTTGCTGAGACAAAATAGCTAAATAGCTATGGAGGAGATTTTTTTGTATTTTTCTTTGTGAAATAACAACTTCCTAAAAATAATGCCTGCAGAGGAATACATTGCAGTCTGCAGACCCAGAGAAACCAACTTGGATCATTCACTCCTTTTTGCCACCTTTGCACTCCCTATTCTTTCTGAACTTGAAATGAAACAGAAGAGAGAAACCCCATGCCAGTCTCATAACAGACTCCTGTAAAACTTCTGTGTTACAGAAGGACACAAGGTTTTTCTCCAAATTCATCACAGACATAAATTTGTCTCTGATTATAAAATTTTAGAGGAACAGGTGCATTTGGGTTTTTTCTTGCCTCTTTTTCTTTTCTTGGTGTTTTACTTACTGTTTTCTCTAAAATTAAATTTATTCTCATATGCTGTACACCTATAATAAACTAACAAAAAAAGAGAAAAAAATTTCTTATCCTATTTGCAGTCATTAAAGTATCTATTCTCTAGCCCCAAGAGGATGACCAACATATGATGTAATGTAATTCCAAATTTGCATCAATGCTTTCCCACCCTCACTGGTATTGTTGGAATCAAAGGAGATATTTGTCAAACATAGCTTGGATAAAAATCCAATGATATCTTACTGCCAAATGAGTCCTTGTGAAACGGGAGAAACAGCTTTTTAGCAAATTTGATGTGAAGCAGATTTACGCATTTACATTTTAATTGCAAAATGTTAAAAGCAAAAACAAAACCCCAAACAATAAACCCCAAAATAAAATCATAAAAGGATTTTTTTCCCCCAGGTAATAATGATTTTAAAGTTCTCCTCAAGCTGTTTCTAACATTATGGTGGATATGGTTCCAACAAATGAGAAAGAGAGAGGCTGCCTGAGTGCGTGTCTTATAACAGAATTGTGAATGCTACTGTTTTCCTAAGAGGTTACAAAATCAATGTTTTATGGAAACATCCTTGTATTTTAAAGAGAAACCCATCCAATTCTTTATCACCTTGATTTGCTGAGACCCCTTTTACTCACAAGAAGCAGGAATCTCCCTCAGATAGAGCATCCACTTGGGCTGCATCCAAAGATACCACAGCTTCATGCCAGTAAAACAGAGATGCTCCTTTTCATTTTTTCTTAGCTCTCAGGATGTTTTGACTGGCTGTAAATGATGGAAGAGTTAACAACAGGCTGGCTGACCTGACTCAGTTCTGGAAAAACAGAGGGAAGAGTTAACCAAAGCTTTATCAAGATAGAACCAGACAAGTTACATGAAATGGATGCCAATGTGTGGGGCTAGATGGAAAGCAAATATTTTTTTAAAGTGTCATTTTGCAGAATGAAAGGTCTGGTTGAGAGTAGCTTTCATGTTAATGCAGTTTTCTTGGGTCTTGCCAAAGGCATTTCATTTCATGGCATATGTTGGTATGATTAAAAAGCATGCATTGTATGGAATTAAAAGGATGCACTTTGGAAGAACTAAAAGTTGGCTCTCTGACAGATTGCAAAGTGGTGAGAGTAACGAGTGGAACTATTTCCAGCAGATTCCCACAAGGATCAGTTCCTGGTAGAACATCGTTTAGTATTTTCACCACGTGTCCAAACAGTGATGTAAAATCAGTCCCAAGATGCTTGGGGCCTGGAGCACTCATGGTCTGAGACACAGCTGGGAGGGAGAGCTGGACTTGTTCAGCCTGGAGAAGACAAGGCTTCAGAGAAAATAAAAACAGCCTAGGAGGAGGTTACAAAGAAAGCAGAGCCAGGCTCTTCACGGAGGTTTGTCAGGAGAGAATGAGACACTATGATCATAAACTGAAAGTGGGGGAGTTTCAACTATTATAAGGAAAGAGAAATTGCTATGAGGACAATCAGACATTTGATAGGGATGGCCAGGGATGTTATGAAATCTCTTTCCTTGGATGTTTTTAAGATCTGTTTGGATGAAGCCTAGAACAACCTTACCTGAATTCAATTTTAACCTTGTTTTGAGCAGAAACTTGGACTGGATGGCATCCCAAAGTGTCCCCTTGGGAGGAAAGAATTTGGTTGATTCTGCCTGGAGAGGGATTTGGGAATCCTGATGGATAACTATTTCAACATACGCTCTAATGTAAGGCTACAGGGAAAGGCAATGGCTGGATGTTATTTGGTCACTGCTGTCAAGAGCTCCATATAAAACCTGACACCTTTGCAGGGTGGAATTCCTAAAATAGAAGCAGCCAGTTGCAAGTGACCATCACTTCCTCAGGTGCAGCCTGTGAAGGCTTGCACTGCTGCCCCATGGAGCTCTCCAGTGCCTCCTGAGCTGCTGCTTTTGCTATGGAAGTGGAGTGAAGGAGAGCTAGGACCTGGATTTTGTCCTCTGCAGCATTTCAGAGAGATGTTTCTATCACCCAAAACTACAGCAGTCCCTCACACTTACAGAGAAAAAAAGGCATTGCACTACTGGGGTGAGAGGGTGTACTTAGGAGCTTTTAGGCAAAGCTTTATCAAGATTCGATAACTGGAGGCTTTAAGTTAGACAATGCGAAATTCTAAACAAAAATAAAGTCTAAAAATGCCTCAGCTTCTCCAGAGAGAAGCTGGATTCTCCTTTGTTGCTATTTGAAAGTACTGGCAATGCTTTACTGCAGAGCAAGTGGCCAGTGCTGGATCGGGACTCTGGTGCCCAGGATTTGCAGGCAGGCACTCACTGTTCTCTACTTTAAGCCCTTTTCCTTTCCTGCCTGACTTGGAGTTGTTCTGGAGTATTTCTGAACAGTAGAAACCTTTAAGACAATTCCACACTTTCACAGAAAAGCCTTTTTGCAGTAACTGAGGGAATAATGTACATCACTTACTGCATACAAATGTAGCCAGAGATTACGTGAACAGCATCAGCACAGGTGTGCTGGAGCAGCAGGACCCTGACCTATACTGGTAACTAGAAAGGCAAGCAGCCAAGAGATAAACCCATCTGACCACAGATAACAACCCTTCTGATGTGTTTTCTGCACTTTCTTGTTAGCTGACATCCATACAGATGAATTATCTAGATTCATATGTTGTAGAGATGCCACTGTGATAAAGCTCACAGCCTCAAATACATTCAAATACCTTGTTTTCAAATAGAAATCACAGTTGTATTTTTTTATGTTATGTGAAATTCCCAACCTTTATGTAATTTGAAGAGGCTTTTCATAAGCTTATCTGAAATGATGCAACTTTTGACTCATTGCTGGTTTGAGTTTTGACACCAGAGAACCGTGTTTAGCCAAACCAGCAACCTGCTAGGCTATGAATTCTTTGTTTCTTCAGTAACAATCTGAAAAAATGGAATTATAATCTTTAATTTAATCTTTTAATTTAATAATTTCTTACATTTGAATTTTGTACTTAACTAGCTTAATATTCCTAGGTAAAAAAGGTTTTGTGAGATTTTTTTTTCCTCTGATAAGACAATGTACTTCCCTTTAGCAGTTTTAGACACAAAAATACACATTTATAAGTAGCCTCTAATCAGATGATGCAGCAATTCCCTGAACACTTTAGAAAAAGCAGACAGACATATATATTGCTATGTTGAAAAAGTTAGAACATGAGTGGTATAGTTATCATATCATAGTTAACTCATTCCCAAATCAGTTAACTTCTTGACAAAAATATTGAAGAGTAAATGTTAGACAAATAAAAGTGTTTTCTGGCTTTTATGGAAAACCAACAAGAGGAGGAAATAAATGTATTTCCTGCAAGATGCCATTATATACTACTCTGTTGCATGTGGATAAGGTGTGTATAAGGTGTGCTGGGTGCACACGCACTGTAAAATAAACAAGCCATTACACACTAACACATCACTAAACCTGTGGGGTGATAATTCTTGTGTACCTTGGTTATGAATTTATCTTTGACTGCACCCATGTGTAGCAGTTTGCTGGCTCAGTAAACTCTTGGGTGCATAACCACTCCTCAGCAACTGATTTTTTCATACCTTTACTAATTTAGGCAGCCAGGCACAGTGAGATCCAAGGGCAGCATTTCTGGGTGCATGGACAGAGCCAAGGGCAGAGAGCTGGAAATGTAAAACAAACAAGTTGAGCAGTGACACCATTGAAAACATGATGGTCACACACTTGACGGGAGGTGGCAATATCATTTTAATCACACGTGATACTTTCACTCTACCATTAATCACTTAAAAAAATTAATTACAAACATTCTTTACTCTAGGCAGACACTTCCATTTTGGTAGCAGGGAACAGGGTGTGCCACAGCTTTCTCCCTGTCATGCTGAGCCTGCAGACCTTTCATGTTTTCTCTGGAGGATTTTGGTGACAATATCCAGTTGCCTCACACCTTGCAGATGATTGCTCTGCCCTTATCCTTCAGTGGAGTGGCACGAGTTTCTCAGATTCCTGTTACACACTGCCCACTGACCATCTGCTATTACCACTTTATCAAGAAATCACTTGATGAAAGGTGATTGAGTGGTTACCATCCAGTACAAGGTTACAAGCTCATTATACTACTTCCCCCTCCAATATTAAGCAATAGTGATAAGCCAAGAGTCTTAGCTGATACAAACCAGTGCATTTCTGCTATTTCAATAGTGCTGCCTTGGTTTACATGACATTTAGCTTAAAAGCATTTACTGTTAGGTTAATTTAGATCCCAGCCTTTGGTTAAAGCGGGTTTCTGTGTGCCACAATTGTAAAATAGAAACTTGGGATAATCAAGGAATATTCTATTCTTTATTATTCTTTTAGTCATCATGGACGGGATGCTTTAAAGATTAATCAACTATGTTGTTTCAGTAGCACTTGTGGGAACTTGGTTTCTGTTTCCCCTCAGAGCACTGAGGTTTCCTGTAAAGCTACTCTGGCTCTGGATTTATGTACCATTTGCAGAGGAAGAGCTATCCACTTAAAGCTTCCACATTAGGTTTTGCTGAGTCAGTTTTATATATCAAGCTCTTAAAAAAAAAAAAAAAAAAAAAAAAAAAAGCGAAAACAGGGAAAAGTAAGCTTCAAAAAAATGAGTCCAGAGGAAGTTCACAGTTACTTCAACAGTTTTTGTTCTAAAATCAAACCTCTACATTTCTCTTTCTGCATCAGGTCTCTGTTCTGATGCGTTTCCACTAAACTAGAAGCATTCTATGCAGCCTGTTAGGGTTGTGGATTTAAAGACAAACTCCCAAATAAAAATCAGAGAACTGTATCGATTGAGGTAAGCTGTTAGAACAAAAGAAAAAGCCAGAGCTGTCTCTTATCATAGAGACATTTAGCAGGAGTACAAAACTGCAGTGAAAAAAAGCCTGGCAGTGTGATTCAGAACATACCGCTAGGGGGAAATGATAGCGTTGCTGTACTTAAGTTTGGAAAAACATGTTCTGAAAGGTTGTGTTGCTAGCACATACTCTATTTTAGTTCTGGGACTCATCCTCTAATGTCATATATATTCTGAGTGGTAAAGGAACCACCTGATGTCCAGCTTCATTTCAGGGAAAGGGAGGGCATAGGTATGATGGGCACTGGAAGACAAGTTTGGATGTACTCGGATTACTGGGAGATAGTTCAGAGGAGAGACACCTTGAAAGGTCAATGTCAGGAATGCAGCATGCTAATGATGCTAATGATATAAACAACACCCGAGATAGGTCTCCATTTGGTGAAGCACTTATGTACATGTTGTACTTGAAGCACCTGAGCTGCTGTATTCATTTCAGCCAGGTGACCTGTGTACCTCACCAGACAGGAGTTCCAGGCATTGCACTATCACAGAACTGGTGTTTCTTGGCATTTATCCACATTCTTTGAATGCAAAGATTAGTGCATCTTCCTGTTATAAAACTGCCTTCTGCTGGTGACCATTCTCCTGATTCCAGACATCTCTGATTCATAGCATAAGAAAAACTTTCCCAAAGGATTCAATAGCTCTTTTTTTTTCCCAAAACACACACATCATCTGCATATATTTGTGTGTATCACATCTTATCCTAAAAGATAAACAAACCACTTCTAGGTCCCTATTCTCTCACATCCAGAAGGAAAATATTGCCTGAGAAAACAGTATTAAGTTTGCCCCTTTTTTTTTTTTTTCTTTTGCACAATAGGACATAATTTATTATTTGGCTTACAATCACTGACAAGGGTTCAGAAAAATACAAATCTTACTGTTTTGATATCTTACACTGATTGTAAGTTATCATGTCATAGGCCCTTTTAGCACCAGAGACATCATTCTGGTATAGTAATCCCTTCAGAGAATTCCTTCCAACAAATATAGAAGACTGTCATCATGATGAGAAAAAGACTTTCCTCTAGAAGTTTATCATCCAAGAATCCAAGAATAAATACCAATGAAAATAATGGCTTTCAAGGTAATAATCCATTTATCAGGAAGATATTGCTATAAGCATTGTACATAAGCCACTCACCCTTTCCAGTGTCTTACAGTCATCTGAATGTCAATTAAAAAAAAAGAGAGAAGAAGAAGATGAAGTTATAATGCTGTATCAACAGACAGCTGTCCTAGTGGGCACTGGGAGCACAGAATGCCTTGCATTGCTGAGCAGTGCAGTCATTGCCAAAGGAATGGAGAGCTCAGATTTGGCTCTGGTTCCCATGCTGGTGGTCAGACCGTGGGCTGTCCCCCTCGCTCGCCCGGCTGACGCCCCTCTGCTGCCTGGACACCAGATCTGGCTCGTTAACGCGTCTGGAATGAGCGCGAGCCACCGCTCAGCTGGCAGGCAAGGGGCATACTTGGACTCCCAGGTTGGAAGATTATCTCATTCAAGCACAGCTCTCCCAAAGATATATAAGTGCAGTGAGCGTGGTGGTCCCTGCAGAGCTGGCCTGGGCCCTGGGAGGTTTCAGCCACACGGGAGCACAGCCTTCGATCACAGCAAACATGACCATGATGATGAAAGTAGAAGAGCTGGTAGGTGCAACCTTCTTTCATTTACTCACAATTAATTATTTTCTAGACTGTCATTAGACAGTCAGAGAAAGAGAACCTTTGTGGATCACTGATTTAGCAGATTACCAGAACTGCTGGGCTCTAGGTGCAAACCTTCATGTACTATTTACTATATTATTATATTTTCATTTTCCTTAGGAAAGGGTCTCACCACAGGCACAACTATATAGCTGTTTGGATTTGACATCACAGCACAGTTCACCAGGAAAAGATCAACCAAAATTTAACTATTTCTCGGACTTTGTCCTTGATTTTAATTTATATGTATTTTTAGAAGCCAGTAATCTAATGATCACACTAAAAAATTCCAATCTAATAAGGACTGGAACAACATATTAATGCAGGGAAACTACAGTATTTTATAATACTAAATGAACAGCTTAATAATAGCATTGTTTTCTAATAAGAAACTAACAGTTGTTACAGCCACTGCTGTTCATGATGTAAAAGAGTCTGAAAAATTAGGTCTAGATCACAAGTAATGGGATATTCCACTGCAGAATTCAGACTAAGAATATCTGGTCTGATCTGATGGAGAAACTGAGAAAACAGGAATGATTCAGTAAAACACTGCATTTATGTTCCCAGATGGCTTTTTTGTGAAGATACAATTGCCTAACTAGTTAATGCTGTCTTAAATTCTTTGGCAAGGTTCTCTCAGTTTCTTCTGCATTAGACTCTATAACAAATACAATTTTACAAGGTAAGCATACAGAAAGGCAGTCTAGGCCAAATGAACCACTCTCAAAATACATATCTGCCTCTACTAAGTTTAACAAGTTATCTCTTTGTACACTGTTAATTGGGCATCAGAGGTATTTCTGAAAACTATTGAAAGCTGTGCTGCTGCACAGCACCACATAGCTTCTGCCATTCTGCTGTAAATGGGATTTTGGTGCTGACAGCAATGGATAAAACAGCCTTCAAAACACTGAGCAACCCAATTTAACTGCATGGGAGATGTGCCCCAGCTAACCCAGGCACAGAATGGCCTGTCCTGGCTGTCACACACTCCCAGAGAGGGCAGGAATGAGGTGCAATCAGCCCTAGACAATCCACCATCCCAGGGGGTGGCTACTGCATTAAGAATCCACTGATCCTATTGTATCATGTTTGCATTTACAGGTGACTGGGAAGAAGGTGGATGATAAAGAGACTGGCAGCTTCCTCCCTGAGGACTTCAAGAATGGAGAGTATGAAGCTGCTGTAAGATTAGAGAAGCAGGAGGACCTAAAGACCATCCCTGAGCACTCACTGACTCGAGGTGATCTGGCTTATGAGAATGAGAAAAGACTAGAAGCAGAGGTAGGTGCTTGGGTTTTCTGCTTGGATTTTTATCATCATGTATGCACTTCCTGCCGCAGTCCTTGAAGTTCTGCCTCTCTCTAGGTTAGAAATACATGCATGGTGAGCTAGAAAAACCCTTGGGAGACCACCACAAAAGGAGGTTGGTCTAAAGTCCACTGAAGACCATGGGGACATTTTGAGGCAGAACCTAAAACACCCCCTGTACTGCCTGACTGAAACCCTGAGAGCTCCTGCTGGCCAGGGTCACCTGCTGCTGGCTGTCAGTGCAGGGGGAGCAATCAGAGCCAGTGAGACACCCTCAGCTTGCACACCTAATGGCTGCTACCAATCAGTGGGATCTCAGTTCAAGCACTGCTGACACTTCCCCTTGGTGTCACCAGTGCCCCACTGATTTCATGCCCAGATGCTTTTTGCAAGCAGGTTTGGAGGAGTCTTAAACATGTATTAAACTGCCCCATCAAGGACACAGGACATTCTTTGTGGCTTTCCCAAACGCAGTAACAATTGCAGACTGAAATGCTAAGATCATTCTAAACCTTGCTCTTCTCTTGGGGGTATGTTTTTAAGCAAAGAGAATTAAGTTCAAATAATTAAGGGGCTGCATCATTAAAAAAAAGTGATCAAACAAAATAATTTGGTGGAAGTCAGTTGAAATTGCAGGAGCTTTCCAGCTCCCATAAGCTGCACTTGAGATTTTTTAAATTGTTGTGCCAGAAGAGACTGTAGTGCTGCTCTGACTCCTGGTCTAAATTCATGGCACAACACATGGCTCAAGAAGTTAGGAAGAGGCATATGAATGGTATATGAAAATATATAATGGTATATGAAAAACTATAGATGAGGTAGAATTTCTCACATAGTTAGCAACTTATTGTAATGGTCAGTTAGCCCTATCTGAAAAAAAAAAAAATTAAATTAAAACAATTTATTTCAAAGTTCATCCAGTCTTAATTGAATTCAGCTGAATAGTATCACACTGCAGTCCCACCACTCTGAAAGGGAGAGTGTCACAAAGCTCAACTTGCTGTCTTCCCTCATTTGTTTCAGCTGAAGAAGAAGAAATTACAGGCCAGGTCAAAACTTGAAAACTTGGAGGATCTTGAAAAAATTATTGAGCTGAAGAAGAAGAAAAGATGCAAGAAAGTGAAAGTGCCTGTTTTAAAGAAACCTGAACCAGAAGTTATAGTAAGTTACTTCAAAGTACCTTATTCTGGGAAAGCATTAATGGGGGTTTGTGCCACACACATTTATGTTCTCTGTATTCTTTCCTTCAGACAGGACCTGTGGATATTCCCACATTCTTCAAAGCTGCATTGGAGAATAAGTTGCCAGTAATTGAAAAATACCTGTCAGACAAAGGGGATCCAAATGTCTGTGATAAGGTACAGTCCTCCTCCTAATGCAAAGCCTGCTACAGAAAAGAGCAAAAATGACTTTTACCATGAGGTTTTGTAGATTCCACCCTCATGACAGGAAAAAAGGGGTGAGGGAAAGTAAATAAATGCTGGAAGTTCTGTACCTCAAGTTTTCTAGTGGCCACTGAGATCCTTCAAAATCATAATACCTCAAAAGAGTCCTTTATATTTAAAAAAATACTATTGGTGCCCAGGAAAACCTGTTTTTCTGTAAAAGGTGATCTTCCAATGCTATGGAAAAAGAGAGAAGAAATTTTTCTGCAGAACAATAGAAATAAGTGACTGCCCTTATACTCCATAATGCATAAGCTGCACTTTCAAAACAGTGTAGGATGTTGGATGGGGAACTCGACAAGTGTAATTTTAAATCTGGATGCCATAGTGCAGATACTTCTCCCATCCTTTAAAATGCTGGGTAGGCAGCTCTCAGCTATCAGGTTGCTATTGCAATTTAGCAGATTTCAGGCCTCAAAACTAGTAGCTCTTTAAAAGGAATCAGCATTGGATGTATTTGCCATCATCCAAGGGGGAGGAGAAGAGATTTAGAGATATCTTTGTGCCATATGTAATGTCTAACTTTGCACTGTTTCAACTACCAGTTCAAACGCACTGCACTGCACAGGGCATGCTCTGAAGGACATCTGGAGGTGGTGAAAAAGTTGGTGGAAGCTGGAGCCCAGCTTGAACAGAAAGACATGGTATGCACATCACTCACACCTCTTTCCAAAAGCTGTTGTTTTATATGTGCCAGGAGAACCATTTATAGAAGTGCTTCTTACAGAGAAGGGGCACTAAAAGGCCTTATCTTAGAAGTTTATCCTTAAAATAATTTTGTTGAGGTTTCAAGAGGGTGGGGCTGCCTCCCTCTGCCCAAATGGTTGTTGGAAAACACAGGGAGTGGGGCCAGCACAGTGCCACAAACAAGGCAGCCTAGGGCAGGGTAGGAGAGCTAAGTTCAGGCTCCCAGCTGAGCCAGGTGCTGGGACAGCACTGTCCCACGCAGGTACCCAGGTCAGCACCAGGATTTCCAGGCTGTGCTCGGGAGAGCCCCCTGCTCCTCTGGAATGCCGGCCACAAGAGTTCCCGAGTATCGGCAGCTTCTGCAGCCGTTTCTTGCCTTCTCTGCCCTTCTCCCTTGGCTGAACAGCTGCTGCCGGCCAGCCTTGCTCCCCCTCGCTTATCCCAGCACTGCTCGCAGAGGGTGGGGAAGAGGAGGAGTGACAGGCAGAGTGGGACCACCCTTTCCAGCACAGCTCAGGGTACAGATGCTGAATCCTGTAGAACAAAGGGGTTTAAATTAACTTACTTAAGTCACTGGCATAACTCGGGAATTTGTTATTTTTAAAAGAGAACTATTCTTTGCCTTGAGCTTCATTTTCTATGCTTTTTAGAACCCAAAAGGCATTGAATAAAAAATATTAACTAGCACATGCCAGCCACACACGTGGCTAAAGGTAACTTATAAGCTTAAAGAACAGACAAAACACATCCTTTCTCACAGCAGGGTTGCCAAGATCTCTGTCTTCAGGAGAAATATGCAATGACTGTGAAGAGTGAGAAATTCACAGTACTGCAGAAATTAGGGCAAAATAGGAAAAGCTGTTACTAGAAGCATTTTTTTTTTTAATAGAAACAATTTTTTTTACTAGAAACTGTGATCACTGTGTGATCACAGTGAAGTGCTCCAGGTTAAATAGCATAAAATTAATTTGGGTTAATTTAGAAAATTTATTAAAATAATGTTTTTTTTTTTAATATTAAAATAGTTTAAATTTCTTTTTCCTATTAAAGCTTCATTCTACAGCTCTGCACTGGGCATGCCGGGGTGGCAATCTGGATGTTCTGAAATTCTTACTGGACAAAGGGATGAACATAAACGCAAGAGACAAGGTACGTGCTTCTGGAACTCGGAGATGAAAGCTGCCCCTTGCTCCGAGTAGACAATTTGTGGCAGCTGTTTTGAAGCAGCTGTTAGCTGTGCCATGCTCTGACCGTGTCGCCCGTGTCCCCAGCTGCTGAGCACGCCCCTGCACGTGGCGGTGCGCACAGGGCGCTACGAGTGCGGGGAGCAGCTCATCGCCTGCGAGGCGGACCTGAACGCCAGGGACAGGGTAAGAACCCCCCCTTCCCTCGGCAGCCGGCTCCCAGCCTGTCCCCAGGGCTCCAGCGGCCCTGAGCAGCCCTGAGCGGCTGGGCACGGCAGGGCTGACGCTGTCCCCGTGTCCCTAGGAGGGGGACACACCGATGCACGACGCCGTGAGGCTGAACCGCTACAAAATCATCAGGCTGCTGATCCTGCACGGAGCCAACCTGACCCTAAAGAACTGCGTAAGTAACAGCACCGAATCCAAGGGATTTTTAAATGCTTTACAAGAAGTTTCCTACCAGAGCAGTTCCATAGGTTTCAAGATCGGGAAAGACTATTTTGAACAGACTTAATTAGATCATCTCAGATCTAATTAAAGCAGAGCTGAGAGGGAAAGAGTAACGGGGGAGGTCAGGGAAAAGAGGAAAACCCAGTACCTCTTTTAAAACCAGAACCCATTATCTGCTACTACAGATCTGCTACTACAACATCACACCTTTCTACGATTTAATTACTCACATCATGAAAATACGTAATAAACAGACATGCTGTGCTACTCCTGGGCTTCAATCACCACTGAGACAACCAAGACCTTAGCTTGTAAGAGAAACCGCCTTTTTGTTAAGCCCACAGCTGAGGGGCAGCCCCAGCACTACACCTGGCAGGTAACCTTACTGCTGGGCAACAAACCCCTGTGGCTGAGCAGAGAGCAGTCCCACACCAGCTGTGCTCAGAGCCGCTGCAGCAGCAGCGCTGCTCAAGCTCTGTGACCATCTGCTAAAATACAGCACTTGACAGACCTCTTCTACCAATCCAAACCTAGCAGCAGTAGCATTGCCAGTCAATGTTTTTGACTGACAAGCAGGCAAAATGCCAGGGGACAGGGAAGAAAACAGTCCCTGGAGCACTCTGTGCTCCCTACTCTCTGCTCACCTCCCGGCAGTGTGGCTGCTCCCAGCACTACCCCTCATCCAGTATGACAATTATGGAAGGTACAGCCCCAATGGCCAAGACTTGCTCTCTCAGACTTTGCACATAAAAGTTGGCCCTACTTAATTCCTGTGCTTCATACCCTAATTAAACTCTTACCTGAATTCTGCATTAAAGGGAAGAGTGTCTTACTGAGATTGCACCTAAATATATTTCTAATCACTTGAAACTAGAACAAAAGGAACAGCTGCATGTTGTGCTGGTCACAGCATTTGCCTAAACCCACTGAAACCCAGGGAATTTTCATTATGGGTCTGACCAGGACTGGGACTAGATCTGTAGAGCAAAAGTACTCTGAACTCAGAGGTGCAAGAGTAAGTCTAAGCCAGTGTGTGCAGAAGGGATTCACATCACACAGATGCACTGAACAAGTATTTAAGATAGAACAAGGACTTCGCCATCAGTGGATAAAATTAAATATTCCTCCGTTTGTTTTAACCAGGAAGGGAAAACCCCTATGGATCTTGTTCTTCAGTGGCAGAATGGCACCAAAGAGATATTCAACAGCCTGAAAGACAATTCCAAAAAGAGTGCTCATCGAGGTAAATTCTGAAGAGAGAAACCAGACCACGCTCTTTTTGCTGCTTTGAAATGCTTCCCACAAACCTGGATGAAAATGTCCTTGAAGATCTATTGAAAATATTTATGGCACTGGATTATTTGAGGTGCTTTCACTGAAAACTGCAAGAAACCTGCAAAGAAATTATTTTAAAAGACAGGTTAAAATTCCACTAGCTCTAAAATGGCTTTATTTATTATTTATTTATTATTTATTTATTTAAAAGTAATTTTTAATTATGCTCATTATTTAAGCTTTCTTTTTATAGGTCCAATTGGTCTAAATGCAATTTTTGCCAGCAACATAAATCCTTTTGTCTTAAATGGCAGCATTTTCACCTATATTAGCAACTTTCCTCAAGCCTTCCAATAGCTCTAAATAGCAAATACTTGCAACTGTTGCCATGTCTCACCACTAAAATAACCTGTGAATTGAGGGGCAGTATGTGGAAGAGCAATGGAAGAAGGTAAACTGAGGTGCCAAGTGGATTTAATGAAGTAGTTGAGTAATGGTGTTTACTCAGGGTTTGGCAGTTGTGGTTGATAATGAGCCCAAGGACAGAGCTCCAACCACCATGTACCCTTTTGGACTGAAGGATTCAGATATAATGTTGTGAGGGTGAGAGGAGATTGTATTAGGGAAGTGAATTTTTTAAAAACCAGACTATTACGAAGTATGATGGTAGAAGAATGCAAAATCAGATTATGTATATTTGTAAATTTGTACTGCTTTTTCTGTACATTTTGAACTGATCCATTTCAGATTAAATTAACAGAGTGGCTCTTTTTACTTGCTGGAGTGGATGACGGAGTGGTGAGCATGCATGGGGTATTTTTGTCTCTCTTTAAAGGAAGTTCACATAGTGTCTGCTGTAAAATTCTTAAAAATTTTAAAAAGTCTCAGCTACAAAGAGCAGCCATCCCCTGAGCTACCTCCCTGCACTGTTAGATAAACCCCATATCACATATTTTGTTAAATCAAGGTACATGTGAAAACAGACAGTATTTTGAGTAGCTAGTAAACCAAAGTTAATTCATTTACTGAACTTGACTTAAAAATATAATTTCTTAGCTAGTCACTACTATGTGGAGCACAAGACAGATCCAGTTATCCAAGCCAAAGCGAGATGCCAAGTCCTGTTAGGAAAGGCAGACACTCTTCCCTTTGCAGGGACAACCTTCAGTGCTGCAGCCAGGGCAGGCTGTCTCATTTCACAGAATTACAGAACAGTTTGGGCTGGAAGAGGCCTTTAAAGCTCATCTATTCCAGCCCCTCTGCAGTGAGCAGGGATATTTTCAACACGATCAGGTTGCTCAGAGCCCTGTACCACCTGGCCATGAATGCTTCCAGGGATAGGACATCTACCACCTCTCTGGGCAACCTGTGCTAGTGTTTCACCAGCCTCATTGTAAAAGGCTTTTTTCTTGTATCCAAACTACATCCACTCTTTTTTAGTTTAAACCCATTACATACTGTTCTATCACAATAGGCTGTGATGAAGATTCTGGAGAAATCTTTCTTGTAAGTCCCCTTTAAACACTGAAAGGTCCCAATTAGACAGCACTGGAGCCTTCTGTTCTCCAGGCTGAACAACCCCAGCTCTCTCAGCACTTCCACACAGAAGTGCTCCATCCTTCTTACCAGCTTTGTGGCCCTTTCTGGACATACTCCAACAGCTCCATGTTCTTTGTGTGCTGAGGACCCCAGAGCTGGATACAACACTCCAAGCAGAGGGGTATTTAGATGTTGCATTCAGTTAAATTCCTAATTATTCATTGGGTGGCCTGACAGATAAATATGCCAGAGGCTCTCACACTCCTTCCCCAACCCATGTCAGCTGGCTTTATAGTCTGGCCAAAGCAATGTGCTGGGCAATATCCTGAGGGGAAGTCAGAAGTGGGCAGCAATGAATAGTTGTTCCTGGAATGAAAATTTTGGAGTGAATTTACACAAAAACCAGAGAAGCAAGCAAAATAATCACCTATTCTGTCTGCAGGCAGCTCTCCTAGACTGAGGCCAACAGCTTCAGACAGATGAGACTTTTCTCACACAAGCATGGTAACTCAGAAGTGTTACCTTGCCAGCCAGAGGCCTGATTTGTGCATATATCCTTCTCCATAGACATTATGGCACACCTCCACTTGCTGCCCTTCACTGCAAGCCACGACTTCCCTGCTTGTTTCTGCCCAATCACCCAGACATGGGGAGCAAGCCTTGCAGGAAACAGCAATGACATCAGTGCTGGCTACCTCAGTCTGTTTATCACTAACCCAGCTCAATTGTTCAGGCACCCAAGTGGCCACAGCAGTGTCCTTCAGGAAATGGGGGGAGAAGAACATTTTCAATCAGCTCCTGAAGCACTGTATCTAATAAAGGGCAAAGATGCAGAGTTTAATTTTTAAAGTCAAACAAGTAGCAAGAAGGACCTTAAGCATTCAAAGCCTCCTCCATATGTTAGTTACCAAGAACTTCTGTCATGCTCAGGGTAGGTTATTCTCTGGCCAAGGCAGAATTAACATGTCATTCAGAAAACTCCAGCAAACACATTTTGCTTCTTCTCTGGTTAGAGCATCATTTTAGAGGTAAGTCCACAAATGAAAAACTACTTTATGCATATATATATATATATATATGTATATATACATACACACACATATATATAAAAAACTCCCCAATACCTATAATAAAATGGACTCAAGTCACAAAGTCAGCAAGTAATAACATACAGGAAACATACTTCATATTTGTTGAATGAAGCAAAAGCTGTTAAAATCTATGAGAACTCCATTAATTCTGCTCAGTCCAGTTACCAAGAGCTCAAATGACCCACTGCAGGATTTCTTCAGTATATTTTACATGTTACAACTTCCACTTTTCAACTTGAGGTAGGCACCGGAGCACTCACAGAAAAAAGGGCTCAACAGTATCTCAGTACAGTAGTTTATATGACTTTTATATTCATTTAATGAAAAGATAAACTTCAGTCAACATTTGGAAGAGCTCTGAAAAAGCTCTGCTGATTATATCTGTTTGACTGGGCTTTTTTGGCAGTCAGATTAGGTTTACTGAGGCATTAAAAGGAAGGAAAATGGAAAAGCAAGAGGCAGCAAAATGAACATGTGCATAGATAATTCAAGCAGGAAGCAAAGAAGGAAACAGTGCAGTAAAGATGTGAGGTGGAGGCTGCTCAGGCCTAGGTGAGACAGCTCCCACACTGCAACAACCCTTGCTGAGCACACATTGTAACCTCAGTGTAACCTTGGGCTCTTCCTTCCCACCTCTGGAAAACATCTCATGGTACTGTTTGGATTTAAGTGCTGAGGACACAGATGGCCTTTGGGATATGTATCTGGCAAGTCAGGTCAGTCACTCCTACCGTAACCTGAATCCAAAATACCTCCTAGCAACTGACAAATCCTGGCATCTTCATTATACCATTGATCACAAAACTGAATAGGAAGCAGATTTTTTTACTGCATTATTATTCATCTTTTCACAGACCACTTGAAGGTAAGCTTAATCTAGTGACTTGCAGTTGTACAGAGATGTGTTTAAAACTTGAGAAACCAGAAGAGCTAGACTATGCAGGCGTGTATTCTTAGACATGTTTTTAATAAAAAAGGAATGCACGCGTATGAGAGAAAATTTCCATGTTAGAAATGTTGAGTTTGCAATGACTCCAGGAGACCTAAGGCAGGGTGAAGAGTCAGTCTCCTGACCTTGGCCAGAAGCCCAGCATGACTTCTCAGATGTGGTGAATACCATTCTGCAGTCTCATGCACAGTTTTCCTCACTTGAATTCTCCAAGAATAATTCTTCTGCAGGCTAAGCAAGGTAGTAAGAGAAGCATTAGGTTGGCTGGAGGTTGGAGAAGACTGAACACTAGGTAAAGAAGAGGTGGAGGCTTCTGTTGACAACTGGTTCAGTCCTCAAACTTGAGTCTTAGCTTTTTTGCAGGCTGGCACTGCTGTTTCTTCCTCCTCAACCTTGCGAGGCTTCTTTACCGTGTACACTACGCCACAGGCACTCTTTCGAGTTTCTGGAATACACAAGCAGAAGCTGCAGTACCAGTACCTCAAATATCCAAATAAAATGCATATAAGGCACACTCAGCCCAAGTGTCTGTGCCCCAAACCACAGCTGGACATGTTGAGTGACCAGCCAGTCAGTGCACGCAGCAGGCAAGGAACCTGCAAGGGCAGGAACTCGGGATTCACTGCATTACAGAAATGCCAGGGGGAATACAATGGTGGGTGTAGAATGATAGCAAACCAAGCAAAACCAAGGTCTGCAGGGGCTGAGGAGCTGCAGACACACAAACCCATAAGAAAACAGGCTTAGTCAGTTCAACAATCACAGAAGGACACATTCTTGGAAGCACTGTCAAAAGCATTTCTGAGCCAAATACACTGTTCTTAAAAAAATACTAAAAAACGTTTTCACATGCCCCAGGATTCTTAGACTATGTGGGCACAACTGTATTGGCATAGAAACCCCTACGTACCAAGAAAGTGACTTCATGGTATTCAAGAATTTTATTTACTGAACTCTCAACATTACCATGAAATACTGGTGTGTGATGTTACCAAATCCTCACATGTGTCAAACAATCTACTGAGCCAAATCATACAATTTTATAATTACTGGTGGGAAACCTCTCTGCAAAATTTAAGTTGGAAAAGATTCCCTACAAATATTCTATTGGCAGAGAGGCTCTGCAAGAACCTTGATGCAATATATTGACTTGTTCTGGGCTAGTATCCTCTCTGGGACAAGGGAAATGACACTTGCTATTTCATTTCACAGATAAAGACAGATGACAGACTTGAGAAATCCCATATAAATTTGACAAACTCTATATCTCTATGTAGATGAGTAGCAGGCTGGAGGAGAACCTGTTGATTTTGCATTGAGTTTGAAATGACCCACACTGAAGAGTGAGTCAGAAACAATCCACATATTAAAGCACCAGAAAGGGACAAGACCAAGGTTGTTTCTGCACACGTGCTGCAAAAAGGCAAATGCAAAACACATGCCTACCCATTTTTTTTTAAGTCAATCACTTAGTTTCTGTCAGTGTCACCAAGACCAGCATTCAAATCTTTCTGAAATGGGATAGTTTCACTATGAAGCACAGCAGGCAGGTCCCTATTTTGGTTCAACCATTTATGACTCATTAATGTGGTTGAGAGACTCCTCCAGCACCGACAGCACCATCAGTTCAGTTACTGATTTGCCAATGTGGCAACAAGGGAAAATAAAACAGCCTTGCCACACAAGCTCCTCTTGGACAAAGAAGCTTAAACCCTGATCTGACTTGCTCTGTAAGGTCTAAGACCTTCTGGAGAATATGCATCAACAAGAACTTAGTTTAACAAATGCACACGTTACTTTGAGGAGCTCAAAAGTGCTCACCTCCATGCAGCATGGCTGCTCTGCAGTTGGTGGACACAGCTGCCTTTGCTTCACCTTCTGACAGGCCAAACAGCAAACCTCTGTCACTGCTGCTCAGGATCAAACCACAGGAAGCAACAAACAGAACAGGGAAGGCTCTCTGCACGATAGGTTTGCTTACTCTACAAATAACTGGGAATTAGCGAAGCTGTAACTCAAAGTGACATTTTGCATAAGGTTACCCAGAAGCAGAGAAATGAGGCACCCAGTTCTGGCTGCAGCTCCCCTGAAGCCCTCCTAGAAAGCTCCTGGCAACGTTGCTTCTTTCCAGACAAGAAGCTGTACTTTCCAAAGTAAAAGTCTGTCAACGCAGGAACATTCTAGATATGCATAATGGAGCAAAAAAATTGCTTCATGGAAAATTTCAGTTTTGGGGACAGGGCACTGTGATACAAAAGCTTTATGCTGAGGTTTCCAGCCACCTTTAGCAGGGATGACACCACATCAGCTATGTTAATTTGGGTTGAGCCTGACTGCTGATTTTAAGAGGGAAGAAAACATTGTGCATAAAATCCTTCCACACAGGCTACACAGCCTCCCACATGGTTCTCATGACTCAGAGCACACTCCTTCCCTTCCAGGGACAGGCCAGATACGTGCTCCTGGGGTGAGGAGAGCAATAAAAATGCATCTGAACTCCTAAAAGAAGGGAAGAAAAGACACTCCTTTGTTTCTAGAGCACAACCACTTATTTACCATTAGGTGTGCAGCTAAGGACTGGAAAATTCAGAACAGGAGTAGTAACTGCTCAGATATGAACTTTCAATTTTATATAAATATGATTTTATAGCTTCTGCTACCAAAAATGTGGCACTTTGGAGATACTAAGTAATAATTTCTTGTTTGGTTTATAGTGTCCATAGATTTTATGGGTTTTATTAATTTCTCCATTTACACCCACACAACATGAATGTACATCACAACAAAACATTCCTGTAGCTGAACACAAACATTATTAGTTACAGTGACTTCTCATGCCACCCCTTGACCAAGATCTCTTGCTCCTTCCACACACACTCAGAGCCCTGATTCACCAAATGGATCACCAACAAATACCACTGTATAAAGTTCAAGGACTGTAAAGGATGAAAATAATTTCAAAACCACTTTAAACTTTTCAATGTTACTACTAACTGCTGCCTTTGACTTTGGGAAAGGATACAGATTAGCCACATCATAAGGACCTCGGAGCTCCAGAGGCTAAAACAAAATAAAGAGGTTTGGATACGTGAATGTCTTTGCTGTCAGGCTGACAATGTGAGCAGGCAGTGCAAGGCTACCAGACAGGCAAGATTAAATGCTATATAATAGCAGCTGCTGAAGATAATAGGAAATCAAGCAAATACTACTATTTTGGCAAACAGAGTCTCCATCTGGGAGAAAACTGTCATGGAAAATACCACAGCAGCAGCAAAAAAATCCCCGCAAAACCAATAAAACAAAACAAATAATAATAAAAAAAAAATGCCAAAACCCACAATACAATTCTTTGGTAATGGCAACCATATTTAAACCTACAATTTTTATATGTTTAATGTGTATTTAAAGCAGTATTTTCAGCCACTGATAAATCTTCAAATTGTTCCGACTTTAAAAAAAATCTAGGACTTACCCTTTCAGCTGCACTAGATATAACTATGTTCTGCAAAACAAAAGAGAACAAACATTCACCTGTCAGACAGAGCCAAGAAGTGAAAAAAATAACCAACAACATGCAAAAACTTTATGAGCATTAGCTAAGTTCAGGCTTAGAGCCCAATTAAACATCAGAGTAACTGATGCCCTCAGATGAAGTGAACTCTATCAGGGTGGGAACTTAATTTGGGGACATGATAGTTATTGCCCTGTTCCCGACACAGACAGAGGCACAGGTACAAGCCCTCCCTTGCAATTACAAGAGATGAATAAATATATCACATTTTAGAGGGATAGGCTAAGCAGTGTAAGTGTCCAGAATGATGGCATTAAGCAATAACCTATCAGCCTGTACCTCTCACAACGGACTTCAAAGCACCCTGAAGGTAAATAAAAACACAGAGAAGCAGGCACCGCATTAATAATTGTGCCCTTTCTTTACACCAGCTGAAAAAGGCCCACACGAACAACAACTCATCTTGAGCTGTAACAGAAACGGATTTTGGAATCCAGGATGCCCCAGAAGCAGCTTACAGATGGTGCTCCCAAATTTTCAGCCTATACTGTTGCAGTACAACTCAATGCTAGCATTCATGTTAGCCTTGCCCATAATCACACTGGCTCAGGAAATGTATCTACACTTAGCTAGTGGCTGCCACTTTGTGCCACACACTTATTTCCCTCAACACTGGCACCCCTATGAAAATCACCAGGCAGAGAAATCCTCCTCCCTTCTCTCCCCAGAGGTTTCTGCAGAAGAGGCATGTGACCACCCAGGGGCTGGCAGATCTCACAGCTCAGCTGCCAGAGCTCTTTTGATGCTAAGCTCCAAGGATGCTCACCTAGGGGAAGCCTGTTTAGCTCAGCTGTTAACTGCAGCAGCAAAACCTCCTTGCACCTTTTATTATACTGAACAAAAGGCTTTGGGAATTCCTGCTTGAGTGGGTGAGAATTAGAATTGTGCTGAGGCAGAGACAGACTTTCCCTCTCTGATGTCAGCACCACCAACACACCACTGCCATCTCTAGTTTCAAGGTGGGGCTTTAGATCCCTTCCCCACACTGCTTTGCTTCTCCTGACACCACCCCAGCACGAAGAGCTGAGCAGGCACTGAAAGAAAATGCCCTGTGTGCACCTGGAACCCAACAGCTGAAAGACCTAGGTAAAAATGACTGCATGTTCACGCTGTGCCCAAGGTTTCCTCATGTGCTGAGGAGGAGAGGATGGGACAGATGACTCTGCCTCACCATAAGGAAAGCCAGAAGCAGAAGCAACGTATACATCAAAGTGACTTAACAGCATAGATCCTGATGGTGCCTAGGATGTTGTTCCTTCTAAATAGTTCACCTTTAACATGGCTACACTATGGATGGATCCCAAAGGTGCTTTTGTGCCTAAGTGCAAGGGCTTGCTGGGAAAATTCAAATCTCTTGCTCCAAACTGCAGCAACTAATGCCTGCCACCCAGGCTCAGAGAAGCTCCCAGAGCAGCTGTATGAGACATGTCAAACCAGCACGGGGCTGTGGATCACTGCTGCGCGCTGGAGATGCACTCCGCAGTTCAAAGGCAACTGGCATTTCATTTTCATCAGGGATGGGTAAGATGGAGGGAGGAGACAAGAGCAGACAAGAAAAGCATTGCTGGCAAATGGAGGAGAAGCAGGCAAAGGCAAATCCAAGTCAAGAGCTAAAGGGAAATCTAAAAGGCAAAACATTATCTCCCTCAGGTAAAGCAGACAGCAGCTGCTCAGTACACTGCTCCAGGCAGCCTCCAACTCAGTTACCAAAGCAAAGGAGGTGAGGGACTCTGGCTATACACAACTTTTGTCTAGCAAGGCAGGGGAGTTTCTCCTTCATTTCCTGCACATCTTAATGTTTTAAAGACACTGCTCAATGCCAGCTCTCAGAACATAAATTTCTGATGGTTTCTCTGCCCTGCTATAATAGAGGAGGAATAAAAGGATCCAAAAGCTACCACAGGTTCAGCACCTACATGCTACAGAACATGAGAGTTGCATGCCAGGTGCCAATGGAAGGAGCCTATGGTCCAGTCACCCCATGTCTCATTTAAACAAGGGCCTTTCCCTCACTGACAAAGGCAAACCCTCAGTAAGGGCTAATAACCACCTCTGCTGGTCCACAACCTACTGTGTCTGGAGGCAAAGAACAAAGACAAGCTAGCAACCCTCTTCCAGTGCTCAACAACAAGTTGTCAAGTGCAACTCCAGCTGATTTAGCTTCCAGGCACAGATGAAACACTAGATTGACAGATGCAGAATAAAAGGGCACCATGCACAGACTGAGTGCCTGAACATCTCACTTGCCCTGTCCATGACATCAACTCAACTGGTACTCTCCAGTTCATCAATGACCATGTGAGATGCACATCCTGAACCACACAGAGTAAAGAGAAGCAACATCAAAAAGGGAATTCCAAAGGAAAGAGGTCTGGTGTGTGTAGAAGTCATGTCCAAGTCAGTACTTGATGACATTAACTACCAGAGTTGGGCTTCTCAAGATAGGCTGTGCAAATACTTCTTCTGTAGTACAAAGGAAACTAATCTGACCCACTCTGCTGTTCTATAAAAGCTGCCATGCCTGAGGAGAACTGAGATAATGATGGATCTACTTTTAATTTACTTTCCAAGCTCTATACCCCACTTCAGATTTTCCAAATCCAGCTTCTCTGGATTAGCTACATGTGGCAGAGGCCATTTACAATACAGAAGGGGGAGCTACAATTTCTGTTAACTTTGATATGTATTATGATATGACCCCCTATGAAAATGCATGGCCTGAGAGGACACAGCATAACAGACAGCTTAACCTTGTAGCCTGAGAGGAGGTAAGTTATGAAAGCCATGGGTTACAGGCATCTCAAAGTTACTTCTTCCTTGGGTTTCAGTAGCATGGAAGAATGCAGTTCATCTGACTGCAGCAAAGCCTTGGCTGACAGCCTGCTAGCTGCTGGGTCTATTTTGGACACAGAGAATTTACTAACCTTCTAACAAAACAAGGTTTCCATCTTTTCTTTACTTATTGTTTTCTAGCCCCCATATACAAAGTATACAGCCAAAAGAGATTTTGGTTAATGAGAAATATGAAATGGAGGATTTTAAAGAAATACATTCGTTTCAATTCTGGTGCAAACCTTACCTCCCACCTGTGTTTTGGGAATTGCATACCATAACAACACATGGGTTGTTCTGGGAAAAGAATCTAACAGCTTGACAGCTTAAGAAGAAAGCATGCAGTGATGCAAGACTGGAAGTATCTAGAGCTACAACGATTGTGTCCTTGTATTAGTAGGCCAAGATTTTGTCACAGCTTCAGATGTCCCAGCATCAAACTCAGTTAAAATGGCTCTGTCTGTACAACTCCAGAAGAATTTGAACTGATTTTATTACCTTGTTTTTACTTTGAGAGCTTACCTTTCCTTTGCAGATCTGCATCAGGCTGATGGCATTTGAAATTGTGTATCTTCTCATTGTAGAGTCTTTGATGGCAGGCGTGTAAAGAAGTTCAAAGTAAACGCCTCGATCTATTGCCTTCACATGAAAGAGAGTGATCAAAAATCAAAAGGAGAGAAGCCTAAGTCTCTAACAACTGCTGTCTATTATTGATGTAGCTTATTCTCAGTTTAACTGTGTCACATATGAAAAACTTAAGGCAGAAATGTTGCAGTAAGAGCACAGCACAGCATGACAGGAGAATGGGGGAAGGCTTCACTGTACACCAGATAGGTGTGCATAAATCTCGGATGACAGATAAATGAGGTTTAACAAACAAATACCAAACGCTTATTTGTTGCAATTGGCTATCACTAATATAATACACACTATCACAGAGTTGAGCAGACAGATAATCACTGCGGGTTATCTGTTGTCTTGAAACTTGGGAGAACCCTACTCCTCTAGTCCCACACCCTGCTGTAAGAAAGATCACCACTTCCCTCAGTAACCATGTATTGCAGATGAAGAATTCCTCCTTGCATAAAAGCAGCAGTGAGGACTCTTCTCCTGTCTCACAGCATACTCTGCTGTTTGTGACAATGCTAAATAACAGTGACTCACAGAAGAGGTTTCAAATAGTAATACTGATTATATTTTCACCTGCTTTGACATCCTTTGCTATCTGTCAAAGTGCCTCACCAAAAGCCTAGCATTCTTGTTTTTGCAAACACAGAAAGGTTAAGCAACTCACACACAGTGTGCTAGAGATAAAGACAAAATGTAAAGCCAGGAGTTCTTTGTTCCATGGCAATCCTACATTTGCCTGAAATGATACTCTACATTTACACAAATACTATTAAAATATGCTGCAATGGTAATACTGTAAGAGAGCCCAGTAACTGAATACAGCTGGAATTAATCCAGCTCCCACCCATGTGCATGCAAGCACAACAGAAGCTATATATGCATCAAATGCTTCACTGGCCTGATAGCTGCAAACAAGAGAAGCCTGAATTTATCAAAACCAAACAGGTGATGGCAATACAACAATTTCCAGTCAAGGTGATTTTTAACCCCATCCCTACTACTTCAGCTGCCTGCCAATCTGTATGGCATTGTAACAACCAAAACTGCCTGCCTCAGGATGCACAGACCAGTCCAACAGACAGACTGCCTTGAAGTTGGGAGTGTGGAAGATCAGAAGTAGCTTGTAAGGAAAATGCCTACCAACACAGGGCTCTAAGAGCCACACAGCTTCTTACCTGAGCCAGCTGCTGGAGTTTTAGGCAGCTAGGGTACTTTCATACAGTGTTTCATATAAAATTGTAATTCCAAGTGAAATGTATTATTTTATTCCAATGTACTATTTAATTCTGTCTCAGAATTAGTTCTAGTAAATTTTGAATTTTTATTCTAGGTCAAACTTTCTAAGAAAAGGAAGTAGGATTACTAAACAATTCCAAATTTAAATTTTTCAGTACTTGGTTCTACATCAGCCAATAATGCCCATGTGGAATGAACCTTTAAATATATTTAGAGGAGGAAACAAGTTCCCCTAAGAGCATGTTCAGATTAAGTTTTCTGGCAAACTACCAACAGGAGAACTATATTTGATCCACACTGATAGTCATCTTGGGTCCCACAGTACATATTTAGCAATGCTACATTTGGTTAATATAACAAGACATTCTTTTGTCCAAGTATGGATTCAATATAGTTGTCTTTCAAATAACCAGCACAACATCCTTCTCCCAAATTAACACAGCCATTCACATTTCCTGTCTTTTAAATCAAAGGGCTGTTTATCTATTTCAACACAGCTATATCATTTCTGGTTTGGGAAACACCTTAATCAGCAATCACACCATATCTCCCTACTTAGCAGCACAGTGGTTTCGTTTCCACTCCTTGGGAACACCACTTCTGCCCTCTTAAGTGGGGGACAGGAAGAGAAAAAGAACATACATCACTGTGTATTAAATGCTGCAGTGGAGGTGCTGAAGTGAAGGACATTTGAAACAACACTATGCAAGAAAAACATTATGCAAGAAAATAAAAGAACCACTTGGATAGGAGTGGTGGGAGGAAAGCAGTAGGGAATTCGACTCAAATTCTGTATTTAATGTCAGTCTAACAGCAAGAAAACAATTTAGATGTAAATTTACCATATTCACAGGGGGCCTTCTGAAGTAGAATGGCAGCTTTTCAGTTACATTTATGCAGACCAGATCAACATCTAATGTTGTGCAAGCAATCTACAGCAAAGAAATAGGAACAGATTGTTAGATATGCCAAAAAATACATAACCAACTAGTTAGTTATTAGTGCAACAAGGTACACTAATATTCTCCTTCATTTCTTAATGCAACAAATGTTTCTCCAGGGTGAGTCCAGTTTTAAAATTAAGAGGTACTATGCCTTGCAGGTATGCCAATAGAACAGCAGCATTTGAGACTTAAAATCCAAGTCTTCCTTTTCTTAGAGAACTAATTATCCAATATAATAATGGCCAACTCCAAAGCAATACCTATTTCTTTGTTTTTATCTGACAGAGGACACGCAGAAGCAATGCTGGCTTTTGACAAAAGAACTCAGAGATAATAACTTGGTAAACTCAGTTTACAAAGGGAAGAGCCCATGAACCATCATGCTCTGCTTCCAGTGCAGCACCTGCTTGTTTTCAGGATTAATTACTTTTACCAGAAGCAATAAAGAAAAGAATGAAAAAAAAACAGAATGTGACTGTTACTGGTGGAGCTGCATGCCCAATACTGGAGACCAATCCAAAGAGCTTCCCTTTCCTGGCTGGGTGGAGAATCTGCAGCTCCACCTGACAGCCACACCTCTGGCAGAGCAGTGCTGGAGACAGCAGTGAAGGCTACAGTTTAAGAGTTTAGCTTTGAATTCCCACCACAATTTATAGGTTGTATTAAGAGATGGAGGGAATGAACAAGGAGTAGAAGCTCACCACACTGAGATACAGGGAAAATTAAGGGCACCTAAAAGGGAGTCTTTGATTTACATTCATCTCAAGCACCCAAGGCAGGAATTATATATGCCTACTCTGTAAGGATGATTACACAGGGCCAGAATAACATCTGTAAGCAGTGCTGTAACAAAGAAGATGAGATAGGCTGAAGAAGTTGAAAAGGAATTTTCTGTGTGTAGGGGAATTCTCTGCACTCAGAAACCTGCCAGGAACTGCTCCAAATACACCTGGGCCAGGTGCCAACCATTCATCCCTCCTCCCACCAGCACAAAAGCAGTGGGAGCTGTGAGAAGCCCCAGGGGTAAGGGCTGCTCCTGCTCTAACACAAGGCACACTACTGCCTGGCAAAATGATCTTCTACCAGTTTGTTCACATGGAATTTGGATGGAGATGAGAGCAGAGGCTCAGCTTTAGGAATGTTTCTTAGCTGTTGATAGCACTCTCTCTCCAAAGACAAGACAGCCACAGTATACATGCAGACAAACCACAAGGTTTTTGAAGTTGAAATGTCTCTGCCAGGACATTCAGACTAAATTTTTTTTTCTTCATGCCCTACCTTTATCTTTATCCCCCATTAGGCAGGACCTGGGATGCCTATGGAATCTATGGCATAGAATTAGAGTTGCATGAAGAAGTTCAGCCCTACTACAGTCAGTTTCCCTCCTTTTCTTACATAAGTACAAACTACTACACAGAGGTAATTTATGGGAACATGCACAGAACAAATAGCTCTGAATCACACCCTAGAAAATACATCACTGAAGTCATAAAACATTCAGAAAGAGATAATGCTAGAAATTAAGGAAAGCAAGAATAGACATCAGACACATGTAAGTTGCCCTATGTGAAGAGAAATCAAGCCTTCCTAATCAGCTCCAGAAACACTGGAAAACTCTTTACCATTTTGCACATTAAACACAGTGGGAGAAGGAGTGACTCAAAAGCCAGGATATCTACAGGATTCCAGTGACATGAACACTTCAGAAAATAACACCAAGGAAAAGCAAACTGCAAGTCATGTTTCCCCATGAGGAATTTCTGCACTGTATGAAAAACTGGAGAGCAAATTTCTCCAAGAATTCTAACGTTTAGCTTAGCATTGGCTCCCAGAAAAGTCAGATATGCAGGCAAGCTAAGGTTTATCCTGCCTGCTGAAAAGATCTGAAGTGCAACAACTTTATCCAGAAAATGACATGCAGCAAGTTGCACAGCCTAGCAGCTGCCTGGCAGCACTGTGGGCAAGAGCCCCATCTGCTGGGAAACTTCAGCCAGCCATTATTAAATACATCTGCCTCTGTCTGGATGCTCTGAAGCAAGCTTTGGCAAATGTTTTAGGAATAAACATTGAAATCTGACTTTGCACTACATCTTCAGACTTACATATGTAAGTTATTTTAGATACTGGTGATGTGCTAAGTGCTTATGAACAGCAGACAGAGCTAACTAGTATCATTAAAACAGTCAGAAATCTTAGAAAGCAGAATTTTTAAAAAGCTGCAAGTACAGACCCTATTACCTGCATGGAGTGGGTACTCCTGCTGCAGGCCAAAACAATCTTTTTGGGAGACTTAAACAAGCAGTGTGTTCTACAATTGGTAAACATGGCTTCCTCAACCCCTTAAGGATATAAATTATTTGAAGAATTTGAGCACATCTTTTAATACATATCACTGCCATACTCAGTCATGAAAGAGTTTCCCTGGCTTGTGACAAAAGGGCACAAACTAGTTTTGAGCCATGCTAGAATTGGAATACATCTCCAATGCTCACATAATTTTTCACAAAAACATGAAAAATCTTGTTCTATGGAGAAAATATAAGTGTCAAATTGTTGGTGAGAAAGATGATGCTTTTGAGGTAATGTTGAATTACCAAAAACCAATAGGAAGTTAATTTGTCATGCAAGACCCACTCTGGAAGGCTTTATTCTTAATAATGAAATATCCATGAGTTGCAAGAACCAAACTGTATGAGCTGAAATTCCTTGTGCAATGTCCCTTTCACCAGACTCCCTGTGTGATACCTCCGTGAAACTGAACCAGCTCTCCACAGAGTGAGACATTCTAAAGTCTCTAAACAAAAGACAACCACACAAACCTGCCCTGAATGTGAAAACGTAAGGATAAGTCTTTCACCTCATGCAGTTTGCAAGAAATAAGCTTGGGTTCCATGGCCAGCTCAAAGTGCTGCCAGCACGGAAGCAATGAAGATAATCTCACTGACAATCCTGCTTCTTTCCTCACACCCTGTCCATCACCTGCCAGAGTGTCAGCTTAACCAGGCACTGTCTGCACTGGCCTGCCAGAGCACAGCCACCCGCTCTGCGCTGGCACAACTCTCCGCGTGGCTGGGTGCTGAATCACACTGGGGATCTGCCTGAAAAGGAACTTGGCAAAAACTC
Organism: Muscicapa striata striata; assembly: GCA_030060385.1. Taxonomy (NCBI): domain Eukaryota; kingdom Metazoa; phylum Chordata; class Aves; order Passeriformes; family Muscicapidae; genus Muscicapa; species Muscicapa striata. The sequence goes on from JAREIS010000134.1 coordinate 1,434,604, forward strand.
TGGCTACTGCTCAGCCAAAAGCAGGCTCCTCAAAGCAAACTGCCAAGCAGCTAAGCAAGCAAGCAGCCTGAGCAGCAAAGCAGACAGGCACCTGCAGAAATGAGTGGCTGTTAACGCCAGTTTAAATGCCACCACAGCTGGACATCCAACTGCAGCAGGAGTCATGACATGGCTGAAAATAAACAATAATAACTCTTAAGTGAAAGAACACTCTTTTCCCAAAAAACAACACAGAACACCCCTGCTGATTACCTAGTTTCAGGTGCTTGTTTAAACACGTGATAAACTGATTGAACCCACTTGAGAGGTGAGATTTTATACTATTGCCACAGATCAAAAGAAAGAGGTGGAGAGTGGCCCTCAAAAATACTTTAAACCATTTGCCTCTGTCACACCCCCAAGAGTCCTAAAACATTGCAAGTGAAATAAAATTCAGAAATTAGCTTTGTTTAGCTGTAACTCTTTAATTAATGCTTGAATTCTGCTGAAAAATTCTTTAAAGTTCATGTACTTCGACAGCCTCTTGCTTTGTACTTTACTTGGACAAGTCTTGAAATAGGAGGGGAAATAATGTAGAAAAACAAAACAGAATACAATTTTAATGAGGCAAAACAGGTACTCAGCAGTACTAGAAAGTGGCTTTAACTTATTTTAAATAAACAACCACCAGACTCAGTTTTAAAGTGAGAAACTTCCTTTGAAAGTAAATTCTTCAAAGAAACTCGCTTTTTATTTTCACTATCTGTGTCCCTTCTTCACACTGCTTTAAACTGCATGCCTGCCTGCTGCCTATCAAGGTTAACAGAGATGGAACACTTCCACCTACTCACCCAATGCAGACTTAATGTTATTATTTATGAGCTTACAACAGGTCAGACATCATAATTTTGAGTTTCGTAAGAAAAAGCCTGAGAAAAACATAACTTACTTCAAGGTGCTCCACCCAATCAGAACATCAACATCAGCTGTTATCAAGTATTTAAGAACAATTTAAATAAAAATATGAAGGACATGGAGGTGAACAGCTATCAGGTAACTCACAGACCTACATTAGTTCTACTTTAAAATCATCCCTACTATTTTAAGGAACAGGAATAATTAGTTCAAACAGAAGATCACAAGCGCATTTTAGGGAAGGTGTCAAGAGTTTGAGAAGTTAAAGCTGAAGACAGAAGTTTTCTACATGGTGATAGTACACATATATTGAGAGGGGAAAAAAGGATGTTTTCTCTCCTCACTAGAGTACAAGGCACACAAAGGCAACCACAGTGTAGGGGCATACAAGTCCCTTCATCAGGTACACGAGGTAGATGTTTCAGACTTCAACCTGTAACCTCAGGGTCTTGCAGCCTCCTGCAAATCCTCCCAAACTCCTCAGTCTATCAACTGACCAGGCAGCCTATAATGTTTAACTCCATGAGGTCGTTATAAAATAGGAAATAAGATCAAAACAAAGCATGTACTTAAACTAACACAAGGCCCAAAATGTTACTGAATGAGTGTTACTGATGAGATGATTGTACTTACATGGAACAGTTTCTCAGTTTTTGGAAATACTGCTATGATGTCATATAACCTTATATTTGCAGATGTTGATCTCTGTAAAAGGAGCAAACAATTACTACCTTGAATTCTGACAGATGTCAAAGCTATGCACAATAAATACAACCAAAACAATGAGAAGAAAAATCCTTTTTCCCTGTCAAGTACTAAAACAAAGCCAATAATCATCCAATTACACAGCAGGTTTTTTTAGTAAAGTCATCCATTCTCAAGGATTGAGGCTTGTCCCACTCATCTACTAAGACATTTTGCTTTGATCTTGTTGCATGAAAGCATAACCAGACACAAGGCTTGCCCATGGTCCTCTGGTTTATGCACAGTAGTCCAGAAACCAAGGAACAGAACTGTTGCTCCATATTGACAAATGATCAACAGAAGCCATATCCAGTCTTGTAAGCCTGCATCTCCTCATGATCATATTATGTGTTAAAGGTGCAATCTCAGGAATCACTGCTGAGTGCACTATAAATTCCAGGATGTTGTCCCCATAGAATTTCCAAAGTTTCATTCACTCATTGAGAAAAGGAAATGAAAGCTGCAAAATTGACCACTGAGTGTACTTACCAAGAGATTACAGTGGGAAGGATCAGAAACAACAAGTGTCAGCCGTGTCAAGACTTTAATTCTTTTAGATGTTCCCTACAGAAAAAAGAATAATTAAAAAAAAATTAAAACCCAAAGCAAAAATTTGTGTTAATTTCCACCCAGACTGCTATAAAAAGAAAATGCTGTCATGCTTATAGTCTTGGTATACTAATTTTCTAAAGTCTATAGTTACACTTCCCTAATTTACATTATATCTTTGATATTATATCTGTCCTTACAAAGAATGACTTACTGTGCTTCTTCAGGGATAAATTAATAGAAAAGAAAAAAGATTAAGAAAAACAATAATGCAGAAAAGTTGAATATGTTCTACTGCTATGATTCCCCAGGCAGGCCATAACTGCAAGGAAAAGCAGTTCTTGAATTAATCAATGTCAGTGACCAAAAACACAGTCTTCTATTTCTTTATATCCAAATTTTGCCCCATCAAAACCATGACGTTACTTCCAAAACTTCAATTTCAAGAATTGTACTGTAATTGTTCAACTACACGCAGATTCAAAATTCACACAAAGCAACTTCTTTATTAATTTCTAAAATAATGAATAGAGCCTACCTGATGTGAGTGTACCATTCTTCCAATGCTTGGTGTTTTAACAATGAAATAAAGGACAAATCTTTTATGATTAACACCTCATACACAAAACCACATATACAAACACACAAAGGTAAAAAAAGGCAACTCAGAATAACAATACATATATATAGAATGTAACTAGACATACTTGTACAATAGGTAAAGATGGAAATAATTCTGAAGGAGATACTGGCTTGATGATTTCCTTGAAAGAGAACAGAACAAAGTTATTAAAAATGTCATGGGTTAGGTTTACACATAAACAAAAACTGTGTTCCAATCTTAAGAAGAAATTTACCATGCTAAGAAAACTATTTTTGTGGGACAGTACATGAACCATTTAAAAAATTAATCCCAGAGCAGTTCTACAGAAATGTAAAATGGGAATTTTGTTATAGAGAGATTTGTACTTGTGTCTAGACATACATTCTGCAGCTATCTGGAAACATGCAATAAGGCAGCAGGTTTACTAAAAAAAAAAAACCACAGAACAAATAACCTCAAGAAAAATTACCTGTTTCTTTTCTTTAAAATCGATGACATGATTAAGTGCAACTGCAGAATATCCCACTGAAAAACACACAGTAAGTACATTTGGCCCAGTAAACAAAAAGGAAACAAATCCAATGAGAAAACTGTAAAATACTCATTACTTAAATGTCTTAACGTTAATAATCATGTGCATTATTAGATCTCTCTCTCTCTCTGTATTTTTTAAAATGACTGGTTTACCCAAAAAGTGCTTTAAAATAGAAAGAAAAATAATTCTGTTTGGCTTTTAACACAGCCCAGGCCTGACAACTCCTAATGGCAGAGCTTTATGAACAGAAATACTTGGGCTTGCTGTCCCCAAAGGTCTAGCCTAGTTTGGCCCTGTTTGTAACTTTATGGAAAACTGCTAAGGATATTCAGGGCAGTTGCTAAAACTGCAGACGACGCAGAGCTGGGACAGATACAGCTCTCGGAGAAGGCCAAGCGAGCAATTCAAAGCGGTGCGGACAGAATGAAGCAGAAGTTATCGTTCCAAGGGCTCGGAGGAGGATGACAGACTGCCAGGGCATTTAAACCACCCGCCCCAAACTGGCCGGCAGCACGCGGCTGCACAACAGCTCCGCAGGAAAGACATCCGGCCCGCACCAAATGCGGGCGGAAAACGTGTCCACGATGGAAAAACAATTCTTACACCGGGATAAGCAGGCAGAGACAAAGCTGCAAGGCGCACCAGGAGCTTCCCCTGCGACCCAGTCCCGGGCAGACCCAGCTCTGGGCTCACACAAAGCTGCGGGCTGAGCGGAGAGCGCCGGGGGAAGGCGCCCACAGCGGGGCGGCCGCCAGGGTCGGACTGCCCGGAGGAAAGGGAAGGCTCGTTCCGGGAGTCCGGCCGTGCCCACCCCACCCGCTGTGCCTCCCGAGCCGGGGGAGCCGCCGCTCCCCTCCCGCTGCCCTCCCGGCCGGGGCCGGCCCGCTCTCCCCTGCTCGGCCCCGCCGCCCTCCCCGCTCGCAGGACTCACGGTGCGCCGCGGCCTCCAGCAGGCTCTGCAGGGACTTCTTGTCCGGCCCGTGCGGCAGGTTCAGGTCGGCGAAGCCGGCCATGCTCACGCCGCGGCGGGCGGGCCCAGCCCGGGCCCGGCAGCGGCTCCGCCCCTCCCGCCCGCGGCAGCCTGGGGCCTGTAGTCCCGCCCGGGCCGGGCCGGCGGGGCGGTGCTCCGCACGGCCTCGGTGCCTCGCCCCCGCGCTGTGGGGTGATCGCTCGGGTGCCAGGTGGGGCCCTAAGGAGATCCCCGGGGTTCGTTCCCAGGCAGCGCAGCCCGGGCTCTGAGGGCCGTCCCCCGGCTCTGCCGCGCCCCGCAGCCGCAGCGGCGCCGCCGAGGCTCGTCGGCCCCCCCGAGCCGCCGGTGCCCAGCAGGGGGAGCGGTAGCGCTGCTCCAGTGGCGTGTTTATTCCCTGTTAAACTGCTTCAGCTCCGTCTGAACGCTGCCAATAAAAATCCAAACCAATCTTTTCTATTTGTAGTTATCCTCGTTCCTACAAAGCCCGAGCTGCCATGTCAATGGTATCTCCTGACACAGAAAAGGACTGAGGAATTCTCACAGACCAGCCAGATAAAAATTCACTGTGTAGCACTGCCACAAGAAAGTTCAAATGTTGTTCTACCAACGATAAATAGCACAGAATATGTAAAACACAAATGGAAATTCTCAGTAGGAGTTTTTTGGTGACTTAGAGCCGCTGCTGAAGACAGCAGGCCTGCAATTCCCGTTCAACTTCAGGTGGCCAGACCGGGGGTCCTTCACTTTTTCTATCTTCAGATTGGGCTAAATTCTCAGCAGGGGAGGTCTGTGGAGTATCTGAAGACCTGAATTCTTAATAAGGCAAAAATGGTTCTAACCACGGCCAAGGCTGCTGCCAAAGCCTGAGCATCCCTCCTTACAAGGTCTGACCTTGGTGCAGCTCGTACCCGCTGCGCACACTGCAGTGGTGGGGACCTGGAACTCATTTCTACCAAAGAGATCACTTGGTTAACAAAGCATGGCTGAGAAATAACAGTGTGTTCTTGGCGTGTTTCTGGACTTTCTGTCTGATGAGTTACAAATACCTGGGATGGTGGCAGCAGTGAAGTTACTTGTGGATTGCAGTCACTGCACTAGGAGCTGAAGCAGCTTTGAGGGTCAGTAGAAAACAGCTCCCACATCTGTATGGCAGGAAAAAACCACATCACTCTGAAAGGGTAAAAACCCCCATCTTAGTTCATGCCACATCTATGGCAGCATTTTCTTGACAATATTAGGTCAAGATATTTCAATAAAGAAGCTCTGTTTTAGTCTGCATCTGTAAGGTGCTTGCCTGTTACATCAGATCAGCCAATATGCTTCTCTGCCAGCCATTTGAACAAGCAGCACAGCCTGAAAGGTAATGCCAAGGTTTTTCTTCAATGTGTGTGAAAATGGAACAGCTCGAGATATTATTCCAGGTTTTCTTTGGCTCAGTGTTTAATGTAACTTAATTTGTCTTAACGAATGTAAAAAGTGATCCAGAAGCATGTATCAGTTATTTCTGAATGGTCCTACTGCAGCAGTGTTCAGAGATACCAGAGGATTAAGCAGCCTTTGTGTTTGGCAATACACAAGCAAAAGAAACCTTTCTTTGAGGTGCTTAAAATGAAGGACATTTAAACACATCATCATGCAGAAGATCTGCAGAATCTTATTTGCTGTAATGGTGTAAGAATCTGAGTATGAAGCACTTTTAGCACCAGGTATCATGAATCATTACTCAGAACAGTGCATTATTTCCTATGTTATTATTTAGATATTACTGCTTTTATTTACGCCAGCCCCTGGTCTGCCTAGAACTTCCTTATGGTCCCCAGTGTTAAGCTGCAAGTTTCTAACATGCTTTGTTTCATTGTGTCCTGAAGTTTTCCTTGGTGAAAATAGATCTCCTCACTCCAAGTGTTTCTTTCTCAATGCACTCAGACCTCAAGACAGTCCTTTCAGTAAATTTTAACGCAGAAACCATCCTAATTCCTCTAATAGGTTTTCAGCCCATTATAGCAACTGTTAGGTTTTTTCACTTTAGTCCTGCATTTGGTACTTTTAGGGTGCTAAGATTTTATTTATTACTATCTGCCTCAGCAACTCAGTAACATGAATGTCATAATCACTTTTAACATAACCTCATAACCTCAATAAGCTCCTGTGTAAAGGTACAGATGGAGTTTTCAGTTGGGAGCTCTCATTTTGAGTGATACAGAATTTTAAGCATAAAATGTCCTCTTAATTGCTCATTTTCTTTTCAGATGCCAGCTTGTCATTGTTAGTATTTGCTGGTTCCAAAAAAGGGAAGACATAATTTCACATTTAAGCTGCACAGATGCAAGTATTTATTTTGACAATGATAAGAAATGCCAAATATGGGAATTGTTACCTCTCTGTTTTAGTGCCACAGACTGATGGTGCTTTATCTTCACAAAGACAAGAAAAGGCGGAAAAGAAAAGTGCAGCTGCAACATATTTGCTAGAAGTTAGACAAGAGTGTTATTTGCTAAACAGTACATGCTAGGAATAAAAATTGAGGTTTCAGTAGTACCTCTAGCCAATCTCTGATATATATTCTGAATGTTTTGACAACATATTGCCTTCCCCAAGGCAGAAGAAATAGATACCTATACTTTATTTATTGTTCCCAACAGTTCGTCCTTACTAATCTTATATTGATTTCTAAGAAAAAAGGAAAGGAAAGGTGCAGAAAGGCACAAAGAAAGGTGAAAAGAAGGGAAGGGAAGGGAAGGGAAGGGAAGGGAAGGGAAGGGAAGGGAAGGGAAGGGAAGGAAGGAAGGGAAGGAAGGGAAGGGAAGGGAAGGAAGAAGGGAAGGGAAGGGAAGGGAAGGAAGGGAAGGAAGGGAAGGAAGGGAAGGGAAGGGAAGGGAAGGGAAGGGAAGGGAAGGGAAGGGAAGGGAAGGGAAGACAAATGAAGACAGCAGTTCAAGAAAATAAGCTCTCTCAGGTGAGGAAGGACAAAAAAAGGGGGTGATAAGAAAGAACAAAAGAACAAGAAAAAATTCTGATGTGTTTGTTTATTTATTGCATAACTCATGTTACCTTCCTGCCATGTATACAATATTGAATGATTTCAGCAGGGGAATGTAGCAGTGCCTTCAACTTTTTTAAGATGAGCAAGGCTATTGTTTTCTAGAGGCAGCTGTGTGAGGGAAGGTGTCACCATGCTGGGCTGTCAGCAGTTTTCTCCTCTGCTGCTGAAGATCTTGCACTGCATTCCTTGACCCATTTCAGTCAGGATCCTCCAAGGTAGCAGAGACCTGCTGTCTGCAAGCAGTAAGTTCTCCAGGGAGGGATGAAGGATCCAGGATTTAGTATGAGGTTTTCCAACACAAACACTTTGATAGATACACTCTGGCCCCACTAAATCAACATGTGCTTGGGAAACTGTATTTCCTGGCTAGCCCTAATGACCTGTCTTACCTTATCTCACTAACAGGGGGGCAAAGCATTAATACCAGTACCCACTGCTATAGTATACACTTAGTATGAATAACAAAGGCTGAAGGTGTTGTGTGATTAGCAGTGTTTCTGGAGTAGGGGAAAAAATTAAACAAAAGAGTTAACTACTCTGTGAGAGGGGAAAAAATCAAGTAAAAAGTTCTCTTGCATTTTTTTCATCATCTGAATGTTTTCTATGTAACAATAATAAAATACCAAAGGTGAGATTTGCAAATAAAGTACATTATCAAATATTAACAAAACATAATTAACTTCACTAAGTGTAGAAAGAATGGGGAATGAAGGACTTAGCACAGAATTGGAGGTATATGGATATATTAAGAGGCTTTTATGCATAGAGAGCCTTAATTACTGAAAGGACAGGATTTTACTAAGCTCAGCCAGAAAAATGATTTGGTGATATTTTTTGAAGCCTAATGGAAGGTGAAAAAGTAATTTCCTGGGTAGAGAACAAATGTCAGCTTGTTATTCTTGACACCTAATTGGACATTTGTTTCACTTCTGTATGCTGTCTGGAAGAACATGTTAGAATTTTTAAATAAGATCACTGAAGACAAAAGTGGGATGTACCCTTGGAAAGATCGAGTCTGACTTTCATGTCTTGTTATTTTAAGTACTTAGAATAGATGGCATCTCATGGAATGATGGATTCTCTATGCTTTTCCAGACATTGGCCACGTGAAACCCTCTAAACCCTCATGGGAAGCACCTCACCAGATTCAGCCCAGCCTGGGAAACTGGAAGTTGTTTTAGGTGTGTCCTAGTAAAAAGTTTTCAAGGAACATATTTTAGAGAGGTGTCAGCTGCTCTGTCTAACCAGGGTTTTTCACATCTTCTCTGCAATGGTACATAAATCCCTTTCTATAATAGTACATAAATTGACTTAAATTGCTTTGTTTCTTCAAAGGTAAGATTTCAACAAATTCAAAGAATGGTAACTTGGCCTTCGAGAAGGAAAGAAATCAGGTGATTAACTTGGAATAAACTCTAAGGGAATTTAAGACCCAGAACAAAAGACAAGGTTCAGTTCTACTTTTGGGTTGGAATGGGTAGGAGTACACACAAATGATCCTGCGTATCATCCACTGAGAACATTTAGAGAGTCACATCCCAGAAGGGTATTGAAAAGCTGTCAAGAAGAATGACTGATTTAATGAACTGTGTTAACACATTTGCAGGAAGCACCAGATTATAATTTGCTCTGCCATAGTGACATTTTAAGCAATTGAAAAATTGCTTTTTTCTGGGAGTATTAAACTGTACAAATTTATCATCTTTTGTGGTAATAATCTATTTTGAACAAAATTTACTAAGTTCCTAACTCCTTAGCTGTACTTCAAACACTATTTTTAAAGAATATGTTTAACTAGTAAGGAAACATTCTCTCTCCAAGCTTTGCCCTAATATTATAGCTTAGATATAACCTTGCAATTTCTAAAGACGTTTTTCTTCCTAATATTTGCTTAACTGAGGATGACAAAAGATTTGATTTATCACCTGGTGGGGTAACTCACCTGAAGCTCAAGGCTCATGAACATATTTTGGGTGGTTAAACAGGGATTTTTATTTTGTGCTATTATTGCTTTTGTTGTGATTGGACACAATAAAGCAACTAACAAACTGTAGGAAAACACTTGACTGAACAGGAAAACACTTTCAACTTGGTAATGGCCAAGGAGCTGCCCAACAAGATTTCATCCTTATCATTGCTTATTTTATTATCATAGTCCAATCAAGATATGGGGGTGGTAGGGAAGGGCAGCAATTGAACTACCAAACCTGCATTTCTGACCCCAGGAATCTGAATCTGTGTCAGACACAGCTGAGCCCAACCTCTCAGTCCTATGCATGCTCATATGTACATATGGGTCAATGCAGAGTCACACATATTGGAGAGCCCATCTTCCAACAGGAAGAAGATGGAAAAAGCAGGAAATGCTGGAAGAATGAAAGATTTCATTAAAACCAAGACATTCTGTGTGTCAAGTATGGAAGCCTCAGCTGCTATGGATTTGTGTTTCACTAGTCTCTAGGGCTGTCAGCTGATGGTTTTGGGGTTTTTTTCCTCAATAACTGGAACTTATTAGATTTGTCTTTAAAGCATATTTTTAAATTGGTATAATGTGCGACCATCCTGCAGTCTTTCTCAATACTGAGCCACACAGAGTTGTTCCCTGTCCCTGAACACTTAAATAAAACTTGCTATGTTATTGCAAGACTTCCCCTCATTTAAACCTTATGGTTATTGATACTTCTGCGCCCAACTCTTTTCATTTTCTCTCCTTTGGTTCGTCTGGCTTCTGTCTCATGTTGAAAATGTGAGGGACACTGAGGAGCAGCTGTTTCTTGTTTTTAGTCCTTCCTGTCTAGCATGTTACTATACGAAGGGGTGTGATCTGCTGGCATCCCATGGGTAACTCACAATTCAAACTGTTAATTTTCACCCCACTTGGAGGCAAGGATAGGGCTTCAAGAATTGAGAAAACTAGTGAATCCCAGAAATTGGCTTGTATCTAATGGTTCAGGGAACCTATAGGAAAAGCAGGTGATTCAAACAACGGGAGTTTGTTTTAGCTTTCCTAAAGGAATTACACATGGAACACTGAGTAAATTCAAAACCAGGGCATAAAAATATTAATAAAAGAGAAAATATAGTTAATGGTATTCATACCAACTTAATATGAAGAAGAATCTGCAAGCTTGGATACACAGAGAAGTGCTTCAGTGCTGGCCGTGTTGTTGGAGATAGCTCTTAAAAGAGCGGCCACTATCAACTCTCCCAGCAGCAGCTGGGATCCTATCGGCCCCAATCATTCTGCACGGAGGTGCCCCAGCGCTGTGCCGGAGCCGGCAAACCCAGAGGCTCGTACCCCGCTCCGGCCGGGCAGCTCAGCCTGCGGCCGCCCGCCCGCAGCTTCCCGGGTGAGACCTGGCTACAGACGCACACATCTACACATATGTACATATACACATATACACATGTATACATATGCGCATATACAGGGGGTTCCCAGAGCGCCCCTCGCTTGGAGCCGCCGCCAAGGAGAAGCTGCGGGAGGCACCGGCTCCCTGGACTGCGGGGAAGGGGCGCAGCCCCACCTGCAGCTCAGAGGGCAGGAGGGAGAGGGAGGCGGAGCGGTGCCCATCCCGTCGCCTGTCGCCTCCGGAGAGCAGCCGCGGGTGGAGCGGGCGATGGGCGCGGGTGGGAGGGAGCGGCCGCCACCCCCGCCCGCCCCTCCGCCCGCGGGCTGGGCGCGATAGCGCCGTGCCCACCCCGCGGCCACCCGGGATGCGCCGGGGGCGAGCTCGGCCGCCCCGGGGCAAGCTGAAGGCTGGGCCCCACGGACCGCTCGGCCGGCTGCGAGGGGCGGGCGGCGCCGGGAGCCGAGGAGGAGCCCGAGCATCCCGGCGCCGGAGACAGCCGGAGAACGGGCGGCGAGGCTTCATGGGCTGCCCACGCCAACATGGTGCTCGCCCTCAACGGCAGCCACCTCTACGGTAACCTCCGGCCGCTGGTGCTGGAGGAGCCGCGGGCGCTGGGCGGCGGCAGGATGATCGCCGGCTCCTGGCCCCCGCGCAGCCTGGCGAGGCTCGGCCCGTCGCCCCCCCCGTCGGCGCTGCCCACGGCGAGCCCCCTCCCCGCCAACGACTCGCAGTGCGGGGAGCAGATCCTCAGCTACGGCAGCGCGGAGAAAGTTCTCATCGGGGCCGTGCTCTGCCTCATCACCCTGCTGACCATCGCCGGCAACTGCCTGGTGGTGATCTCTGTCTGCTTCGTGAAGAAGCTGCGGCAGCCCTCCAACTATCTGATCGTCTCGCTGGCCCTGGCCGATCTCTCGGTGGCCCTGGCCGTCATGCCCTTCGTCAGCGTCACCGACCTCATCGGCGGCGAGTGGATCTTCGGCCGCCTCTTCTGCAACGTCTTCATCGCCATGGATGTCATGTGCTGCACGGCCTCCATCATGACCCTGTGTGTGATAAGTATCGACAGGTGAGACAGCCCGGCGCCCTGAGGCTTGCCCTGGCCTGCCGCCGCTCCGGGGGACCGGCCCCGCAGCGCCGGGCTCGGGACGGCGCGGGGACCGCCGAGAGCGGGGCCACCAGCGCTCTCCGGCCCCCTCCGCCGGGTCCCTTGGAAAGGAGCCGTGCTCAGAGCAGGGAGCGAGGCGAGTGCCAGCCCGCAGCCTCTCTGTTCGAAGGACCCGCCGGAGCAGGGTGAGCTGCCGCCGCTGCCAGCCCCGGTGCCCGGTTATCCCTCTGGGTAACTTCCTAGCTCTCACTCGGGGCCAGGGTGTCAAAGCCAAACCGGAGCTAAGCTGTCAGCCTTTACAACGGCTCTGTGCAAGTAATAGGACATTTCCAGCTGCTCTAAAATCTGGAACGTATGTCTTTAAACTGCCTTATACCACAGGTAGATTTCAGCTGATTATTTCAGAGCTGGTGACAGTGCAACCCCACTGGAGTGGAGCGTTACCAGGCCAGAGAAAGTGCAGTAATTATAGCTTACTAAGGGTCTATCTTTATTCTAGGAGAGCACAATTTCATTTTTTGACAGATAATGTTGTGTTTGAAGGAAAAAACTACTTACAAACCTTTGCTTTTGAAAAAATTTCATCTGCTGTCTTAAAAATGAAGTTATGCTCATTGACATTTAGCTTCTTCTGAAATATACAGTCACTGGGGCAACAAGGAGGTGTGTACACACTGCCGGAGAATATCTGAGGTGTTCAGTTCTGATGTAAAAACCATACAAGAGCCCACATCTGTCTGTGTCAGTCCTCTGCAGAGGAAGGCTGACAGATTCCTTTATTCCATGCAAGTTCTATTCTAAAGTAAGTTGCACCCTGTAGCTTCCCTTTTCCACAGCCTAAATTCTATGCCAAGAATTTGAACAGCTAGAAGGTGTATTCATTATAATTCCACACAATTGTCTGAAATTGAAAAACTTTGTAACTAGATTGTAGTAGATTGCCAATTCTGATATCAGACAGCAGCGTTGACAGTTTACTTCAGAAAGTTTCAAGAAAAGCTCTGCATTAGGCTTCTGCAAAGCAACGTTTTTTCAAAAGAAATTCCTACAGTAAATGGAAGTTGTTTCATACCAGGGAGCATCTCAGTTTCTGTTAATTTCAGAACTTTAATTTCTGTACAAGCATCCTCTGCTCCAGCACTCTTTGTTTGGTGACTTCTATTTTGGCCAGCAGTTATCTGAATGCTGCAAAGCATCTTGTAGCAATGAAATCCACATACACGCTTTGACAGTATCAAATGGCTTGTGGTTTTGGTGGTTTTTGTTTTTTAAATTTGCTGTTACATTGACATTTGCTTAATTTAAACTTATCTCAGTTAATTTTTTAACTTAATTCCTGTATTGCAAGAGAATATGAATAGGCTTCAAATTCCAAAAGTGGTGGGAAATATCTTCTCAATGTTATTCTCTGCTTTTCTATACTATTTTTGGATAGTGATGGTGAAGAAAGGTGATTTCATTTTTTTACACTCTCTTCCCATAAACTATTTTTATTCTTTGATTGTTTTTATCTATATCTCTGAGCTCTCCATCTCCATTTCTACTAACCTTTTGAAAACAAGTTAACATATTAAGCTTTCATAAGGATGTGTGATGATTCACACTGTAGCACTGGGCTTTTACTCTTTTCTCTTTCTTGGTTTAACATTTGAGGTCACTGTTGTGTGCTGAACAGGGGCTTTGACTGAACTGGTCACACTGATGAGTGCATCTCTTATTGTCTTCTCTCAGTTCTCCCTCCACTCCCCTCTCCCCCTAAAATACTAACAAGAGATACATCTCTGTATTGAGAAAGAATATAACCTCTTGTAAGTGACTGATTTTCATCAGCTAGTGCTGATTTAAACTAGAATTATTCTCTTGTCTTCGTGTTCTCACTTCTTCACTACTTTAAACTGAATGTTTATTGAACACCTTCTCATAATAATTCATTATACTGTTGTCTACTACCTACTTGAAATTAAAATTCTGTAACTTTGATGCTTAACCTCTGTCACCCAAATCCATTATAGACTTGAGATAGTAGAAATATCATAAATAGTTGGGATATCATAAATAACAGGAGACAAGCCAGCAATTCATTAACAAAATGCCTCTACTACTAGGCAATAAAGAATTAAAAAATCGCCATGATTAGTAATCCTATTTAAAAATAATTAATATTATACTGTAACATTGCTAAGCCAGGCCAATGATTAGTTGTGGATATTAAGAAATCTTTGAATAGTAATACGTAAAAAATATGCAAACCAAGGAGGCATTATGAAAATCAAATGCAAATGATGAAATGTTGCCTGTGTAGCATTGATGGTAATGGTGCTGTCATATCAGCAGTTGTTTTTACATGCATGTATTAAGAAATTCTTGAATGATCACTGAAGAAAATTTCTCTCTGAAAACACATACCTCCAGTTTAAGTACTGTTAGTGGTACAGGAGCTGCAAATCACAATGTATACAGTGCTTTAGAGTGTCAGATGGTTTCACAAGGTCCATTTTTCCAAGGTTTTGGTGAAAGCACTTCCACGTTTTCTGGTATGTAGGAGGAGAAGATTACCAATGATACCTCCTCCACTAGTCTTACTATCTCAGGGTAAGTAATACAAATACAGGACCAGGAAATTTCGATCAGAAATTCCAGAAACAGAGAAAGTGAATGAAATCCACTGTTCTTCAGGCTGGGCACTATCCCCAGAGGCATTTAGATGTACTTAAATCTTGAAGATCCTGAGGTTACATGGGAGACATTTGTTTAGAAGAAAAGTTAAGACAGGACAAATAAACATTTTTGAAATATAGTTAGGAATTGCACTGTCACATAGCTCTTTAGGGCACTTTAGGAAATCTTTGTTGTGACCCAGTAACATCTCTCCTGAAGCAAAAGATAAGCCTGATGCAGGAAGTGCAGAGAGCACAAATAAATTGACTATTTTAAAATTTGTAAAATTCCTACGTTCTTCCTGTAGCAGATATGAGAATTAGGTAAATAATTGAAAGAATATTACTACCGAATTAATCTTAAAGAACCAAATTTGTTACAAATTGTTAGGCAGGGCTTGTAAAGAGAAATTATTTTTATTAAACAAACAATCAAGTTAGTAAAACAGAGGCTTTAAGGAGCTACCAAGAAGGCTAAAATGGATAAATTTAAAAGGCCTTTTCATTTGTTTATCTTGCACAAATATGTGCTACTCATCTTATGCCACTGAGAGCCCTAAAATGCCAGCAGCTGGTGAGCTTTTGCTCACAGAGAGATTTTGCTGCACAGCCCTCGGTGGTGGATGTGGTTTTTTAGCTGAATATATCAGCTTCTGAAAGAAGCATATTAGCATGGGGTATACAAATGGGCTGGTTTTATTCTGTTGGAAAACCTTGTATTTTTTTACTAGTTAGACACACCAAGCACCTCTTGTACTTTTAAAGTTGCTTCTATTCTATGTTGTGTGAATGATAAGGGTGCAAAGTAAATATTAGTGTGCTATTATGGGGATACCTAACTTTGCACAGGGTGCACAAGGAAGCAGCTATCCTGGAAAGGTTTGATTATCCACAAAGATCTAAATTTGCAGAGATCATGAGCCAATGTCCTTGAAGTTACCAAGATTTGGACTATTTCCTTTTCTTCAGATTTTCTATTTCGTTTTGTTTCAGCATAAAAACCTTCACAGATCTTTATCAGGGTGACCTGAGATGAACATATTTTTCAGGCATCTCTATCTTATTTAAGCCCCCACTTTGGAAGAAGGCTGTCTGCTTACAGGTCTGTCTGAACTAAAAGAGATATGATGGAAAGATAAGAGTATTTGTGCCTTTTCAAATTTTGTAAGGATTAAACAAGCAAGACAACTTGATACTCAGTCAATGATTATGTTTGCTATTCTTTTCATCCATGATATGAGGATTAACCCTGTAGAAAGGTAGGAGCTATAGAGACTTTCACAGGATAACTGAACAGCAGTCTTGTCTAAAAATTTTCTATTAGTGTGTTTGGATTTTTTTTCTTTTGCTCTTAAGGCTCTGAATTAAATAGATTATATCATATCATAATTCCTTTACATTCTTTACATTTAAGACTGAGAAAACTTTACATGTGAATTATGAGAGATGGATACAAAGCACATCTTAGTGGGGAATGAACAAATAAAGAGAATTAATTGTATTTGAACTGGTGGTGTTTTCATGCTGATTCATCATGCTGTTCTGACCCAAGATAGCTACAGAAATGCTGTTTTGGAGAGTATCCCCAGGATAACTGCATAAGTAGCAATTTTTACTTCAATTTAAAAATAGTTCTTTGGCTTAGAAAGTGATAAAGAACCATAACTACTTAGATACAGTTGAAGAATTATAACACTTTCCCCACACCCACACAAGTAATGAAACACTTTTTTAGGAACTTTTCCAATCTGTATCTTGGCCAACAATTCACGAGTATTCCAGGCTTCCATTAAATTGATGAGGATTTAGAATTTCTATTCAAATAAGTGGGCCTTTTTGTTGATCCTGAGATTTTTATATACAAGCCTCAACTCTCTCTCTCCCTGCCTGTGCTGCCATGTGCCAATTATGAGTACTTTTGCTCCTCCTTAGAATGTGTCAGTCCCAAAAGTTCACTGGCTTCCTGAATCCTCATTGCATGTCTAGGAATTGTGCAGATCTCAAATTTCCTCAAAGGGAGAATTTGGAACAAATTTTAAATAAAGATTTAAGCACTTTCAATAGAATCCAGATGTCTAAATTCTACCTACATCCCAAGCTGATAACATGACCTGAAAACTGTCAGCAATTTGCTAAACCTAATTTGCTAGCAGTCCTGTGTAGCTTCCTATTTGTTATGAACACTTTTTCTGCTTCAGTGCCATGGGTGGAAAAGGCAGCAGTCTGTTCTGCCAACCCTGGTAGGATCATTCACAAAATCTGTAATAGCTATGCAGAAATAGCTATGAAAAAATCCTCTGTGTCATATATTTTGGATCTAGAATATACATGGACAGCCACCAGTAATGCCACTCATGAAGTTTTTTTATGCATATATTATTTATATTATTATTTTATTACAGTTATTTACAAAGAAATAACTAAGAAATGAGAAGAAACCTAAAAGGAACTATAGGAAAAGTGTGTGATGAAGTTATTGCAGTTAAGGTCTATATTGCAGAAGAAAGTTTTGAGATCAGTATTGCAGCTAATTGCTAACAGCAGCCACTCTCACAAGAGCCATTTTTTTCATTGTTTAGCCTGATAAACAACAGTACTCTTTCTGAGCCTGTAAATAACTTGTTTAGCTTATGAAAGACACAGACAGCATTAATAAACTAAACTAAAGTGAAAAAGAACAGATTGGGTCTTACTCCTTTCTATACAGTTTTTCTAATGCAGTCTGTTGAAAGAATGTTCCTTAAGCTGATGTAGTTTCGTTTTTTGCAGAGAATTCATTGCTGAATACTTATGCAATCTCCATTTCATTATTTTTGTTGAAAAAAAGGTACAAGATAAATTTTTGGTGCAAAATTCGGAAATGGAGGAGTTCAATTGGAAGTTGGATGCATTAAGTAGTATAAGGCAGTGCAATGTTTATTTGTCACTGAGAACCCACTCCAAAAGAGTAAATTTATCTGGGGGGTTTTATTGCATTAACATGATCCCATTTCTTTAGGTACTTTGTGTGACATCCTTGGGTGTTGTTTTCTGTGTCACAGGCAGCCTGGAATTGATTCAGTTACTTACAGAGTAACCAGGTTTTAGTGTTGTTTCATAATGTCTTTGCACAGACATGCTGCATGATCACACTGCCAGATGCACAATAAACAGGGGGGAATCAACAAATAAAAGATATTTTATAAAACAGATGGACTATTCTATGAAAACTTGACACAGGAAAAAAGTTTTAACATCAAAATGAGTGTCAGTTTTGTCCTTTTGCAGAGGAAAAAGGCAGATGATTTGAAGTTTGCTGGGTGTGTCTTGTGTCTGAGCAATAGAGGCTGACAAAGTTTGGGAAGCTAAAAGGTGTTATAGAAAATAGATCTCTATATTGGATATTCTCTTGCTGTTCTATACTGGATGCATTTAAGCAGTGTTGCTGCAAGGGAATTGAAGTGTGGAGATGCAAGATAACCTAGAGGTGGCAATGCAAAGGGAAATGCAATTGCTGATTTTTCAAGGGGCATGAATGGGGAGTTATAGTTCAGTGAGTAGCAGGAGATTTAAAATTAAATCAGATTTACCTGAATGCCTTTTCTTGAAACTGGATGTTGTATTTCCCCCCCACATTTGAAACTATCTTCTGTTTGCTCCTACCAGGATTTAACACTGGATGAGTTTTCAGAAGTGATTTTGGGGTCTCTAATTCTTGGGGGTTCATCCAGACATTTCAAAGGAGCCTGATAAGTCAGAGGTAAGGGAACATTAATTTGCATTTTTGCTAAGCAGGACACTCTGGAGACATTTAAGAAGTGATTTCTTTCATATCAAGGTCACAAAAATAGTTTCTGTAAGTAAGGTTGGATTTGCTTCAAGATTGACAGCAAAAATGCAATTTTAGAAACACTTCTCTTAGTTTTTGAAAGGAGCCTTCAAAAATATATCTTAATATAAATCACAAAAATGCAAATGCATGTCACACTGTCATGATGTGTAGTGTAACCTGATTACACTAGTATCAAAATACATTTTCCTAGTATTTTTCTTGAACTGGATGAGTATCATAGAATGAAACATCAAAGCTTTTGTAGTTTTGTACACTGAAAAAAGATTGCTATATCAGTAGTAGCATGCTCACACAAGAGTCTAGAAGAACAAAAATTAGTCAGGGAATGTTTTCACTTTCCTGAATTAATTTTCTCTGAAAATTATTTCTAAAACTCCCTGAAAATTTTATAAAGTATCTTATTCCTTTAAAAAAACCACATTATTATTTTTTTATATTGTCGTTGAGTTCAAAATATTTAATTGGAAATATTTGTGGCAACTTTTGAAACTTTCTTCATCTGCAGTTGATAAGTACATATGGCACTGTCTGTCAGCTACAAACACCTCTTTTTTTCTTTTTTTTTTTCCTCTCAACATATAACACACAAATCTGGTCCTTCCTCTGTGGACTAGAAAGTCTGAAGAAAGCTGGCCATTGTAGGTCTTGTATGAAAAAAAAGAGCTTGAGAAACAGTTGAGTTTGCTCAGATTCAGCTGTCAGGAGAGAGACTGGGGAGCAAAATCACAAATTCTGATAGCTGCATATCCAAATCACAAGTATCATGAAGCAGTGCTCACTGCAGTTTTGGTCTAATGGTCACTACTGTCTGCAAGGTGAGGATGATTTCTTTCACCTGGAAAGTTTATAAGTTTTAGCAGCTGAATTTTTTTGAACAACCTCTTACTGCAAATTTTCATTTTCAAAAGATTCCAGGATTAAATATATCATAATGAAAATTTGTTTTTATTCTGTCTGAACTAACATAGTAAAATTAAAGAGTGAACATCATTGGTTTTCTTTTTGTACCTTGCTGTTCATTCAAGGCTTTGTATAGCAGCCTTGCTATATAGGTTATCTGATACATATGTGTGCAAATCTGGTAGTGATTCACTTCTAGCAATAAACATTTGTTAGAATGGGTTTTGGGTGATGCACAGACAAGAGTGAATTCTCTAGTAGTGCAGAACAGAGATGTGTGGGGAAATCAGTACTGAGCATATTCTTCCTATTGTGGCCTTTGCTATCAAATGGGAGCTATCACAAGACACCACTGAAGGGGGTTTATTTCATCACTGATAGCTCTTTCACTGCTAATTCTCATAATAGTTTAAAAAACAAACCAAAACACAAAGCCAAGAGGGATATTATAAAAAAAACTTCTGAAGGATGAAGTCTATTCTTAGAGGTACATTGTGTCTTGAAGAGAAAATTGGCAGCAGATTTTTTTCCTGAGATGTATCAAGGAAAAGGGTGGGATTTTTGTACAGTTAAACACCTAAACCTGAGTTTTTTAGCTTGTAGAAGTTTAAAGTATAACCACAAGGAAAGTTTGTAATCTGACAATATTTCATTTTTGTGCACAGTTCTTATGTCTCTTAAGGAGATTGTGGGAAGTGGAGGCAGAGCAATATAAAGGGTAATATACTTCTCACACTGGAAATTATTTGTCCTGCATGGTGTGGCAGGTTGAGAGCCAAGCTGCACCTTGCCATGTATTGACAGTACTGGAAAAACTGGTCAGGGACCAAGGGAGAATGGACAGAGCTTGCTGTGTCTCAGACATTCACCAAGTTGGGTAAAATCAGAAACAAAGGCTTTCCTGCAAGAACACTATTTTTGTGGCAGACTTACTTACAAACTTCTGACTTTTTATTTTTTGTCTGAAAACTCTCTAGTCTTTTGGGAAGAGATTGTGTTTGGAGATCCAGGCAAACACATCATGAGGTTTTTTCCCAATAACCTGGCATGGAGCTATGCCACCTTCACTGCCACTGAGTAACACTGATGCCTTTGGTGACATTCCAATCATAAATTCCTGTCAACCATACAAGTATCTGTAATCAGAAATATGACCTGTTGCTGCTGCAAGTGAAATTGGGCCACAAGTAAAGATCTTTAAGTACCTTATTTGTAAACTGTTTGCTCTTCATGTGATGTGTTGGATACTAGGGACAATGTATTTCAACATATGGTTTGTAGATCTCAAGAGAGGGACACAAAAGTAACTGAAAAAATTCCAAGTCTGTGCCAGTAGTGTCTGTTCACTAGAGGACTGTTCCCATGAGAGAAAATATAGGAATCTTTTAATCAAAGTAAAGAATAGTGCCCTAGAATATTTACTCTGATAACAGGTGATGATTCAGAAATTGTCAATCAGTATAAATATGAGAAGGTAAAAAGGGAAGGCATAAGTACAGATAACAGAAGTATATGCTATTATCTACACTTATTGTAGAATTTACAGTGTAACTGTCATCATGAGTATAAGCCATGAAAACGTGATTGTCATGAAATATTTCAGATATACAGTACCATTTGGCAGATCAATTTTCTGTAAGCAGTTCTCCATGTGGGTTGTTAAATTTTGTTTATTTGCTGTAGAAGTTGACATTTAGCAAGTAGTTGAAATATTAAATCCCTGAACAAAGAGTTTGTTGTCTGGCCAGAAATTACTTGGAAATATTTATACCCATGACCCAAAGGAGCTGCTGACAAGATGCAAAGCTTTTCTTTAATAGTCTAAGATGTTTTGATGCTAAAAATGGTACAGCTTTGGCTCAAAAGACTTAACTTTTGAATTGTTATGTACTGCAGTTTCCTTTTTACCCTAAATATCTGCATTTGAAGATCCACTTCTTATCACAAGCAGTTTTAGCAACAATACTGATTGTTGCTGCTCAAGAGTGTATTGTCCCATTTGAGAAAGCTATTTTTGCAAAATGAATATGGTCATTAAAAGAACACAATACTATTAAAAAAAGAATGGAAAATAAAATAGCATAGTGGACCATTTGTCAATAAATTAAACAACACAAGAAGGAGCTTAATATTTCCAAAGATTGTTATTTAACCCAAAGCTTCTTCAGTGCTACTGAGCTGTTGAAATTAAGGATCTTATCAAATTTCTGAAACTCCTGCAATTACAGTGAGCTACCTGAGATGTCCATAGGCCAGCTGTACTGATTGAGCCCACATTGATTCCAACTAAATTCAAATGAATGTTTGAAGTTCTCAGTTTTTGATATGTTTTTATGTTTTTGATAATGAAAGCTGTTATTATTGGAAGCTGTAGTCACAGAAATAAACCTTAGATATTTTACTTTTTATCCACACAGAGCTGATGCCACCATATTTCAGAAGAAGCTTAGAGTTACCAACTTGTTTCTAAGGAAAGAAAAAAAAAGCAAAGGAAAGACACACTCACTGAGAGGTGGGAAGGAGGGCTTCTTTCTGCTAATCCCACTTGTTCCACTGCTTTTGTGTGTGGTGTAGCATCTGTAAAATGAATATAAAAGGGAGTTCTGTGATCCTTGATAATCTTCACATTCTGCTATCTTTAAAGGTTGTGGAGGAGGAGATGATCTATCATCAGCTGTATTTCTGTTTTAGCATAAATGTATAATTCTAAATTCTGAGAAGCATGAAATGGTGTTATGAAGGTATTGTGACAACACAATCACACATTCAGCTGGAAAATGGGTATTTGTGAAAAATCAATGGCTGAATGTGTCCTCAAATGTTGTCATTCTTCACAGAAAGCCCAGGGGAAGAGAGCCAGAAACTCTTTTCTTGACAAGAAAAAAGCAAGAGGTTCATTTTGTAGATTGAATGTTTTCATGCCTGTGAAGTTGGTGGTAGCAGTTTGTGTTGAAATGTGTTCTATATTTTAAAAATATTTAGTGTTGCAGATTTTGCATGATTTTAAAAAGAAATAAAAATATGAAGGATGTTGCTGAAAAAAAAGAATACAGTGTAGTGGAAATTTGTTGTGGGCAGGCCTGTGTTCATCTAGACAAAGAGGACAACCTGCCCTGGCTGATCTTTCCCCAGCTTCCCTGTCTAGTGCTCTCTAAGCTCTCTTGCAGCTACCTTTACACAGGCAGACCTGGTGACATATTAAATGGGGAGTGTGGACTTCTGGGTTTGGATTAAATGTTGCTGGTGCAAGCTGAGAAAAACCACTGGTGTGGAACCACAGCCTGGCAAGTCTGAGCAAGACCCAGGAGGTTCAAAGTTCATTAGAGTGGAAGGATTTGTTAGCTAGAAAGAAATAGTGTCCATTTAGCCATTACTTTCTTCATTCTGAAGGCTGCTGGCAAAAGTGAATAAATATTGTGACAAATGAACTACTAAATACTGAGGTTGGGAAAGGCTGAACATACAGTTTTACTGACTGCAGTTTGGGTTTTGCTTCTCATCACTAGATCTTTCTCTCCTTCAACCTTCTTCAGTTAAAGTGCACCTGGGGCTCTGTATTTAGGGATTCTGAGTGACTGCAAAGGGAAGAAATATTTGTGAAGTAATATTAAATTCCTGAAAGTTTTCTATTTCCCATTTAATATTGGAGAGCTCAACCTGACCAATTTATTTATTGATACTAAATTCCAGAATATCACTTAATGAGATATTTTGTGAGGAAAATGAGAGCAGGCAGGAGAATTACATGTGAAGGGTGAACTCAAGACTGGGTGTTTAAGCATGCTGTAAAATGAGTGCTAAGGAAATAAATAACATATGGTAGAGAAATGTGATAGCTACAGTAAACCTTACATTCATTGGCATGAAAGATGATAAGACATGATAACCTCATTCTGTACCACATACTGAGAAGAAAATATACTGCTAAAGTATCAAGAAATTACACAAAATAGCTGTTTATATAAGTGACAGGGGAGGAATCACCTTATTATCTACTGATAAGTCACTGAACCAAAAGTTTCTGCTGGAAAGGACTGTGAACAGCAGTTTTTGAAAAGGTTCTTGAATTGTAGATTCACAATTTATCTAACCTCCTGCCTTCCTTCCTTGATAGCTTCCCCTCATGCTGTGCTCTCTCCAGCCCACAGCCTCTGCTTCCAAAACTGGATATGATTTTTCCTGTGTTAAGACTTATTCATATTAGGAAGACAGAAATTATTTTACTACTGTAGGGAAAGCAATTCCAGTGTGCATCTTTTAAAAAACAGCTAGATAAACACTACACAAGATGCTTTGTATATCCCAAACTTTTTGAAAGAATATTCTTAATTAAACCTGCTTTAGACTTTGATTTTCCTGTGTGTGTGTAACACAGTTTATTGATATAGTTTGTTTTTTATCTGGCCAAGTTTGGGCAAACAAGTAAAGCTTGGGGTCAACATTTATAATTTTCACATACCTGATCCAGTGGAACACAGCAGCACAACACACTTTCGTGTGATTAAAAAAAAAATCGGATCTGCCTTCAGGCCAATACAACCAATGTCCAAAATGTCCAAAGCCAAAAATGTCCAAGTAGGTCTGTACTGAGATTCACCCTTAATGACTGGACAGGTGTTCTTAGGGCTGTTGCAAAATTACTGTCATGAAGAAGCAAAGAGGAGAATTTGGACCTGGTCTTTCCAGCATTTTCCCTGTCTCTTCAGAGAGAGGAAAAGAAAGAAGGGGGAGGAGAGAAGAAGTATTCTAGAGGGGGTTGTTCCTTAAGTGCTTTATCTGGGGATATTATGTTTAAACTGTTTGTATTCAAGGAAGGAAGAGAAGGGACGTAAATATCAGCACATTGAAATAGCTATTCCCTGAGGATACTTTGTTTTAATATAGTGGTATTAGCAGTTCAGTGGGCTGTGGTTTTTCATTTCATTCATCACTTATACTATGGAAATTTCTGAAATGTTTAATATAATTGTACTGAAGACATCAGTCATGATTTTCGAGTTAAAGTTGTGGGAGGCTTTCATTTTGAAATACTATTATAACTTTCAAAATAATTCTTTTTCAGCTGATGTTTAGTGTCAATCCAAGAGTGACTCATGTAGTGAGGTTGGAGAAAATCACCTTAGCCATTTCTGCTTTATGGTAGTCTGATGACTGATCAAAAAACAAAAGACAGTTTTTCATAGCTCTGAAATTGAGCCTCCACACATTCTTTGACAATTCCCTTGGGTGTGATGGACACTAGGGTTGAGATGGGGAGAACACAAAAGGAAAATGAGGATTTTTAAGTTCCTATCTACAATACATTTTTTTTTTTAAATTTTTTTTTCTAATTTTTTTTTTTCTAATTTTTTTTTTTTTTTTGTTTCTTCAGAAGCTGCATATCTTGAGAAGAGTAGGGATTTCATCTGGGCTGGTGCTTCAAGAAAAAGATCTTTAAAGGGCAGAATAAGTGCCCTGTAGCACTATTAAGCAATATTTCAAGTCCAGCTCATCTTTCCTCAGTAGCTTTCAGGCTGTGTGAGTTCATGCTCAAGGTCTCTGCTGCTCCTTGAGCTCACTGACAACACCACCTCCCTCCAGTCATGCCACATCATTGCTCAGATTCCTTTTCCCTTTTCAGAATCACTCAGTTCTCTAACATACAAAAGGCCACATGAGATAAAACTCTTTCCTAGCGTGTTCAATTGCTAATGAATGTTGCATCACAACCAGGCAGAAATAAACAATAAACAAAAAGAACGCAATTCCTCTTTAATTATTTTTCCAGAAAGGAGCTTTCCTATCTTATTCTCTGATAGTATCAGAAGGTTAAATATCTTCTCTGACCTCTCAAAAAGAGGCCAGGCATGTTGTTGTAAAACTTTAATAAAATTATATACTGCATCATACACGTAAAGATGAAAATGAATGTAAAAAACCCATGTAATTAGAGACTCTGTTAAATATAACAGTTGACATGATGCAAATGAACTGCATTTATTTCTATGGGTCTACAATATTTTGGGATAATAAAAAGGGTCTCAATGTGGAACAAGTTGAACTGTGAATTTTAATAGAAATAGTGTTTTCTGATATAAATCCCCTTATTGAAGATAACAAAAGCCTGCCTTATTTGAAGGTGTTTCAGTTTTCCGTTTTCTCCTTGATTGATAAAATGACTTAACAACTACTCTGAGTGATACCACGGGGTGCAAAGCTGTATTCACAAGCTTCTGCACTTGTGAAGCAGCTTGTGTGTATAATATGATGAATTTCATGAAGAAATTTTCAGTAAATTAGATATTTCTTAAAAAGCCTGAGAAGTCTTTCCCTAGGGAATATTCCTAAAGTGTTACTAGTATGTATTGTAAATCAAACTTTATTCTATATTTTGATTAATATAACTTTTTACTTAGGAAAAAAAGAGAAAAATTTAGGAAAAACATTTTTACTCTCTTCTCACTTCTTCCACAAAAATAAATATATCTGTGTTAAATATAGGAGCTTGCAAACCTGGGAGGGGGGGTGTGTGTGTGAAAAGGCAGAAGTGGGTAGTATGTACCTAACAAAATTACGCATTTTCTTTTAGAAAAACATGAAATTATTTTTTATTTTACCTCATCCATCCACGTTGTTGAACAGTGTAAAGAAAAATGATTCTTCCTATGTGTGACTTGCCTGGATTTGGAGAGCTTTTGAAGTGTTACAAATCATCTATCAAGAAGTGGGTTGAAAAGCACTTCTGAGCTCTGTATATAATTAATCCTGTTGCTCTCAGTAAGCAAACCACACTTGTATACAGGAAACAAGTGATGATGAAATCCACAAAGTTGGAGTTCAGGCATTTTGAAAAAAAATTAAAAATAGTAAGTCTTCCATTACAGAATACAACTTAATTCTAAATAATTTGTGTCCAAAATCTTTTCAGTTTTCAAATGTATCTGGTTTCTAGGAGTCTGGTGAAGGATTAAAAGGACTGAAATCCACCTCCCTCCTTATATCTCCTACATTAATGCCTCTGGTTATGGTAGAAAAGGGAAAATATACAGATACAATTTTCTTCAAAGAAAGTTAATAAAAGCATGTAGTCTATAATTTTGAGTATTTATAAGGGTAATTGCAAAATATTGGGTAGGAAATGCATATCTAATATTCAGGCAGTGCTGCAAGGTAAACATCAGCAACTACACGTTGGCACCTTTCCTTGTATAATTTGTAGATGTATAAAAAGTGTATAATTTGCAGTGGAAAATGAAAGGCTACTGAGCTGGTTTGTCAAGAAGCTGAGAACAAGATGTGACAGGTGATAAATGCTTTGACAGCCATGAAGGGTGAAAATGAAAGGCAAAGGGTGAGTGCAGGTGAAAGAATTTTTCTAGGATCTGAAAGTAAACAGCAATATGTTTTCAGAATTACAAATAAAGCAATAGAAGTTGAATGGAAAGATGTCACACATATTCTGGCCACATGGGTGTTATGTATTTCTTAGAAAGAGAACAGAACACATCCTCCTATCTATGGGATGGATGTCTAAGATTAGTAGGCAAAAACAAAGAAGGAAAAATACAGAGCTAACAGAGAAGGAGAAATAAGACAGCAAGAAGGTGAAATAAAAATGAATGAAATAAAAGTAAAAAAATGAGCTAAAATAAATAAGAAAAATATGAAGCTGTAAAGTTATACAATATGAAAGGGAGAAAGCCCAGGAAAGCAAAGAGAGACCAAAAGAAATGTAAGAGAGGAGAAAGCAACCTTCTACTATGCAAATTACATTCCTTTAGAATGAAGATATTTAATTTTGATTGACTTAATCCTCCCCCACTGCCAGGAAAGCCTACACTTCTTGAGTTCATCAAAAATAATCCCCTACAGTGACTTTTGAGAAAAAGAAAAATCAAGTCAGAACTTTTACTATGTAGAATAAATTCAATATGTACCCATTATAGCAGTGGAAATGAAGGTCAACCTATTATAAAGAGAACTTAAGAAAATACATTTCATCAAGAAGAGAAAGGGGAATAATGTAAAGTGTTAACCTTATTGAAACAAAAAAAGTATTTCATTCTCATTCTTCCAAATAACAAAGTTAGCACGTCACCATTTCAATGATAAGAATAATGTTGAAATTTTATAAAATGTGAAGCATAAGCCTCTAGAAGAATAGATATCAAAACATACATTTAAGATCTTTTATATTTGTGCATTCACTATCAGCTGAGAAGCATGAAGCAGAACTTCCTAGGATTTCTGGCAATTAAGATGTGGAAGCTGACCACTGTGCTGACCTTTATAAACTGTGTACTAATTCACAGCATAGGAAAGATGCAGCATTTAGCTAGGTAGAGCATAGAACTAATCAAAATCTTTTTCTCTCCACTGAGTAGTGTTTCGATTTTGTTAGTTCTGCAGTCTCACTGTACCATTGCATGATATTTTATGTTCAGGTTTTAAGTGACCCAATTCATATTCTGAAAAGTTTTGCATATGCATTGAAATTAGTAACTTTGATAATTTATGCTAATTTATGCCTCTGAAATATCCTCCTTTTCTCAGGCAATAAACTGGCAGTGACCATGATGTTATTATAAGGCCAGTCTGTATTGCAGAAAGGTAAAGTACTGTTGTACAATAATTAAGAAGATAATTGTCACATTATAGCACCATAGTTGGGCACTGCAATGCTCATGTCCCCCATTTAGATCTTTTTATGTTTCTGTTCTTTTACTTCTGTCTCAGTTACATAAGTATGTGGTGGGAATGGTATTTCCCTGATCAGTTTATATGTTTGTATACCTTGCTTTATTTAAAAGGAAGTCTGAGAGACAGAGCTTCTATTGCATTGTGCAAACACATCATCTTTGAAAACAGTATTTGAGAGGTGTTCTGACATAGCCATAACAGAAAGAATAGATTTGGTATTTGTTTCAACTTGTTACATTTACATTTGAAGGACAGGAAAAAGTTATCTAGATGCATTACTATACTAGGGAGAATATTTTTGAATGCTGGATAGATTTTAGGAATGGCATTTTGTTCCTATTCTTATGAAGAGTCTTAATGTTGAGCTGAGCCAAATAGAAAAAAATTATGAGAGATGATGAGAGATGATGAGAGAATCATAGTCAATGAAGAAAAGCCAGTAGATCAGCATAATTCTTCAGAGTAAGTTATTCTTGCAGGTGAAACACAGGATGGGATTCTATAGACGTGGGTTTGCAGGGAAATCCTGCATGGAGATCTGCATTGAAGGCAGAAAGCTTCTGTGCTAGAGAAACAGAGAAGCACTGTTGTGTCTTTGGAATAAAGCAGTTTATAACCCTTAAAATAAAACAGGAGGAGAACTGAGAGAACCTCCTATTAAGCACAACTCCTAATCAAATGGTAAGTGATAACAAAACAACAGTATGTGGCAATTCCTGGCAGAAATAGCTGTAATACACAAACGTATCATTGCCAGTGTAATGTGTCTAGTCTTATTCCATAGCAGTCCAATCTGCTTCATAAAATCATAGTCAGACAGTGAAAGATCTGGTTTGATTCTGGAATCTGTTAGATCAAGTCAGTGAATTCTGAGACATAAACGTGGACTAACTAGAATGGAATTCTACCTGCCTATAAAGTACATGGAGACAGAGACAAGGGAATTACACGTGTGGTACAACAGTTGCATAACTGCTGCTGATGTCATGATGCATTCAATTTATTATTGAATTGGGCAGGAAGCTTCAAAACTATTTTAATTCTTTTAGCTTTACAGTTTTTGGTTGCTCTATGACTTTGCTCACAATGACAGGCAAGTCCTTTTACTCTTTATCTTTTAGCCATATAATGGAGGTAGAAAAGAAAGATTTAGGACACATGATCACAAATTGGACCATCCCGTTACTATTTTCTTTCTATTGTTTAAGTCAATGTAGCTGTGAAGTCTCAGGTCATTTGCTGGATATTTCAAAATGTGTGAAGACTAGACCCATCTGCCTATCTGATCTACACTTAAAGTGACAGAGATTTTTTTAGCCCTGTAGGATAAAAACTATTCTACGTGGTCATTGTAATGGGTTCATAGCAGAAAAGCCAGAAAGAAGAAGCCCACAAATGGAATAATCTCAGGTGCAGACCTATATAGTTGTAATGGTTTTACATTAAATTGTCTATGTCAATTTCTTCTCATTAAATGCTAACCATTTAGAGATACTGGGGAAGAATTTGGTATCACAGGGAATCAGATTTTTGTAAAGTAAAAGGAAAGGATTTGTTCATTTACCTTTTCCATTGTTGGTGTTCATTGTGTGTGGCAAATGGCAAATGTGCACAATGGCTGGTGAAAGGAGGGAATGCTTTACCCACTCCCAGGTTGGAACAGAACTCCAGAAAGAGGATGGGGTAATTTTTCCTCCCCAGAGCTGGGCACACTATGTGTGCCTCACCCCTGAATGGGACTGCAGCAGAAGAACCAGCTTCCAAACCCCCAGTGAGAAGAGACACTGAAGAAATCATAAGAAACCAGCCCAGAATAGGGATGTGCTCATGTATGTTTATACACATACATGTAACAAGAAGTTTATTCTGCCCTTCACCATGTGCCATCTTTTTGGTCTCTCTTGTTTACTTTGAGCTCTCCAAGCTAGGCTCTGTTTTCGTGGTGCAGTAGAAAAGTGTTCTCAGCATCCTTTTTTACTGTATCCATTAAACAGCAGTGCCATATTTTTCCTTCTCAGTGTTTTGCACTCACCCAGCACCCTTGGAATGGCAGCAGGATGTGAGAGCTGTGTGTGTTGTGCCCTTTGTAGGGCTGCCCAACTGGTACAGCATCCTGCATTAATCTTCTGCACACAGCATCAGTGCTGAATGGAAAACACTGTGACCAGTTTGGAGAAATGAAGGCCATTCATCTGCTTTGGGGGAGTAGCCTGGATGCAGACCTCACTGTGCTGGGTGTAACATGGAGAGATGCCCTGTCTGGCAGAGCCAGAGTCAAGAAATTCAGAGCAGGAAGAATACAAAATAGCATTGCCTTTCTTTTAAATGTGAGAATTGAGGCACAGTTTCTTCTCCACCAAGATCAAGATGAACATCTGTGGCATATGAAAGAAATAAATCTCAGAATATCAAATCTGAGACACTTCTTTCATGTGGGGGATAGCTGAGACACATGAAATGGGCTTTTTAGGGACTCTGACTTCATTCTTTCCCAGTAATGAGACCTCAAGGTGTTACTTACACTTGAATATGTTAAGTTCAGCTGATTTACCTTAAGTATTTTTTATTAAAATACTTGTTAAAGATTAGGCATTACAAAGCATATTTTTCCACTGAATTTGACACAATATTTTTGAAGTTCATGAATCTATTAAGCCCCGAACTCTCTCTAGTGTATTAGGCAACAGTAGTGATTTACATTATTTTGACGTTGCAAATGAGTTTTCAAGGGTAATGGATTTCATATAGAGAGATTAAAACACAACATTCCTCCATTTGTGCCTGCTGACTTCTTTCCCCCTATCATACTACATTTAGCAAAATGAATAAGGCAGAAATGATGCTGGTGTATTTTTATGTTAATTAGCATATTTTAATTTCAAATTGCATTTCTGAAGAAAAGATACACTCCCAAAAAAGTGATGCCAGGGCAAAACTAATGAATTTTCATTCTTTTCAGTATACTTATGCTTTCATGAATTCTTTTTGTTTTATTCTGGTTCATGAGAATGCATCAGTAGGCAGTCAGAATATGCAGCCCACAGATCTGATTTTTACAGAAATCTAGCTTAAATTTTAGCTACATAATAAAGTTCACCTCAAAAGTGTGTTATTTTTAGTGACCAGTTGGGTAATAGCTGTAGAAGTGCATACTTCAGGAAGGCAGATAAGGATTTTTTTAAGAACAACACATTGTAAATGACAAGAAGTCTTTGTGCACAAAGGATGTGTTTAACAGTTTTGTACCTAAATTGGACTATTCTTAGACAAATTTTAAGGAAAGGTCACTCTTTTAAGGGTAGATCCCCAAAGTCTGAAGCTGGGAGCTCAGCCTTGCTGGAGCTGCATTGCTTAAAGCAGTGTGATGTATACTTTAATTAGTTAAACTGAAATTTCACTGCACTAACTCTTCCACATATTGGAGCACCTTGGAAAACCCTTGGCTCTTTGGGAATGAAAATGGTTCTGGCCATGGTGCTATAGAACAGAAATCTCCATGGTCTGGAGCCTGATGGCCATGGCTGCTGGGCCAGTGACCATATTCTAGTGCTGATGGTGAGGGGCACAAGAGGCAGCCCTTTGTAACAGCACAGTCCATGGATTGCACTGCTCTGATCCCAGACAATTCCAATAAGAATTCTTAACTCATGGCCCCTCCAGACACAGATCTGCTTGCAAAACACTGACCCTGCTGTAATTTACTTGTGCATCCTGTCAAAAATAGGGCACAACAAACCACTCTGTCCTTTGTGTAACTCTTCTCATAGCAGCAGTATAAAACCAGTGACATGGTTGAACAGGATTGTTGATACTCATCAGAACAGATCATTAAATGATGTTTCTTTTACTTCCATAACTGTAGCACACCCGGGTGCTTGTATAAAGCAAGAGCACTGGCCATGAATTACTGCACTGCAGTAAAATCAACAATGCAGCATTCCACAGAGCCAGGCAAATCCCATATTTGATGTACTAAGTGAATAGACAGAGAAAACATGCTCCCCCAAAACATTTTTAATCATATTGCTATAATTCTTGTTTGTAACACTCCAGAACTTTCACTATAGGCGTAAACACTGGTAGCTCTTGAAATCAAAACATTATTCAGGAATTGATTTGAAAGAATTTCTTCTACAAGTAAAAAAAATAAATCACAATTATTTTTTTCTAAATTCTTTTTGAGCAAGTGAAAAAGAACAATTTGAGAAGTTAACAGTAACTCATAGTTGAGCAAAAGCCAAAATTTAAAAGAAAACTCTTAGGCCTATATAAAAGCATCTGATTTTATCTAAGAGAAAATTCCCATTGTGAGAAAGGAAATAAGAATTTTTCTATAGTTGAAAGTAAATTCAGACTTAGGATATTCTTAAGAGCCATAGTAATAATTCTGTAATTAGAAAAAGATACTTGGTTTATAGCACTGTAAATTAGGAAATATAAAAGTTGTCAAGAGACCTAAGTTTTTTTTGTATTCAAAATTGACCCGTTATAAACATTATTCTTGTCTGTAAAACTGTATTTTGTTCCCCATGTCTTCTTGAACTGGGACAGATTTTTATTTTGTTTAGTAAAAGTTTGGACATCGAAAAAACATATTTTCTTTCTAATTAAGTGATGACAAAAATAATTATTTTAGTACTGAAATATTCTACTCTTGGTATAGATTCAGTTTGTTGTTCCTGCATGAAACATAAAGGAAAGACAGACTACTCATCAGCTCAGTGGCAGGGCTCTTCCTAATTGTTGAATACACAAGAATGAGGGTAGATGCTTGCTTGTTATAATCATCCACTCAATACAAAAAGTGATAGGCTTTGTGGAATGAGCATTCTTCTATACTCCAAAATGTCTAAATGTAGCAAAATAAAATTTAGATTTCAGAATTTCCTTAAAAGCCAAAATATGCTTTATGTGCATGAAGACTGAACCAATGCATAGAAATCACAGCCTGTTATGGCCAGTGGGAGATTTCCTCCTGTAATAAAAGGCTTTTATAGAGAATACTAACACTATAAATTTTAGCATGAAAGACACATGAATTTACAAGTTGGAAGTACTTGCAAAGAGAGGATTGAAAATTATGAAACAGAAAATTTAGCCATAGATTTTGGTATAGGGCAAACTATGTGACGTAACTTTTAACAGTTAACCCCTGCCCTCTGTAGTAACCCTGTGTTATCATTCCAGGTACCTGGGAATAACCAGACCTCTCACCTACCCTGTAAGGCAGAATGGGAAGTGTATGGCCAAAATGATCCTGTGTGTCTGGCTTTTATCTGCCTCTATCACCATTCCCCCGCTCTTCGGCTGGGCCCAGAATGTAAATGATGAAAAGGTTTGTCTCATCAGTCAAGACTTTGGCTATACCATTTACTCCACAGCAGTTGCATTTTATATTCCAATGTCAGTGATGCTTTTCATGTACTATCAGATTTATAAAGCTGCCAGGAGGAGTGCTGCTAAACACAAGTTTACTGGTTTTCCCCGTCTGGAAGAAATGGAAGGGATTTCTGTGAATGGACTTGTAAAACTGCACAAGGAATCTGAAGAATGTACTAACTTTTCACGACTCCTAAAGCATGACAAGAAAAACATTTCCATCTTTAAAAGAGAACAGAAAGCTGCCACCACCCTTGGGATTATTGTTGGGGCTTTCACAGTCTGCTGGCTGCCCTTTTTCCTCCTCTCCACTGCAAGGCCCTTCATCTGTGGTACAGCATGCAGCTGCATCCCACTGTGGGTGGAGAGAACATTTCTGTGGCTGGGCTATGCAAACTCTCTCATTAACCCTTTTATTTATGCCTTCTTCAACCGGGACCTGAGGACGACCTACCGCAACCTGCTGCAGTGCAGATACAGGAACATCAACCGCAAACTCTCAGCCGCAGGCATGCACGAGGCTCTGAAGCTGGCAGAAAAGCCAGAGTTTGTTCTGTAAGGTCACTCCTCCTCTACTGTGATAATTTGTTGTTTCATCACGCTAGTTTTTTTCTCCACAGGTTGGAAAGAAGTGTTGTAGGAAGAGCCAGGCTGCTTGAGCAGTGTCAATGCAGTCGTAAATAAACGATGGAGAGCTTACCAGTCGTAATCAGCCTGGAAAAACAAGACCACCACCCAAAGAGTTTGGGTGTAAGAGGAATAAAGGATGAAAGTGAAATGTAGGATGTTTGAGCTGTTAGTCAGGAAAAAGCAAGGTTGACCTAGCCCATTTGTTTGGCACAAAAAATGTTTAGTAGGTCTGATTGTTGGATGCACCTTGTGTCCCAGAGATTCTTTGCTTTAATAAAGATCTGAGAATGGTGAAAAGTTCATTTCCTTCCACTTTAGTATTACAAAAACAAATCATTAAAGAAGCTGAATCAAAGAACTACTATTGCTTAGAAATATTCTTTATTATAAAACCCCTTATGTTCATTAAATATTAATTTACTGGATTGCCCAGAAATTAACTATGTTGTGAAATTTAATATTGCCTTTGCACAGCAACTCTGGCACTGAAAGAATATGCTCCACTTCCAGTGTGATTATAAGAGTTTGAGTAAAGTCACATGGACCAGCATCTTCCCTGCATACAGCCATGCAGCACAGTCAGCTGCAGTGCTGCTGTGCAAATCACAGCAGGTAATCTTGTACTATATTTCTGACATAACAAATGTGCCTGATTGCAGTTTACTTCAGGATCTGCCTGGTCTTTGTCCATCTCTTCATTCTTTAATTCTCTTGGCTTTCTCAGCTGAGCACTTCTCTAATCTAGATGGAGACTGACTGTGCTCAAGTAATTTCTGTTGATGTATGGCTAGTCCTTGCTCCACTTCAGTAGTTAATTTACTGTCTATTTGAAAGCTCTTCTGTTTTTTGGGATTTATTTCTTTTCTGAAGTCAGTCAGGAAAAAATAAATGTAAGACCTTATGACTTCAGAGACATCTGGACTTCATCCTTGAAAACGGATTTTAATCATCACTTGTGCTTAAAGTGATTTAAAGCCTTTCTATGTGTACAAATAAAGATAATTTACTTTTTCTGATTCTAGCTTTTTCTACTACCATTGCAGTTTGTCCAAGTATGTGATCCTACTTCT
Organism: Muscicapa striata striata; assembly: GCA_030060385.1. NCBI lineage: Eukaryota > Metazoa > Chordata > Aves > Passeriformes > Muscicapidae > Muscicapa > Muscicapa striata. The sequence goes on from JAREIS010000134.1 coordinate 1,469,548, forward strand.
CCTGACTTTGCTAACATATCTCTTTGGTCAGTGAAGCAGGGCCAAATAGTATAACCACGATCCTATTAAAAAATCAATAATTAATGTATTGATTATATTAATATATTACTAGTAAAGTACTAATATAACACACAGTGATTGTGTAAGATACTTTTCTAATAACAGAAAATGATAATAAAACAACTCATAAGATCAAGGTGAGTTCTTTGGCCTGAGTTTGCCCTGCACACCATGTTCCAGCTGAAGCAGAGGGAGAGGGTACATTAGTGAACAAAGACTGCTTCAGAGCTCGAGCTACTTTGTCTGCTGTCAGGACATCAGTGAGGAGACATTCATTATCAAATTGCCTCAGCATCAGATCACACTTCAGGCTGACTTCTGTCCCCGCTTTCTCAAGTCTGAAACTAAAATGACTTAAATGAGTTCAGTGATGTTAATTTGGGCTAAGTAGGGAGCAGTCTGTGCCAGAGCCCTTGTTCCCAGCACACAGACGTAACTGCAAACACTCGAGCCTCTAACTGGCACACAGACAAAACCTGGGCTGATGTGCTGAGCTATGTGTACTGAAACATGCTTGAGTAATTTTAGATGCATTCATACACTACAGTAGGGAGTACATTTTGACCTCATTTTCAGAATAGAATTGTAGAGTAAGAGGTATTCCAGCTTCAAAACAGTTTTCTAAAAAAGTTTCAAATTTATTTGGGGCAATCTTATTTCTTCTAAATGTTCCAATATTATGTACAGGGACAAGAAGAGATTTGGGCCCAGAACAGCCACAAGCTCCGGAGTATGGAGTAGAGCTGACGTTAACTCAAGCATATTTTCCATATTCAGCATGAAATTATTGTTGTTTCTTTATTACCTATCAGAGTAGCCTTTTGTTTGCTTGTTTGTTTCCAGCACAAGTGAGAAGTTTTCAAGGCCTTCTGTAAGTTTTGGGGTTTTTTGTGTGTAAGGATATACATGAGAATATACTCATGGACGTATCTGGGAAGACTCCAAATGGGACTATAAAACTCTGAAGGTGATTTTAGAAAAATAAAAGACTCCAGGAACCAGCCAGAGCACAGGCAGGCCATCCCAACACTGACTAAGTGAAGAGGGAGAAAGTGGGAATTGCACTCCCCCTGCCAGCTCAGCACTGTTTTATAGAGGGAGACTGTCTGTGGTAGGAACCTCATTCCCAGCACTTCTCCCAGCTCCCAGCAGGTACCACCTGTACATCCAATACTGTAACACTGTATTGGCACCTGCCAAACTCCTCTGGTTAGTAAGAGTCTTACTGGGTAGTAATAGGAATAGCAGAGTAGTAAAACGTGTGACTTGATGTTAATATCTTATTATTGTTATGCATCTATTGCTTCTCATTTTAGCTTCATAAAAAGAAAAGCAATGTCTTTCATGCTCTGTTCAGAGCTAGCACCACCTGCAGAAAGAGTGTCAAAGTGGCAAATAAATCTACTGCAATGAGACATAAAGAAGGGAATTACTTCAAATTAAATTATCTAATTCATACTATAAATAATGCAGACAAAATCCAGTCATTCTTTTGCCCCTGCTTCCTGGCAGGAAAACAGATTTCCAGGCAACCATTGCTCCAAACAGTGCAGCATTATTAAAAGAACATTATTGAGTTAAGTTTTTGGGTTACTGACCAAGATGCTGCAGTTACAGAACTGGAAGGTGTTGGAAACAATGCCATTGGTTTTTGTGCTTCCCCCTAGCTATTTAATTTTCATATGATTTTTCTAATCTTTCAGGAAAAAAACTACTTAAATTACAGTATTCTCAGAAAAAGTGCAAGATCAATGTGTCATCAAATCCTCTTCACAGTTTTGCTTAAGAAGTTGTTCTTGTCTTTTAAAATGTTTCCCAGGAAGATAAAGAAAGAGAAAGGAAAAATTAAGAGACTTGGGGAATGGTTTTAATATGCAAAATTATTAATAGCCTGGAATAGAAGAGACTTCCCTCTTATTTCAAATGCAGAGAAGGTAGTGATTGTGAGGACTAGATTTTTTTTAAAGAGAAGGGCTTAAGCAAAATTTTAAAATAGCTTGGGAAACATTGAATCAGAGGAGTGATCTTTAAAATTTGCAAGGAATACAAACTTAGGCCTCTCTTCATGGTTTTGAATCTTCTAAGGTTGCTATTGCCACAGAAGAAGGGGGTTCAGCATGAGTCTGAAGTGAATTGTATTTTCTATATTCACTTTCTAAACATTTTCCCTAACAGGCCTGTCATTCCCCACACCCAAATTTCAGCTGCTCTGTTATTTTGCCAAATCCCTTCTCATGTAGGGATAGCTCCAAAAGAACAGAATGGCTTTTATTTGCTGAAAACTGAAAAGATGCTTATGATTCCCAGATTCATTTCTCAGTGCTGCAAACTAAAAACCCCATTGAGCTATTTCTAAAAGATATTAATATATGGTGATTGCTGAGGATAAGATTTTGATGATTTGTGTAACTTTGTGACTTTACTGATTGAAATTATAATTTCTCTCATTTGTTATCTTTCACATAGAGCTAGTCAAGTTACTTTAGGGAAAAAAATGTGCACAAATGTATCAAAGTTTCCAGAAGACATCATACAGTTTTATAAACCAACATACCAGACTGAATAAATATTTTGCCTTTAGTTTTATGTCTGCTCAGTCAAAACCAATGAAATTTCATTAATTCTGTAGTTGTGTGGTCTTGCTAGTTCCAGAAAATTGTGTTTACAGTATACTTATTTTTTACCTTTTGCAAGAGAAGAGAAAGCAAACCACTGAAGTATACTTAGTACAATCCTTTTGAAAAATCTCTTTTAAAGCATGGAAAAATATAAAAGAATGCATCTGGATAAACTCATTATTGTCTCAGAAAACTTGGCATCTTTGGCTAAACTAACCAGGTCTGGGTTAAAAGAACAGGGATTCATCAGTCAAATCTACCATCCTGAAGATAATTGCAAGGGAAATACAAAATTAGACAAATTAAATGAACATTTACTTCCCAGCAATAGTTATAAAAGCCAAAAAATCCATAAATTTTATTTCTGTCTTCAAAGAAAGCAGTAAATGCAGCAAGTGAAAATTATGCTAAGGACCTTTCACTTGTCATTACAAGAAAAAAAATAAATCAGAAGTTCAATTAGGCACATAAAATTAATGCTGAAAAATAACAATTTTTTTTTTTATATTAGCATGCTCTTTCTGAAATAATCTGCTTTCAGTCCAGAAAAGAGAAAAACAAATTCTCTAGGGCAAATCATATAAAATCCAGAATTTTATTCTGGCTTTAAAAGAAAATCTACAATTGCCTGAAACATAGGATTTAAAATATCTTTATCTTTCCCTTATATCTAGTTTTCAACTTGGATGCAATTACCAGCCTTCCTTTAATTTGGATCATTTTTTGCCAGGATGTGTTTTCATGTAATAAAATATCTGAAAGAAGTGGGAATGCAGGTTTTTCTGTAAAAATGCCTGCTCCTGATACAATTAGAAATATGAATAATTCCACAGTTTCAACAGAAAGGTTATAAAAAGACAAAGCAGTGCCTTGCTGCAGGACTGGAGAGGGATGCCTGAGCCCTGCCTTGTGATCTTGCAGATGTTCCTGTTATAACATTTCAGCCTGGTTGCTGTACAGGAGTGGTTCTTCCCTTCACCCAGCTTGAGGAGAGAGGCAGGAATTTGTATATTCCATGCAAAGATTTTACAGTCATTTGTCTATAAACAGTTCTATGAAAGCAAGGATGAAATCTTTGTTATTGCTCTGGCTCCTTCTCTCTCTCTCACTGGTGAGGTCTCCATGAGCAGTGGCAGTGGAGCTTTGTGCTGCCACCAGAGGCTGGAGGCCAAATGCAGGGCTCTCAATAAAGTCACCTCTATTTATTTAATTCAGGGCTTTTGCCACTGAATTGGGTAAAACAGACTGAGAACTCCCTCAGTTCTCACAACAACCTGAAATATTGAGTACAAAAGACTGAAAGCCCCCAGAATGCTCCACTTTCCCCCAGCTTCCTCATTTGTGTAGGATTGTAGAGAATTATCTCAATAGACATGATCTAAGTGCCTCTTGAGAAATGTTTCCATTTATTTCAGTGGTATATTTGGTCAGAGCTTTTACTTGCTCCAGGATATTTCTCATCTAATTCATTCCCTTTTTTAAAAACAGGAGAAGTCCTGATTTCTCCAGGGAAAAAGAGTCATGACCAAATGTGCTTCAAAGCAGCCAGAAAAAGTCAAGCCAGAACAGGAAGAAGAAAAATGAAGAGTTGGCTTCTGAAGAAGTGGATAGATTTATGAAATGTACTTCATCTTCCTTTGATGGGAATGTGCTAAAAATATTCCATGAGCTCAATGCATTACATTAAATATATTTCTATTGCAAGTACTCACATCTTGTTTGTTATGGAGGAAAATGCTGTTACATACAAATGAAAATAGTTTCCTGCCTGAGAAAGCCAAATTATTTCAGCAATAAATTTGTGGGGTGGGGAGAATGCCACTAAAACTCAAAGATCAAACATTGAACAGATTTCCAGCACATTAAATTACATGGAAGAACATTTGTATGTTTACCATGCTTGTGGATCCTACACTGGTACTCATATTCAGGGATTGTCAGTGATACTGAATGTATTTTGCTGTACTAAAAAAGAGGTTTTCAGGCAAATGCTGTCTCTGTGGATGCTTTCAGAGCTTGTGTTCAAGGGATGCTGTACACCTTCAATGGGACTGAGAATGACAACAATAAAAACCAATTTTTGTTAAAGCTTTCTGTTGTATTAAGTAAATGTCTGTTACTTGTTAATGTACCTGTGGTTGGTTCTCCCAGACTTTTGTAAAAAGCTGCTTTCATTTGTGCAGTGACAAAAGTTAAGGGAAAAATTAGAATGCACATGTATTGCACCATAGCTCATTTACAAATATGATTGCTTTGCTTTAATGTAATTTTCTTTACCTGCCAATTTATAAATTTCTTTCATTTCAACTCAAATATGTATAAAAGGCTGGAGAATTTCCATAACACTTTGCTTTTTGTCTTACTTACTTCTAGCTTAGCTAGAAAGAGATTTTTTTTTAATGTGTTTAAGAAGTGTTATTTCTGCCAATGGTTTGTTATAATTAAAACAGATCCCTTTGGATTGACAAAACCTAAATAGGTGAGTATAAATGACCATTTTTCCCAGGGAAAAATGATTCAAGGCATTGTTCCTTAAACATAGCTTTTAACTTCTTTTTTTTTAAAGCTTTTAATATTCATTTCCCTCCAGAGTTTCTGAACTATGCAGAGTTATACAATGCAGAAGCATATCCCATCCCCAAAGTCTGTCTCCTTTAAAGGTACACCTCAATGAGCACTTGCCTTATTTCCATAACTGGGCTATTTTTGGTAACTTAATCCCTTACTTGCAGTTTAACCAAAATGCTGCTGGTAAGTAATCCAGTGGCTGCATTTGCCACTGGGACTTCAATTTCCTTCATTTAAATTAATATAAAATTTCACCACAGCTGCCTAAATAAGGAGTCAGACATACCAGAGCAGGCCAATTAATTTCTTATTGGCAAGGGATCAGCATGGGAAGCAAATCAAAGATATGTTAAGTCTATGTAAAACCCAGAACAGAGAGCCTAATCCTTCTTCTACACATAATCCTGACACCCTAAGATATTCCTGTGGTTACATGGGAGCACCAGAATGGCAGATTTTCATTTCACTAGGTCAGCAAGGCTCATTTCAGTGTTTTACTGATAGAAGTACTCACTGTGAACTTTGCATCTGAAACAAAGTGAGTCTTAGAGTTGAATTTATTTTCCAAAGGGAATGACACAGAAATGCTTTTTACTTGGTTAGCCTGAATTATTTAACAGGAAATAGGGCAGTTATTGTCAATGGCCAGTGGACCAGCTCTGGCTGCATTATATGACAATACATTCAGAGAAACTCAGCTGAAGGCAAAGCTACATTGGCAGACAATATAACTGAAGCTAGTGAGAAAGGGAGATGCTAGGTCCATAAATGTAACAATGAAAAAGAAAGAAAAAAAAAGGGGAGGGGTTTATTTTTTTAAAAAGCAACCACCCAAGCCTTAAAATGAAGGGCACTGGCCATACTCAGAAAATCATTTGCAAGCTTTATGGTCTCAGTTGCATGTCCATTTCACAAAGGCAATGAAACAATTTTACTTTGATGAATTATACTGTCATTTTCCTTGGTCATGATGCTGTGTCAAAACCTTAACTTGAAGTAAAATGGAAAATTTATACTCTATATGAATATTTTAAAGGATAAATAAAAATACCCAAATACAAAGTAGCTGCCAGTAAAATTTTTCTTTGGAAATTTAGGGGTTTTTAATGTCATTATTTTAAGCTTGATGGAAAATGTGTGTTTTAAGAGAAACTTAATAGAGGGCAAAAGAGAAAGAGCTTTTAGCTGCTAGGGAGGTACAATTCTAGGCAGATATATCTGCCTAGATATAGATATAACACACTTATGTCTCTTGTATTTTAGGGTGGTACTGCCTCATGAAAAAAAAAAGGTAGTGAATATATTATTATCTGATAATCACTGGTTTATTTTACTGTCTATTACATTACCAGAATCTCATAGAAATTATGAGGATATTTTAGGACAGGTTGGGGCATCACAGACCTACAAAGTTGCAGCTCTACCTATTTTTGCATGAAAAGTTTTTCACCCAGGAGTTTTCAGACACACAACACAGAGAACATTAGGAACTACACAATTCTGATACTTTGCCATACAAGGTGAAACTCACTTTTTTCCCTGCTGTAACTCAGGTCTGTGAGCTCTCCAACCAATGCACAAACCCACACAGCAACTGGGAGAGTGCCCCAAGGTAAGTGCATGCCCAATACCAGCAAATGATGCACACGGTATTTTAGAGTACTGGGAAGGAAATAGGGCTGACCAAAAGGTCAGGAGATGAGACAGCCTGTTGGGACAAGGAGTGGAGCTCTCAGCAGCTCCTGAAGCCCCAGCAAAGGAGATAACCCAAGCCCCAGGCTGTGGGTGCAATGGCAGCAGAGGGGATGATGCCAGGCACAAGGCTCAGAACCATGTTCTGGATCTGCAGAGGATGCCTCTCTAGCTCTGCCACTGAAACCTGCTCTGGGACATGACAGTGAGCAGTGTGGATTTTCACAGGGCTGCCTTATGGGAGCTACCATTGCATTTATCACTTACCATGGTCATTTAGTAAAATAAATGACTTAAAAAAATTGCATACCCCTTGATCTTTCACTATCACCCAGTCCTGTCTTTTCCCCACATGCTCTTGTGTTGAGTAGACCACTGAGATATTGGGTGGACAAGCCTACTACACCTTTATATTATCCTGCACTTCCTTCATCATCTGTTTTTTTCCCCAGATTAATCTTTTATTCTACAAACTTAAAGCCTTTTCCTAGCTGTCCCCTTGATTCTACAGTAAAGTTCTTACTAAATTATTTAGCTTTATCAATCTGACAAATTGCTCAATCTGCTGCAGACCTGAGCAAAAGAAAAAAGTTGTTATTATCACAATATACACTGATAGAAAAGTTATATGAAAGCACAAAAATCATATCTATATACATTACATAAACAGTCAGATAGTCTCAATTTTAATAGATAAAGGTGAATTCTATATATTATTTTAGCCAGCTGGGACTTTTAATATGCAAAATTCACCAGAGGATTGAGGTGGAACTCCATTTTAGGTCATATATTTTACCTGGACAAGGTCTGGTAAAACAAAGATGGGTAGTATAAAAGGCCCTTTTCCCCTAATAGTTTACTAAGAAAGGCAAATATGATGAAATTAAGCTCTTCATGTTCTAAGTGGCCTGTGCTGAAAACATTGAGTATCTTTTGTTGTAATATGAGTCTTATGTGTAATAAAAAGAGCTGCTGCCACTTGCATTGCAAATTATTCAAATTTACACAGCAGACTAATTTAGCAGAAAAGGAAATAGGGTTCTTCTGTATTAGGTACCGAGTTATATTATGCTTTAAAAATGTATAAGCCTAGAGGAATATTAAAATGTTAATTTGGATAGTATTTAAAAGGTAATTACTTTTATACAATAAAGTAAGAAGTCTACTGAATACTAATCCCTGTGTCATGTGCTTTTTTTGAACTAATGCTACATTAAACAGAGAATCCATTTGTTTAAGTGATTTTAATTTAGATACATGGAAGACATTATCATCTACAAAAATGTCTGGGTTTTTTCAGCTCAACTAATGTAAAATCCTTACTGTATTAAATTCAATGTTGAAGGAAGTACCTACACTTGTTGGATGATGCTGAACTGAAAGAATGAGATTTTTAATGACTCTCCTGAAGAAAATATGGTTTGGTTGCTCAGCTCAAGTGCTGCTACAAAGAGCACTGGCAGGGCCATACAGAGCAGGTTGAGACTGACTGCTCCTAAACAAAAGCTGATTTCATCTATTCAAGCCTTTTCAGGGAAGGGTGAATGCTAAAAACATTTATTGGCATTTCAGTCCAGAGAGGAGTACTCAGACTAGCCAGCATATTTTGTCCAATTTCTTGAATTATATAATCTAACCTCTTGTCTATGATAATCTTTTCAATGCACAGAGAGCATCCATTTTGGGACATCCTCAGAAAATTATATTCAGGTGCTTTATAATGTATTTAATTTACACTAGTGGGGTTTTCTTGTTTTTAAATCTGTTAAATCAATGCTTATGTCTTTAGCCAGAATCTTTCCCTAGGGTTCACTACCTATATGAAATATTTTGTTAAAAATACCACTTATCTTAGTTGGGCATTTAGCCAAATAGACAGAAATTATTTCCAGCTGAATCAAAAAAGCCAATAATGCTCTTTAATTTGAAAGTAAGCCGGAGATAATATTGTGATATTTTTTTTCCAAGATATTATAAAAGAGGTATTTAGAAGACACAGTGTTTTGAAACTGCTCTCAAAAAATCAGTTTTTCATGTAATCATTTCAGTTGTTCTGAGCAAATCTCATCTCTTATGGTTTCAATTACCAGATTCAGGAAAGATGAAAGGCACAAAGAACACCACCAGCCGTGATGGGAAATCACATCAGAGAAAAGCTGTGTTTGAGACTCTGAGCATGTACTGCAACTCTCCAGAACAAAGGCAAACCAAACAAGCAGGTTATACCTGTGTCCTCAGGCTGGATGCAGGAGTACAGGTGGGGATGTGCCACAAGTGTCCCCTCCCAGAGCACTCCCTGTGACCAGGGGGCAGGAGCAGTGCCAGAGCTGGGGTGTGGCAGACACCAGCACACCCCTGCTCAGTAAGCTTGATTCTTCTCAAACTTCTATGTTAATCTGTCCTAATTTCTATCTTAATTTTTAGCAAGAATACGAAGTCCTTTTAAAAATTATTTCTGATCAAGTCCCAGCCAGTGCAGATTAACCATGTAAGGATCCTTCACATAGTGAAACTCAGGTTGATCTATGCTTAAAATGAGAAATGTTAAGAACCTCTCTGCTCTCCTATGTCATTTACATATGCCCACTCTATATTCATTAGTTTGACATTTACTGCTCTTATTCTGTCAGCAGAAAGATGACTTGATTTCACTGTTGCTATTACAATGTCACAGGTATAATAGCACTATGAACAGTGCAATAGATTTACAGAGTGAATAAAATATGATTTCTGAGGAGTAATTGCTGGTAGAAAACTAATTTTTAATAACAACTTACAACTGATTGACAATTAATGAAATATAATTATTTTACTAATTTTCATGATTTATAGATGAATCATTAGAGACAAACCCCCAACAAAAAGCTTATCTCTCATCCAAAACATTATGAGGATAATGATATGGTGAGTGATCGTTTTCTTGAAAAGGACAGCAAAAGCAAAAAGCAAGGAAAGAGAAAAATGGTAGAAAAATTGTTGCCTGTTTCAAATCATTAAGGGCTCCAATGCTGGTAAAACTTACTTTCAAATTTAAATGTGGTAAAGTGAAACAAAGCTCTTGTTTTATGCATATATGACAAAAACCAGTAATTTCTGAGCAGAAATATGGCATATCTAATTAAAAAATTATCCTGAGGCAGAGGTTTTGTGGGATTGAATGACATATTTCTGGAACTGTGATGCAGTAAAGCCTTACCTAGCTGCCATCACAAGTATGGGTACCTCTGAACCACCACTTCTGTTTGTCTCTAAGCTCCTGCAGACCCAGAGCCAGCCCATGTGAGCAGCTCTCCAGGAACCTGGACTGTGCATGCAGCAGAACCAGACCTCCTTTTAGAGATGGTTGTGGCAGTATCTGTGCTTCTTATAAAGTCCTCAACTACTTGGCACATGGAAAACCCATGAGCAAGGCTGACATCAAACCCACAACCCCTTTACTGTGAGGCTGGGTGTATTAGCAGGCTGCTCCAGGTGACAGAAGCCCTGCCTGACCCTTCTGGGGAAGACCCTTTGCAGAAAGCAATTAATTATTAATTGGACCAAAACAGAACTGAGGGAATACATGACTCCACAGCCTAATGTTAATTTACATTTAAGGAAGTTCTTTATCCAGTGAATGTGTTGTAGAATTACAGTCAAACTTGTGGATAAAATTCTAGGAGCAGAAAACAGGACTCAAGTTTACTGTTTCCCAGATGGGCTCTATATCATCCTACAGAACATTAAGCACAACCTGAAAAAATATAACTTACTGCTCTCCTAGGCAGGGCTTCAGACAGAGGCACTTCTTGAGCCATAACATACTGATGTGATATTACCTGCTGCATTGGGGGCTGATGAAGAACATTTGACATCCTAACATCTGGCAGCTTGAATTTGTGAGAATATTTGGATTTGTCCTAGTGAATTTATTGCTGGTTCCCAGCTAACCACAAAAGATGGCAGAAATACTTTCACTTTCACAAATGAAGCTAAAAAATGTATTTGTTGCATATAATAAACTATTTTTTTTGCATACCACAAGCTTGGATTTGGCAAGGAAAGGCTATGTAACACAAAAAAAAAAAATCAAAATGCAACATTGAAAATCTGAGAATTTAACACTACTTTTATAATGTACAGAGTCTTATTCTTCTGCTCAATATGACTTTTCTGAGTGAAACATCTTCAGACCATTGAGCATAAAAGCCTTTTGATCAAAGCAAGTCTTAAAAGGTCATTCAAAATTATTCTGTTGCCACAAAGGCACATTCTAGTCTTTATAATGCTCCCTTTAGGATTGTCCCAGATAATTGGCAGGGCAAAATTGTTGTTTGTTAAATTATCACCTAGAAGAGGTGGTGAATAGATTATATTTCTCTTTATTTCCATGAATTGGCCTATCTAATTTACTGGTTAAACAGGACAGCAGATTGCAGAAGAACTATAACCTGAATGAGCTCCAAAAATGTATTTCTCTTTATCTGCTATAGTTCCATAAACTGCAGCTCACATAGATAAATCTTTTCCTGTTTAGACTTCAAACTCTTATCTTCATGTTGCAGTCTGTAGAGCCTAAACTGTGATTTAGTGAACAAAGTGATAGAAAAGACTGACAAGTTCTGATAAAACACAGAGAAAGATTAAGCCTTTATTGGAGAAAATGGTCCTGAGATTACTTGGGACACAAACTCCTATGGGTATCTCTGTCCTCCAACTGACATTTGATAATATTTCAGCCTTTGTAATTTATAGAACAGATCTTGCTTCTTGGCTAGCAAAAGCTTTGGAAGGATCTGGAAGACACTGACCCTTTGTGGATTATAGTGGAAACAAGCAGCTCTGCCTCTTGTTGGTGCCAAACAAAGACCATTGGCTAATTTGGATCCATGAGGTCCCATGAAGCACATTTTTCCAGTTGTTGTTTATTAGAAGATAGAAGATTATATTTTTTCCCTATAAGAAGAGAGGCCAAAACATTTTCTTGTAAAATGTGGATTTTCCCCAGCCCACAATTAGCTCAAGCTGATGGGCCTGTGATTAATAAAACATCCTGTGGGTTGCACAGTTGAGTGTGGGTGCACCTCCCTGTATCCTTTGCACCAGGTCAGTAATTAGCAAATTTTAGTGTATATTTACTGAAAGGTCACAAAGGTCAAAAAAGTTTATTTTCCTATACTTTCTTGGTCTTCCATGATGATTATTCAGCACAAAAAATTAATACTTTCATAAGTTTGCTATCTCTTTTGAGTTGTTTTAAAAATCAGCAGTTAGACCAATTTTTAGCTGTTGTGCAATACTGATAAACTGGAAGTATCTAAAAGTCTTTATACTCAAGATTTAAGCCAGCAAACAATAAACACAAAGTTAACAGACCAGTTTTAGTCTTTGCATTTGTACTTCCTGCTGTGTTTGAAAAGGACTAATTCTCATTAACAAGAAATTATTGATACATAACAGATTCACAGATAAATTTACTTTAAGTAAGCCTTTACAGTAAACTTGATACTTGCCTTTGCTCACCAAAAGATTATGATGCAGATGTTCAAGAAGTTATATAATTTAATGCACATATATTTAGAATCTTCTAATTAAATATGGACAGATCCAAGCTAGAGATTAAACCTGTTTTATCTGGTGGTTTGCACCCAGCTGTTTTTAGAATGGCAACTGAAATTTAATGGATTTGAAGAAAAAATTTTTTTATAATTGATTTGTTAAGTAACATGAAGGAAAAGGTATTTTGGGTGTTTTGCATTTCAAAAACTTCTATTCAATAATAAAACATTTAATAACCTATGGTAACAGGACCTGTATTTCAATGAATGAAAATTCTCTGTCCCTCTGTTCCTCATTGTTTCAGAAATGATTAGTAACAAATAATTACACACTTTATCTATGGGTTGAAAGAAGAAAAGTAGCTTTCCTAGCTTTCCAGGGAATTCAGCTGAGAACACTAAAAGCAGGGCATCTTATCTGAGATCATATTTACTAAAAGCTGGTCTGGCAGTTAAAACTATGGTGGAGACTGATTTGTAATTTGATACTTCAACTAAATCAATAATATGACCCTTTGAGCTTTGATCCTAGATCAATAGATTTTTAGGAAGCAACTTTAAAAAAAAAAAAAATTCAGCATATATTTTGTAACCTTGTTTTATCTTTTTTTTTTTTTCATAATTTCTTCCTTTCTCTGTAATCTTTTTACATGCATCAGTTCACTTTAGAAAACCTTCCATTCATAGTTCAAAGTGTTAAGTTATTCAGGTTTTTCATTTAACCTGCAGCATAACATTCATTTATATAGCTAAGTTACTTCAAATATTAACTTAAAACCCAATGCTTAAAAACAAACTCATTCATATACATGAATTCTATCAGCATAATTATAATAAAAGTGATAGTCTGAATTTTTTTTTTTTTATATTTGAGAAAGGATATAGAAGCAGGAAGACAAAGAAAAACAGAAAGCCCATATTCTATTTAGCTGTTTAGGTAGAAATGACTATGAAATGACATAATTTACTGGCTGTCAGCAGGAGACAGCCATGACTGGGATTTTTGCATTTCTCCAGGAAAGCTTTTCTGTAAAGAAACAGTTTCTGTAGAGAAACAGCTTCTAACCAATGTGACAAGCTGGTGTATTACTATTAGCACATTCCCACAGAAGTTTCACTGTTAGATATATTTGAAGGCAGCTTGCAAATACTGAAATTAAACAGTCTCAAAGTACTTCAGATAAACTACTTTTTTGTTTGTTTTTGTAAACTGCAGGTACAGTCTGCTTTTGTCACAGAAGTCTTAATGATATTTCACTGGTAAGTGATTAGTTCAGATAAAAGGCCTTTAGATCTTTGAAATAAATAATTTCTATGTCAAGAATGGTGATTTAGACAAAAAAGTCTTCTGATTATGAGAATACAGGTCATGAATGATCAGCTCTGGGCATTTTGTGACCCAAGTGATCTAGTTCAGATGAATAAAAATGTCATTATGGTCACAAATATTTGATAAAAGTTCTGGAATTTCTAAATTACTCTCCACTTAATTAATGATTTCAACAAGCCCTCTAGGGGCAATACCCCACTTCAGGCTATTTTCAAGATTCTGCTGCTTTCCTTTACCTAACATTCAGATCTTTCTGTCACTCCACCCACATCTCCAAGACCTCAACACATCATGTTTAAATTCCTATTTTTAAAACCTTGACTCTACCACCTTTTTTTTCTTCCCCCACCTCTATTCAATACAATGCCACTGAAACAATTTTTGTAAATCACCTTTGCTCCACCATCTGATCCCTGGGCTGGTTGTCCCAAAAAGGCACATAAACGTAACTGTAATGCTACAGTGTCTGAAGAGACACATTAACATTAATTAACAGGAAACACTACAGAAAGATTACTTTAATGTTCATCTCCTCTCATTGTCATTCAGCTTAGTGCATAGTTACCTTGCAAAGGAGGCTTTAAGCTCCTACCTGCAATGCTTAATTAGAATTTAGATTTGAAATAAATAATTAAGTTACATAGAAAAAGTTGCACAGAATAAACATTTTATCCATTGTACTAAAACTTAACTCTTTCTTGTGATTCTTCTGTGCTACATTGATCTATGCTGAAATGCCAGTACTCATTGGCAGCACCAGAATACTGACAAGCCTAAGGAGAAAAATAGTGCACTTATAATAGATGTTATGCTGAATAGAAAACAGTCCAAAAGAGAAACTTTAATACTAATGTTAGTCCACTTATGAAACATTTAAAACCATTTATTCTTGTTACATCCAGGAAAAGAAAAAAAAAATAAAGGCAACATTTAAGAAGTTAGAAGTTTAATTAAGAGCTTTAAATAAAGCAGCAGTATTTATTCTGGTACATATTTTACGTGAATAGTGCAGCGCTAGCAAAGGTGCCAAGTTTAAAAGGGCTATATTTGGTTCTTTGGCTTCATTTGTGTGACTTTATGTGAATATCACCAAGGGATGTTTTCTTCCTAAAGCAGGATTTCATCTTTTTCAGTCAAAAGAACACAATAACCCTGTTACCCTGTGTTTACAGGAATTACTGACAAGTGCAAATGGCAATATACCCCCATTTCTATTTAAACAACCAGCAGCCATTAAACAGAGGAAATCTACATTTAAAAACTAGATGACAGTCACCAGAGGACATATTTTTATCATATAACCAATAGTTTATCTTTCCCTGATGCCACAATTTGAGAGAGAAAATGTAACGAATCAAACCAGATATGCCATTTGCATCAAAATTCATTTGAGCTTGAGTGTGATAATTTCAAGAGTTCCACAGGTGGAGGAAGGGATACCCAGCAAATCCCTAATAACTGACACCCAACACATCACTAATAAAACCCAGCACATCCCCAATAACTGACACCCAGCACATCCCTAATAAATGACACCCAGCACACCCCCAATAACTGACACCCAGCACACCCCCAATAACTGACACCCAGCACATCCCCAATAACTGACACCCAGCACATCCCCAATAACTGACACCCAGCACATCCCCAATAACTGACACCCAGCACATCCCCAATAACTGACACCCAGCACATCCCCAATAACTGACACCCAGCACATCCCAATAACTGACACCCAGCACACCCCCAGTAACTGACACCCAGCACATCCCCAATAACTGACACCCAGCACATCCCAATAACTGACACCCAGCACACCCCCAATAACTGACACCCAGCACATCCCCAATAACTGACACCCAGCACATCCCCAATAACTGACACCCAGCACATCCCCAATAACTGACACCCAGCACATCCCAATAACTGACACCCAGCACACCCCCAATAACTGACACCAGCACCCCAATAACTGACACCCAGCACAGCACCCCCAATAACTGACACCCAGCACATCCCAATAACTGACACCCAGCACATCCCCAATAACTGACACCCAGCACACCCCCAATAACTGACACCCAGCACATCCCCAATAACTGACACCCAGCACATCCCCAATAACTGACACCCAGCACATCCCAATAACTGACACCCAGCACACCCCCAATAACTGACACCCAGCACATCCCAATAACTGACACCCAGCACATCCCCAATAACTGACACCCAGCACATCCCAATAACTGACACCCAGCACATCCCAATAACTGACACCCAGCACATCCCCAATAACTGACACCCAGCACATCCCAATAACTGACACCCAGCACATCCCCAATAGCTGACACCCAGCACATCCCAATAACTGACACCCAGCACATCCCTAATAACACCCAGCTCTGCACAGAGCCCATGGCTGATGGAATCTCTGCTGGGGTCTGTGCTTCTCCACTTCCTGGAGGAACAGGGATCTTAGAACCACGAGTATACTTTTGTTCAATCCACCTATAACTATTTCTTTGGTGTCAGTAGGTGTCTGTTCCCAGAGACAGCAGCCCTGTCAAAGGGGCTCACGTGCTGGGCCATGAAATCCACAAAAATTACTTACTGTGGAGTTAATTGCTGCAGCAACAAAAGCAGGGAGGCAGCTGCTTTTATGCATAATCTATATATGGCACATCAAAAATTAATCCAGTGACAAAAAGTATAGATGGAAAGGGTCCAACTGTTGCTATTCTGATGCTGACAGTTTTCAGAAGAATATTAGCACTTGTAAAAAAAAAAAATCATTCTGAAACTGTTAATTGGAAAGCAGTCTGAATCTGCTGCAATATGATTAAGGTGGATAAGCTGCGGTTTTCCAGTGCAGACCACATTGCTGGCTTCCACCTGAGGAAGGTGCACCACTAAACAGCAAGTATGTAACATGCTACAGCTTTGATTTCTTCCAGTGTAGATTAAAATATTGGGAAATTTGAGACCGTACTAAGAACTAGTTTTGTCCTGCCTGTTCAACCAACCTTACCAACTGCTTCTTTGAGAAGTAAAAATGTGAGTGGTTGGCAGAGCCAGTGACAGAATTATATGATGGTCCCTGTCTTAAATCCATGCCAGACATAGAAAATATTGGTTGTTTGTCGAACTCATATCAAATTGACACAATGCTTAGAGCATGCATTTGTTTAATACATTGGAGCTCCACTACAAAGTTAGATAGATCATGCAAAAGAAACACAACTGAAAAAATCTCAACCAGTTGCAAAATTATTGTACTCCTGGAAATGAGAGACAAAAATTGAGAGACTGCCTCATGGCAAAAGTTACAGAGGTAAGAGAAACTAACTTTGCACTTACTGCTTATTCCACGAGGAAAATTAGAGAACATATATAAATTAAAGACTGTCACAAAGTTTACAATGGTGTACAAGTGCAAAGACTTCTTTCACACCTCTTTTCCCAGAAGCTCATTCCTGAAACCCAGGCCAAACACTTCCATGCCCCAAGCCCCCTCTGAGCCCAGCAGTGGAGAGAATAAACCATGCTCTCCTTTGTGGCCAGCACAGCTCCAGCTCAGACTGGTGCAAACCAGCAGTGCCACCATCCCCCATCAAGCACAGCAGCACAAGCAAGCTCTGCTCCACTTATCCCCTCAATCCCTTTCCAATATAATGTAAGGAGAACTTGTATGTGCCAATTGAGACAGGAAGGAACAAGAGCTGCCTTTTTCCCTTCTCCATGATTCCTTAACATTACTCCTGCTTGTTCAAATATTTGAATTCAGTAATATTGCTGTGGTATCTCTTGAGTAATACAGCTGGGTGCCTTCTGATGGCATCCTGCCTTCTGATCTTATCCTGACTGGGCCAAGTCTTCATGCACATTATGTCTCCATGCACATTATGTCTCCATGCACATGGCAAAGGAAGTGAGACATATCTGGGAATGACTTTCTGAGCACTTGTCAGCTACATGGGCCACCAAAACCCCTGAGATGCGAAGACAGTAAAATACAACTCCTACAAGGTGTTACCTCAGCACTCCACTCTGTTACTCCACTTGCAGAATCAGAGGAGTCTTTTCGTGTACAAGAAGCAGCCCTTGATGGAGGAAAAAATAGCCAGAAAAATATAATTTGTCCAGCACTACAAAGAAAGGGCTGTCCACTTACTGGAGGTCCTCTGCACACAGAAATCTGCAGCAAGGGAGGTGCAGCTTGTTCTCTCTGGCTTCTGAAAGTGCAGAGTCAGATTGTGATGTCTTTCAGGGAGGCTGCCATCCACTCTTGTATTGTGTTTGTCCAGAAGTCCTGAACTTGGGAAGAACTGAGTCATTTGGACTGTACTTCATCTCCTTCATGCTTGGGAAATTCAATACTTTGAAGTCTAATTCCTTCAGCAAGCATAGTCCTTCTCAATAGATAGTCCTAAATCCCATCTCTATTTGCATATATATTGCTAGACTGAATAATTTGTTAGCAGTGGCAAACAAAGTTAATATGAAAAGGCTGCAATTGAATAATTTGTTTTCCTTTGTGCTGCTCTATTATGACCTCAAATACTGGTGTATAAATCATGAATCATTACATGGCCTACAGATACCATACACACCCACAGGGAGCCATACGAGTTTGAACATATTTTCACAGGCAACAGACTGCTTGTCTTGTGAGACCTCTGCTCTCCAGAAAGTCTGACCTCAAATGTTGTAAATCACTAAAATTTCAAAATAAAGCTCATTTACAATGATCTACACTATTATGTTCGAGATACTCCAATAGTAAGAAACTTCATTGATATTTTTACACCAGCAAAAAAAGAAAATTATTCTAGTAAAATGACTTGTTTTAGTATATTTTATTATCTGGGAGTTATTCCAAGTGAATAAATTGTTCCGGAGCTTAATTAATTTATCATTCTACAATTAGTTTGATTTTGTAAAGATTTTTAAATCATCTCTACAGGGATTTGCCCAGGCAATATCAATTCAACTTTAATATCAGGGCAAATCAAAAATAACAGACATTATCAGGATAAAACATTAGTGGACAAAATGAGTTAGAAGCTTCAGGAATGTCAGGAAAAATATAAAAGTTTAATTAAGGACTGTCATCCTACTTTTGCAGACGTGGTCATCATTATTTTGCCTCCAAACAGAGACTGTGGGACACATTCTACCAAATTTTTCTGTTTTTAAATTGTTGCAAGAAATGTCCTTCAAGCAACCTTTTTGCATAAAAATGTCTTCATTTAAGCAAATATTAATTATAATAATTTTATAAAAGCGGGTATTTTGCTCAAAATGTATGACCACTTTTAGATTGACATAAAAAAAAGATACATTTTTCTATTTGGTCTCTCAAGATCAAAATTTTAAGAAAAATTTCAGCATCTCCAAATGCTTTAGTTAGCCAGCCCTGTACACAAAGCCTCAAACACACAGATTCTATGCAAGACAATCTAAATGTTATTATCTAAATCCTGACTCAGAAGTTAAAAACAAACATTTTCAAAGAAAGCTGACTTTCAGAAAGAGTCACAATCTGCAATAAAACAACTTTGTCTGCAAATGAATATAGAAAAAAGGGTTCTGATACTTATACTGTATACCCAGCTTAAACCTGTCTCCAGAAGAAGACAAAAATGGTAACAACTCTGAAAAGAATTTAGACTGCCTTAATGCAAAACCATGCACAGGCACAGAGATTCAACTGTTCATCTAACACCATTTAATTTTTCCAATGAAACAGAGAAATCTTATGTGTCTCTGTGAACCAAAAAAAAAAAGGCAACATTTAAGGGTTTGAAGTTTAATTAAGAGCTTTAAATAAAGCAGCAGGTTATTCTGGTACATATTTTACGTGAATAGTGCAATAAAGGTGCCAAGTTTAAAG
Organism: Muscicapa striata striata; assembly: GCA_030060385.1. NCBI lineage: Eukaryota > Metazoa > Chordata > Aves > Passeriformes > Muscicapidae > Muscicapa > Muscicapa striata. The sequence continues at coordinate 1,489,246 of JAREIS010000134.1, forward strand.
GGCTATATTTGGTTCTTTTGGGTTCATTTGTGTGACTTTATTTAATATCACCAAGGGGTGTTTTCCTAAAGAAGGGTTTCATCTTTTTCAGTCAAAAGAACACAATAACCCTTTTTACCCTGGTTTGGAAACCGACAGGGAAACGGCAATATACCCCACTTCCCATTTAAACAACCAGCAGCCATTAAACAAGGGAAAACTACATTTAAAAATTAGATGACAAGTCACCAGAGGGCATATTTTATCCCCATAATGGGTTTTTCTTTCCCTGATGCCAATTTGAGAGAGAAAATGTAGAATCAAACAGATATGCCATTTCATCAAAATTCATTTGAGCATGAGTGTGATAATTTCAAGAGCCTAAGGGGGAGGAAGGGATACCAGCAAATCCCAATAACACACCCAACACATCACTAATAAAACCTAGCACATCCCTAATAACTGACACCAACCTCACTAATAAAACCCCCGCACATCCCCAAAACTGACACCCAACACATCACTAATAAAACCCAGCACTCTAAAAACTGACACCCAGCACATCCCCAATAACTGACACCCAGACATCCCAATAACTGACACCCACACATCCCCAGTAACTGACACCCAGCACACCCCCATAACTGACACCCAGCACATCCCCAATAACTGACACCCACATCCCCCAATTGACACCCAGCACATCCCAATAACTGACACCAGCACATCCCCAATAACTGACACCCAGCAATCCTCAATAACTGACCACAGCAAATCCCAATAACTGACAACAGCACATCCAATAACTGACACCCCCACACCCCAATAACTGACACCACACACCCCCAATAACTGACACCCAGCACAAACCCCAAAAAACTGACACAGCACACCCCAATAACTGACACCAAAAACACCCCAATAACTGACACCCAGCATACATCCCCAATAACTGACACCTACACATCCCCAATAACTGACACCCAGCACATCCCAATAACTGACACCCAGCACATCCCCAATAACTGACACCCAGCACATCCCCAATAACTGACACCCAGCACACCCCAATAACTGACACCCAGCACATCCCTAATAACTGACACCCAGCACATCCCCAATAACTGACACCCAGCACATCACCAATAACTGACACCAGCACACCCCAATAACTGACACCCAGCACATCACTAATAACTGACACCCAGCACACCAATAACTGACACCTGCACAAAACCCAGCACAACCCCAATAACTGACACCCAGCACACCCCCAATAACTGACACCCAGCACACAACCAAATAACTGACACCCAGCACAACCCCAATAACTGACACCCAGCACATCCCAATAACTGACACCCAGCACATCCCCAATAACTGACACCCAGCACATCCCCAGTAACTGACACCCAGCACATCCCCAATAACTGACACCCAGCACATCCCCAATAACTGACACCCAGCACATCCCCAATAACTGACACCCAGCACATCCCCAATAACTGACACCCAGCACATCCCCAATAACTGACACCCAGCACATCCCAATAACTGACACCCAGACATCCCCAGTAACTGACACCCAGCACATCCCCAATAACTGACACCCAGCACATCCCAACAACTGACACCCAGCACACCCCCAATAACTGACACCCAGCACATCCCCAATAACTGACACCCAGCACACCCAATAACTGACACCCAGCACATCCCCAATAACTGACACCCAGCACATCCCCAATAACTGACACCCAGCACATCCCCAAGAACTGACACCCAGCACATCCCCAATAACTGACACCCAGCACATCCCTAAGAACCACACCCAGCACATCCCCAATAACTGACACCCAGCACATCCCCAATAACTGACACCCAGCACACCCCCAATAACTGACACCCAGCACATCCCCAATAACTGACACCCAGCACACCCCAATAACTGACAACCAGCACATCCCCCCAATAACTGACACCCAGCACACCCCCAATAACTGACACCCAGCACACCCCCAATAACTGACACCCAGCACACCCCCAATAACTGACCCCCAGCACACCCCAATAACTGACACCCAGCACACCCCCAATAACTGACACCCAGCACATCCCCAATAACTGACACCCAGCACATCCCCAATAACTGACACCCAGCACACCCCCAATAACTGACACCCAGCACACCCCCAATAACTGACACCCAGCACATCCCAATAACTGACACCCAGCACATCCCCAATAACTGACACCCAGCACATCCCAATAACTGACACCCAGCACATCCCAATAACTGACACCCAGCACACCCCCAATAACTGACACCCAGCACATCCCCAATAACTGACACACAGCACATCCCAATAACTGACACCCAGCACATCCCAATAACTGACACCCAGCACATCCCCAATAACTGACACCCAGCACACCCCCAATAACTGACACCCAGCACATCCTAATAACTGAGCACCAGCACATCCCCAATAACTGACACCCAGCACATCCCCAATAACTGACACCCAGCACATCCCCAATAACTGACACCCAGCACATCCCAATAACTGACACCCAGCACATCCCAATAACTGACACCCAGCACATCAATAACTAACTGACACCCAGCACACCCCCAATAACTGACACCCAGCACAACCCCAATAACTGACACCCAGCACACCCCCAATAACTGACACCCAGCACACCCCCAATAACTGACACCCAGCACATCCCCAATAACTGACACCCACAACTGACATAACAGCAGCACATCCCCATAACCGACACCCAGCACATCCTAATAACTGACACCCAGCACATCCCAATAACTGACACCCAGCACATCCCAGTAACTGACACCCAGCACATCCCCAATAACTGACACACCCAGCACAATAACTGACACCCAGCACACCCCAATAACTGACACCCAGCACATCCCCAATAACTGACACCCAGCACACCCCCAATAACTGACACCCAGCACATCCCCAGTAACTGACACCCATCACACCCCCAGTAACTGACACCCAGCACATCCCAATAACTGACACCCAGCACACCCAGCACATCCCCAATAACTGACACCCAGCACATCCCCAATAACTGACACCCAGCACACCCCCCCAATAACTGACACCCAGCACACCCCAATAACTGACACCCAGCACATCCCCAATAACTGACACCCAGCACATCCCCAATAACTGACACCCAGCACACCCCAATAGACACCCAGCACATCCCTAAGAACTGACACCCAGCACATCCCCAATAACTGACACCCAGCACACCCCCAATAACTGGACACCCAGCACACCCTCAATAACTGACACCCAGCACACCCCAATAACTGACACCCAGCACACCCCCAATAACTGACACCCAGCACATCCCCAATAACTGACACCCAGCACACCCCCAATAACTGACACCCAGCACACCCCCAATAACTGACACCCAGCACATCCCCAATAACTGACACCCAGCACACCCCCAATAACTGACACCCAGCACACCCCCAATAACTGACACCCAGCACATCCCCAATAACTGACACCCAGCACATCCCAATAACTGACACCCAGCACATCCCAATAACTGACACCCAGCACATCCCCAATAACTGACACCCAGCACATCCCAATAACTGACACCCAGCACATCCCAATAACTGACACCCAGCACATCCCCAATAACTGACACCCAGCACATCCCCAATAACTGACACCCAGCACATCCCAATAACTGACACCCAGCACATCCCCAATAACTGACACCCAGCACACCCCCAATAACTGACACCCAGCACACCCCCAATAACTGACACCCAGCACATCCCTAATAACTGACACCCAGCACATCCCCAATAACTGACACCCAGCACATCCCTAATAACTGACACCCAGCACATCCCCAATAACTGACACCCAGCACATCCCCAATAACTGACACCCAGCACACCCCCAATAACTGACACCCAGCACATCACTAATAACTGACACCCAGCACACCCCCAATAACTGACACCCAGCACACCCCCAATAACTGACACCCAGCACAACCCCAATAACTGACACCCAGCACATCACTAATAACTGACACCCAGCACATCCCCAATAACTGACACCCAGCACATCCCCAATAACTGACACCCAGCACATCCCAATAACTGACACCCAGCACACCCCCAATAACTGACACCCAGCACATCCCAATAACTGACACCCAGCACACCCCCAATAACTGACACCCAGCACATCCCCAATAACTGACACCCAGCACATCCCCAATAACTGACACCCAGCACATCCCAATAACTGACACCCAGCACATCCCCAATAACTGACACCCAGCACAACCCCAGTAACTGACACCCAGCACATCCCCAATAACTGACACCCAGCACATCCCCAATAACTGACACCCAGCACAACCCCAGTAACTGACACCCAGCACATCCCCAATAACTGACACCCAGCACATCCCCAATAACTGACACCCAGCACATCCCAATAACTGACACCCAGCACATCCCCAATAACTGACACCCAGCACATCCCCAATAACTGACACCCAGCACATCCCAATAACTGACACCCAGCACATCCCAATAACTGACACCCAGCACATCCCTAATAACACCCAGCTCTGCACAGAGCCCATGGCTGATGGAATCTCTGCTGGGGTCTGTGCCTCTGCACTTCCCTGGAGGAACAGGGATCTCTAGAACCACGAGTACTTTTTTTTCAATCCACCTATAACTATTTCTTTGGTGTCAGTAGGTGTCTGTTCCCAGAGACAGCAGCCCTGTCAAAGGGGCTCACGTGCTGGGCCATGAAATCCACAAAAATTACTTACTGTGGAGTTAATTGCTGCAGCAACAAAAGCAGGGAGGCAGCGTTTTATGCATAATCCATATGCAGCACATCTAAAATTAATCCAGCGACAAAAAGTATAGATGGAAAGGGTCCAACTGTTGCTATTCTGATGCTGACAGTTTTCAGAAGAATATTAGCACTTTAAAAAAAAAAAAAAAAAAATCATTCTGAAACTGTTAATTGGAAAGCAGTCTGAATCTGCTGCAATATGATTAAGGTGGATAAGCTGCAGTTTTCCAGTGCAGACCACATTGCTGGCTTCCACCTGAGGAAGGTGCACCACTAAAACAGCAAGTATGTAACATGCTACAGCTTTGATTTCTTCCAGTGTAGATTAAAATATTGGGAAATTTGAGACCGTACCAAGAACTAGTTCTGTCCTGCTCTGTTCATCCAACCTTACCAACTGCTTCTTTGGGAAGTAAAAAATGTGAGGGGTTGGCAGAGCCAGTGACAGAATTATATGATGGTCCCTGTCTTAAATCCATGCCAGACATAGAAAATATTGGTTGTTTGTCAGGAACTCATATCAAATTGACACAATGCTTAGAGCATGCATTTTTTTAATACATTGGAGCTCCACTACAAAGCTAGGATAGATCATGCAAAGAAACACAACTGGAAAAAATCTCAACCAGTTGCAAAATTATTGTACTCCTGGAAATGAGATGCAAAAATTGAGAGACTGCCTCATGGCAAAAAGTTACAGAGGTAAGAGAAACTAACTTTGCACTTACTGCTTATTCCACGAGGAAAAATTAGAGAACATATATAAATTAAAGACTGTCACAAAGTTTACAATGGTCTACAAGTGCAAAGACTTCTCTTTCACACCCTTTTCCCAGAAGCTCATTCTGAAACCCAGGCCAAACACTTCCATGCCCCAAGCCCCTCTGAGCCCAGCAGTGGAGAGAATAAACCATGCTCTCCTTTGTGGCCACCACAGCTCCAGCTCAGACTGGTGCAAACCAGCAGTGCCACCATCACCCATCAAGCACAGCAGCACAAGCAAGCTCTGCTCCACTTATCCCCTCAATCCCTTTCCATAATATAATGTAAGGAGAACTTGTATGTGCCAATTGAGACAGGAAGGAACAAGAGCTGCCTTTTTCCCTTCTCCATGATTCCTTAACATTACTCCTGCTTGTTCAAATATTTGAATTCAGTAATATTGCTGTGGTATCTCTTGAGTAATACAGCTGGGTGCTTTCTGATGGCATCCTGCCTTCTGATCTTATCCTGACTGGGCCAAGTCTTCATGCACATTATGTCTCCATGCACATTATGTCTCCATGCACATTATGTCTCCATGCACATGGCAAAGGAAGTGAGACACATCTGGAAATGACTTTCTAAGCACTTGTCAGCTACATGGGCCACAAAAAACCCCTGAGATGTGAAGACAGTAAAATACAACTCCTACAAGGTGTTACCTCAGCACTCCACTTGCAGAATCAGAGGAGCCTTTTCGTGTACAAGAAGCAGCCCTTGATGAAGGAAAAAATAGCCAGAAAAATACAATTTGTCCAGCACTACAAAGAAAGGGCTGTCCACTTACTGGAGGTCCTCTGCACACAGAAATCTGCAGCAAGGGAGGTGCAGCTTGTTTCTCTCTGGCTTGGAAAGTGCAGAGTCAGATTGTGATGTCTTTCAGGGAGGCTGCCATCCACTCTTGTATTGTGTTTGTCCAAGAAGTCCTGAACTTGGGAAGAACTGAGACATTTGGACTGTACTTCATCTCCTTCATGCTTGGGAAATTCAGCTGAAGTCTAATTCCTTCAGCAAGCATAGTCCTTCTCAATAGATAGTCCTAAATCCCATCTCTATTTGCATATATATTGCTAGACTGAATAATTTGTTAGCAGTGGCAACCAAAGTTAATATGAAAAGGCTGCAATTGAATAATTTGTTTTCCTTTTGTGCTGCTCTATTATGACTCGTACTGGTGTATAAATCATGAATCATTACATGGCCTACAGATACCATACACACCCACAGGGAGCCATACGTAGTTTGAACATATTTTTCACAGGCAACAGACTGCTTGTCTTAGAGACCTCTGCTCTCCACAGAAAGTCTGACCTCAAATGTTGTAAATCACTAAAATTTCAAAATAAAGCTCATTTACAATGATCTACACTATTATGTTCGAGACACTCCAATAGTAAGAAACTTCACTGATATTTTTACACTCAGCAAAAGAAAATTATTCTAGCAAAATGACTTGTTTTAGTATATTTTATTATCTGGGAGTTATTCCAAGTGAATAAATTGTTCCGGAGCTTAATTAATTTATCATTCTACAATTAGTTTGATTTTGTAAAGATTTTTAAATCATCCCTACAGGGATTTGCCCAGGCAATATCAATTCAACTTTAATATCAGGGCAAATCAAAATAACAGACATTATCAGGATAAAACATTAATGGACAAAATGAGAGTTAGAAGCTTCAGGAATGTCAGGAAAAAAAATAAAAGTTTAATTAAGGGACTGTCATCCTACTTTTGCAGACGTGGTCATCATTATTTTGCCTCCAAACAGAGACTGTGGGACACATTCTACCAAATTTTTCTGTTTTTAAATTGTTGCAAGAAATGTCCTTCAAGCAACCTTCTTTGCATAAAAATGTCTTCATTTAAGCAAATATTAATTATAATAATTTTATAAAAAGCGGGTATTTTGCTCAAAATGTATGACCACTTCTTTAGATTGACATAAAAAGATACATTTTTCTATTTGGTCTCTCAAGATCAAAATTTTAAGTGAAAATTTCAGCATCTCCAAATGCCTTTAAAGGCTGTGTCTGTGACACAAAGCCCTCAAACACACAGATTCTATGCAAGACAACTAAGAAATGTTATTATCTAAATCCTGATCTGAGAAGTTGTCATTAAAAACAAATTACTTTCAAAGAAAGCAGACTTTCAGAAAGAGTCAACAATCTGCAATAAAACAACTTCTTTGTCTGCAAAATGAAGTCATAGAAAAAAAGGGTTCTGATACCATAATTGTATACCCAGCTTAAACCTGTCTCCATAGAAGACAAAAACGGTAACAACTCTTGAAAAGAATTTAGACTGCCTTAATGCAAAACCACATGCAATATGTTAACAGAGATTCAACCTGTTCATCTAACACCATTTAATTTTTTCCAGTTATGGAAACAGAGAAATGCTTTTTTATGTGTCTCTGTGGAACCAGAAAGAGATCACAAGCATGAGCATGACTAAAGCTCACTGATGAGGGCACTCTTCTAGAAGCAAAGTGCTGGTTTTATGGTTTATTTTCTAGTGTTTAATTTCTAAAGAAGGAACTAGAACCAGTGACTCTTGTCTCCAAGGTTAATGCTCTACCTGCTGATCTATAATGCTGGGATCTGACCTGACTGCACTTCCAGGCCACTGAATGATTTCTGCTCAAGAGAACAAAGTGGAAAGGGAGGTGCTCCCCCCTTGCTATGTGACCTGGTCCATCAGAATAGTGCTCTCAGAGATTGAAAAAGAGGATTTTAATTCTCTCAGATTTACTTAAAAATTGAACTTCTCTTTCCTACATGAAGGTTCTGTAATGCCACATTAATGGATTTTTGGGATAGGGAGGCAAGAAGGGGGATGTTATTCCATACTGTTTTCAGACAAGTCCAGTTCTGCCAGCAGAACTTTGAAGTATTTTCTGAGAATGATGCATAGAGAGATTTGCAAGACCTGAAAACTACACTATACTGAAACACTTTGAAAAGATCAGGCAAAAATGTTAACGACTTGCAAGGCAATTTGTTTTGGGAAGGGGAATTTTGATGAGACATGCATGGAATTGCTGTTAATGAATCCAAACATTGCAAGAAAAGTTCCACTTACAGAGAAGCTCTAGAGCATTAAATTAACACTCAGAGGCACTCGTTGACATCCCTGGGTCAGCTTCCCATGAAATGCAATGTCCTTTGCAATATACTGAACTGTCAAATAAAAGTCAATGTATCACTTTTCCCTAAGGTTCAGAACTTCTCTTCCTAAAATATTAAGTAGATAAATGTGATTAAACTGCATTTGAGAGACAGATCAGAGATAAGAGATGCTTTAACAAACAACTCCAGTAAATGTGAGCTCTGCTAGGTGGAAAGGTTTATAGCTCAGAGCTCAAAGATGAGCTATTATTTGTATCATTTCATCAGCTGTACTGAGTATTCCTGTCAATCCTGCAGTCCTCAGGAGGGACTAGTAGATCTGGCCCTCACATTTTTCTAATTTCTTTTGTATGGTTTTATTGTTAAAAGCTCATTTGCAATCAGGAGTCAAAGACCGTAATCAAGAGAATGAGCTCAGTTAGAGCACAATGTTGGTTGTGATTTTATTCCCACAGAGATTGCTATGAACACTGGTAATCAGATGTTCTTGGGGGCAGCAACCAAAGAGAAAACTATGCATTTATGTAAGAAATTACAAAGGTGTTATTTTAAGCTGAACTTAAAGAACTATTTGCAAGAATAAGCTAAAGCAATTAATCCACACGGGAGACAACTGCAGAAAGGCTAACCTGTAACCACATTACACATCATCCACTTCCACGTCATTCAAAACAATCCTAAATCACACAATTCTCTCTGTTTCCTGTGTTAATTCACCCAAAACTCTCAGAAGTTTTATCAGCTCTCCTGTGCTCCCTGTGGCTGCCAGGTAAGGCAAGTCAATCCCTATGGAGCCTGGAGCCAGCAGCCTCCACATTGAGCATCCACAGGATCAGAAAACAGGAGCCCCTTCATGCCAGAGCAACTCAGGGAAATGAGCAGAGCTACTCCAGAAGCAGGTAATTCAACCTGCTTAAATTCCATATGCACTGTGTTATAACAGGAACTCATGGGACCTCGTGAACTCAGAAAAAGACTTGGAGATTATTTGCGTGTCTTGAGTGCATCTGTTTTTGGAGGAATGGAGATTAGTAGCCTTGAGTTTCAGAAAACAAAATATGTTTTATTATCTCTATTTATTCTGTGGTTGGGGATGCGTGTGTGGGGGTGTGGAAAGTAAGTTACATACCCAGGTTCACCTTCTACAAACTATAGAAATGTTGCAATTAAATTATTTGTATTTCTTCCACAACCATAAGTTATGTCAACCCCTAGCCAATAAGGAAAAAAGAAAAAAAAAAAAAAAAAAAAAGGTTTATTTTTTGGCCTAGTAACACAGGGCTTTGAGATTCATAGCTGAAATCATGGTTAATCATGAGTCTCAAATCCTGCTCTTATGTGAAAGATTTGACCAGAGGAAACTCCTTTGGCTTAATGCCAAGATCAGTTTGGGCAATTTGAGGTGAACAAACAGAATAAAGTCTTGCTCTGGGATGTGCCACATGGTTGAATTAGATATTGTTATCTGCTTATTGGGGAGGAACAAGCACATATTCATAAAAAACAAAACATCAGCCAGACAAATGCAAACCCCTGAAATCCTGAGAGCAGCTCTGGCTTTTCCCAAGCTCTGAATTCGTCAAAGAGCCATGAGTCAGCAGAGCCCTAACACAGCTCTTGAGAGCCAACCAAAATATGTTCACTAATCTCAAGTGTCTTTTTGACAGCTCTACATCCAAAGGGAATCCAGCTCTTGTAAAAAAGGTTATCAAAAAAAGTCATTATCCAGGGGTTACTGAGTGTTATCTTGAGTATATAATTCACATAAATAGGTGACTAAATAAATCCCACAGTGTGGAAATAGATACAAGACAATGTTTAAAAATTATTAGGAAAGGATTTTCTTTAAAATTATGAAGTGCTGAAAAAATCTTATCCTGGTTTAGCTTTATGAAAGAATATACTAGATGTATGATTCCTTTCAATATCTTGAAACTTTCAACTAAACAAACACATAGAGACTGTTTTCCCTTTCTGTTCTCTTACTTGTTTTTTAGTAAAAAGCCCCATCCAACCACCCAGAATCCCCACATCATTTGGGAACAAAAACTCAACCCCCAAAGCACAGCTGACAATATGCAGTCCTCTGATGCTTTTGTTTAGCAGTGACAAATCTGAGACATGTAGTATGATTTGTGTTCTTTCTATACAACAGTTTTTTAGCAAGCCAGAAACACTAACATGTAGAAAATGTACCTATAGGAGTCTTAGATGAAGTCTTTCCTTCCTTAGCCATGATTTAAAATATTTAGGTTTTGTAAATGCATATAAGTTTAAGTGTCTCTATATTACCAAACTAGTGCAGAAGACTTTTCTGCATGCCTTAGGCACTGTGCCAAATACCTTCTCTGCTCCATCTTTCACTCCTGCTCCATTTGGGAATGAGGGCTGAGCTTCACTCTTTACTAATCAGCAATAGACTTGCATCCTTTAAACTGTTAGTGATAGCCATCATTCATTCAGCCTGCAGATAAGAGATTTCTAAAATAACAGTCAAAGTGGCAACATCTCACCCGTGGATCCAAAAAAGCAAGCAAGAAGAAATAGGAAATTTAGAGCAAATGCTCTTGCAAGGGGTTTAAAAACATTCTCCACAGATATTCCTGTAATAGAAAAACCCATCTGCTCCATACAAAGCTAATGAAATCACTTGGCATAATGTATCTTTACTGCCCTCCTCATTGCCCAAGAATTCCTTCTCAAATGATAAAGAACCATTTATAACGTAAAGTTGGCATCCATTTCAAATAAATTACCTTAGCAGATAAATTCTATTAAGATCTTAAATACTTGCAAATTTTTCTCATTTTAAATATTAGCAAAGAATGGAAGTTAATACTTATTTATCATGAGATCCAGGTCATTATGAAAACAGATCCATTAACAAGGATAATAGTTTCTTTTTTAGCCTAGATGAAGGCAATTTATGAGTGCTAGGAAATTTTGCAGATTGCCTGTGGGTAGAGCTTGGCATCTATGTAATTATGTGGGATCTCTGAAGGCATTTAAAGGCCAATTGACTGCTTTTAAATCATCTCTTTAAACTGGTGACAACTCTGATATAAAGGTTTTGTGGCCAAATGAAAGAACAGTATTTCAGTGTTGCCAATTCTGGCCCAGCAATTCACGAGCCTTAAAAGTTCATACTCACATATATTTTATAGGGTATGTATTAAAAATTAATCATAAAATTGATGTTGAAAAATACTAATTTCAAACAAAATGAAAATATTCTGGAGCCATTGGTAAAAAAATTGAGTTGGTGAATGCTTTAATTATAGGAAGTAACTCACAAAGCTTGCCTGGTTACAGGGATCAGATCCAGGAAAATAACATTTTCTTGGCCCATTCTTCATGTATTTCTTCGTGCATGCCTGCCACTATTAGCATTCTGGCTATCTGTCAGAAGGGAATTACTGTGCATACAACTGTCAATCTGCTCATGATTTCAGACTTCCCACACATACTCTGTAACACATGCACTGAATCATTCCCAGCACCCAGGTTTACTGCCTATTGTATTTTAAAAGACAGTAGAAGCCATTTCCTTCCTTCCTCCATAGAGTTCATATTACATATAATAGAGAGATATGTATCTTCCTGTCACCTCTGAATTACAATAAGATTATATATTATAAGGTTCCTACTTTGGTTCAGTTCTCATTTCCTACATAACAACAGAGCTGTGTATTTTCTTATGGTTGCTAACAATATCTTTGGTTACATACATTAATTAAAGGGTATTAAGGTATGACTCAAACAGATTTTCAGTTAAAGCTGTTCTGAATGAGATGCTCAGTGCACTAACAAGTAGAGTTGCTGATTTTCTCATCAGGAAGGACAACATTTCTGACTGACCATTTCTTCTAGTTTTTGCATAGCTGGAGTCCCAGCATTTAGCATGGCATAGGGACACTGAAGGGCAGAGTTTAACTGCTAAATAAGCACATCACTCAGACCTTCTGCATCCTCTCCTGAAATTCTCCTGCTTTTGGCCAGCAGTCCAGGCTGTGGGGCACAGTGGAGAAGCCACTAATCCACAGATGCTCCTGACTGAGCTGGTCTAAGTGCAAACCAGAGCACCAGGACAGGTATACATGAGGCCAAAAGAGGGGGAAAAACAATCCCTTAAGGATACACTCCCAGAAAGGCTCTCATTGACTGTATCAGACACTGTTCTTTCCCTGCAGTTTTCTATGCTCTCTGTTATGAGCTGCATCAAATCATGTCTTTCGTGCATTACAAATCTGATGAAGCCTGAACATTTTCCCCCAAAATGTCAGCAGAACAAACTACTACAGAAGAGATTTTTTTCTTCACAGGAAATTGCTAATGCCTGTGTTACTTTTGATTAGAGCATGAAACCTAGGGCTCAGCATTTGAAGGAATGAAGAACTACAGTACTCTCTGCTGCAAGAAGGAAAAAAAGCTAGTTTCTAATATTGCAAGTAAAGTATGGTTTATTTCACTGTAATTTATAGAAGAAATGTCTTATGCAAAGCAAAAACTGCTTTTACTTTTATAGAAGAGCTATATTTTCAGTTACTCCCATTGATGTATTAGGCATTTAATTACAGAATTACAGATTTACAAATTTACAGGCAACAGCACTAAACTGTTGCATAAATTCTATTTGCCTTGTTCCCTACAGATTTTTGTTCATCTGTAATTATGAAGTTTCTTTATCTCTCTTAGGCAAGGTATTCCTATGCCTAATTGCACCCAGAGCCACAGAAACAACAGATTATGTTTACACTGTCATTTCTGTCTGGTTCCTTTCAGCAGTTGTACAACAAGGTGAAGATTACTGCAAAGAATCTCATCTCAAAAATTCAGGTAATCAGTTTGTTTCTCTCCTAAGAAACAAAACCCCTCCTGTTACCAAAGTGATAAGTTTTACCATTACACATCATAATTTGCAAACAACAAACTAACTGCAACCAAGCTGGATTTATAAACATGTGCAAGTTGCTAAATAGCAGTGTAGCTATCTAGCAAGTATTTACAGAAGTCAAGAGCAAAAATCAAGGAAATGCATAATAAACAGAACCCCAAGGTTGGAGAATTCACTCGAGCTCAGAAGCACACATTGATTTAAAACACCTCAACAGCTCACTCGGATTATTCTTTCAGCAGTGATATTAAAACAGCAAATCTTTTAAAGGAATTGAATTGGAGATCATATTTGCCCACTGTTGCAGATACTACTGTATCTGCTAATTCACCATTTGTTTCTAATCCATCTCTTTATATCATGTTCCCAATTCCTACTAGAAATACTTTACCAAAATATTGGTCAGTTGAAAAATTATATAAATGTTGACCAAAAAAACAAAAAAACAAAACAAACCAATAAAGAAAAGTTGCCTAGATTCTAAAATGAAGTTAGAATTTATCTCCCTACCCATTAGAAAGCTTTACTGAATCCTTGCCCTAGATGAAGCAGATATTGAACAGTGTCAGTATTAATTTACTTGGAAAATGATGCAAGTTTTCAAATAAACAAGTATTTCCCCTCCTCCAGTTTAGTTTTAGTAGCTCTCCATGGAGACATGCTCTCCAGAAGTACTGGTTTTACAGGTAAGAACAAATTTCTGAACTTATCATATTGTCTGTAAAAACAACCTTAGAACAGTGTAAAATTTAAAAATGTACTACAGATTAACAGTCTCTTCATACACTCATGACAATTTCCTGACATGAATTGAACACAAATCATTTTGAGGCATAGACATTTCTTTAATGGGAAACTGGCAGGAGCAGCTTCAGATCTCTAAGGCACAGGAAGTTTGACTGTTGAATTCAAAATGTACTCTGGGCAAAATAATAACTCTTAAATTATAGGTATTACCTACTATAAATCATGGGATGGTCCTGAATTAGTCAAAACTATGTTTTTTTTTTTAAATGGAAAGGGAGTCCTCAAATTCAGTTTTATTTTTCCCCTCTATAGTTATAAATTATACCTGAGCTTATTTATTTAGCAGGTAAAGAATAAAAATAATTATTCAGGGTTTTTTTTTGTTTTGTTTTGTTTTAGTGAATACCTTTTAAGAAATTGTGTTAAATACTTATATCACTAACATGTTTCTGCAGCAGCTAGTAATCCGCTATTCCTAGAAAATATTGTCACATGTTTGATATTAAATAGATTTAAATTGCAAACTATACTGAGAAACATTAATATCTCACTTGGTAAGGTTTCTTGCATGTAAATTTTTGAGTTCTGAGACACATGGCTCTTCTGAATACTCTGAATATCTATGCAGTGAGGAGGAGCAGCCTAAATTCCTCCTCCTGGGCAGAAAGAGCTGCAGGTTTTACATGCTGGGCACATCCAGCTCCCTGGGTCTGTACATCCGTACCAAAGCCAGTGTTTCTGCCCCAGAACAGAATGACCTCTGAAGGAAAACCCTTGCTGTGAGGGCCAGGCTGTGGTCATCACACAGCTCTAGATCCAGAGAGAAATCCTGCAGATCTGAGGGACAAGAGCCTGCTTCATCTAAGTGAAGTGCAAACAAAATGTACACATTCAATGTTATCTGTTATCCTCTCAAGTATTACATGCATACATTTTTAGCTACACAAGGCCACCACTCACGTGACCAAGAATGAACATCACAGCAGATAACTCAGGAGATAAACCAAACCTGTTGCATGGGATGCACACTATTTCATTTCATTGCTTTCATGTGCAAGGAGCTCACAAACCACCAGGTTAACTGGAAGCAGTAAACATTGTTTGGTAATTAGTAAAACAAAGGCATTTCCCAATCTGCATTCAGTAATTAGAAATCAGTATTCCACTTAATTGAATTGTCAAACACTTTTGTTCAGTAACTCTTAATATATTTTTAAGCCCCAGCTGTCTCAGCCTGGCTTCACCAGGAACTGCTTCAGTCATCTTACCAACCTTGTGGCCCTTTCCCAGACTTTTCCCAGCAGTTCCATGTCCTCAGAACCATTTAAATTGGAAAAGACTTCCAAGAGTCCAAACACTACCCTAAATCTCCCATGTCCACATCTCCACAGCTTTTAAATACCTCCAGGGATAGTGAATCAACTGCTTCCCTGGGCAGCCTGTTCCAATGCTTGACAGTCCCTTTGGTGAACAAATGTTTCATAATATCCAATCTAAACCTCCCTGGTGCTGCTTGGGGTCATTTCCTCCTGTCCTGTTACTTGTTCTTTAGGAGAAAAGGCCAAATAAAGGAGAGGAGTGAGTTCAACCAGGAATTAAATAGGCGGCATAGGAGTGTGCAAACAGCAGCCAAAAAACCAACACCCTGTTGTGTGTAGAAAGGGAAATAGCCATGGTTTTACACAGTGAAGGGAAATTCTGAAAATAGGATAATTTAAACACTGCAGCTACTCTGTACATTGAAAGTCACCTAAAATGACAGAAAGGCAGAAGAATACATAGGTTGATTATATCTTAATTTCCAACTTCTCAAGCAGCAGCTGGGATGTGAAACAGTAAGAAATTTTACCATCCAGAAGATGGATTCAAGTCAAGCCACTTCAACATGACAAACCTAAAAATGTTGGTTTTATTTTCATCAGTGTCAAGTAAGGCTTTTAAACTTTCAGCATTCTCATTTGCACTTCACTAAAGCTTTATTTCTGAGGGTGTCTAGAAATACTTCAGCCGTAGCTGGGCTGAGCAGCTGGACTCAATCAGAACCAGGTCCTTTTCAGTGGCTCTATGAGTGAAGTTTCATTTCACATGAGAGAAAAGCAATGCTCTTGTGCTGGAACATGAGCACAAGTATGGATTTGAGGAAATAAGCACTAAAGAAAGAGGCGAGTTTGGTTGTTTAGTGGGGGGGGGGCTGGGTTTTCTTTTTGTCTTTTCTCTTTTTACAAGAGGGACACAAAAGGACCTTAAGAGGGACAAAATTGCCTATGGGATATGATGAAGGAATACATTTTAGAAGAATGAAGGAAAACTTCAGAAACCATAAAGTAGTTCAAATCTTAACAGTTTTCTTCCAAAAACGAAGGAACCAATAAATAAACACCAACACGTATGACTTCAAAACCATACATATCTGCACACAATTTTTTTTTTGTAAATCACAGAAAATTAGAAAGGATCAGGAATAAAATATCAGTAAATAAAATTTCATTAAAATGAATGAAATATTGAAATGAACTAAACTAAATATTCAGAGACATTGAAATATTTTGAAGATGATCATCAACTCAATTTTCTTAAAAGGCATCCTTTCAAAAAGTCAGTTTCCTAATTTTTTGAGAACTAGAGAAGGCAGGGGAAAAAGGAGGTGAATACAATTATTATATCTAAACTCCAGTCAAGCTCCTGATACAGAAGAAAGAATTCCCTATGGCATCCCATCCTTTTATACTATTCTGATGTTTCGAAAAAAACTCAAAGAGGCAGAAATGGCACAGAGCATCCACCAGACATAAAAACTGAGAACTAAGAAAATGTTGTTTGTTGCTCTTGCCTGAAGAATAAGAATGTTGTTATGATTACTTTTTTTCCAAGTTAGAGACAGGGCAATTCTCTAGTACTGCTGAAATTGTGGGCAACACAAGTGTGGTTTAACATGTAAATCTGCATCTCTTATTCTAATACCATAATTACAGTTTCCAGCTGCTATACATATTTTTTTCCAATATATAATGAAATCTTATCCCTAAAATAAAGTTTCTTTGCTTTGAAATTTGTAGTATTGGATCAAAATAAAAATTAACAGACAAGTAATGCTTAAACCACAAGCTAGGTACCCTGGTGCTCATAATTCAACAGTTCAACAGGTACAGGAACATTGGGTAAGTGAGGAAAACCCAAGTTAATAAAAGCAGGTACTGAGGTTATCACAGAAAAAAGTCATTTGACTAAGAAAGACTGGAAACAAAACCAGAAAATTAACTGATTTAGAATATGGTGAGCAGAGAGTCTTATCTGGACAGCAGCCGTACCAAAGAAGAGATTAAATGATAAAACCAGTCTTAGTAAACCTACTGTTTAAAATGTAATATGGAAGGCAAAAAATCAAAATGGCATTCATGCAGGTTTCAGGAAGGCATCAATGCCATGTCATGTTCTGTAAATGGCTTTAATGGTGGCATATTTTAACATACTTATTTTATTTATGATTTCTTCATCAGTTCAAAAAAAAAAAACCAAAACAAATTAAAGAAATGTTTTATGAAAATTTAATTTATTTGAAGTCTTCAACTATATTTTCATAGTTAAATGACCAGTAAAGGCAGGACAAAAAATAATTATGTACATACAAGATAGAAAAAAACATAAGCCAAAAGAAAAGAAACCATCTAAAATGACAAGTAAAAAGATGAAATAAGAGGGAAAAGCAGTGAAATGTGTTATATTTCATTAGTCAACTGGATCAAAAGAAGCCTGTATCAGCACAACTGAAAATCTCTTCCAGCTCAAATTTCACTACATTTTTACTACTGAAAATCAGGGCCAACATAGTCTCAGCAGACATTGAAACACCAGAAAACACAAATCAGAAAAATTGTCACACTGGCTAAATGTCCTGCCCAGCAAACCTTACCAGTAATTTCTTCAGCTCATTTCAGATATTTCTGCTCAATTTCTGTCTGCACCTTCCCAAGACATTCAGAGTGCTGCCTGTTCAAAAACCTCACACCACAGCTGAGGTTTGTAGGAAACCCTGGGTCAAACTGTGGCCCTGCAGAAAAGCTGCACTGAGGATTCCATCACTAACTGAGACTAAACAGGAGAATCATTTGGGAGCAGAAAGGCAGCTCTGCTGAATGAGGACATTCAGAGTCCACCCTTGAACAGGAGATATTTTGAGAGATGTCAGGTGCCACGACTGACTGGAATTTGCTAAGCTGAGGACTGGTCCCAAGATGAGAATTTGGAATAAATAACAATGAGAAAAGTGCACATAAAGAGCTTTTAAAATGAATGATGTGGGGGGGGAAAAAAGCTATTTAAAAAGCTCATACTGGATACTTCTGCTTTCTTCTTAAACTTTGAATGAGAATTCAAGGAGCTTTGGTGTATCTGGATCTTCTGAACTGAAGGAGCAATGCATAGACATCAGTCATTTGCCACCTGCTCCAGAAAAGACCAAGCATGGAAAAAATGAGCAAATAAAAGATGCTTAATAACAATTGACAGATCTACTCCAGGCATTTACTGCTGTTTTCTTGCAAACACAAACCCTACAGAGTAACCTAGGCTTGTTGCTGCATTTCTGACCTCAATTCTTTCTTTTTCCCACTTGTTCTGTAGTAGCACACTCAGTCCAGTAATGTTTTGCATATACTGAAATAGAGAGAGCAAAAATGTCCATTGTGCCAGAATAGTCCACATTTTTTCTGTTCCATAACTGTCTGAAAACCAGAAACTGTGAGTAATAACACCTATAACTAGCATAGTTTATTTTCTTTCTGGAAACAGTCATAACACATTTGTAGATGAATATTCCTGCTTTATATAGCAATAGATTTTTCTGTGGGTATTTTAATGTTTGATTTATTTTTTTTTTGCTGTTGAAGAAGACAAGTTTTGCTATTTAAATCAGAATTCAAAGCCTGTTCGGCTTTTTAAAATATTAATTAAACTACTGAAAATGACAGAGGGATGAATTAAAAGCAGATCATTCTGCCAAATGCCTAGATATAGAGAGCTACTCTTACTGCAGAACGCAAACTCAGTGGGGAAAAATTACTTAATCATGAATAAATTTGAGCATTAGAGATGCTGAAATGCAAGAAAAATGCTGCAAAGCAGCTACCATGAAGTTGTTATGACAGCAGGAACTTATGGGCAGCAAATAGGCATTTATTTCCTCACCACTTTTCAAAAAATTCCCAAGAGCCAACCATTATTTAACTACTTCTTAAATGTGGTTTTACCAAGCATTAACCTCTGAAGTTATGCACAGTGCAATGAATTGATACTCTTCAGTAATCACACTAAACCAAATGTCTATCACTAAAACACTGTCTTAAATAAGAA
This sequence comes from Muscicapa striata striata, assembly GCA_030060385.1. Lineage (NCBI taxonomy): Eukaryota > Metazoa > Chordata > Aves > Passeriformes > Muscicapidae > Muscicapa > Muscicapa striata. The sequence goes on from JAREIS010000134.1 coordinate 1,509,003, forward strand.
CTTGGATAGAATTTATCATGCTGGGTTTGCTTGCTAGGAACTATACACAACCACAACTTACTCTGAAAAAACTGGAACATCTCTCTTCTTATTTTCCACATGCACTTTGCACATGCTGACTGCTGTGGTGTTTCTTTTAGGAATATGCATGGGAAAAGCTTTGCCTTTGCAGAGCCATTAGCTGCCTGAAGATGCAGACAGCTAGCTAGGGGGATTTTCAGGTGCTTGAGTGTCTTTAGGCAAGCAATGAGCTCTGAAAAGCCTGCCTAAGCAATTTACTTACTGCTTACTTTTTTATTCTGCAGGGTCAGCTTAATCCATGTTCAAATTAATTTTCCTCTCCTTTTCTCTTTCCACAGCTTTTTTCCCCCTCTAGTTTTGTACACAGATTTCTCCAGAAAAGACCAAAACAAATGCCACATTGGTAGAATAACTCATTTCAAGATTACTCACTCATGTTCCCAATAGTATTTTCCAGAACAGTATTTATAGCCACTGAAACCACCAAAACCATGGAAACTATCAGCTTTAGATGCTTTGGATGTTTTTTATTATTTTGTGTATAGAAATTTAACTCTGATGTGAATAATACAGCACCTCATAGTTAAAAAAGGTGCCCAGCATCTTTTAGCCTTAGCATTCCCATTCTCATGAGGCAGTGCCTTAGAGAACCCTCCCTCTGATTTCAGCATTCCACAGCAGAGTGCTCTAAGAAGCCTGTGGGTAGGATTCACACACTGCAACACAGCAGAATCACTATCCTTTTTAGAGTTGTTAATTTCAGGTGAGAAAAGGTTGGTCTGAGGGCCAAAACATCCACAAAGTCTTCCTTTTCCACAGATTCCTATTAGAAGTTGGTTCTTCGCATTGTTTCTACTCTGCCACTCCAGGCATTTATGCCAGGCTTCTCTTAGTAGAGTTCAATTACATTCATTTTTCCCTCCTGAAACCCATTTTTTCTAAGTAAGCTATAATTTCCCTGCTGCAGATTCAGCAGCATCTTTTTCTGGCCTTCTATCTGAAAGAGATCTAATAACTTGTACTAAAATCTGTCTCTGGTTGCCTTTGGAAAACTACTGAGTAAGTTAATTTGTATGCAGAAAACTGCACACAGGTACATGAAGGAAAATTCTCTATTGCTCTTACACATGAAACTTGGCACACAACTTACAGGCCAGCTCAGAAAATCCCACCAAACAAAGGCAACTGAGCCTTCCAGTGCCATGGTACATCAAAGCTACACATCCTAGGGAACAAATAGGATATTCAGAAAATTCTTCCTTCTCCTTTTAGCTTTACAGGAAGACCCACTCTATAAAATATTCCTATCTCTAGAGTAAAAATAGAAAAGAGCAGAAATGTTCTAAGATGTGTGACAGAGATTTAATCTACTCTACAGGCAATCCTCATAGCTCACAGCTTGGGTTCATGTTGGAAGAGCTCCTTTGGTGGGGAAACAGCCTGTGCTGAATTCCTGCCCTGCTGCAATTAGACTGCTTCTGGAAATTAAGCTTGCTTTTGCTATTTCCATCTAACTCCACAGCTTTGTAGGGCAGTGTCACAGAATTTCATTGCAGCCAAAGTAGATGGCAAGCTAAATGTTTCTGTCAAAATTAGTTAACAGTTGCCAAAATTTTTAAAATATTATAAAGATTTAATGCTACTTTCTGTTTACTATATTGCATTATCATGAAACAGTAACAAGAACCATAGCCAGGTTTTTTATTTCCTCTCCCTCAACAGTTTCTTTCTGTACTCCTGTACTGCATGAAGGTACTGATATGAGTGCCAGTCCATGTAATATGCATTTTATGATAAATCATTCATAAGAATGAACAGAGCCATTTTATTGTGAACATATTACTTTAAAAAAAGCTCACAGTGCAAAGTGAAGGAAAAATTTCATTAAATAGCTTATAGTATTTTTTTCTGATTTTATTAACAGAGCAACATTAGCGGAGTAGCAGCACAATCTAGCTATAATATAAATTTTATGTATCTGAATCTTTCTCAAAACTCCATAGTCTCACATGTAACACCCTATTTCTAGGTGAAAATAATAGCAAACAAGAATCACAGATTTCTCTGAGATTTATCTCTTGCTATCAACCTTTACAGTGAACAATGGCATCACTCAGAATTTGGTAGAAACACAGAGGGAATTGACAGGGCACTGCTATCTCAGACATGCCAAACACAAACCTCTGCTTCAGTGCTAAAGGCTGCAGAGAGACCTTCAGTGTCAGCCAACGTTTGAGGCAACATTAGGTTGCAATCAGCAAAATAAGATAAATTGCAGATGAGCTAAATTCTATAGGAGTAAACAGAAAACTGTTGAAATGAAATCACATTAAAAAAAAAAGAGTTCTTGCTTTTAAAACACAGAGAGGAATCTTTCTAATTTCTGTTCAACTAATTTCCTCTTTCTACAAATAAAGCATGTGCAGTTTCTCAGTTTCCTAAGCATTACATGAAAGATACACACTGGAAATCAGGGTGAAGGTAAAAACAGAAAGAAAAACCAAATATGCACCAGGCAAAGACAAAAATATTCTGTACCTGACAGTAGAGGCAGAAAAGAAAAATATAAGACAGAATTAGTAATGAAATGGGTGGAAGATGTTTCAAAGAACTTTGCTCTTTGTAGTCAGATAAAATTCTAAGCCCCAGAATTGCTATATCATGTTTTCTGGTATAACTAAAATTTAATTAGAGTCAAGTTACAGTCTCTTGAAATTTGTCTCTTGCACACTAAACACAGTTTATATAAGGTGAACATTTCAGCCACTTTTGGCAAGCTATTGAAAATTTTCAAGAACATTTTCTCGACAAAACACAACAAAGGTTTCTAAAAAGAATAAGAAACCATTGTGCCAGTTACATGATAAACAAGAAATGGAACAATCATTACTGTTCAAGTGTAAACCAAACAGTGATTTTGAAGCAAGGCTCAGGGGGCATGCAGCATTCTGTCTGCCAGGATGACAGACTCTTTGCTTTCCAGTCACAATGCCAGTGAATATTGAGCTGGGACAGAGAAACAGATCAAATAAAATGAGGGAAAATGTTTACTTGCTGGATTTGAAAATATTATTTTATTACCACTGCTCAACTGCCTGTTAAAATTTCAGGGATTGTGTTAAATGACCTGGGGGTTTGCAAACAAAACAAAATGTCATTTATGCACACAACATAGGCTGCAGCTGCATCAGGAAATCCATTTGCCAGAGGTATTACTGCAAGCAATTCTGAATAATAATAGGATGCCAGTACAGATTATACTGGGCCCATAGGAAGAATCATTTATTGAGTTTCATATATCTCTTATAAAACTCTTTGTCAGTCTTTCATAAATCCTTATCAAAATAAACATTGTCTGACATTGTTTCACTGTACCTCATGAGGCAGCTTATATTTGAAATACCAGTTCTGCCTCTGGATAGGTAAATTTTGAGGAAAAGGATTTTTTTTTTTTTTTTTATTTAGTTTTTCCATGAGCACATTTCATATTTTTCCAATAATATGCAGGGAAGACACATTTTTAAGTCTGTATAATTTTAAATTAAGAAGAACATCTAGCTCAGAAATGCTGAACAGTTTGAAAAACAGCAAAAATACTGTTAGGCTATAACAATTTTATTGAATTTCTTTACTTGGTACCATTAAAGTGTTTAAATTTTTTTCTTTAACACAAGCCATTCCCTTACCATATCGGAAAAAACCAGAAACAAGAGGGCAAATCTGGTAGGAAAAAGCTGAAAAATTTAGTGATGAAAAGTAACTTTACAGAATTTACAAGATTTATGAAAAGAATGTCTGAACCTCACAATCAAAGGAAAAGGAAGCACAAGGTTAAATTTTGCAAATTCCTGTAGGATTTTAGCAGAGTTTTGCTGTATCATTAGAATTTATTGCATTTAATGACTGGAAATAAAATTATATATATATGGCTTTAAAGATGTATGTGTACTGAATTGAGAGTGACTCTTTCAACTACTGTGCAATTCTTCTGCCTAAGAAACATTTCAGGATTTCAAGAGGTGGAGATGTCCTTTGTGCATTTTTCAAAGAGTGAAAAGTATCTCCCATCTCATTTCTGCATTCTTGATAGTCGTGGTAGAGCTGTTTAAAAGCAAACTGCCAGCTCATTTTCACAGCAGGTAGTTACACACTGCAGCCACCACGAGTCTCCCAGCTGGGAATTTTTGGGGGCTTCAGGGCCAGCCAATATAAAGCTAGTAAAAGGGGTTTAGGGCACTCTCCATCCCTACTGTGAAAATGAGCTGGTTTTAGTTTCTTAATTAATGAATCTTAGTCCTAACCTGGAAAGGAGTGCAAGTAAGACTTTCTTTTTATTAAAGGAAATATTAACAGGATGAAACACTTTCCCATATTAACATAAAATTTCAATTTTGAGAAAACTCTTGGCAACATATCTTTTTTAGCAGGTTTGAATAAGAATGCTCTTGAAATCTAGACAACTTTCACAGATCATGACAAAAACATATATTAATTGTTTGGAGCAGCAGATACTGTCATTCAGAGGCAGATCAAGTCTGTTCAACAGCACAGCCATCTGCATCTTTTGCCATGTCAAGGATTATGTTGTCACCTCCACATCAAAAAAACATCCTTGGGGTTTTGCAGTAGTGACAGAGCAGGCACTTGGAAAACAAGGCTTTGCAGATCTCTAAGGTTTCTAGCTGCAACAGTAAACAGAAAAATTTGCTGCTGATACACTCATATTCAGGTAAAGAGCAAAGTGGGAAGAATATGCAACATCTGCAGAGGATTTTGAACAAATAGTCCTGTGAATCTCAAACACTGCATTAGGAAAATGAGAAGGGAAAATATGCATTCTGCCAACTACTGCTGTTCAGGTATTTTCCACTTGATTTATTAATATCGTTTTGGTATTAATAAATGCTGAAGATTGCTGCAATGATGGCTCTTAGACACACACTTTGTACCACACACCTCAGGCAGTCAGCCCTGGTGTTGAGTGCTACCTTTGCTCAGAGTTAATCAGCATCATTCAAGAAGAAAGCCTTTAGAAGAATATCACTTAAAAGTCTAAAACTAAGCTGTCAGTGCCCTAAGAACTGCATTGTAATAGGGGACAGATACTTAAGAACCCTTGTTTAAAGAAATGTGTCATGGAAACATATTGGAATACTTTTTCTTTTAGATCTATCTGTCATTGCATTTTGGATTTTCTTCATAAAATATTGAATGTGAAATAGATAAGCTACATCTTCCCTGTTCATAGTCTGAATAAGAATTACCTTCAAATCAGATGTCTAATGGACTCCTTAATATACTCTGATATTTCACTGTCAAAATTATGGTGGAAAAGGAGAGAAACAAAGCACCATCAATCTTTTTGACAGAAAATTGTATGAGACAATTAAAATTAATTATGTTTTTGTAGAGTATCGTGTCAAAATTCTCTCAATGCATAATTCAAGGTATGCAGCTGTTTTCATTTAGCTTTGAACAAAGGCAGAAAGTTTTGTGAAAAGAAAAAGAAAGGCTCTTATAATTTACAGTCTCAAGTTCTTCAGCAAGATGGTAGATTTTCAACCTGCAAAGCAATCCACTGACTGACTAGCACTAGGTTAATGACTTGTGTGCTGAAGCATTCAGTCATCTTTTTCACTGAAAAACATTGGTTTCTGCTGAAGAATGAAATGTCACAATTTGTGGTAGAGGGATCTACTTCTAAGAATTTAAGTTTAGATGCCTGTTTAAGAGAGTTCTTATGATCTATTTCCCTTATGAACAGAAACACTAATGTACATTAGTGCACATTACTTAAAATAGAAGAAAAGATGTAACAAAGGAGAAAGTAATAATAAGGCATGAAAACAGAGTGAAGAAACTGTTTTAATAGAGACTCCCCTGATTTCACTGCTATTGTGAAGCTCAGGAAACAACTTTTAGTGAGAAGCTTTGTGGTGGGAAAAAAAAAAGGAAGAGAGCCCTCAGGTGAGGCTTTGTGCAAGCAGGATGCAGACAGCAGCAAAAAGATATGTCCAGAAGAATTTGCATTTTTCCACTGTGCATCCAGGCACAAGGAGAATCACAAGGATTAGCAGGACAAGCAGTCACAGGAATGAGATATTGATCAAAGCTTGCAGCCACCAGTGTGCAAGGGCATACCCTTGCAAAATATTGCTCCTGCAGTACAGCTTGAGTGTTTTGGGAAAAATTCCTCCCTGACAAGCCTTGCCTAGAGCAGAGTTTAAGCCTGCTCTGCTTGAGCTGAGTGGATTAACAAGAATTTTAGGATCAGTGATAACTGCAGTGTGTCACTTGAAGTTGCAAGACAAAATCTAAACAGGAGCAATGCAAACAGCTGGAATTAGAGTGGCTTATTTGTGATGCTGAATTCAGTCACAAAGCCAAGCAGGGAAACATTCAAGTTCTGGCATGAGAAATTGTTATTGAGTTAGTATAGAAAATAAAAAAAGGACTCCAGAAAAATTTTAGGAAAAAAAAGAAAAATTTGTAAAAACCCCCTTTCAGGGAATTTTCCAAGAAAAGAAAAAAAATTTTTTTAAAACCTGCATTTCCTGGGATGCAGGCCCTCTGGCTTCCCCTGGGCCCCTTGAGGCTGGAAGGTGCTGAGAGGTCTCTGTAACCTTTCTTCTCCAGGCTGAGCAGCCCCAGCTGCCAGCCTGGCTTCCCGGAACTGCTTTCAGTCATCTTACCAAAACCTTTTTGGCCCTTTCCCAGACTTTTCCCAGCAGTTCCATGTCCTCAGAACCATTTTAAATTGGGAAAAAATTCCAAAGTCCAAACACTACCCTAAATCTCCCATGTCCACATCTCCACAGCTTTTAAAATCCAGGGATAGTGAATCAACTGCTTCCCCGGGGCCTGTTCCAATGTTGACACCCCTTTGGGAACAAATGTTTCCAAATCCAATCTAAACCCCTGGTGCTGCTTGGGGTCATTTCCTCCTTCCTGTTACTTGTTCTTTAGGAGAAAAGGCCAAAAAGGAGAGGAGTGAGTTCAACCAGGAATTAAATAGGCGGCATAGGAGTGTAAAAGAGCCAAAAAAACCCAAAATCCTGTTGTGTGTAGAAAGGGAAATAGCCATGGTTTTTACAGTGAAGGGAAATTTGGGAAAAAAGGATAATTTAAACACTGCAGCTACACTGTCATTGAAATACCTAAAAAGACAGAAAGGCAGAAAATACATGGTTGATTATATCTTAATTTCCAACTTAAGCAGCAGCTGGGGTGTGAAACAGAAGAAATTTTACCATCCAGAAGATGGATTCAAGTGCCACTTAACATGACAAACCCAAAATGTTGGTTTTATTTTCATGTGTAAGTAAGGCTTTTTAAAATTTCAGCATTCTCATTTGCACTTCACTAAAGCTTTATTTTTAGGGGGTCTAGGGAAAAACTTCAGCCTTATGGGCTGGGGCAGCGGACTCAATCAGAACCAGGTCCTTTTCAGTGGCTCAGAGGAAATTTTATTTCAAGAGAAAAAAACAATGCCTTGTGCTGGAACATGAACAAGTATGGATTTGAGGAAATGACTAAAGAAAAGGGGAGTTTGGTTGTTTATGGGGTGGGGTTTTTTTTTTGTCTTTTCTTTTTACAAGAGGGACAAAAGGACCCAAAAAGGGACAAAATTGTATGGGAATGATGAAGGAATACATTTTGGTAAGGAAACCAAAACCTAAATAGTTTTTCTTTTTCCAAAAAGAAGGGAAACCCAAAAAAAAACACCAACACGATGGGCTTCAAAACCATACATATCTGCACAAAATTTTTTTTTTTTTAAATCACAGAAAAAATTGAAAGGATCAGGAATAAAAAATCAGTAAATAAAATTTCATTAAAATGAATAAATATTGAAATGAACTAAACTAAATATTAGAACATTAAAATATTTTGAAGATGATCATCAACTCAATTTTCTTAAAGGCATCCTTTAAAAAGTCAGTTTCCAATTTTTGAGAACTAGAAAGGCAGGGGAAAAAAGGGAAACAATTTTATATCTAAACTCCAGTCAAATTTTGAACAGAAGAAAAATTCCCATGGCATCCCATCCTTTTATACTACTCTGATGTTTGAAAAAACTAAAGAGGCAGAAATGGCACAGAGCATCCAAACATAAAAAAGAGAACTAAGAAAATGTTGTTTGTTGCTGTTTCCGAAGAATAAGAATGTTGTTATGATTACTTTTTTCCAAATTGAAGGGGCAATTCTCTAGTACTGCTGAAATTGTGGGCAACAAATGTGGTTTAACATGTAAATCTGCACTCTTATTCTAATACCATAATTACAGTTTCCAGCGTTTATTTTTTTTCCCCAAAATATAATGAAATCATCCCTAAAATAAAGTTTCTTTGCTTTAAAATTTTAGTATTGGGTCAAAATAAAAATTAAAGACAAGTAATGTTAAACCACAATAGGTACCCTGGTTTTTAACAGTTCAACAGGTAAGGAACATTGGGTAAATGAGGAAAAGTTAATAAAAAAACAGGTACTGAGGTTATCACAGAAAAAAATCATTTGACTAAGAAAGCTGGGAAAAAAAACCAGAAAATTAACTGATTTTGAATATGGTGAGCAGAGAGTCTTATCTGGACAGCCGTACCAAAGAAGGATTAAAATAAAACAAGTCTTAGTAAACCTACTGTTTAAATGTAAATGGAAAACAAAAAATCAGAATGGCACATGAGGGTTTTAGGGGAAAGGGATCAATGCCCGTCATGCTCTGTAAATGGCTTTAATGGGGGCATATTTTAACATTTATTTTATTTAGTTTTTCATAGTTCAAAAAAAAAACCCAAAAAAAATTAAAGAAAATTTTTAAAATTTAATTTATTTAAGTCTTCAACTATATTTTAAATTAAATGACCAGTAAAGGAGGACAAAAAAAAAATTTGACATAGAAGATAAAAAAAATGCCAAAAAAAAAAACCATCTAAAATGACAAGTAAAAGATGAAATAGAGGAAAAGCAGTGAAATGAATTATATTTCATTTAGTCAACTGGATCAAAAGAGGCCTGTATCAACGCTAGAAAATCTCTTCCAGCTCAAATTTCACTACATTTTACTACTGAAAATCAGAATAACATAGTCTCAGCAGACATTGAAACGCAGAAAACACAAATCAGAAAGAATTGTCACACTGGCTAAATGTCCTGCCCAGCAAACCTTACCAGTAATTTCTTCAGCTCATTTCAGATATTTCTGCTCAACTCTGTCTGCACCTTCCAAGACATTCAGAGTGCTGCCTGTTCAAACCTCACACCGCAGCTGAGTTTGCCAGAAACCTTGGCCCTGCAGAAAAAGCTGCACTGAGGATTCCATCACTAACTGAGACTAAACAGGAGAATCATTTGGGAGCAGAAAGGCAGCTCTGCTGAATGAGGACATTCAGAGTCCACCCTTGAAGGAAATATTTTGAGAGATGTCAGGTGCCACGACTGACTGGAATTTGCTAAGCTGAGGACTGGTCCTAAGATGAGAATTTGGAATAAATAACAATGAGAAAAGTGCACATAAAGAACTTTTAAAATTATGATGATGGGGGAAAAAGCTATTTAAAAGCTCATATTGGATAGTTCTGCTTTCTTCTTAAACTTTGAATGAGAATTCAAGGAGCTTTGGTGTATCTGGATCTTCTGAACTGAAGGAGCAATGCATAGACATCAGTCATTTGCCACCTGCTCCAGAAAAGACCAAGCATGGAAAAAATGAGCAAATAAAAGATGCTTAATAACAATTGACAGATCTACTCCAGGCATTTACTGCTGTTTTCTTGCAAACACAAACCCTACAGAGTAACCTAGGCTTGTTGCTGCATTTCTGACCTCAATTCTTTCTTTTTCCCACTTGTTCTGTAGTAGCACACTCAGTTCAGTAATGTTTTGCATATACTGAAATAGAGCAAAAATGTCCATTGTGCCAGAATAGTCCACATTTTTTCTGTTCCATAACTGTCTGAAAACCAGAAACTGAGAGTAATAACACCTATAACTAGCATAGCTTATTTTATTTCTGGAAACAGTCATAACACATTTGTAGATGAATATTCCTGGTTTATATAGCAATAGATTTTTCTATGGGTATTTTAATGTTTGATTTATTTTTTTTTCGCTGTTGAAGAAGACAAGTTTTGCTATTTAAATCAGAATTCAAAGCCTGTTCGGCTTTTTAAAATATTAATTAAACTACTGAAAATGACAGAGGGATGAATTAAAAGCAGATCATTCTGCCAAATGCCTAGATATAGAGAGCTACTCTTACTGCAGAACGCAAACTCAGTGGGGAAAAATTACTTAATCATGAATAAATTTGAGCATTAGAGATGCTGAAATGCAAGAAAAATGCTTCAAAGCAGCTACCTCGAAGTTGTTATGACAGCAGGAACTTATGGGCAGCAAATAGGCATTTATTTCCTCACCACTTTTCAAAAAATTCCCAAGAGCCAACCATTATTTAACTACTTCTTAAATGTGGTTTTACCAAGCATTAACCTCTGAAGTTATGCACAGTGCAATGAATTGACTCTTCAGTAATCACACTAAACCAAATGTCTATCACTAAAACACTGTCTTAAATAAGAACTTGGATAGAATTTATCACGCTGGGTTTGCTTGCTAGGAATTATACACAATCACAACTTACTCTGAAAAAACTGGAACATCTCACTTCTTATTTTCCACATGCACTTTGCACATGCTGACTGCTGTGGTGTTTCTTTTAGGAATATGCATGGGAAAAGCTTGGCCTTTGCAGAGCCATTAGCTGCCTGAAGATGCAGACAGCTAGCTAGGGGGATTTTCAGGTGCTTGAGTGTCTTTAGGCAAGCAATGAGCTCTGAAAAGCCTGCCTAAGCAATTTACTTACTGCTTACTTTTTTATTCTGCAGGGTCAGCTTAATCCATGTTCAAATTAATTTTCCTCTCCTTTTCTCTTTCCACAGCTTTTTTCCCCCTCTAGTTTTGTACACAGATTTCTCCAGAAAAGACCAAAACAAATGCCACATTGGTAGAATAACTCATTTCAAGATTACTCACTCATGTTCCCAATAGTATTTTCCAGAACAGTATTTATAGCCACTGAAACCACCAAAACCATGGAAACTATCAGCTTTAGATGCTTTGGATGTTTTTTATTATTTTGTGTATAGAAATTTAACTCTGATGTGAATAATACAGCACCTCATAGTTAAAAAAGGTGCCCAGCATCTTTTAGCCTTAGCATTCCCATTCTCATGAGGCAGCGCCTTAGAGAACCCTCCCTCTGATTTCAGCATTCCACAGCAGAGTGCTTTAAGAAGCCTGTGGGTAGGATTCACACACTGCAACACAGCAGAATCACTATCCTTTTTAGAGTTGTTAATTTCAGGTGAGAAAAGGTTGGTCTTAGGGCCAAAACATCCACAAAGTCTTCCTTTTCCACAGATTTCTATTAGAAGTTGGTTCTTCGCATTGTTTCTACTCTGCCACTCCAGGCATTTATGCCAGGCTTCTCTTAGTAGAGTTCAATTACATTCATTTTTCCCTCCTGAAACCCATTTTTTCTAAGTAAGCTATAATTTCCCTGCTGCAGCTTCAGCAGCATCTTTTTCTGGCCTTCTATCTGAAAGAGATCTAATAACTTGTACTAAAATCTGTCTCTGGTTGCCTTTGGAAAACTACTGAGTAAGTTAATTTGTATGCAGAAAACTGCACACAGGTACATGAAGGAAAATTCTCTATTGCTCTTACACATGAAACTTGGCACACAACTTACAGGCCAGCTCAGAATATCCCACCAAACAAAGGCAACTGAGCCTTCCAGTGCCATGGTACATCAAAGCTACACATCCTAGGGAACAAATAGGATATTCAGAAAATTCTTCCTTCTCCTTTTAGCTTTACAGGAAGACCCACTCTATAAAATATTCCTATCTCTAGAGTAAAAATAGAAAAGAGCAGAAATGTTCTAAGATGTGTGACAGAGATTTAATCTACTCTACAGGCAATCCTCATAGCTCACAGCTTGGGTTCATGTTGGAAGAGCTCCTTTGGTGGGGAAACAGCCTGTGCTGAATTCCTGCCCTGCTGCAATTAGAGTGCTTCTGGAAATTAAGCTTGCTTTTGCTATTTCCATCTAACTCCACAGCTTTGTAGGGCAGTGTCACAGAATTTCATTGCAGCCAAAGTAGATGGCAAGCTAAATGTTTCTGTCAAAATTAGTTAACAGTTGCCAAAATTTTTAAAATATTATAAAGATTTAATGCTACTTTCTGTTTACTATATTGCATTATCATGAAACAGTAACAAGAACCATAGCCAGGTTTTTTATTTCCTCTCCCTCAACAGTTTCTTTCTGTACTCCTGTACTGCATGAAGGTACTGATATGAGTGCCAGTCCATGTAATATGCATTTTATGATAAATCATTCATAAGAATGAACAGAGCCATTTTATTGTGAACATATTACTTTAAAAAAAGCTCACAGTGCAAAGTGAAGGAAAAAATTCATTAAATAGCTTATAGTATTTTTTTCTGATTTTATTAACAGAGCAACATTAGCGGAGTAGCAGCACAATCTAGCTATAATATAAATTTTATGTATCTGAATCTTTCTCAAAACTCCATAGTCTCCCATGTAACACCCTATTTCTAGGTGAAAATAATAGAAAACAAGAATCACAGATTTCTCTGAGATTTATCTCTTGCTATCAACCTTTACAGTGAACAATGGCATCACTCAGAATTTGGTAGAAACACAGAGGGAATTGACAGGGCACTGCTATCTCAGACATGCCAAACACAAACCTCTGCTTCAGTGCTAAAGGCTGCAGAGAGACCTTCAGTGTCAGCCAATGTTTGAGGCAACATTAGGTTGCAATCAGCAAAATAAGATAAATTGCAGATGAGCTAAATTCTATAGGAGTAAACAGAAAACTGTTGAAATGAAATCACATTAAAAAAAAAGAGTTCTTGCTTTTAAAACACAGAGAGGAATCTTTCTAATTTCTGTTCAACTAATTTCCTCTTTCTACAAATACAGCATGTGCAGTTTCTCAGTTTCCTAAGCATTACATGAAAGATACACACTGGAAATCAGGGTGAAGGTGAAAACAGAAAGAAAAACCAAATATGCACCAGGCAAAGACAAAAATATTCTGTCCCTGACAGTAGAGGCAGAAAAGAAAAATATAAGACAGAATTAGTAATGAAATGGGTGGAAGATGTTTCAAAGAACTTTGCTCTTTGTAGTCAGATAAAATTCTAAGCCCCAGAATTGCTATATCATGTTTTCTGGTATAACTAAAATTTAATTAGAGTCAAGTTACAGTATCTTGAAATTTGTCTCTTGCACACTAAACACAGTTTATATAAGGTGAACATTTCAGCCACTTTTGGCAAGCTACTGAAAATTTTCAAGAACATTTTCTCGACAAACACAACAAAGGTTTCTAAAAGAATAAGAAACCATTGTGCCAGTTACATGATAAACAAGAAATGGAACAATCATTACTGTTCAAGTGTAAACCAAACAGTGATTTTGAAGCAAGGCTCAGGGGGCATGCAGCATTCTGTCTGCCAGGATGACAGACTCTTTGCTTTCCAGTCACAATGCCAGTGAATATTGAGCTGGGACAGAGAAACAGATCGAATAAAATGAGGGAAAATGTTTACTTGCTGGATTTGAAAATATTATTTTATTACCACTGCTCAACTGCCTGTTAAAATTTCAGGGATTGTGTTAAATGACCTGGGGGTTTGCAAACAAAACAAAATGTCATTTATGCACACAACATAGGCTGCAGCTGCATCAGGAAATCCATTTGCCAGAGGTATTACTGCAAGCAATTCTGAATAATAATAGGATGCCAGTACAGATTATACTGGGCCCATAGGGAAGAATCATTTATTGAGTTTCATATATCTCTTATAAAACTCTTTGTCAGTCTTTCATAAATCCTTATCAAAATAAACATTGTCTGACATTGTTTCACTGTACCTCATGAGGCAGCTTATATTTGAAATACCAGTTCTGCCTCTGGATAGGTAAATTTTGAGGAAAAGGATTTATTTTTTTTTTTCTCTATTTAGTTTTTCCATGAGCACATTTCATATTGTTCCAATAATATGCAGGGAAGACACATTTTTTAAGTCTGTATAATTTTTAAATTAAGAAGAACATCTAGCTCAGAAATGCTGAACAGTTTGAAAAACAGCAAAAATACTGTTAGGCTATAACAATTTTATTGAATTTCTTTACTTGGTACCATTAAAGTGTTTAAATTTTTCTTTAACACAAGCCATTCCCTTACCATATTGGAAAAAAACCAGAAACAAGAGGGCAAATCTGGTAGGAAAAAAGCTGAAAAATTTAGTGATGAAAAGTAACTTTACAGAATTTACAAGATTTATGAAAAGAATGTCTGAACCTCACAATCAAAGGAAAAGGAAGCACAAGGTTAAATTTTGCAAATTCCTGTAGGATTTTAGCAGAGTTTTTGCTGTATCATTAGAATTTATTGCATTTAATGACTGGAAATAAAATTATATATATATGGCTTTAAAGATGTATGTGTACTGAATTGAGAGTGACTCTTTCAACTACTGTGCAATTCTTCTGCCTAAGAAACATTTCCAGGATTTCAAGAGGTGGAGATGTCCTTTGTGCATTTTTCAAAGAGTGAAAAGTATCTCCCATCTCATTTCTGCATTCTTGATAGTCGTGGTAGAGCTGTTTAAAAGCAAACTGCCAGCTCATTTTCACAGCAGGTAGTTACACACTGCAGCCACCACGAGTCTCCCAGCTGGGAATTTTTTTGGGGCTCCAGGGCCAGCCAATATAAAGCTAGTAAAAGGGGTTTAGGGCACTCTCCATCCCTACTGTGAAAATGAGCTGGTTTTAGTTTCTTAATTAATGAATCTTAGTCCTAACCTGGAAAGGAGTGCAAGTAAGACTTTCTTTTTATTAAAGGAAATATTAACAGGATGAAACACTTTCCCATATTAACATAAAATTTCAATTTTGAGAAAACTCTTGACAACATATCTTTTTTAGCAGGTTTGAACAAGAATGCTCTTGAAATCTAGACAACTTTCACAGATCATGACAAAAACATATATTAATTGTTTGGAGCAGCAGATACTGTCATTCGGAGGCAGATCAAGTCTGTTCAACAGCACAGCCATCTGCATCTTTTGCCATGTCAAGGATTATGTTGTCACCTCCACATCAAAAAAACATCCTTGGGGTTTTGCAGTAGTGACAGAGCAGGCACTTGGAAAACAAGGCTTTGCAGATCTCTAAGGTTTCTAGCTGCAACAGTAAACAGAAAAATTTGCTGCTGATACACTCATATTCAGGTAAAGAGCAAAGTGGGAAGAATATGCAACATCTGCAGAGGATTTTGAACAAATAGTCCTGGTGAATCTCAAACACTGCATTAGGAAAAATGAGAAGGGAAAATATGCATTCACAACTACTGCTGTTCAGGTATTTTTTCCACTTGATTTATTAATATCGTTTTTGGTATTAATAAATGCTGAAGATTTGCTGCAATGATGGCTCTTAGACACACACTTTGTACCACACACCTCAGGCAGTCAGCCCTGGTGTTGAGTGCTACCTTTGCTCCAGAGTTAATCAGCATCATTCCAAAGAAGAAAGCCTTTAGAAATATCACTTAAAAGTCTAAACTAAGCTGTCAGTGCCCTAAGAACTGCATTGTAATAGGGGACAGATACTTAAGAACCCTTGTTTAAAGAAATGTGTCATGGAAACATATTGGAGATACTTTTTTTTTCTTTTAGATCTATCTGTCACATTGCATTTTGGATTTTCTTCATGAAATATTGAATGTGAAATAGATAAGCTACATCTTCCCTGTTCATAGTCTGAATAAGAATTACCTTCAAATCAGATGTCTAATGGACTCCTTAATATACTCTGATATTTCACTGTCAAAATTATGGTGGAAAAGGAGAGAAACAAAGCACCATCAATCTTTTTTTGACAGAAAATTGTGCGAGACAGATTAAAATTAATTATGTTTTGTAGAGTATCATGTCAAAATTCTCTCAATGCATAATTCAAGGTATGCAGCTGTTTTCATTTAGCTTGAAACAAGGCAGAAAGTTTTGTGAAAAGAAAAGAAAGGCTCTTATAATTTACAGTCTCAAGTTCTTCAGCAAGACTGGTAGATTTTCAACCTGGTAGCAATCCACTGACTGACTAGCACTGTAGGTTGAATGACTTGTCTGTGCTGAAGCATTCAGTCATCTTTTCACTGAAAAACATTGGTTTCTGCTGAAGAATGAAATGTCACAATTTGTGGTAGAGGTGGATCTACTTCTAAGAATTTAAGTTTAGAGTGCCTGTTTAAGAGAGTTCTTATGATCTATTTCCCTTATGAAACAGAAACACTAATGTACATTAGTGCACATTACTAAAATAGAAGAAAAGATGTAACAAAGGAGAAAGTAATAATAAGGCATGAAAACAGAGTGAAGAAACTGTTTTAATAGAGACTCCCTGATTTCACTGCTATTTGTGAAGCTCAGGAAACAACTTTTAGTGAGAAGCTTTGTCAGTGGGAAAAAAAAAAAAAAAAAAAAAAGGAAGAGAGCCCTCAGGTGAGGCTTTGTGCAAGCAGGATGCAGACAGCAGTGCAAAGATATGTCCAGAAGAATTTGGCATTTTCCACTGTGCATCCAGGCACAAGGAGAATCACAAGGATTAGCAGGACAAGCAGTCACAGGAATGAGATATTGATCAAAGCTTTGCAGCCACCAGTGTGCAAGGGCATACCTTGCAAATATTGCTCCTGCAGTACAGCTTGGAGTGTTTTGGGAAAATTCCCCTCCTGACAAGCCTTGCCTAGAGCAGAGTTTAAGCCTGCTCTGCTTGAGCTGAGTGGATTAACAAGAATTTTAGGATCAGGTGATAACTGCAGTGTGTCACTTAAGTTGCAAAGGACAAAATCTAAACAGGAGCAATGCAAACAGCTGGAATTAGAGTGGCTTATTTGTGATGCTGAATTCAGTCACAAAGCCAAGCAGGGAAACATTCAAGTTCTGGCACATGAGAAATTGTTATTGAGTTAGTATAGAAAATAAAAAGGACTCCAGTATGAGGAATTCAAAAATTTGTAACTCTTCAGAATCCAAGAAGATGACCTTGTAAGACAGTTGATACTGCACAAGAATTTTCAGATATTTTTTCTAAATTTCTTAAGGAACTTTACAGTCTCTAAAGATGCATCATTTTCAATAATGCATTAGAAAGTGACAGTGGAAACCATGTTGAACAGGAATAGTATGTGAGGGCTTAATCTTGGGGGATTGTGTGTCTCTTTTTTCCTGTTTATGGAGTAATGTGTTCAATGTAATGAATCCACTTTTGGTCTTAGTGACAGTGTTCATGACTCACACTCCTCTTAACTCTTCTTTTTAGAGCAAGTTTAGTTATGACCCCTACTAAAAAGACAAGTATTTCTGTTGAACCCTTCTATTGCAGAGCATACAGAAAACTGACATTTCTCTTGTTATTTTGCAGTGGACAGACTGCAGAGGAAGTTGAGGCAGTTTCCCAGTTAGGGAGTCAAGTTAAGGTGGTGCAAGTGGTCCTCCATAGATCAAGTTTACCACCTCCAGAAAATTCTAAGGCTTTACATGGGCAGTTTTACAACATGTAGAGGCTGAAGGGGATAAGCAAACGAGGGGAAGAGGAGGAGGCCACTGGGAGATACTTACATCATCCACTGCATAACATGAAATTCGATTTTATGGAGTAACATAAAGATGAAGTGGTGTAATTTGATGTTTGTGCTTACTCCCCTGCCAGCACTCTTCATTTGCCACGCATAATAGAGACATACATTGACTCAAACTCACAACTAGGAGTCACACAAAAAAAACTTGAATTTTAGCTGTGTAATATAATATATTTCACAACTACACATTAATCCCCCATACAATTGTATTATGTATTCAGTTTGGCTTGTGATAAGGATTTTAGAAAGGATTAAGTTTTCTCATCAATCAAAATCCAGCAATGCCTGTGTTATGCATAGATAAGAGTAATGATTGCTTATCATGCACTGGAAATATTTTTTACACAGTACTATTTGAATAAATTAAATAAATTCAATAAACTTTTAAAAGACAAAGCTAATTTGCATAAGCTTGTCATCATATCTCTGTTCATCAATACAAATAAAATTACAATGGCACATTGAGGGGCTAAAGATACCAGCAAAAAAGTGAGTGTGTATTCACCCCTAAACAGACAAGCACACATAGACTATGCATGTATAGATTTTATATAAATAGTGTTTACATATTTGCACGTGTGTGCATCTTCAACAGAGTATTATGTCTATTCTTACACAGATATGCAGCCAGATCAGAAGAAAAGTATTTTGCCATTTTGTTTCTTATTCAGAGCAATTAGATTCCAATGGAATCCAATTTATACTCCATTTAAAGGTTTTATCAAATCTGTTCTAATTCTGGAAGACTGTCTGTGAAAGCTGGCAGCATCAGCAAGTACCACTAGCAGATACAAAGCTGTATTTTCTCAAACAGCAATTAAGTTTTTAAAAGGACAAGGTAAATATTTTAGATTTTCACTAGAAGTTATCAAGAGGCTTAAGGCAAAACAAACATTTTCTTGGCAGATCTCCAGGCTGGGAGGGGATGACCCACCCCCAAAATGGCTAAGTTTTGAATTCTCTATTTTGAGCAGAAGCTAAGAGGTGACTCTGCTCAGGGTTAGTGCACAATATGGAGTTTCAAAAAGTTTCATTTCTCATCCATCTCTGCCCTACAGGGAAAAAGCACATTGTATTCCACTTCTCCTGAGCTGGCAGGTACACATTTGGAGATATTTGTCTGGCAAATCTTTAAACTGCCTAATACACAGCTCCTTTACACTTTGTAAACGTGGCTAACCAATGCTGCCAGCAACTCTGATCAGCATTTAAAATACTTATAGAAGACTCATTAAAATGCCCAGATGAAAATACATAACCTGGGACCAACATAAACATAACAGGTAATGATTTAATAAGTAGTATCTCAACAGCCACACCACCACTGCCAACTCATCCCCCAAGATAAAAAGGAAAAGTGGGAGATGAGCTAAAATGAAAAGAATTGGCCCAGCTGTTCTGGCCATTCAATTCTTAATGCCATAAAAATATGAGAATTGTAACAATGTACTGTTGGTTATGGAGCAATTTTAAACTTTTTTTTTAAATAAAATTGTGCATCCAAACTTTCAAAAGCCAGCACATGGTTGTTTTCTAAATAGGCATATTTTATCTTAGTTAAATTAATGGAATCCTTATCACTGGCATCAAAATAGGAAAATCTAGATCAGTATGCTGAAAACTATTATTAGAGAAAAACTCACACAAAATGCTAGGCTTTGCATAATGTATTATACCCAGATGGAAGGCTACTGGGAAAACATCAGGGAAAAATCTAACACTAGAAAACACAACTACTAAAAAGCAACTATAAAAGTGGGGTAAATGTCAGTAAATGTTTTGTTGATTCTGCTATACCTCAACTTCAAATGTTTAACTGAATTAAACTGCTTATACAGAATATTTAATTTGCACCTTTATTAACTAAGTCTAAGGAAGAGATATTAAGTAGATATTAACTTTGCAGTAAGTCAAGGCTTTTAATAGAAGTGTCACTGGAAGTGCAGAGAAAATTTTCCTGTAACATTGTGAGGCAAAACCTCTACAGAGAGTAAAAGATATTCGTATTAAAAATATCTGCCTAAGATTTACTTCTTAGTTTTGTGGCTCTCACCAAAGCAAACAAAGAAAACTCAAACCTAAATCAACCATACTTTTATGTAATGTGTGCAATTATTAATGTGTGTATATATTTTATTGGTCATCCAAGAAAAAAAGGCAAAGAATGCCTTGCATTCGCTGTCAGATAATAAGAGCAAGACTTGCATACCTGCAAGTCTAAATGCTCCCCATTTAACTTACCATGATCCATCTGTTAATTGAGTTTAATCAATTTGTTAACATTTGTTTAACTACTTCATTTTCAGGATGCAGTTGTGTTGCTCATCTTAAACAGCTTTTGGAAACTACTGCTTTCTAAAACAAACATACACAAAAGAAAATTCACTATCAGTTGGGATGCTGTATCCTAGACCAATACTCATTTAATTACCAATTTCATGGGATGATGCACCATTATAAATTTACTGGTGTAGGTGCACTTTTTACTTCTTTGGCTTCCATGCTACTTCTCTGTACATTCACAGTATGGAAACATGCAATCTAGATAACCCAGGATGAAATTGAGAAGAATATCACTAGTGGCCATATATTTATTTTACAGAGAAACTCCTGTTGAAGAGTTATTAATATACTGAACATCTGTGGAAAGTTTAATCCACTTGTGCTATTATTCTAAAGGGAGCTTTACCCCTGATTTATGATTTCTTTTTTAAACAAGGCATAAATATGCATAATGAAGCAAAAAATAATTGAATTGGGTGTCTTTATAGTAGAAGAAGTACAATTAGAAATAGATTTATCATTCAGAGGTTGAATGAGGCTTTTATAATTTTTTTCAAATTTTCAGTGCTTTCATGGCTGTGCAGAAAACAGTTTTGCTTAAAAACAGAATCCCAGGACCTTCAAGGGCTATAGATGCTTTTATAGCCAGAGTTGCTTAAAAAAGCTAAGAGATGTTTTGAAAAGCTAAGAGATACTCTTTTTAATAGATGCTCCTTAATTCAACTTAATCTTAAAAATAATTTGAAACCTTTTAGAAAACTAACAGACAAACCAAGCATGTATTCCTTTCAGCAATTAGTAAAAATAAAATAACCCCAAGCAAACAATGACACTAAGTCCTGAAAATTTCAAGATGGAATGAATTCTGCACCATTTTCAATCTAAGCAATTTTAAGATTTGATCCCCAGAAGAAAAAAATTATTTTGCTGAGTCACACAGCATGAAAAAAATTCCCATCCTAGCATATCAATAATGAAATCAGACCAATAAATTATCTGAAACAGGTATTAACACTCAGCAGTATATAAAAAATGATATAACCAAAGTAAAATCCAGTGATTTAACAATATGCCTTCAGCATTGGTCAGCCCAAATCTGAGTAAACAGAACCCCTCATTGCTGAGCTGTAATTGAAGATTTTTATATGCATTACAGTATTTTAAGATTTATTAAAATAGCAAATTTACGTACGAAGTTTTTCTTAAAAAAAACCCCATCAAAACAAATTAAAGCTTCTGTTTTATACCCTTAATGACTAATGGAACAAGACTATTAATACTTCAGTATGCTCCCAGTTATTTATGTATCTGCTTTTGCTTGAGCAAATACACACATCAGTAAGTGGCAAGGTTATCAAATTGGTTCAGAAAGAACCATATCCTATAATCCTTAAGAATCAGGTAGAACCATTCTTCTGAGTTAACTATTCCCTTTGACTTTCCAAGGTCTGCTCCTGATAAAAACCCTGCAATTTCATGCAAGGAATGGGCTATGGTTTGACCCAAAATCTTACTTATAGCATCATTTTGACATCAGCTTTCAAAATAAAGCCCAAGAAGAGATTGTATTTTCCCAGTTAAAAATAAGTTCCTATACGGATTTAAGTCCCTTAAAGTCGCAATGGCTAAAACTTTGGAATGGAAAAGTATTTTATTAGAAATGGTCCTTGCTTTTACCTCCAACTAAAACAGGAGACATGACTTTCTGAGAGCCACTGTCCCCACAAGAGTCTGTAAATATTAATATGCTAGATAGCTACAAATGGCACACACACTTGTGGCTAACATGAAACACACTGAATAATGATTGTTTGTAAGCATTTTAAGCCTCACTCTAGTAGCACTTTAATGACAAATCAGGTGAGCAAAACTAGCATTACATCTTTGACCTTGGAAATTTTGTTTCAGCAAACTATTTAAAATGCAGATCACCTGAAACCAGATGACATCATTAATTTTAACCTGGTCACTGATATCAGCTGGGCTAAGCTTAAATCCATGTGTTTATGATTAGATTACTTCCCCTCAGGCATATATAATGTTTTACATACTTCATATTTGGATAACTGCTGGTAAATTCCTGGAACAAGAACTGTAAATGGATCTGAACATTGCCCAGTGAGATGAAGGTCTTATCCTTTGTGAACATTCACCTTTTATTCTCTAGCTTTCTAATAAAACTGATTAACAATGTAAATTAATTACAAAAAACAATCATATTTGGAAAGAAAAAAAATCACCACTTTCTTCCCTCAATACACAAAACAGTATTTGCCAGGACAATAGAATACCTTTCATTATGCTGTTTTCATAACAGCATTCTAGGAGAAATTAATGACTTTCAAGATGAAGCAAATATTTTGAATTTGGGTTGCTGAGTCTCAGATCACAGAGCTTCAAAGATACCTCCCATTAATTTTCTTAATATGAGAGTAGATAAGCAGGCAGATTGGAAGTCAAGAGAACCAGCTTTACACTAGACATTGAAGAGTAAGCAGAAAAATAATTAAATGAAAACCCCAGAGGTTATGGTGTTAAAATAAAGCAGAATCTCTTTTCCCCACCCCAATTTATAAATATTGTTAGATAAAGGGCAGGAATTCTTTTTGCCTAAAGGAAAAGCTAAAGTGAGCCTTGCTGAGAAGGCAGTACTGTTCACAAGAGGGACCTTCAGCACTGTACTAGTGCTACCTAAAAGATGCTGCTGGTAAAGTTTCTGACAGAAGTATTTCTGTACTGCTGCAAAATCATATGGTTCTACTCACTGTCCAGATTTTACATCTAATTTTTTTCCCCTATTCTTGTGCTCTATAAACCTAGTATGTCCCATTGTGTGTGATAGCAGCTACCCTTTCAGCTATAATGTCACCAAATTCAGGTATTGGCCTTTTGTGCAGATGGGATCTAGGATGGAAAGGAGTGGGTTATCATCTGCCTGCAAACTCCAGCTCCAAGTTGCAGGGTTATGAGGAAATCTTGCCAGTGAGTGCTCCACAGACAGGCTGGTCAGCCCTGTCCTGTCCTACTGTGTTTCATGGGATTCTCATTCAGCTCCTCAGGGCTTCAGTCATTCTCTTCTGCTAGTTAAGAAAGTAAGTACACTTCAGAGCTCCCAACCAAGCCAGTACAAAGACACCTACTTTATAAAATATTCAGTCACATAATGTACAGCTGAATTCAGTCCAAGACCTGCTTCAAAAGCAGGCAAACACATTGAGTCCATCCATTCCTGAAGCACCTTTGGAGTAATTGGCATTATTTATCTTTAGTGCTCCAGGATCAAGACTTCACACCCATGTTCTCCAGGGACCCATTTTCTGAGTTTGCTGTGCACCTGCAGTAGCTTTTGGACCACTAGATGAGGTATTTTTTTCACTTCATTTCTTTCCTCAATTAAGCTAATAGCAAGTTTTGCTTAGAGCTGCTGGCACAAGGTATAATTAAAATGACAAAACAATTTTAGAAAGTTGCTGTAGCTGTACTGTGTGTGGTTAGCAAATTAGTTATCTCACAAATCAGAGTGCCCATCAAGTATAAGCATTTCTGGATTTTCTGCAGTAATTACCATTTTGTTCTTGCAGCAATTTTTTCCAAATATAAAAACTTGTCACTGGTATTGCAATTATTAACATCAGGGGGTTACTTGAGTGCATTTCCTCCTGATTTATCACAGGAAATGAGTAGTGAAAGTGTGAAAAACAAATTAACTACTTATAATGGCAACAATAGAGACATACCATCTTTCCCTGCCTATTTCAAGTAAAGGCTTAAGAAAGACTCCTTGGAACATTTGTAATCCAGTCTTGTGAACACTGTATGTTTAGCTGGTCAATAATACTTGATCAAAAGTACAATAATTCCAGAGAAACCACTGTGTTGCAAATCTTCACAGACAAAGTCTCACCTGGAGCAAAATAAAATCATTAGCAGCTTTCCAGTCTAACCTGTATCTTGCTATCTCCAATTCTACAGACTGTGCTGCTCAGTTCTTTCCCACCAGCTCCAGATACAACTCCAGTGCCAAGCAGGTTCACCTATGAAAAGCTGTCCTTATCCAAAATCTAAATTGCATTAATTTGTTATTGACAGCGTGAAATCCTTGTTAGAGTGTTTAAACCTCTACAGCATTTTTAAGCAGAGAATTCAGAGAAAGATTCTTTTTTGATATTCATCCTGTATTATTATATAGATAAATAGACTCTGTATTTACCTCAATATGTAGCAAATATATGTGGCTAAAGAGTTATGCTAGGGAAGTTCCTTTTCAACAGCATGTTCAAGATTTAATCAATGGAGAGAACACTAAAATATGAGTCAAAAAGCTCATTTTTGCCAAAGCAGTTGATCTTGGAAGAATTTAGCCGTTGAAAGTTGAGAAATAATTTGCTTTTTGAAAAACAGTGGAATGAAATCCTGAAAACGGGGGCTGATTTCCTTTCTTATTTAGTGAAGAGTCACGTGCAGAAGGTATTCTCATTGATGTCCATCACTATAACAGTGAATGTAACAGTAATTGGCAGAACTCCTCTAGCAGTTTGAATTCACAGCCCTCTCAGCACATTGGCAGTTTGGCCAAAGGCTGCCCAGTGTGCTGCAGCCACTGTTAGACCAACACTGTGGCCACTGAGCCAGCTCTGCTCTGACTGCTGCACCAGGGCCCAGGTGCCTGAGCCTTTTTTTCCCACAGCTCTGCTGCTAAGACACTAATTAATTAATACAGCTCTGCAGCAGATTATCAAACTGCTACCTTTCCAGCATTCCCATTTTCAGGCATTTGATGGAACACGGCAGGGTTTGTTTCTATACTACAGATGCAGGATTGTGTGCTACACTGGGCATAACTGCAACATGTGGAGGACTTGGACCTGGTTTCATGTCCACAGGAATATTCTCTGTTCACTGCTTTGTTGCCTCAGTATCAGCTCTGGTGCATGGTTTACAAAGAGCAGATGATACAAGTGCTTACTGATTTAGCACATCCCACATTTGCAGATTTGCCCATTTCTTCATAACTGCTTTCTTCTACTTTCACCATACTGTAGCTATTTTTGCTTTGAAATTTTAACCTGCCTAGTTTTTTCTACCTCCATAGGAGACAGAAGATAACTGTCTCCTGTCATAAAGCAGAAATCAATAATCATGCCATTCCAGATGGATGCTTGATGATGATCTTCAAGAACATATTGGACGTTGTGATTTAACAGTCTCCCTTGGCTGGTAAATGAAGTGCTTTCCCTTTTGTTCCTTAGAGCTTTCCTTGGTGCTTAATAAAATTACTCCTGTTATAATTCAAACACCTGCTCATTATTTGTGTATATATAGAGAGGAGTTTAATTCCTTTTCCTTTTAATTCCTTGTCTGAAAGCTGTAGTGTCATAGACCAAAAATTGTCTTTTTGTCTCTGGACAAATTCAGCATCAATTCCTGCAACCTTTCTTCATAAGACATTTCCTGGAAATTCCATGTAGCCTTTGCCTTTCTCAACAGCACAACACTGTAGGCACCTCCTCAACCTCTGTAAATCTCTGTCTCTCTGCACAAGTCCCATCAACCAAATAACCCCTGCTTCAACTCAGGCAGGTGGAACAAAAGCTAAGCAGAACAATTTATGGAATCACTTTCCTATCAAACCTCAGCTACACATATATGGATTTTTACAACATATTAGGTGTCCTCTCCAGACTCAGGCTGGAGTGCCAGGCACAGCTCTGCCTAAACAGTTTGTACACAGCATTCTACAGAGGACACAGCTTCATTTCAAGGTATCAATAGTATGGTCTAGTCAAAGAAAATATCTATACACTGCAAAGACAAGTGGGTGTTTTAAACAATGCACAGTACACTGCACACACAACAAAAAAAATCAATTAAGGATGGAGATATTTTGCCTTAGAACTGAATATGTAGTAATAAGCAATTTTTAATTTGAAAATGCATGTTGTAAGTACAATTTCAGAAACAGACTAAAGAGTAATGCAATTATTGATATTAATAAGAGACTGTGAAATTTTCAGAGTACTTGACTATATGAAGCAACTTGGCTAAGAATACATGGAGAAGTTTACAGATCAGTTTAAAGTGAACCAGATCTGAAATCCACGGAACTCTGCTTCCTTATAAAATTCTAAATAATTAAGATCTTGGACAAGAGTGTGCATACACAGTTCTAACAGTGTATAATATCTACAGACATTAAACATCTGGAAAACCCAAACTCCAGAGAAGTTTGGTCAACAAGCATTTCTAGAAAATGCAGCCTGGAAAAAAACTGTTTTTACTCCTTATCTGACAGCACACTGAATCATAGTTTCCATTAAGTCTGAAGAAAAAGTTTGCAAAAACATATCTGTGCTTTGTGCTACTGAAGTCAACACTTTCTCAATATTTTCACATGAAAACTCAGCTTAACGGAAAATTCACTGGTTGAGGAAAAAATAAGAATCTTCAACTACTTCAAGATAAAAAGTTTTGCCCACTCCAGGCCTTGGGAAAAAAAAAATATTTTTCCTGGAGCTTTCAGTCTGTCCTTTATAGTTGATGCACTTGTCAGCCTTTGAAACAGTGTGCACATTTAGCTTTCTCTGAAACTCCACAGCTTGCAGCAGCATCTGATGGAAGTCCTGCAACTCACTAAGCTCACATTCTGTTATGATTGAACTCCCCAAACATTCAAGGTGGAACAGGATCTTTTCCACAAAGAAAACGTGGAATATCATTACATCTGTGTTGGCTTTTACAGCACTGCTCTAATCAGCATGGGACCCAGTGGAAAGTTGGAGATGGACTGGATCTTTGAACTAGACCTCAAAATATGTTAGGGATAGATGTTATTATTACATTTGAAGGTGTATTCTGCTTCCTGCATACTGTGCCTGCTACAGATGTGTCTGTCTGTCAGCTGCTAGGGAAGTTATTGGGGTCACTGCTGTCTGCAGAACACCCTTTTCCCTTGTCTCCTGCAGTGTCTATATGTTTTTGTTTCAATAAGAGCCATCAAGGACAAAAGTAAACAGCATTTTCTGTTCTATGAAAGGAAAACAAAGCCATTATGAGACTGTCATAAATCAAAGTATTTAGTAGCAAAACAGCAGCTGGGGGAAAATGCATATACATACAGACACAAACATTCAATTCCAAATTAAAAAATAGGTGGTTCTGCCACGAGTACAAATCACAAGGAAATTCTGATTTGTATTGAGCTGATCAGCAGGAGTTTACATTGAATACATCTGAATAGGAGTTTTGTGCAAATTGGAAATACTGAAAATGTTGAAGTAATTGTATTGAGGTGAGTCTATAAGAGTATCTCAGTATAATTAAGCAAAATGCAACAATGATTTTTGGAGATTTTAACACATAAGGGAGAAATATTCTAAAGAGATTCTTTTTCTGGCTGAAGAAAACAATGATCATTATTTTGTCCTGTTTTATAGGCACACAGTCAGGATAGATTTTGACAAACAAGCATCCCAAGTGAATTTGGTCTAGTAGAGTTAAGGGAACATAGCATGGTTTAAATGTATTGCACTAACTAGCACAGGCATCCTTTTCAGTTTTGTTTTTCAGTCAACTGCAGAAACTGTGTTAACTGGAAATGATGCCCAAGCCTGTCAGATGTCACCCAGAGGGGAGAAAAACAAGAGAAAAGTCACTAATGTGACTTTTGTTTCATCAAACAAGTGAATTACCCTGAGATAAGTATCAGTGAGCCAGGCTCTGGCAATTTATCCTTTGCATTCTCACACTGTGCTAAAAACTGTGCTGAAAATCAGGTAAAAGCTAAAACCCCCCTTTGCAGAGGGTTTCAGCTTTGCACTGATAATAGTTATTAACTCCTCAGGCTATGCAGCATTTGCAAGAGTTATGCTCCCACTGCCTCACTCACTGCTGGCTTCAATATATGCTTCAAAAGGGAACATCTGTTCTGCCCCATGGATCCACCATAAATGCGTTTATATTGAGGCTTCGAGATAAATAGCCTGGCTTGAAAATGCAATTAATTTCCTACTTAAAACAAAAATATGTCTTTGTACTTCAAACCTCCTAAGTGCAGCCCCTAAAACTTTTACTGAGAGAAGGACAAGGGAAAAAAAATATATGTGGATCAATACAAACTTATCTGTTTGATCAACTAAAAAGTATTATAAAGCATTTTTAATCACACTGGTTATTAATATTTCCATTATTGTTGATATTTATTTCTGCAATATGAACTAGTCCTTTCATACCAAAGCCTAGATTGTTCTAGGTAGTTACTTAGAAACTGCTTTTAGTTTTCAGGTTTTTTTTTCTGGATGCATTTAAAGTCACGGTCTGTTTGAAAGATCACTAGGAGGTAGAAGAGAGTAATGACAAAAGGAGGAAATGTTTTCACATATCAAGAATGTTCAAAGTTTAAACTAATCAGTGTTCCCCCAACAGTGGGATACATCAGGCTGCCCATGTTAGGTTACCCTACATGTGCCAAGTTCACAATCATTGCATTTCAAAATAACAATTGTAAAGAAGTATCCTCTTCATACACACATTGTTAATGATTCATGAATATCCACTGGGTTGCTTTACAGCTCACTGTTTTTTATGCATCTGCAGGCAGTGGTAAGTTCAGATAATAGGCAATATGCTGAGGCATAGAGCTCCTGGCACTGAGCAGCTACTGCTCCAAATTGGCCATAAAATTCCAACAGACATAAAACATTCAGAATTAATTTTGTTTCATGTTTGTTCTTATTCTGCCATTTCAATTTGAAATTAGTCTCCAAAAGCATTTCCAAAACCCACACAAAAAAGTGAAGTGCTGTAAAAATATGTGATAAGCTGAAGGTGCCCATCACCTCCTGCCCAGGATTTTGCTTCTGTCCACTCAGTTTACTCTGCACACTGAATAGTGACAGTTTTGGAAGGTGCTGCAGTGAGAAAAAACTCAAACAGCAAACACAAATCAATAAAATTGAAGAGCTGCTAGAAGCAGAGAATCCTAAGGATATTTCTGAAAACAGGCCACTTACTGCTCTCCATTTCACTACAAGCACCCACAACACACTAAAAGACAAACATATTTGTCCAAAAAGGTCAGCTGAAGACCAGTTCATAACTACGAGAGGAATAGTTCCATAAGTCAGTATAAGGAATTTATGTACTTGAAAAACAAATAACTCACATAAAGCAGCATTCAAGGAACAAAGGAGTGCACCAAATTTCAGCCACTTGAAGGCAAAAGAAGTGAAGCATCACTTTGACTCTGGTTATTCATATGGTTCATCCATTTTCAACATCTGTGTCTTCTGGACTGCTGGGCAGGTAATCCAAGAAGGACTGTGATATGGAAGAGCAAGCCCACAAAGTTTGCAAAAACACCATGTATTTGGGAATGTAATCTCAGTGCTAACACAGCTTGGGATTGGTTTTCAGGCATCAGTCCTGTATACAGCTACAGGCACACAACTGCTCCTGTTACCATCTGTACAGCCACATCTCATTTCTGTGTGCAGAAAAACAAACAAATGCAGATATGAAGACATAGACAGGGCTGGGTCCTGGCTATTGAAACCCACCTCCATGATCATGTTCATCCTCACAATCATTATTAATGTAGTAAACATGCCACATTAACTTAGCATACATTTGCATTAGTTTAGAGCTTTCAGTACCTAGATGGAAATTTAAATTATTGCCCATCTTCATTCTATTTCAGTAAATTCAAAGGCACCTGCCTGCCCTTTTCTGGAGAGAAGAAATATAAAAATGCATCCAGCTTCTCTAAGAGGCAACAAGTGTTAGCATATTTATAACCAATAATAGCTTGGGCTACACACTTCCATTAGCACTGAAGAGATGTTGTCATCTGAGGTTTTGGCCAATATTCTTTCCACTAAGCTATGAGTCACTGCTGCCTTAGGCAAATTATTATTATTTTCAATATGTATCCTATTTAAGCCCTAAATATCAAAATAAGTAGAGATGATGTCATAAACCAATAATTTTCCCCAAATACATTTGTTTTTCCATATGCACTTTATTAAAAAAATTTTAAATTTCAAAATCTAAGCAATCTAAAGGTAGCTCATATTTCCAAAAACCTTGCTAAACTTTTCCAGTGAGGATACTCTTAACACAAAATAATTTGCAAACTGTCTCAGACAAACATCTAGGTTTTTCTATTAAACAGGCCTCTGATATTTTTAAATTTATGTGTATTTATATATGTGTGTTCATAATATGCATATATAAATTACAGTAGTATACATTATATATTTTATATCTTTATTGTATATAAATTAAATAGTTATAAAATACTGTACTATCTTAGGCATTGCTTCATAACATGTAAAGAATTCAAAAATTGATGAAGACACTAGTAAATTTAGAAATTCCTTGGGTGACCCAAGCTAGTAGTAGTCATAGGTCACCTTTGCAGTTTTGGGTCATTCTGTCAGTACCTCAGAATGCTTTAAAGTGGTTTTGGATGTGTCTCAGTAGGAACCACACTTCACATTCCCCTGCCACCTTAGTTCCTTCAGTAGCCATTCATATGGCTGTGTGCAAAACTGACACTAAAGACAGGTAATGAGAAGGTTAGGGAAGGAAGGAGAATCTGCTTCTGTTCATTGGGCATCATTGCTTGTGCTGATGGATAGGAAGTAAGAAGAAAATACACTTTTGGAGACACTTGTGAGTTTTTAAGGACACCAGTGAAGCCACTCTTCCTGCATTAAAGCACTTGCCTTTTCTTGAGAGCGATTTTAGCGCAGTATAATTCCACTTGCCTTAGTATCAACAGTAAATCCAACATTCTGCATTGTTAACACAGCAATTACACTTTCCAGTTGATAAAGCAGGCTGTCATCATCTGGAGCTCTGTGCCATCTGCAGGGCCAGCTGACAGCAGGGTCACCTGGGACCGGGGGGACCGAGCTCCGAGCGCCGCTCGCAGAGCACGTTCTGTCAAGCCATTCCCAGTGCCTTGTACTGAAAACACTTTCTGTCAATTAAAATACAACCATGAATTCGCATTCATTTAAGACAAGAAATGAATTATTCATACTTTGAGCGTTCCTTTTTCCAGACCCTTTGTCTCTTCTCATTGAGAATGGATAGAAGCAGCCTCAGCTCCCAAGTGAAACACAGCCTTGCACATAGTTATTCTTTTGCTATTCCTTTGCTATTCCTTATGGTAAATAAGATTTTTGAAATGATCTGTGTGATTTAGGAACAGAAACCACATCTGAATTGAAACAGGCACACAGAGCCTGGAACAGTTATATATTCTGGGTTATCATGCGCCTTGTCAAAAACAGATCTGGGAAATAATAATGCATCAAAAAAAAGTTATGCCCCACCTTGAATCCCTCCCCAGCTTGGCAATCTTCATGTCAGTAACCAAAAATTAACATGCTGAGAAGTTTTGAATCCTGCTATTAGACACTTTGACATTTCTGTATTTTCTGTATTTTTAATAACAGCAAGAAAAATTATCATCACAGATACTTCCCAGTAGGATAAATCAATTAGAAACTAAAAATACAAAATCAGATTCAGAATTTATCAACTGATGCCT
Source organism: Muscicapa striata striata (assembly GCA_030060385.1). NCBI lineage: Eukaryota > Metazoa > Chordata > Aves > Passeriformes > Muscicapidae > Muscicapa > Muscicapa striata. The sequence goes on from JAREIS010000134.1 coordinate 1,540,605, forward strand.
CTGTGGAACCCACACACTCTGCAGCATCAGCTGTCATTATGCATGTTCTGGTAAAGCAACTAGATTTCTATGCATATGCTTCAGCTGACAATATAGCTTCTTTTTTATGTCCTCCTATACAAGTTCTGCACAAGACTAAAAAAAATTATACTGAATAGCTTGCAGCTGGAAAATTCTCTGATGTGTGAAGAAAACATTGTTTAACCTTAGGTTGCCCGTAGTTCACAACAAAATTTATAATTCAGATTTTTTAAAAATGATGCTATGACTGCATCTCATCAGAGCAAGAAGAGAAATCTGTTATGACACTCTTGGGCAATGCCACTGGAGATTTATGCCTTATCTAAGGGCCATTACAGCATAGGAACCATCACCTTCTTAAACACTAAATACTGAATACTGCAATAAATTGATCTTGGAGCCATCAAAGTGCCTTAGAAATTTTAAGGTATAGGAGCAGTTATGGTTTGAACGATCTGTACTGAAGAAGTACAGTTTGTACTTATAAAATAGTTGTGCACAAGGATTCTTTTCCCCAGACTTTTTCCAACTGATTAACATCAACAAAACTATTCTTACTTTTCCAGCTTTACTGCAGACCATCTAATTATTTTATTCATCCCAATAAGTTCTGGGCTCTTCTAAAATCCTGCAAAACATCTCAACTCTGCATGTGCAGCTTAAACAAGTACCAGGAATTATCACTACAAATTAAGTGCTTGTGAAAGCAATATTTCAGAGACAGGAAGGCTGGAATTACATTACAGAAAGAGCTCTATACTGGGACAGGAAGAGTGCAATATCAAATTGAAGGGAATATAAAAGAAGTGGCAGAGGCTTACTTAGTAAAAATAAACCACCAAGAAGAAACCAAGCTATGGTAATAACAGTTTTGTCTGCATATTTGCAGCTTCATTAGGAGTTTAGTGAGCACAACAATATTGCTCATGATTTACAGTTTCCCCTAGGGAGCAGAAATTAAAGATTAGAGCATCATCATTCTCTCAGTGTCATTCACATGTGCAGATAATTCTCTTGGCTGAAGGGATAACTGTTACTGCAGAACTCACTCTGCAGTTTCATAGAAGGATGTCTGCTGACTTCTTGCACTCCATTCTGATTATCAATGAGTTGTCCTAAGAACAAATTTTTCAGCTCTAAGACTCCAAGGCCAAGAAACAGAGAAAATCTATCTCTTGCACACAACAGCCCTGTGAAACAGAGCTTGCACTGTTTTCAAGGAAGAATATTTCAACCTTTACAAAGCTCTGTGAATAAAGTTTCTGTGTAATGACTTAATTTCTTAGCATATGGATTTCCTTTCCTGGAATGCTACTGTGATTAAAGTTCCTTTAAAAAAAACCAAGAAAAAAGCACCACCCCCAAAAAAATTCAAGCAAACAAACCCACATTATATAAAACACTGAGCTGAGTCAAGGCAGGTTTAGATTAGCTACTATGACAATATTTTTTCCCAAAGGGTGGTTGGACACTGGAACAGGGTCACAGGGAAGAGCAGCAGCAAGTCTGGCAGAGCTGGAGAAGTTTTTGGACAACACTCAGGTGTATGATATGTTCCTGGGGGCTGTCCTGTGCAGGGCCAGGAGCTGCACTTCTATGATCTTTGCTGTTCCTTCCAGCTCAGGACTGGATTCATCTCACCACAGTCCCATTTCTCAGTCTGCCTTCTATCCTAGACTCAAATAATGACTTTTATAACCTTCTTTAAGCTAGCTGATGGCTGCAGCACACTCTGCCTGACATATCCATGGCTGGCTGCTCCTGGAGACAGCCTTAGGGAAACTGCAGGGTCCTCTGCTCCAAGCCCACAGTGGTACACCAAGAATAAAATGCTTTCATTTAAGCAGTTATTATCCCAGAAATCTTTCTGCTCAATGACTACCTTGAATACCAGAGGTGCTAGCCAAAATGCTTTGACCTGATGTTTTCACTCCAAGAAAAATTGTTCAAATCTGTAACGTAAGGGAAAAAACGACCACTGTAATGGATGAATGGATGATGATTATTCTTTGCTTTTTTTCCTTCTTTTTTTTTTTTATTAAAGGGTTTATAGAGAAGTGTGAGATGAGTACTTTAGAAAGCAGGGGGTGCAAAGGCCATCTAATGATGTTCCCAAATACTAACCTCTTGATTGCAGACTTACTCTGTGTATTAACAAGAGTTTCAACCAAAGGTAATATTCAGAAAGCATTCAGTGTGATAGAAAACAGTGAGTAAAATTTAGAGACCTCAATCTTCCAACATATTCAGTAATGGTGATATTTCCCATAATATTTGTTCCACCAGCACAGGACTTGCTTGCCCAATAAATAGCTTTTGTGTTCCTAATCTTTCTTTGGCACCATATTCAGACAAGCAAGAGTGCTCAGTTATTATAATGAGAGGACTTTAGTCTTTGGCAGAAAGGAATCATTATATTAAACATTTTCTCAATATCCAAATCAAGAGTAAGGTATACAAACAAGGCAAGTGTCAAAGCAGCATGAAATACCAATGAAATTCCTTAGAAGTTATTGATACCTGGTCTTTTACTGTGTAATTGAAAAAACTAAATTGTTCATTGACCATGACTGGTCCAGGCACAGATATATTAAGAATATCCACGTAAGTTAGGTTTGCTGAATTTTTATCACTGACAACTTGTAGTGAGGAGAGATTACTGAGGAAACTTAAAAAGAAGTGTGGAGATGCTCTGGAAAAATAGGAAGCCATTAGATATTTTCATAGATTACCTCTTAAATTGTAAATAAAATCTTCCCAATGCAGTACCACAGGAAAAATCACATTACAACCAGATCCACAAACTCCATTAATTAAGGCAGTCATTACTTTAAATTAGTAGTCTCTTTTCAGAGAGATAAATACTGAGATAATGGATGAAAACAGCCTTAAATTACACTGAAGGTTTTTTAATAGAGCTGTGATTCGCAATAGTAATTAAATTTTAAAGAAAAACACGCTACATTTTACAGCAACTAGATGGCACTGTCCAAATAAACTGCTCTGTTTGTGCTCATTTATCTGCTCATTAGACTGAGTTCTCTGTTTAAGCAGTTAGTTATATTTAGAATAACAACTGCCAATCTTCACAAGAAGAATTTAAAATAGGGTTTTTTTGTAAAAAGAGATCCTTTGCTAAAACAAAGCCTCAAACAAATTTTCTGATTTCAAATACTGACAGAAATTCAGCCTGATAAAAATCAATGGCAAAATTCCCAGGTGACTCAGACAAATATGGAGTTTGATTCACGATGCCAGCATTCATTAGTGGGATTATATAAGTTTCCCCAAACTTTGTCTTCTTTTAGTATCTCTCCCCACCATATTAGCACAAATAAATAATTATAATATAATATGCAGAGCAAGGAAATGATCAATATTTTCCACAGTACAGTGGAGTCTGATCATGTTCTCTCTCCAGCAGAAGTAGGCAAGGGTTCCAGGTACTTTACTGGCAGTAATTCCCTGTGTTATGGGAACTTATTGTTAGCAAGAGAGAAGACAACATAATGAATAAACCACCAGAGAGTCAATTTTCAAAAGCCTTCAGCAGTGATCTGTACAATGGGATGGGAATAAAGAAAAGCTGGCACTTCTGGAAGGCCTGAAGTTAGCTCATGTTAGAGGTATTTTTGAAGGATTTTCTGTTATTTTTCATGCTTTGCTTCTATTTTATTTACATATGCACTTATGTATCATTTAAATTATTGCCTAGTGAGTAATACAGCAGATATAAAGGAGAGCATTTGGTGCCTACACACAGGACTTGGGAGAGCATTCAAGAGCAGACAGTGCTCCTCAGAGGCAGCCTGGCTGGCTTGTTTTGTGTCCATCCTGTTAAACTGGGATTTTATACATCCTTTATTAGCTTCCAACTTATGTGCTTCAAACCACAAAATGCACATGAGAGAACCTGTCTCATGTCTTACAACTACTGACATGCTGAAAAAGTTGAACTCCAGTTTAAATATTAAACATTTTTAAAAAATCAGCACAAAGTCTATACAGGTAAATGATGGTCTCAATCCAGTCTGTGTTGCCTAACTTCATCTCCTGCCACAAGCCTGCTGCAGAGATGTACAAACCAGGTTCCCAGAACAAGAGGAAAACAGATGGGCTTGTTAACAGCCCTGACTTTCAGGCTTGTGAGAAACCCCTGCAGAAGCAGGGAAGTGCCCATTGCACATGGTCACTACCCCTGTAGGAGAACAGAGGGACAAATTGCACCTTATTCAGTGAGATGAAGCAAGCAGGGAAAAACATGCAAGGGGTTATACTGGTACTGTTATAATCATATGATAAATTAATTTGCTCCACAAATAGGTATTGGTCAATTTTGAGCAGACAGCCCTTGCTCATCATGATCCTGCACTGATCACTGCCAGTAACAAGCTCCCCAAAAACATGGGGGTGATTTTTCCAAAGAGGACACCAGGAATAATGCTATCCCCAGGTACATGTAGGTCCCTTGACTGAGGCAGTCATGCATTATTGATAGAGGTACAAATTCAGTTCCTTCCTGCATTTTGCTGGATTGTGTCCCACACTTTGCTTATCCTAGAAATGCCCTGAATGCAGGAATGAAGTGAGGTGCCCTGGCAAAATATCCTTTCAGAATCAATGCTTTGACTTTATGCTTGCTTACCTTCTCCAAACATACACAATATAGTTTAATGAGAAATGTTTCTCCTGTACAGAAGCCAAGATAGAGAAAAAAAATCAAATAAGTAATAAAATTACTGGGGCAGAGAATAAAAGCTGTGTCCTAGCTGGAGAGCACATCCTTGCAGGCAGGCTGCAAAGCTGCTCTTTTCTGGCTCCATCTGATTGCCTATTTAATTTTTTTGTACAGGATGGGACAGGTCTAACAGGAAGGTAGGGCACCCTCCCAGGCAGTGGAAGAACATGATTTCAAGTCTCCCACTTGTCAGGTAGTCACCTTCACCACCAGATTATAATAAAACAGAACAGCCCATTCCTCCAGCCTAACAAACACAGATCTTAGTTGTCTTTTCTTGCAGATGCAATGACATAAATTGTACCACATGTTATGAAACGTGTTTTCCACACCAGCTCTGGACACATACGTAGGTTGATTAAAATCTATTTTGAGTGACTGCTTTTGATTCCTTTTTCTTCACCCACAACAGACCTAGGGGTGGTGATAGGATTGGAAAAGAAATTAATTTATTCCCATGGACTCACTCACAGGACCAGTTGGGTCTGCTGAGGTCTCACAGGAGAGCAGTGAGCCAAGGACTCCAAGTGCAGTGAATACAACTTTATGTGAAAGAACAGGCACAAGCCTGTGAGCTAAAGAGTTCTGTCCACATAGAGGCTACACAAAGGCTCAAAGAAACAGCTTGCCCTCTACCAGACAAATCACATCACTCTGCTTTGGTTCACTAATCCTTTTACAAACCACATGCTTTCAGATGCAAACACAGTGAATGTTTTAGGGGAGCTTAGCTAGAAGTATCCATAAACCAAATACTTCAAAATATTTTGCAGATTGCAAAATTACTTGCATTTTGATTGACTAATCAACTTCCTGGGAAAGAGCCCTCTATATACTATGATTACTGTTTTGATTGGTATTCAGCTTTGCCAACCTCCTCTATTTTAGCAATTCCATACATTTCTTTTCATTAACAAAGACTCTGGAGCTTTTTCTTTTGTCGTGACTGCTGTGATTTTTTCTCCTTAAAAGTCAGTTTTAAAAAAATAAGTATTGTTCAAAATCAGTAAAACTTTTATGCGATTGTGTTTAAAATGAACCATGGTCATATTGAGACTGACAACTCTTGCAATATATTCACAGTTTGGAAAGCATCTGAAAGATTTTATTTAAGATGAGTGAATTTTCACTCCAAGCTTTCTTCTGCTTACAGCCTGATTCTGAAGCTCAGCTGAGGCTCTTTGGCTCAGCTTTTCTCAGAAAGAAAAGTGTGTTAATCTAGAAGAAGTGTTATTTTCAAATTACTTTCTCTCCTTGGAAAGCAGACAAAGTTAATGAAGGAGAAATTTCAGAGTTCCCCCCCTTCTTTTTTTGTGGGAAATACCGACAAACACAGGCAAATATATCAAAAACATGGATCACTATAAAAAATAAACATATAATCAAATATTCCTGTGTCACTTGTTTAAAATCCTACTTTAGATGCTTCATTTTCTGTACCACAGCCACACCACACAGTTGAGGTAGAAAGACAGCAGTTAGAAAGTTACATTCTAGGAGACAATTCAAAAGGGAAAATATACACATGTAAGGAAAAATCAATTAAATAAAAACTGGAAAAAATAGAAAAATGGTCCATTCTCAGCAATTTGAAATATTACACATGACACTGAACAAATTAGTCAGAATTAAAATGACATTTTTTTGCTTCAAAAGAGCTTTTATAAAACATCTCAACCATCTGTTGTCATTATGTGATCACTTAAGCTGTAGAAAACCCTTCCAGAATAGTTTTGTTACATGGAAGTGAACTCCTGGGTGGTATTTTAATTTTCAAAGAATATCGGGATTCTATCAGGAATGAAGTTGTCACTGAAATAATTTATGTTTGGTTTTTTTTTTGTTTGTTTTCTTTGCTTTTAGTTTCACTATTAACACTTCAGTCTTTTCCCTTCCTGAAACTGAGGAAAGTTTTCATAACATTTGCACAACAAGTCTGCAAAAGACTATGGCAAATTAAGTACAAAGAGCCTTTTTGGATGACACCAATAATGACATGGAACAAAGCAGCCAAGAAGGCAAACAGAACACTGATTGTGGAAGTGCAACTTGTGTGAACAAAATGACAGACTTGCATTTATTAACACTTTTCTACACTTGGAATTTTATCAGAATAGTTATCCCAGAATAACAGCTTTGACTGAGACCAAAATGACTACTCCAGAATAATTACCAAGAAGGTTTCTTCAACATTGCAACTAGTTTAGAATGATAAAGGATAAACACTATTAAAATTTATATTCTTTTTAATTCAGTGAATGCACTTGCACATCTCCCAGTGCATGATCCCCCATCCTACCACAGCCTAGTTCTATCCTAAAATGCACTATGGTCAGAGGTATGGACTCTGCAGAGCACAGGGTTAAAGCACTGCAGCCAAGCAGGTAAGAACAACACACCTGCGCCACAACAATTTATGGCATCATCTCCTGACAAAAACAAGGGATGGACAAGCAGGCAAAGGTTCCACAGTAAATGAATCTGACCCTTGAAAAGGCAGGTGAGGAGTCCAGAGTAGAAGAAATTTGGGGTTTGCCTGTCTAATCTGGAAATTCTGACTTGTTATCACAGAGGCAAACAAAGCACATTGAAATGGCCCTTGGGGAATGTCACCTGAGTGAGGACTCATTAGCTCTGTCACAACTTGCCTGCAGCTCGTGAGCCTGTTCCCAGAGAGGTGTCCAGACAGGGATCTGGGATTCCATAATTGATGGCAGAAACAGTAAGAGGAGGAAGGGAAAATTTCATCAACAAATTTCAGAATATGCTTAATATGTTTAATTTAAAATTTCAAAATTCTTTAAGCAGAAATATAAGCCTATTTAATAGATTTACAGAACCAGCAGAGCTTCTCTCATGTCCTCACTGAGGTCTTGACCTATTTTTAATATAAATATTCATGTTCCAGTCTAGTGGTAATAGGCAGGCAGGTTATTTCAGGCTTCAAGGCCAGGCTGAATTTGTCTGGGGCACTGGTGAAAGCCAGCTGGCAATCTCCCTTGTCTATTGTTGTGCTTCCCTTTGCAGTTCCCCTTTACAGAGGGGGATTAAAAAAAAATAGTCTGATCAAGTATTTTGCCGTTGCTTCCCTCCAAAGCAGTGAATTAGATAAGAATTGATCTCAGTGCCACTGGGACAGACCAACACTATCACCCAGCAGTGTCCTGAGTAACTGGGGTCACTGCTGCTTAAAACAGAAATAAACACAGGCAAAGCATGCATAAGTGCTTGAGCATCTCTCTGATTTTGTGTGCCCATTTGTTTGGTTCACACATGAGGCTGTTCTTGCTCAGAAAATTTTCCCCAGGTGGAACCTAGGCATTTTAGGGGTGCAGCCTTGGAGAGGTGTGAAGCACTGTGCAGTTGGGGTAGAAAAACAGAAACAAATCTCCCAGCAACAAAAGTGGAAACAATCTGCAGTTATGTCAGGCCAAAATTCAAAATGGAAAAGCAGCAAGAGATACTTTATTTTTGTAGTCTCTATGGAAATAATTAAACACTGCCATAGAAAATACATTCTCAGAAAAGCAGCCAAAACATTGGAAAACTAAAAAGCTCATAAGAAAACCTTTATCTGATAAAGCGTAGCTATGAAAAGTAGTTTAAAAATTTATGACTAAGAGAAGTCAAAGTATTTTGGAAGAGTCTGGTGTATTCTGTTTAGAGGGAAAGCGCATGATTGTGACCAGTGCAGTAAAGATTCACATTTTATCCCATTTTTCCCTTCTCACATCCACTTAACTACATTGCAGTTCCCTTTAAAGGTAAACTTCTATTCAAGTCCAACTACATTTTTGCTGCCTTTTACTGTTACTTTTCATTTCTACTCCAAGAGTGGCAAGGCATCAACCACAAACAGAATTCTATTGTGCAAGGCACCACAGACAGAAGAGCAGGCAATATTTAAGTGCTCCCAGTAAAAGCATAAGGGAGGAATAGGATGGAAAGAAAGGAACCCAGAGCAACAAATACAATGAAAAATGACACATACAAGATTAGAGTTTGCTAAGGGCTAGATTTGGCCGAGAGGTATGATAGTCATGGGAAATAAATACGACTGGGTAGAAATGGGAGAAGGAAACACAAAGTGAAGCCAAGGTGAATGTTCAACTCCTGGCAATTCTTCAGCTCATAAACATATGGGCTGTAAAACTGCAAATAGTGACTATAAAGTTTGATTGCATACAGAAGCTAAATCTCAGTTGATGCAGAGTTCACATTAATCTCACCTCACACCACATCTATGTAAGCCCACCTCTGCCAAGCTGCTACTGCCAGAGTCTGCTGATGTGTCTATTCACAGCATCTATGATTGCCTGGTGAATTTATTCAAACTGGGAATCCTTGAGAAACAATTTAAACATCAATATAACAATTATTTTTTGCTAGAGCTTTCACAATTTTTCCCTTATGAAGACTGTTTTCTTATCTGAAGTGAACTGCCTGCCTCTCACTGTTACAGCTGTAGAGCTGTAAACAGATTATAGCCTGTACTACTAAATACAGACAAAGAAGCATTTGCACCTAAATTCTGAAAGCTCAAACATTGTTTTGCTGTCTTTGCTGAGAAAAATACAAAATAAAATAAAGAATGAAAATTAAAAACCCTACACACACACAGGGGCTAGAGAATGGAAATGGTGATTAAAGTATTTTCTATGCCAATTTTAAAGCTTGAATGAGAATGGTAAAAAAGTCTTCCTGCAATCAACCTGCTATTCTGCAGCTCTCTGTGGAGGGACTGGAATAATCCAACTAGTTTCACATCTGTGAGCAAGACCTGTTTGCCTGCATTAGCCTTTCCTCAGAAGTAACAGTTATCAGACGAGTCAGGAAAAAGTCATCTAAGGACATAAGTTCTGCTCTGCCTACTTGGTACATAAATTATTCTTTGTTTGGTGCTTCCTATTTCAATGGAATGCCACCTATATGAAGTTACTGTCCAGCTTTTCAAAGGAGGGAAGTTCTACAACTTATCAGGATTAGCTGCTTTTCAAACACAGGCACAAAAATAAGTAAGAGGAAAAGGCCAGGTCATTCTCATGCAGAGCACACTAAAGCTGGAATATAGATCAAGAAAGCAAAGTAGCAAGCTACTTTTCGAACCAAAGAAATAATTTGAGAGACCAGATTTGCAACAGCTAACTCTGAAGCTTACTGATCTTACTTTTAATAAAGTAGACTTGCCCAGGGTTACCTTATTAAGGTGCACAAAGTCGGCTGAACCCTTCAGTTACTATTTTGCTTTTTGCTTTGGTGTTGGATTGTTTTGTTTGATTTGGGTTTTATTGCTGCTGTTATTTTTACATATGCATTATTCAAGTACCATTAAAACACCAAAGATATATATCCATGTTGAAATCCTCTAAGACTACAACTGCAAAAAGCCAATTTCTTCACAATCAAAAGCATGAACAAATGGTGTTCCAAATGCCTCAGCTGAATCTGACTTAATCAAAAAACTCACTCAGTAAAAGCCCTATGTAATAGAGTTCGAGGTTATCAATTAATTTCACAGTGAGACTCAGTAGAAAAATTACACTTGAACCAGAAAAGGAAGAATAATTTTCCAGTGAGCCGCATAGAACAGCAAATATCCAGAGCAGATATCCAAGCATGACCAAGTGATATTTGCTATTATAATCCCATCTCCTTAGAGACAGTCCCAATAGAGCAGAAAATAACTTATTCCAAGTTAATCTTATTTAGGCAACACAGGTTAAAGTTAACTAATAATTAATCTCCCAAGAACCTTCCTCCTTCTACTCCATGAATTGATAATCCATCATCATTTATGATTTTTCACTTGAACAAATTAAAAGCTTATTACAAACCAGGGGGAAATACTTCATGTCAGATTTTTCCAAGACTGTATGACTGAAAATGTTGATTATGAAGTTAAACTTCTCATTCTACTTTTCAGTTTTGCAATTTTTTTGAGTTTTTTTTGCTGATGATTTTATAAAAGTTTAAAATCTGCCACTTTAAAGTTTGTCATGATCTTGCCTTGCCACAGACAATTACTTAGTGTTTAAAAGTTGATACTAATAATTATGATAGATTAAATTCAAATTAATTGTTTTGTTTTTTAAACAGTATTACTACTGATTATATCTATTTTTAGATGCTCTGGTGTTCACCCCAAAGCTGTGCTTAAAATCATTTTGTCTTGATGAACATCTGCTGTTACTTTTTTATATATTCATTTTGCAAATTGCAAAGCCTTATACACATGGGCAGCTTTTGTCCTCAAACAGAGGAAAAGCAAAGGCCACATCCAGCCCCACAAAGCCTTTTCATTTACATCAGAAGGCACAGTTGTAGAGTGCTTTATTGTCAAAAAAACCAGAGCAAAGCAAAATAAAGAACAAAAACACCACATATTGACCAGAAACACCAACCAAAGCACCCCAAAACTGACTGGAAACTGTCTACCCAGGACAAACACATAATTAGTCTTCAAATTCAAAGGTGGAAAATACACCCCTGCATTGAAGTAAGATCTCTTTTCATCAGTGAATTAGGTCCTAGAAAAAAAAAGTCTATAGACTATAATCCCCTTTATTTTTCTTTTCAAATTCTTTATATAGATTTGACTCATTTTCCCAATATGTTTCCAAAACACTTTCTCCTGAATTGTTGGAAGGGATACAATTTGGAAACCATTTGTTCAGCTCAGCTGTGCAAATCTATTGTATTTCATTAGTTATTTTCAGCAGTAAAACTATTCTGTGTTTTTCTTCATAACTCCAGATAAGAGGCTGGGAAGTGTTTGGCAAAGAATATTTGTCAAGATGATGACAAGCATAGCATGATCTTTTTCCTCCTCCCAACTCTTGAGCATTAAGCTTTCATCTGATATCACAGATAATGAAAATCCTAAGTGTATTTCCCATTCACTTCCAAAGGAACAACTTCATTTGCTAAAACATTGTGAGCTATCAAGTTTAACTCATCAGAAGGTACATCCTGACACTTTCCAGATGACTGTAGTAATCTGACACTAGGAAACCTGAGATGGTAAATGTGACATTCTACTTCTTCAGAAACTGTTTGGAAAATTCAGAGTTAAAGACAAAAAAGATACCTGTGTCAAAACAGCTATTAAAAGCAGGATAACATCGCAGTAGCTTTGAAAATTATTTCAGTGGGTTACAACTTTCTGTAATTATAAAGCTGCAAACTTTTCCCTTACAGCATTGAGAGACTACTCTCCAACAGCCACAGGCTGCATTGTGGAAGAGGTAAGAAGAAACTCAGAGGTGACTTTGCTGCTGCCATCACAGTGCACATCTGCATTTACTGTTCCAGCAGAACTCAGAACAGCTGACATCTAACCTGTAGGCTATAAACTATAAACACCATCCCACACTCACAGCAGGCCCAGTTTTCTATGCCCCATGGAATACAAATGGCATCACACCCTATTCCTGAATGACTGATGGAAGAGAAAGCCAACAATAAAAAAAAAACAGACCAAAATTCACCACAAAAAAACCTCATGCCACAAGACAGGTAGAAAGATACAGTTTTTTCTTTGTTCTTTAAAGAAGTTAATTGTAGACGACCAACAATAGCAGTCACAAACTTCTCTATATTTTTTCATGGAGAAAAATTTCAGAGACTTTTGATCTCTTGTTGTATTGGTCACAGAGAATGAAGGCAGGAAGACTTAAGCCTTAAACTTCCATGTTTTAACACTCACTCTGAGAAGGTTCTCTTGGAATGGTTCTGTGTTTGGGCTCTTAGTACAGCCTACCAAAATCAGGAGATTAGAGCAGAAATAATTTCACTGCCTCCTGAAAAGGTATATTTCCAGGCCTGCTTTAAATACAAATACTGAAAAAGTGAAACTAGTAAGTTTGTCACATTTTTCTGTGCTTTCAGCTGTTGTTTCCAAGGAAATGTAAAACTGTCCAGGTAAATAATTATAAGCTCTCGCTCAGAGCTACCAAAATGCAACAAGGGAGAATGAGCAATGGCAGAATAAAAGTAGCTTGTTTCATAGAATCACAGAGTATTCTGGGTGGGAGACAAGCCTCACCAAGAGACAAAAGAAGGAGAACAGGAGGAGAGAGGTGGAAGAACAGATGACTGAACCCAACAGCTGAGAAGGCAAAGGAAATGACTTAATGTGAAAAATATGGCCGGCTCAGAGGCAAAACAATAAGACTGATCCCAAACAGCAATTGTATGACCATTTCTATCTTCCAAGAGTTCCACAAATTTGCTGAAGGGAGGCAGGAGAATATTGGCAAACCCTCTATTTTAAGATGGAGTGCTGAGACATCCAATACTGCCTGTTGTATATGGAGGTCCACTTGTTGAGTGTTTTCTTTTTCATGTTTAACTTTTCCATTCATAATGTGCTTGTTTTAAAATAGTCTCTGTAACTAGAAAACTTAATAAAAGCTGAGCCCTAATATCTGTGTCATATGCTTGGAAAAAAGATCCATTTTCCCCACAGCAGAGACATTACTGCCCTCAACTCGAGCAGCACAAAGAGGTACACCACTCCCTTTAATTCCTAAGGAGAATCAGAATTAGAGGCTTGACCACTACCTCAAAAAGATTTTTTTTTTTGCCCCCTTAGTATTCTGGCTTATACCTATTTACCTTACAATTCTACCAGACTGAGAGCCAGCTGGCTCTGGACATGTCTGAAGCAGAAAAAATTCTGTAGTAGCTTCCTATTATCTCAGAGTGATTACTCACATAAGTTTTGGCCCTAGTACTTTACTCATCTTTGATAGTATTCTTCCACCTAATTATTTTGCACTCATTTTCCAGTTTTCATGGATGTGGTCTGTTTGTCCTTGTAGTGACAGAGCGATATCAAAGAGTTAACTCTCACTGCCAGGATTTAAGATTTAAAATAATGAGATGTGTAGGAGGGAGATGAAAAGAAAGGGAGTCTGGAACAGCAATATGACAAATGCTTTAGAACATCTTAGTGCAATTGATACTTTAAAATTATTAAAAATAGATAACACAACAACTTATTTGCAATGCTACTTTTTATAGGTATGCACAAAAATGGAAGCTTGTGGTTTGATTTTATGACTTATTTATTGAGTCACAGAGCCCCTCTAATAAGTACTTTAGAACAAGCTAAAAGAACAAAGTAAATGAGTATTCACATATGGTAATTATGCAAGTTGGCTCTTTGTGCTATTATCTCCTACACAAAGATGAAGCAGAGATGGTGAAAATTTCTGTTAAGAATGGAAAACATTGACAAAGTGGCAAAATGTTGAAATTTCTGCATGCTGAGTATCACATCTTGGTGCCAACAATGTCACATCCCCATAGTCTCTTGACAGGGCATTAGCAGCACAGGAGCAGCATTCCCCATTCAAGTGGGGCAATGTGGTGGATCAAATTACTCTGAGGTAAGAGATTTGAAAGGGATATTTTTAGGGTTTGTTGTTTCTTTTTTTTCCCCCTGTTCCTGTCTTTCTCAGAGAAGTTGAAAACAGAGCTCAGCAAGAAATGTACAAACCTACCAACCTGCTGAAAATGGACACAAAGCCACAGGCTGAGTCAGAACTGTGTTTGCAGTGTTACTTTTTCAGCTTGTGGGTCTTGCAGAGTAAACAGCAATAATTTTATTGGCATGACAAAGGCACAAGTCATTACAGGGCTAAAGAAAAAAAAAAGACAAGACTGCAGTGCTTCATCTTACAAGTAGTACAGATTGTTTCATTTGCTATCTAAATAGCATAAAAATTACATACAGTAATAATATAATAATCCATCATTTACAGCCTCCTGACTGGGGCTGGCATTCCCACCCCCTTGCCATGGCATTAGAGCAATAGATTTAAAGGTGAGTTTCAGACTGAAACACAGGACTATAAGTAATGCTCAATACAGGAAAGATGGTATAAATTAGAGAATGCACAACAGAAATTCCAGGGCAAAAGAAAATTGAACCTCCATGTTATAAATAGATATTACTTGGCTGACAGAGTTGCTCTTACTAAATGGGGCTAAAATCCAGAGCTGTGATAGAAAGCTTCTTAATTGAAAGGTTGACATGAGTCAAGCTAATACATTACACATTTATACAGAGCATCCTTCACAGGAAGAGGAGATGAATATCACTGCAGAATCCTTGTCTGGAGCCCAAAGGGTTATAAGAAAACACTTTCTACTGGCAGGCAAAGCAGCACCTCCTCATACATGCAGGGGTCCTAAGTTTAAGAATGACTGGAAATAGCAGAGCAGAACATCGGTGAGACAAACACCCAAGGAAACAAGCTCTGGACACTGACAGGTATCATGAGATCATAGTTTTACCTAACTCTACAACCTCAGCCCTTCAGCTTCCTCCCTTTTACCACCTCATCACTTTTTCCTGATATGCACAGGATTTTCAGCAGAAGTCCCTAAGGGTATGGGGTAAAGCAATTCCTGGCACGAAACAAAAATGAAGTATCTTATTTCATTACTCACTTTAATAAGACCAAAATTCCACTTGGTTTAATAAAAATTAATAAAAAAACTTATCAAATAAGTCCCAATTGAAACTCTGTGGTGATTGAGTTTAATGCTAGAGTAATCATTGCATAAGCTACTCTTGTGCAAAATTGCCAGCTATTTTAGACATGATCCAAATTTTATTGGGAGCTGTCATTTTTTACTTCAGCAGTTTCCACAATAAAACCCAAATTATGATTTTTTTTATAAGTAGTTAAATTATTATACTTGAGTACAAGGTGGTTTCATTTCTTTTAGATTAAATTTTATTAATGTAAATGAAGACCAGCTGTGTTGCTTACACCAGAATCATTAGGGAACATAACATTACTTAGGAGGAAGAGAACACAAAGAACAACTTTGTGTTGTGAAGTTTTGGCCTTTAGACCAGAAATATATCAAGCTGATAAAACCCAGTTTTGAGAGTTAAATTTTAGAGGAAGAACAAATGTCCAATGAGAAAGTTTTTTGGGGCATTACAGAGCTGTCACACCCCAAAAGTTGGCAGCTCAAGTCTCTCAGTAGAAAGGTGCTGCTGCAGGAGGAGTGGGGGGAGGATCTCTTTGGTGGAACAGCTACAAGTTCTTCCACAGACAAATGCACACATGCTGTCATCTCTGATGAAATGAGGAGATTATGGTGAGACAAGTAGGAGAAACAAAGCAATCCCCTATTCCCCTCTGCATTGCTTCTCCTCATTTGGAAAGTTTCAGACTTGCTCCATTTTAGATCTTTACAACCTGGCCACCACCAGCTGTTTGGCATTCTAGCTCCCTGTATCTCACACAGCTGATAAACTTTATAGGTTTTTCTCCAGCTTTATTGCAAATGGTGCTAGTGATGAGATATGAGTGCCCTTACACTGCAGTAATTTGCAGACAGAGAGTCAAGAAAAGGGTTACTGACATGGATCTGAGCAACTCCATCCCAAGAGGAAATGCAATCAGTGCAATTCCATTTCCTAAGCTTAATTAGATTAATTTTGTGTTTAGTAAGAATATTTTAAAAGTGCACCTGTTTGATTCTCACCAACAATCCCCAGCAAAACCATAGGTACATTAAATACATACATTGTGATATCACAAAGGTAAAGTTCTGGGGTTTTTTCCACCCCCCCAACACACTTGAAGACACCTTTATTTAGCCCATCAGTTGTTTTAGCACTCCTGTCATGCACATTTAGATGCATATGGGTATCCAGGTGAAGAGGAAAGGACACAGGCAGAGAGCTCAGGCTAACTGCAATATTAAAAAATATCCAAACCCAAGCCAAATCACAAACACTAATGCTACTTATAAATGATAAGTAGCAACAGTAAGGTGAAGTATCCTTTAGAATCAGAGCTGTGAATGCTGCAGTTACCTAGGCAACATCTGCTGCTCCTTCTATTTAGCATTTCATCCATGTACAGGGACAGGAAAAAGAAATGAGTTTTCAGAAATTATTCAGGTCCCATTAATTAAAGCCATAATATAAGTGTGACTACATGTCTATGAGTAAGGTGCTGTCATACAGGGTAAATGCCAGATTTTATACATGAAAATCTGATTTTAAAAACCTAAAAGAACATTTCATGCATTAAGAATGACAAAAAGTTAAAACTAATGTCTGAAATTAATGTCTGGGCCAAAATAGGCATCACAATTATTTCAATACAGTGAATAAAATTTTAATGATTTATGCCTTGTATGTCTAAATCTAGTTAGTGTATGATTTTTATTCATGTCAGCATTTTAGATTTCTCTGAAGACAAAGAAAACTCAAAACAAGAAATAAAATTCCTGTATCACAAAAGCCTGTTAAGAGCATTGAGGAGCTTGTCAAATTGATGGGGACTACTCAGCTTAAAAATCCAATGGAGCTTGCAATGAAATATTTCAGAGTTAATGGAAGAGTTAAATCAATCACCTCTTATAACTTGTGTAATGGAGTACTCCAGGCAGAGAAATAACATGATTGAATTTGGTTCCTTCAACACTAATATTTACTACTGTTAAAATCCTTCACCCTAAAAAGAAAATCCTCAAAGGCAAATTTGTATCCAGGAAGATAAATTGCTGCATTAACTGAAATTCACTACTTTGCTCTTGATGCAAAATGAAAATAGCAGTTATCAAATTGGAGAAAAGAACAAAATGACATTTCTGAGACATTAATCTTTACAAGATGTTAAATTACTTGTAAAAATCTCAAGAAAAACAAAGGAATTAGTCAGACTATCATTTTCTCAAGAAATGAGAGTGACTGAGCTAATTGGATCATGTAACATACCGAGGACATAATTCCTGAGGAAGTTTGGTGAGTTAGTCAGTGAGGTTCAGTAAGGACAGCTGACTTGCTGTAGATAAGCAACAAAAATCAGAAGGTTTTTGTCACCTGTTAATTTTGCCTTTTTTTATTTGCAACCTGGTCTTAAGCAACAGCCTGTGACCCTGAAGAGACTATGAATTGAACAGTGTATAGGCTTTTGGAGCCAGGTGAGAGAAAGGTTTGACTACATAAACTTCCAGAAAAATCACCCTAGTTATGTGGA
This sequence comes from Muscicapa striata striata, assembly GCA_030060385.1. NCBI lineage: Eukaryota > Metazoa > Chordata > Aves > Passeriformes > Muscicapidae > Muscicapa > Muscicapa striata. Next base: position 1,558,380 of record JAREIS010000134.1, read on the forward strand.
AAATGGAAGCAGATAATTCCTCTGACACTAAGAATGGATAAATCTTGTCTCATACTTATATTGGTCATATCAACCTATTTGAATGATCACTGGCACTTAAGCTAAACCCCAGATAATCAATTTCATTGTCTAAACCTTAATTATTTAGAACATTCCAATTTAAGCCTATTAAAATTTTCACCCAGTCACTAGAACCAGTTTTATTTTGCAATTACAAAGAGATGACTCACCTATCCTTTTAACTCTTTGAGAAGCTATGTAGTTTTATGTAGTTTGTTACTACCCAAATGCCCATTATAGTTTTGAAACTGGCTTGTAACCATTTTCCAGGAGTCCTGTCCCAGTTTGCTGAATGTTGAATCACTTTTTGCCCTTTTTTTTTTTTTTTCTTTTTTGATTGCTTGGGGTAGCCTTTTCTCACCAGGTCTGTTTTTTTTTACTTGAGACCTTTTGTTAAGAATTCTCTAAATGCTGTCACCCCTAGCCACAGCAGTGAGCTCTGTGTGAGAAGAAACTGGTGGCTTTAACAGTGGACTGAAGGGTAGAGGTCAAGAGGAACAATTTTCCCAAGTGACCAAAATCCTGTGTAGAAGGACACCTGAGCCAGATGGTGAAGGTGTCACAGCTGACAGCACAACCACCCCTCCCAGGCACAGCTGTGTTTCAAGACAGATGTTTGGTGCCTTTCCTAAATTTCCTTGCTACTCTGCTTTGTCCCCCCCCAGCCTTCAAAAGTTCTGTCATGTCAGCCTCCATGGTGATTTCCAGAAAACTTAGTGCTCCAACTCAGAAAATTTGTTAATATTTCAGAGACACAAATTACTTCTATGCTGACCAAATGCCAGCTCTCAAATTGCAGCTGCATCTAAAATGCTTTGTGCTTACACAGAAAATTCTTGGGCCCTTGAGAATAAAGCAGGCAGCCCCCAGGACCAGCCAGGCATAGTTCTCATTACAAGGCAGTGTGGCCATTAAATAAAATTGTAATTGTCACAGCAGACAAGTGGTATCAGTCTCCAGTTAGAGATGAAAATGTGTATGAGCAAGGTGGGATATTTACAAATCACATAAAACCCACATTCTGACCTTTGCATTTTAAACTCACCCAGAGCAATAATTTACTGGATGTATTTTCTTTCTAGAAGTGTTTAAGATTTATAGTTTTCAGGGGAAAGAAACTACTTTCAAAGGTATCTAAACAGCTTTATTAACTAAAAATTAAGGGTGCCAAGTGATTTTTAGTACTGTTCCAGTATAGCAAGTTAAGCAATATGTGAGTAGAAACACATTTCCCTCTCTGAACTCTGGTCTCTTTAAGCAACAGCTGACATTTTTACTGCCTACATCCCCCCACCCACAGAAATAAGCCTCTGTACAATAAACTCCCAAGTCCTGCTGGTTCCCACAGTGCCATCAGCCCACTTTATAGTAATTACCTGTCATTACACCTGAAGTCCCACTGATTTCCACTTTAACCACTGCAGAAGATCTACAGGAGGCTCACCTCCACATCTCTGCAGTGAGGAGCTGCAGCAGATGCTTAAGCAAAACCAGCTGGGTCTGCTATGCAAAGCACAAAAGCAGTAAGCTGAGACCCCAAAGCACCTCATTTTATCTCTCAGCACTGCCATACAACCCCAGCTGATCTGTCTGCACAGTTACACCCAATGCAAACAGAATTACTTGCTGGCATCCTCTTTGGCTACCAACACCTGCAGAGAGTGTAGGTAAAGTTGTGCAAATCTCTGCATACATTCATGTTTTCATGTGTTTGGTTCTTACTGAAAAACCTGTATTGTGAATACATTTAAGCTTTTACCAAACCATGACTGCATTTAATGACAGAATTAAAATGGGTCTAAGCAAACAACAAGGTCTTTTGTACTGATGTGCAGATAGAAATTAATTGTAGGCAAACCACCCCTCTGTCAGAGTCAGTTCTGTCTCTCCACAGCATTTCAGGGATCATGCTACTGCTCATGGCTGTACCTCCTCCTCTTTGTACCACTTAATATCTCAGACAGGTTCTGCTTTGGCCACCTGCAAGTACCACCCACAGGTGTCCCAAATGAAACACGGCTAACAAACATCAGAATCCAACCAGAAACACCTGATTTTATATTGGCAGGGCCCATACTGACATAAACCAGACCTACAGAAAGCAATCATGCCTTATTGAGCACAGCTGACTTACAGGTAGAGCTCCCCTTCCTTCCTCCCCCACCCACCAAAAACCTTTGATTCCAGTTCTTCACTGCTCTTTTGCAATTTAGTTCTTGTGAAGAATTGTGAGAGGAGTCATACTCCTCATGAAAACTTGGTATGTTTTGGCTAACAACTTGATACTTCACACTGCCACATTCCAAGAAAGCCTGTTGTTATTCCCAGCCTGGACTGTTTGCAATGAGAGTCAAAGGAATTACAAAATCAAGCAAGTTTGACAGAACTCTTAACAGAAAACCACACTCTAAGTCAGCTATGGAGCCTCAAATCCCCCAAATCATTTAAGTGTCATGCAATTGTTTCTGTCCTGCTTCTCTAGGAAGGCATTTGCTTCAGGTGTGTTCTTACAACTTGTTTTTCTTTCACAAGACATGAAGTGATTTGTCTGCTCAAACTCACCATAAGGTGGTTCAGCAAAACTCAGGGTTTACACTTACAATTAAGTGAGAAAAAGCATAACAAAAACTTCTGTTTTATATTTGGTTACATTCAAATGCTTTATGCCTTAACAGCACCATAACATTTACCTACACATTTATTTAAAAATCTGCTAGCTAAAACACAGATAAAAACAACATATTGCACTTGTGAAAGCCCAAAGGTTAACACAAACTTAATGGAATTCTTAGTCAAGCATTCACTTCCCTAGCACTGAACACACAGCCCAACCCACCAGAAAAAGCACAATCTTTTCAACTGCTGCAGAAATAACTGTTCTTTAAAACATTTACTTCAGTTCTTATGCAAGTACAGCACTCTTTGAAGTGAAATAAAGTATTACAAAACACAGGCTAAATCAAGATCACAGAATCAGAAAAATCTTCAGTATTTTTATCTCTTTCTGCACCACAGAAGATAAAGCCTACATCAGAAGTCTTCTTCAACAACCTCTCTGACAAAAAGCAGAAACACTTTGTACATGAGGAAAAGCATTAACCTCTTTAGATTTGATAAAAGATGGAAAAAAAGAACACAAACATCCAGCTCTTACCTATCAGGGAACTGAAGCCACAGGATTTTGCTCCATGCCTTGAGCAGGCAGAGCTCCAAACTTGTGCTCAATAGTGCAAACCAGCACCTGCTCCTCAGTCTTCCTTTTCCAATCTCCACTACCAGGTACTTCCCCACCACACATCCCTTCTCCCCAGCCCCAGAAAACCTCTCTGCCTACTGCTTTCAGCTGTCATTAACACAGATCAGGCATGATCACCAAAGCCTGAGCAGCTCCTCAGGCAGCAGGCTGCCCCTGCAGAGATCCCTGTGAGCTCTCACACCTTGAATCCATTTACCCCAGTAAATAATTCTGCTGAGAGGCAACAAGAAGTAGTAGACCCTAGCTCTTATATTTCCCCCTTGAAATTTGTGATGTGAAAGGGACTTTTTCAACTTTCTATGATTATCTGTAGTCAAACATATAAACAGAAAGACTGTACCTAAATCACATGTGCCTAAACCTTTAAATATGCTGCACTTTAGGTAGGCACCATGTCCAGGCCTGGTCACTCTGGAGCTGATTTAAGCTGCACTTTTCTGGGTGTTGATGAGGCTTCTTTCCAAACCTAGCTGCAAATTCCTCTAGTCCTTATTACTCCCACTCAGGGATTGCTGAGTAGGATTGTTTCTAAACATTTTCACATCACAGAACATCATCTGTGGGCTTTTACCTCATCTTGTGGAGCCTGTGAAGCACCATCCTGTGCTGCCCTGTGGTGACATTGCAGGTAACAGGAACACAGCTACTGGCAGCCTTTGCCATTTCCCTGCTTCAGGTTTGAAGGGAACTGGGGCCAGAAAGGTTCATAAGGAGATTGACTGGTTCCTTTGCAGTCCCAGATTTCTTTGAAATTGTTTAGAAGAAGTCAGAATATTTAATTGAACCCACAAAATTGTTTTTTCTAGTTTTTTTTTGTTTGTTTGGGGTTTTTTTGGTTTGTTTTTTTTTTTTTTTTGTTTGTTTGTTTGTTTGTTTGTGGGTTGGTTTTTTTGTTTGTTTGTTTGTTTGTTTTGTTTTTGGGTTTTTTTTTGTTTTGTTTGTTTTTTTATGTTTTATGGGGTTTTTTTTTGTTTTTTTTGTTAAAACATATTTTTTAGAATGGCCTGAGCACATCATGCAGTGAGTTTACCTGTTCCTGGATGTGCTAGAAACACTGAAGTCTAAAAAGTGATGTCTGTTCTCCCATTTGAGTTGTTTGATCTCTGCACTCTTAAATACATGTCCTGAACTTGTCATTAAAAACCACATAATTGTGTCTGTTGTATAACCCTGCAAAGGCACTCAGAAACACCATATTCCAGAAGCATTCCTCCCTTCTGTAAACATGAACATCTAACATTTCTGCTAGATGCTGAACTTTGCATCAGATTGCATTTAAAACACATCTCAGCTCAATAGGCTCAGCTTAGCTCTGTGATTCACCTCTCAGCATAACTTAACAACAAAAAGCTGTAAAAGACTTCATATACCTTTGTCATATTTTTAAAATAAAACCCAGGGTTGTTCCAGGAGTGGTTTTTACAGCTTCATTGGAAATACTGCTGGTTTATGACTTTTGTGGATCTGCCAGTTCATACACCATTTCTCCTAGGTTTTGCTCTTACTGTGCTGTATATTTTTGGTTGGTTGTTTGTTTGGATTTGTTGTTTTGGTTTAGTTTCTTTGAAGTAACACAGTGAAGTCCCTGGATTCTTAGAAATTGCTTTGAGAAACATTACTGAATAGCATCTCTAGCTGTGTTTACAGTCCATAAGAGAAAGCCTCTTTATCAGAATGTTCTCTCATAGAAAGCTCATGGGTGTATTAGGATGTGGTAAAATCCATAAATGAGAGGCATCTATAAACTCCTACACTGAAATATTCAGCAGCTTAGAGCTGCTACCTCTTGAAGTGTCACTTAGGGCTGAAATTATACTGGCAAGTCCTACAAGCACTTTATTAAAGGACTTTTTAGCCAAAGATGATTTTGGCTCCATGACAAAGGAAAACTACTCAATGCACAAGGATAGAGCTTAATTTTTGTGCCTAGCACACTGATCAGAAGTTACCCACCCTCCAGCAAGGATCACACAAGCATGGTGGGATCAGGCTGCCTTGAGGGAGGTTAGACCCTGGCACCATAAATAAGCCAGGGCAGCTTCTCCTGGCACAACAACGTGCTCTGGCACCAAACCCTGGTGAGACATTTTGGGAGACTGTCTCTCAGCTGTGAACAGCAGCTACTAGGCTGATCAGAGACTGAATTAAGGGTTGATGTTTCCTCTGCTTGGAGAATCGCTTGGGAATGTGTAACAGATGATGTCTGATATAAGGTGCCAAATGCTTCTGTAAATTGCCATATTTCCCCATCTTTGATAGGTTTTAGTGATAAGAAATGTAGTGCTAATTGGTCTACATTACAGATACACCCACAGAAAAGTTGATAATTCCTTGGTGCCCAGGTCAGAGCCAGAATGTGACTAACTTTTATGCCCTCAGCCCTGCTCAAGATGATGGAAAGAAGACATGTCTCCCCTTCCAGCCTGGAAAGGTGTAAGCAGCAAGCAGGACAGCACCATTTAGAGAATTTCCTCACTAACAGGCAAGACTTTCTGTGCCCTTCAGAGAAACAAACACTGCAACGGGCTAGACCCTCAAGGAATTAGTGTGGAAAACAGAATAAAACCAACAGAATACCTCTTCTGCAAATCCAAAAGCACTCAAGGGACTGTTTGAAGGAGAAGCAGCAAAACCAATTTCACACTATGGGGAAAAACTCATGCACTGCTTGTGTCTTCAAACAGCCATTCATTTTTATAAAAGATATGTCTACTGCTCCTTGCACTTATGTTTAGTTTGAATTGTACTTTGCCTGTTTAAATTAAACATGAGGGAAATTTCATTTAATTCTCTGATTCCCATTTCCAAATTACCAAGACCCTATCAGATGTAGAGACAACACTGTAAAGAAAAATACAGTTTACAACAGGGGACCTTGGAGTGGATGAAATAAGTATTTTTCATTTCCTTGCACATTTACACATATGTATTACAATGACAAGATATACTTAACCAGCTTTTGTAATCATCTTTGTCCAAACACTCCATGAGACAGTCTCCATAGTTCTGATGTTAAGGCCAGCAGAATCCCATACTAGGAATATCACATCAACATTTACCTTCTCACTCCCATAGGGGCTTCCCTTCTGTGGTATGTTTAAATCTAATTGTTTTCCCAAAAAAAAGCCCCCAAAACCCCCATCATCTGCCCCTGGAATTGTTGACAGAAGGCAAACTCAATTTCAGGATTCTCAAATTCAGTGGTAGACAATAAAAATATCATAAAATGGGAGTTCTAGATGTTAATAAACTCACAAAAACAAAACCTAAAACATTACATTTGGAAAGAAATTTTAAACTCTCTATGGAATTTTAACACATAGTTACAGCCCTTTTCTAACCATTTACAGCTGATTTTGAGGTCAGGCTGCTTTTCCCTATCCTTCATAACTTAGAGGGGAATTCTCTTGAAGATCCAATTATAGCATATAGTGTAGGAGCTATAATTAAATGAGAGGGAATTTGATCTGTGCTCAAAGACATTGGGTTTTTTAAAGGGTTTGTGATTAATTGGTTTAACTGAGAAAGCTGTAAAATTATGCTAACAAATCAGAGCAAAGATTTGGCTACCATAATCAAATTTGGAGTTTAAACTCTTTTTCCTTCCCCAATGCACACGCATTTTATTTTGTTTGTTTGGTTTATTTTATACTGAAACATCCTGAAAAGTAAAAAGGATCTCCATAAAATCTGTTTTTAGAGAAAATTTCAATAAATCTTACCCAGAAACTGCCTCAGATTAACTCTTTTGGAGATGTACACATTTTCCAAGTATTCTTTGTTGCACTTATTAAAGGAAATCAGGAAACTGAACTCTGTGAAGGAGAAAGTTTAGCTGAGATTTGGGATGCTCCTAGATTTTTCAAAGATGGCCTGATGTGGGGTTTTTTTCCTAAGGGCTTTAATTAAATAAAATACAAATACTGTCAAAGACAACTACACCAATTTTTGACCCAAAGAGAGATTTTGTCCTTTTTTTTAATAAGTTTTCTAAGAGAAAAATATTTACCAAGGTGCACACCTCAGCACACATCAGGTTATAAAGGAGCACATAAACTATGTGAAGACAGAGATAAAGTAAGCTGCCAATCCTTTACCAGTGTAGGGCTTTGCATCAAAATTGTGTGTATCACTTAAAACAAGCTGCCAAAGGGGAGGTCAAATGGCCTGAGATGGAGGCAGAGCCACATGAGCCTTTGTGGGGCAGTTTTGTGAGCAGAGTGAAGAGATCAGGCCCGCATTAGAGGCAGTTGTGAGCTGCATGAGCACTGTCCCACAGGCACTAGGGTATTTGCTTTTCAAGCCCTCAGCCTGAGGAAAGCAGCAACCATCAGTGTCCGGGGAGAGGGCACAGTGCCTGGCTTAACCTCTGAGCAAGGCACAGCAAGGTGCTCCCATTGTCCTTCCCACACCCTCACTGGCCACTGGAGCAAGCAAGGAGAAGGAAACCTGTAACCAGGACTAAAAAGGGGTATTTATCCCATCCCCAAACACTGTAAGAGAGCAGCCCCTCAGCCCAGAGTCACCAGTCAGTGTCAGAAGCAAGAGTTTCCTTGCTCTGTAGATACTTCATCTAAAGCAAAACTGCATTTGAAGGAAAGGCTTTTCACTGCAGAATTTAGTGCAATTTCTCTCTTTTTGCATTGGTGAAGGAAGCACAAGAGAAAGCTCTTGCTTTATGGCCAGTGTAAATCCCTGAAGGGACCAGTGATGGGCTGCACAGAAACTCCTTTGCCTGGGAGCCTCAGAAGCGTTTGCTAAACACTGGGAGATTAGCACTTCTCACTTAGCCTAGAGACAAGGATGTGCCTTCAGCCCTGGTAAATTCTCAGGGACTACCAGCTGCTGACTGCTTGCTGTGTTTTCACAGAACTGTTGGGATTATCTCCGTGGGGAGGCCAGAGACACAGAAGCTTAAACTTTATGAAATCTGAGGTTTCAGCGTGCTGCAAGGACTGAGCAAACCACAGGTCCAAAAATTCACTGAAAGTTCTCCTCAAAACAGAGTTATAAAGGGCAGTGCAAACACTGTACTCACACAATAAACTGCCTGAAGCTGTTCAGAGTATCCTTTACCAGAAATCTACAGTTCTCATTGTTTCATAGTTACATTCCTGTGTTTACAGTGTTTCTATAAACCTACCAATATATCAGTGTTTACCTGAGGATTGTAAGTGTACATGCTGTTGTGTACCTCCACCTCCAAAAGAGTATTACAGTTCCAAGTACACCAGAAGCATATTAGCTCTTCAGAAATATTAATTTATTAACCATTTCTGCACTGAGAACTACTTTAATATCCTGTTAGGATTCTTTTCCATAGTTCCAACTCTTCCCATAACACCTGAGGTGCCAAGGGCACAATTAGCTGTCTAACACCAAGAAATTAGGAGCAAAAACTTTTTTTGCCTTTTTTATGTGAAACAGGTACTGAAATTCTAGTGTGAGTCAATTCAGATATCTAGATAGAGACATACAGACAGAAAAATAAACCCTTCTGCAGCAGTGCCCACAGCAGCCCATGAGATGAAACCTCCTCAATCACAGGGACAAATCAGGATTTGCTCTGGAGGAGCACACTGCAGCTGCTGAGACATCCATACTTAGCTTGTTCTGTGTTCTGTGTTTGAAAGCAGAAACAAGAAGCTTGTAATGCTGCTCCATCACTTGTCTTCAGCTGTTCACTGGGGTGGAATATTGTGGATAAAGACTGACCTTAGCAAGACAAGTGACTGGAACTATAATTAATAGAATAAAATTTCTCTGTCCTAGAGGAGTCTGATGACAGCTTTTGCTGGCAATTGATCATTTTTTCTGACGAAAAATTTACCTTAAGTTTTATGTGCCAACACAGGAAAACTACAGGTGGAGCACATCTTGCAACAATTCTTTTTTATTCTCTCTACAGAGCAAAATTATGCTCCAGTTTACACAAAGTAAAAATCCATCTCTTGATAGAGAGAATTTTTATGATCATTTATGTATTTTATTTACTGTTATTTATCCCTGGAGAGCCTGAAGTCTCATAGTTAAAAGCAGATGAAAATTACTCTGTTAGCTTTTTCCTTACAAGCACATAAATCTCATTACATATAGCAAATATTTGTCTCTAGAGAAAACAGATTTAAACTTCCCCTGAGATTAAAAAAGCTCCACTAAAGCAAGAAGATACACAGAGCCAAAATGACATCTAAGCCTACTCCAGTCCCCTGTGAAGTGGCTATTCTCACTCCCTCCAGGTTTGGCCAGTGCCCCAATTGCACCAAGGGGCAAGACATTGCCTCAGAGCCAAAGACCCTGACCCTACTCACCCTTTCTAGCCCAGTGTGTTAGGCACAGGATTACAGTACCCTGGGAAGAAACTGCTGGCAGCCACCTCCAAACCATCTTCCAGCCAGAGCCAGTCAGCAGCTGGGGAGGCAGGTGGAGCTGGGGCAGGATGGTGGAGCTGGGCAGGATGGTGGAGCTGGGGCAGGATGGTGGAGCTGGGGCAGGATGGATGGTGGAGTTGGGCAGGAAGGATGGTGGAGTTGGGGCAGGATGGTGGAGTTGGGCAGGATGGTGGAGCTGGGGCAGGATGGTGGAGTTGGGGCAGGATGGTGGAGCTGGGGCAGGATGGTGGAGTTGGGGCAGGATGGATGGTGGAGCTGGGGCAGGATGGTGGAGTTGGGGCAGGATGGTGGAGTTGGGCAGGATGGTGGAGTTGGGGCAGGATGGTGGAGTTGGGGCAGGATGGTGGAGCTGGGGCAGGATGGTGGAGTTGGGGCAGGATGGTGGAGCTGGGGCAGGATGGTGGAGTTGGGGCAGGATGGTGGAGCTGGGGCAGGATGGTGGAGCTGGGGCAGGATGGTGGCCAGGAGAACCCCCCACACATTGGGAGTAACAAAAGAAGAGCACAGGAACTGAGCGGACATCTAGAAAATATGAGCTATCAAGAAAGCCTGAACATCTAGAACACAAAAGATGATCTTTAAATGCATTGAAGTAGTTATAAAGGGGTTATATCCCGTGAGGACAGAACAAGGATCAATGAACTGATATTGCAGCAAAGAGATCCAGAGGGCAGAGAAACTTGAGGGTGAAGAGTGAAGACTAGATTTCCAGAAGGGTCTGGAATCCAATTCTGAAGGGCTTTGATCCCAAATTGGAGAGACCTGATCCTTGAAAAACATGTCTGATCCAACCTGATTCCAGTCCCTTATTCCTATGGCTTTTTTTTTTTTTTTTTTTTTTTCAAGACCTTTTGACTCCACTCAGTAATCCTTTCCCTAACTTTTCATGGAGGTAACCCACCCTATTTTTCCCTTAATTTTCTGTTGAAAAGCTTACTGAAACAGTCAACATTTTAAAAAAGTATATGAAAGCCATTTGAGCTCAGCAAGATCAAAACAAATGCTATATGTTTAAGCCTGGATGTTTTCTGAAGTTTGTATCATTTAAAAGGGAAAAATAAATCTCACAGAGATATGCAATGTAGGGCATTTTCTGAGGATTGTTTCCCACAAAAGTTGACTGCAGCTACTGTTGAAATTAAGAATTAGTTTTATCCTTTCCAGAGATGTGCTACTCTTTTGTGATTTTGTTGTACCCCTCAAACAGAGAGAACACCTGACAGCCTGCAGATACTGCTAATTCCTATTACAGGAAAATTACATCACTGACTCTAGGAAATCTTTTTGCTGATGGGCAACTCAGATAAATACCAACTCAGATTAATAGGATCACATCCTTATCTTTCCTGCCTTCATGGAAAAATTCACAGCTTTCAGGGAATGTTTCTGACAAAATACAGATTGAACTGGGAATTCAGATTTCTGCCATGCTGGTTTTTGTTCTCACTGGCTACTGATGGGGCTCTGTGAGGCTTCTCTCATCCTAAAGGCACTGACACCATAACTGTATATAAGAGAAGGTTGATGCTAAATTGTGGAGACAAACTTGCAGAACTGCTTTTTGTCAAAGGTTTGTGATGTTCACTAGGGGCAGAAGGCTAGAAGTGTGGCAGTTATGCTTAATTTGTTTGGTTTTCATCCCTTCATTGTTTGGAGTTCTACAAAGAAGCACTGCAGAGACTAAGCACCCCCCAATGAAAAACTATTTAAAATATCTGAGGTAGTCTAAGCTTTATTCTTCTGCTGGTTTGAGGCTCTGCTCTTCATAGCAGCTGCCAACAGCTTCTCCACCTCCCTGTTTAACTAAAATCACTTTGTCAGCACTTGCCTGCCAATGAATCTGTGGTAAGACCAGCAAGTAATTCGGTACTTCAGGAGCTTTTTTTTGATCAGCATCCATGAAACCATAACTTTTTATTATTTTGGCATACTCCAAGCCACACATTTTTTATTTTTCATTCAGAACTCACAGGCTATTTCTCCTAAAGTATTTTCTTCTCACTACAATCCCTCATGAAACCCCAGGGATAAATTCTATTTGCAGACAAAAGTCCACAGAAGCCAACCCAATCACATAAAATTGCACTGAAGGACAGATTTTGGCACACTGTGAGAAGTCAGTCAGGACAGCTGGAACAATATAGCAGCTAAAACAGACATTTTATTTACCACGCAGGCAAATTGTTCCAATTTGATTTACAAATTAAATCAATTTCCAGGCTGGGATAGGATTTCCTAACAAAAAGGAATGTATGTTCCCAACACAATGCTGTAGTCTCTGCTTTAGTCCTTAATGTATGTATACGTGAATGGCAGCAGTGGAAAGGAAATTTGTGAGGTATGAAAGAATGATTCCATTATCTAAAGTTGTACAATTGCTACATTCTCATATCAGTATTCTCTGCCAAGCAGGGTGCTTGGCTGATATCCAAGTACCTAGGCTATACTACTTGGATATCCAAGTTCAGAGAACAAGAGGCAACAGACAGAAACCGATGCACAGGCTGTTCCACTTTAACAGGAAAAAGAACTCTTTTACTGTGCAGGTGACCATGCCCTAGAACAGATTGCCCAGAAAGGGTGTGCAGTCCCCCTCACTGGAGATGTTCAAGAACCATCTGGACACAATCCTGTGCCGTGTACTCTGGAATGACTCTGCTTGAGCAGGGAGGTTGGACACAATGGGTGGCCTGCTGTGGTCCTTTCCAACTTGATCTGTTTTTTTAGTATTTCCAGTGCCTTTAGGTAATGCAAAAATCCTGACAGCAACTAAAAGAAAAATATGTCAAAAGAAAGAAGAAGTAAAAGGTAGTTTTGAAATTCTCTGCCTACTCTTTAATTCTGTGCTGTGCATGTGGTAATAAATTAATCAGCTTTCAGTCATTTGTGTGTTGACATTAAAAAAAAGACTTTTTAAGGGCTCATTGGATCTGGAACCCAGTTTTTGAATTAAACAATAAGATAATTTTGTTAACTAACAGAATCTTCAAAATCTCAAGCATTAGATGTTAAAAAAAAAAAAGAAAAAAAAAGGGAGAGGTGTTATTATGCTTTAGCAATAAGATCTCTCTCAGTAAAGTTAAAAACAAAACCAAGATTGTTATTTTGATTCTGCACGTAGGCTGGGAGAAAAAGAGTGAAGAGAAATAATGTTAGATCAAAAGGGAACTGAGAATATTCAGCCTATTCCAACTGTAGTAAAATGGACCCTCAAATGCTATTTTACTGTAGATGATACTTTATTGAACTGTAAAATCAAAATACTGATAAAGAACATAAATTTTTATAAGAAAACAGATAAACAGTGGAATAACACTACCTCTATTTCAAATGCTGTGACATATTAGAAAACAAGCAAGAGAGGAGAAGAAGCAAAGGGTGGAGAAGATGTCCACTGAGACTTGTCTGCTGTCAAGATGGCACAACTTCAGCACTTTACAGGCATCTACAGGAGCAGAAGAACCTCAGCATGGAGCCAGTCAGCCCCTGCAGCAATTTCAGGAGCCAGTCAGGAAACGTCAGCCCAGGCTGAGATGTGTGCTGGTGACACACCTGCACCTGCAGCCAGGACAGCTCCAGCAGACAGAGGGGAGGCTCAGCTCAGCCATGTCATTATTCACATCAGTCAGGCTCAGGGGTCCAGGGCACTGCTGCCCCTCTGAGCAGGAACTGCTTGGGGGCACAAGCTCAGCAGTGCAGCCACAGCCTGGCTGAATGGGCACTGGCCCTGTCTGGTGCTCCAAAATCAGCCCTGTGATCTCACCAACCAAAGGTTACCCTGGCAAAACTTCAGGTGCTGACCATGCTATAGCTGCTTTAATTCACATTTTCCCTAGTAGCTATAATGCTAAGCAATGAGGAGGTGAGAAAGGTCATTTTACTCAGCTTTTTGAAACTTCTTTTGTGACTAAAAATGAAACCTCAACATCTCTGTGGATTAAATATTATAAATTTGTTTAAATCAAGCAGGACATTTAACTCCTGTAAATCACAAATAATAAGCAAATATGGCTTGCACATCTTGCATATCTTTTACTGGAACACAGATTTCTACCTCCCACGAGACTGAAATGTTTAAGTTATGAAGAACTTAGTATTTTGGCAATATCTGTATAACAGATATTTCTTTCATCAGTTATGTTTATTGCATTAGTAAACAAGAGTTACTCCTTAAGGGAAATTCAACTCCAGGATTTCTCTTTCAAAAGCTGTCATGAGAATCAAAGAGACTGACTGTACTTGCTATTTAATTTTTTATTACTTATTTACATCACTAGAATCTGACTATGTTTATGAAATTTAATCTATAAGGAAGAGAAAACTTACTTTGTGTGAGACTGTCCAAGTGTTTTCCTGAAGGGAAATCAGTGTTCCAGCTTTGCCTAAGCAGTGTCTGCAGGACTCAGCATTTCACTGGGTGTTTTCTCAAAAGCAAGAAGATAACAGTCAATATCAGTGATGAGAACATCTATCTGATTATCTTGATTTTATCAATAGATGCTAGTGGAAATAAATACCCTGTGGTATTTCACTCATGGACATCACATGCTTAAAAAGATTAAAGAAATTAAGCTCAAAGCATTATCTCCAGATTTTTTTTTTTTCCAAAACAAGTTGAAATTGTTGTTTGGAAAACAAGGATCATTCAAATTTATTATTTGGATAATACGCTTTAGCTACATAAACCACTTGGAAAGAAAGACATCCAGAACATCTTGCTCACAAAAGTTTCCACAAAACCTTCATTTCCCTAATTTCAAAATTATTCTTTGAACCACCTAAAGCAAGCATCAAGACTGCTTCTTGGTGGCTGCAGAAAGTCCAATGCTCTGGAATCTGAATGCTGGGTGATTGCACTTCAGAACAGGAAAACTTAAAAGGGTGACAAAAAGATAGAGTCTTTCTCCTGACCTCTCATCACAATTAAGGGAAGTGAAGCATTTCCTGGGACATTCAACAGCTGTGTTCTTTTCCAGAGAGGAGCACATCTTATTCAAGTACCCACCTGGGCATCACATCTAATGCTATCAGATCAGGGCTGGTGATATTCCTCCCTGCCAAAAGAGGAATAAGTGACTTTTGCAAATACCTTCGAGCACAGAAGTGTCTCTGTAAAACCATTTTCCTCAGGAATTCAGTCACTGCCTCTATTTCAAAACCCAGAAATGCTCAAAGCATAAGATTCCTTCAAAGCCACTGTACAAAGGCTTCCCTATTACAGAAGCAGCATGCTCCTTCTGTAGAGAGTAAAGGCATGGACCTTTTTATCTCTTCTCAGAATATCTCTTCCTCGTGAAGATCTTAAATCCCAGACACAAAGACAGAGATAAAACATATCTAAATCATCATGGTGATAAAGCCAGAGCTTCTTGGGGGAGGAAGGGAGAATGCCAACCTGTGCAGCAACATCTCAACAATCACTGAAACCTCCTTTCCCACAGACAATCATAAAAAGTTTCTTCCAATAAGGAAAGACTTGAACTGTGATTGTAATATTTCTTTTGGAGAAAGAAGTTGTGACCTCATATATTGAGCAAAGCGAGACCACCAAACACTTCTTGCGTTTAGATGCAAAATCCCAGTTCCAATGAAATCATGGTCTAAATAATTCATCAAAACCTGAAAATCAACATCATGTTAAATGTTAAAAGGCTGATGTATCTGGGAGTTAATGCTGGTAATTTTATTCTACTTAAGGCAACAGGCAGCTCTGAGACTTTGTAGAAATGACAAGTTATTATAAAGCCAGTTTATTTGTTCCTTAGCCAACTACTTTGCAGTTCTCACAGCCTGGCTCTGGCCGAGGGCACTGCAGCCGCCCAGAGGGCTGAAGAGAGAGAGAAGCCAATACTGTTGCTTGTTAGGAACTTCTGCTAACAAAAGAGCAGTGCTGAAATGAATTTGTGTAATAATAATGTCTCTTGCCCTCATCACCTCACAAAGAGTGAGGCTTGATGGAACTCACTGACTATATGGTGTTTCAAAAAATCACCAATACCTTTGTATGATACCCTACAGTCAGAGCAGTTAAATGTCAGAGGGTGTCAAACTGATAAAACTGCTGTTAAACATCCAATTACTCTTTTAAGTGAAGGAACTTATCTTCCCTGCTGGTTGTGCATTATGAAAATGCACACAAATAAGTCTGATAATCACCACTGACCTTTTTAAAAGGTCAATTTAGTCGCAGCAGAGCAAAAGTAAATACACTATTGGGGGGAGGGGAAGGGTTATATAGTGGAAACAAGTAATTAGGCTGTTCTCATGACAAAAATGCTGTTACCAAAAAACAAACAAACAAACAAACAAAAACAGCTCTTCTGTGATATAATCACATATAAATATTAAATATAGGTGATATCCAACTAACATGTCTTGTTCTAGATTGTTCACTACTATGCCCCTGCCTCCAATGTCACATAGTCAATAACCTTCAGATTTCTGGAATGGGAAAATTTGCTTAAGTAATTCACAGAGTGCAGTTAATCAGAGTCAGTTTCAATGGCCTTGTGATCATTTCAAGTTACAGTGTTTGATTTTGCAATCTGGTCCTGAGTCACACTGCTATCTACTGGAAGCATTTGTCCAGGTCTCATTAACACTGGAAGGAGATAACAGCTTTTATCTGATTAGATGCTTTTTTTCTAGGTACTTTTCTCTCCCGTGTTAGTATTATTTTCCCCCTTTTCAGTGCTATGTAAAACCCAAATCAAAATAAGTAACATAGGATAGATGTAGAACACACGTTTTGCAGTGGAATAAAACATCGATGCATTCTCTAAGAGCATTCATACTTTTGAAACCTGTTTCTCACAGAGTTCAGTGTTATATTGTAACTGTTATATGTGGAACAGGTTTTAAAAACCCAGGTATGGCTAATTTTAAATTCCTTGGTTTAGTACTTGTGCAGTAGCTGCCTGTCTCTCCTGGAAATATGATTCTATGATCCCTCTTGAGATCAGTACTAACTTCCACATTGGCATCTGCATGCAGAAGTGCCTGATAAACACCAAGCTGTTAAATTTAATGAGATACTTAAATATAAATACGTAACTTTCCCCCCTCCCCCAATTCTTTTTCCTTAGAACACAGAACCCTCGATATTAAAGCCCGCAGCCAAGGAAAAACTAATTTGTACAGCAACTGTGATTCTCTTTTCTTCAGGAAATAAAACTGTATTCTACTGCCAGCTGCTTTTAAGGCTCCTGTCAAACACTCTCAAGTAACTCACTCATGTCAGCTTACTTCCATGTTTCTATTCTTTAAGAAATTGAATCTGTAGGAGACAGGGACGTGTTGCCAGCCCAGAACCTTTCAACTGGCTCAACTGACTACAGTGTTGAAAGGTGTTAAAGGTCGCTGAAGGGGAGGATTAGAATTTGGTGGTTTGCATAGAGCCTGTGCAATCATTTCTGGCATTGCTTTGAGGCACAACACACGGCAGAGCAGAAGTTTAAAGGTTATTGACCAAAATCTCTGTGCCGATTGCTGCGTGCGGGGACAGGCAGGAGCGGGGCACAGATCTGAAGGGCGAGCACTGAGGCAAGAGGATATAGCCTGAAGCTTCTTTGGCAAAGCTCTGCTCGATGGGAGCAGAGGAGGCTCATGAGCAGCAAAGCAAGCCGAGCCCGCAGCCCCTCCGGCGGCTCCCCGCGCCGCGGTGTCCCGGCGCCACCTCCCGGGGGCTGCGCTCCTCGGCGCCGCCCCGCACGGAGCCTGCGGCCGCCGCCGGGCAAAACACTTCCCTTTTCCTCTCTCACAGCACCACCAATCACCTTTCAACCGCGTTCAAATACCTGCGTTATCGACGGAAAGCTGTCCTATTACCAAAAGATCATCCCAAAAATATTCTGCTCCTTTTTTCACTTAAACTCAATAAAGTCAACCCCTCTTCATCTGCTCTCTGATCAAATGGTGCCACTCTTCCTCCTTGATTTAAAGGCTTGACCTCTATGAAGTAGCGTCCTTATATTTCTCTTCCAGAAGCCTTTACTTTGTAACTGGAGTGCCATAAGAATGATGAAACAACAAAAAAAAGCATTAACCAAAAAGGAGCTGAGGTTGAGGAAAGCAGTTTTTCGACTATCTTAGAAGCATTTAAGGATATACAAGTATCAATGTGTAGTCATTTCTTTCCAAAGTCAAGGTAGATTGGCTGTCTGAAAAAAATAAATTTAAACCATTCCACGCAGGCATAGCTCTTACTGCACAATAAGTAAGTTACAAACACTTCCAAAGGCACTGTTCCTAGTAAACAAAAAAGTTTCACACACAAGTTTTTTTTAACTTCTCAATTTTAATGGAGTCAGAACAATTCTATACAACTATATACAGATTTTGAAGCATGACTAAATATCTATTGCTTCCTACATATAACCAGCTGGAATAATACAATGGGAATAGCTCCAAGTTAAGAAATATAAACACACTTTTGCAAGGTTATTTTGCTATTCTTGATCGCAGCCGGCGCTTGATGATCAGATGATCGCTTTCTTTCTCTCTTTGTTCTACCAGGATCTGAAAAAGATGGATTAAAAGACAATTATTCAGCATTTCTTCAGAGACAAACGACATTCACTTTCCAGATCTGTGTGCCTAACAGAATAGTTTTTCCCAGAATCTGTTTCCAGAATTTTACTTAAGTCACTCTGGTGAAATTTAGTCATTCACTGAGAGAGTGGTCAATCAGTGGAACAGGCTGGCCAGGGAAGAGGTGAAAACACCATCCCTGTAAGCGTTCAAAAAATGTGTGGATGTGGCCTTTGGGATATGGTTTTGTAGACTTAACTCAGTGGTGTTGGGTTAACAGTTAGGCTCAATGGTCTTGGAAACTTTTCCAACCTAAATAATTCTGTGATTCTATTACTCTTTTTTGTCAGGGGTCTCCAGGATAGACAGACAATCTTAGTGCATCATAATAAGCAACACATTCCATAAACATACAAAATCCCATTTCTGCTGGAACAAATATCAAAGTTCAAAGAAAAATATTATCTGAATGCAGCTCTTACTTCCAGTCTCTAATATTCATTTGCTGATACAGGAAGTGTTCAGAAAACATTTTAAGCTTAGATTTCTCTAGCTTTCTCTGACTTCCACAGGATTCAGTATTTCACCTTTTCTTTCACTTCTTAGTGAGCTTCTTAGCTCATTTTTTTGTTCAGCACTTCTGCCATTTTCTTCTTCCTCCTATGGACAGCATTTTGGGTTCTACTGCATTCCATTATTTATTTCTATTCTCCATTTATGCTACACTTAAATGAACTGCAACGACTGGAAAAACAAATTAAGACTTCACTGCTGTAGCAGAGAAAAAGCTGCACACACCACAACTTAGGTATCAGTGAACCCAGATGTGAAGGTATCTCCAAAGTAAACAGTAGAAAGAAAAGACCAAAAGGAATGGTTCAGTAGAATAAATATATAAGTTGGTATTTTCAAACCTCTTCTGCAACTCAATTAGACCTTCAGATTTGCTTTTTTTTCCTAATAGTTAATTTTAAGATTATGGCAAAACATTACAGTGGGCAAGAAAGGAATCTTAATCACTTACTGAAGAACCAGGGATATCCAGAGGGCAAGAAATGTCAGTTGAATACAGCTTTCTCTTAGCTCGTTTTGGCCTGAGCTCATTTTCTTTGACATTTTCTGGTTCTGCAGATTTGGGAGAGCTTATTGTCTCAATAAGCTTCTTTGCTAGAAGACAAGTTTTATTATAAATACATGTCATAGTTTTGTGAGTCTCAAAATTCATGATCAAAGTAGGCTTTATTAAAACAGTTTAAAAATTAAACCAGTGTAGACCAAAGTCCAAATAGAAAAATTCAGAAGTGGTATTTGTCTACCAATTTTCTGTAGCTGGAAGCAGTTTTCTGTATTTTCAGGTGCAAAAGCTTAAAGGACACATTAAATATTTAAATTAATGTGCTCTTATAGTATTTAAATTAAATGATGTGCTATTTAAATAGCACATTAAAAATCAATTAGGATTCAGATCTCACTGAGATCTCAAAGGCTACTAAGTTGAAAAACAGGCTTAACTTTTTGCTGACAGAAGCACAGTGTACAGTCAATTTTTTCTATACCTTTTTATAGTTTTTATGAAACTAGTACTAGCTCTATAAAGAGTATATGCACTAGAAAAAAATTAAAAAATAAGAAATAAGCAACACTGTGTACAAAGAGTGAAATCACACAGGACATGGTAATAAAGGTTGCAAAACAGACCTCATTTGCTCAAATTAAATATTCAAATTAAGTATTCAAATTTTAAGTGATCTGCCTTTGGCTTCCATTGATAATAATAAGTACTATCCTCCTGGAACCAGTATGACAAACAGAAATTTTAAAAAATTTCACAAGAAGTTATTATCTAGACTGTATTATGTCAGATAATTTAAAATGTACTCTGTAGGAGGACAAGCTTTCAATTTGGTACAGGAGTTTATTTTAATTGTCCACCAAAATGACCAACTTTGTTTTAAACAAATAATAGTGTCTTTTAGAATTAAATACTGGTCATTCCTTGTTCCCTCTGCTAATTTTAATTTTTTTTAAAAGTACAGTCACAGTAACCTAGAGATCACTCTTACTGTAGGAAAGAATAAAAACATATCCTTCCATGGAAAGTCCAAGCAATTAATCTTCCCCAAAGCTATACCTAAACCTAACAAAAACTATTAATTGTTCTATATTCAGTTTAATGAAGCCTTCCAAATATTTTCATTAGTCACTGGCTTTCAGATTCCATAGAATTAATGTACATCAAAAAATATCAACTGAGTTTCCACAGCAACAAGGGATTGCTTATCAAGGTAAGATCTGGAGATTGGAGTCAACCCTTGATTTTTTTAGAGCAGCACAACAAGTTTCTAATACTGCCTTCACATGCAAGTAAGTACAGAGTAACTCCAACATTTTGGGCTTAACACTTATCATTGCTTTTATGATAAACATGCACGTTTCACATTGCATCTTTCATTCCACCTGGTTTATATTTCACACTTAACCTAAGTTTTAGAATAATGTGGTCTTCACAACCAATATAATCTTTTCTTCTCTGCCATTCTAGAACAGCCAGAGAACAAGAAATAAGCCTTATTTAGAGTGTACAAACCTTTAGAGTGAATAATAGTAGGAGAACTTTGGAAAAAATCACCAATTTTCTGTAGTGTCCCATCTTTCTTCTTAGCTGACTTTTTATTTAGAGTAGAATTTTGCCTTCTTAAGGGGTATTCTTTTTTAAGAGATTGTGAAGTAGCCACCTGTACAGAAATACAGGATCATTGTTTAAGCTGAAAATTGACTTAATCCTCAAGTTTAATTTCATTTTATTGCACTTCAATGTTATTTTCAAGCTGACACATGGAGTTTCACTACTGACACCTTTGTTCAATTTAGTAATAATATCACTATAGCAAGTAGTATAGACAACCTTATTTTACACCTAGAAGAAAGAATCTCTGAAGTTTCACAGAATACATTTAAGAGCATGAGTCATACAGGAAACAAATGTTTTGTTTTTTTTAAAGGCAGATTCAAAATTGTATTTTACTAGACAAGCTAATTATATTAGATTAATTATAAATAAAAGAACTGATTGGGAAAATGAATGTCTTGCTTCTGAACCTGCCCAGGTTACTACTATGGCCTAAAATAATATTTTCATAATTGCCATATATATAGATAAAGTTTAGTTTTACTTCAAAGGCATTGCCTACAACATCACACTTTACTAACATGCTCAAACTAGTCTTTTTAACTACTCAATATGCAACATCCTTCCCCTTTGAATCACTGCACACTGCAGCTCAGGCTCTACACATTCTTGGTAAATACAGACCCTTTGGCTTATACAGTTTAGCAGAAAGACACAGTAAATATTGAGGAATCCCACTGAAACACACAGATAAAGATAAGATACTTCTAGCATAAGAATATTTGCTCTTTTCACAAGTCTACCTTTATAGAAAAGGCTAAACTGATTTAAAAAATGGAACAAAATCAAACCATTTTTTTGTTGCTTGTAGAAGGTGAATCAGTCATAGCAGGTTTTGCATTTTTCTTGTTCTCACTCATCACAAAATCCTAAAGAAAATTAGAAGAAATTATAATTGATACCAATGACCGCCTAAACCAAATGACATGATTTTATAGAACTGATCTGTAATCCCACAATCAGAGCTGGAGACAGCAAGAAATGGCACTATCTGGGAGAGAGAAATGAAAAGGTAAAGAGAAAGTGCAAATGAGGCACAAGGAGACAGAGTCTGGATCAGCTGAAGTCTATGACCTTATTCAACACAGGCCAGAGATCCACCACTTAGGAGGGATGAGGTTTAAATTATACCCGACATATATCCCTGGGATCTCGGGAGAAAATAAGAAGTTAGAGTTTTAATAAATGATCAGAGAAATAAACTGAAAAGTTGCACAACAGATTTTGTCAGTTGGTTGAGTTCATACCTCAGTCATCTCTACACTCTTCCTTTTCCTTCTTAACTTGAGCATATTAACTGTAACTGGTGAGGTGCTGCCCTGGTGCTTCACCTCCATCTTATGGGGTTGCAGAGGTGTGAACTGGATTTCCATCTCTGGTTTTGGGAACCGACTTGTTTTTCCATCCTCTGTGGACACTTCAGTAGAGTCAAGGACAATTTCGGAATGGTCCTGCAAGTATATGGAAGTTGTAAGAAAACAAGGTAAGCAAGTGTTCTATTTTCCAGCTGTTAGCTTTCAAATCACAACAGAAGAAATCAACTACAGCAGAGTTTAAGCTTTATTATTGAAAACCTTTTTTGTTAAATTTTGAACTTTTTGGTATCTACGATGACAGAACTTTCCTTACTGAACTCAGCCTGATACTTTATTTCCAAGTAATTTTTCCTCAAGGGCAGAGACTATTAGTGATTGTCTCCATTTAACTCTGCAGCTCCTTAGGAACTAGGCAGAAATAGCAGCTTTTGTGAGAAAAGTAAAATAGTTCTGTAGCTTATCTTTAGGGAGCTCTCTTCCCCTTCTAAAGAATTCCAGGTGTTCCTCCTTATGTTGGTTCACCCTCAAGGATGAACCTCCTTCCTCTTAAAAAGGAAAATGATAAAAGCTCAAGGAAAGCCAAAAGGTAGTTCTCCAACAGGCTCTGCTGGGATTCTGAGGGGGAATCCCACCCAGAATCCCAGCAGCACTGCATTCTCGGGAATGGAGCAGACTAATGAAGTTGACAGTGGAAAGAAGCAAACCCCAGCCTGCCCTGCTATTGGTCACACATTTAGAGGGGTTTATATTTTTTTCCCAGATGACTTATGTAATAAGCCACTTCATATGCATCACTGAGAGGTAAGTTTTCAAGAGCACATGGCTGAAGTCAGATATAATTATTCAAATTAATATACTATACAGCTTTTGTTTCTACTTTTATGCACACTTCAAATACCGTTTTGCTTTTGTTTTAAGTAGGATGCAAGATACTGTTTTGTTCTTGTGAACCCTCATATAGGCTTGTTAATCACAATCATCTCACTATGCAATAGGTGACATCATGAAAGTGGTGTGAGTTGTAATCCCCTTAACACTGACAAAATCAAACTGAGATGACACTACAAACATGTCTCCAAAATCACTAGAACCTGGACTAGTTAACTAGTTTTTGCCACAGACGTAAAGGTTCTACAATGTATAGAGAGGTAATATTAATTTAATTACAGTACTTTTTCTTCTGAGAGTGTGAAAGAATGAATAGGAACTCAGAACTCAAGATACAGTTAAAGCACGAATAAGTTTTGGGAGATTTCCAGAACTATATACAGAAATATATACTGAAAAAAACCCAACAGAATTATTAACATATCCTTAATACAAAAACAAACATACATCTTTGTTTACAGACTGATCAATTTTATCTTGTCCTTCTTCAGGTAAAGGTACTTCTGCCAAAGACTGAGGATTTTCATGGTCAATCTGCTGTTTCATTTCCTTTATAAAGTCATCTTTCTCTGCCGGCTGTTTTTTTAGCTCTTCTATGTCAGTTTCCTTATCCTAATAAACATAGCAAAAATTGCCACAAGTTTCAGGACTGTCAAAAGAAAGTAATATATATCACAAGCATCATTATGATTACTTGGTCATACCAGTTTTATAACTGCAGGCTAAACCAGTCAGGTGGTTTAGCCAATAATTTAATGCCTCTATGCACTGTGAAGAAAAGTCTTATAAGAGTCTGAGGAAACATAATGCAAAACTTTTTATTTGACTATACTTATTTAGAATTCTAAGTTCACCTCCCATTTGCTCATGAAGTTCTTGGTGTTGTGAAAAAGACAACAAGTGGGAGAGCTGTTTCAGATATCCAGTCCAAATTCATAAGAGTATTTACATGAACTACTAAATATTTTCAAACTCCAATTACTACTATAAATTCAGTTGCAAACAAACATAAAGCTTTTGTTTTTAAATGAGCTGCAAATCTTTCAATAGTGTTTAAGAACAAAAAATAGAGCCAGAATGCAAAGGACAACTGTAGTATTTTGCAGAATTAATGGGCAACAAAAAACCCTCAAAAAATAACACAGAAGAGAAAACTGACCTTTTCTGAAGCCGTTAGTGCAGCCTGTTTCAGCCTTTCTATTTCTTTATCTTTTTGTATGGTGCTAGAAGCCAAAGTCTTGAGCTGTACTTCCAAAGCTTCTACTAGCTCATCTCTTTCTTCACGCCACTTTTGAAGATTGCTGTCTTTCTCCACCAGCTGTGCAGCAAGTCTTTCCTAAATATTAAAAATGTAGGTTAGAATAGAACACCACTTCTACACATTATCTGAACTGTTCTTCTAGTTTTGTTTTACACAGTTAGTACTATTTTATAGCTTTAGTAAACTTAAAAGCCTATGCAGATCTTATAAAGCTCATATAGAACTGGTTTCAGTACAAATATGCAAAAGTAAGCCATATTTCAACTAGAAAATCTGTATTTGTACTCTTTTGCTTGAAGATTTTATTAATTACAATTCTCAGGCAAGAAATGTCACAGATAAAAGGAGTAGTAAGCTTCTAACATCCTCCTGTACTGATTGCAGGTCCACAAAGGCATTGCTAACTACTTCTAGATGCAAATGCAGTTTTGCAGAGGTTCATATAATAATTTCATCTGATTAAAAAATTATAACCTTGATGCAGTCCAGTGAACAAGTAAGGTGCCTTACTTAATAATTATTAGTCTCCCCAATGCTAGGACATATTACCAACCATTACTGAGCAAGTATTTTCCAAAATAAGCTTTCTTAGCTTTTAAGGAGCAATTCATTTAAGTGGAGATTATTGATTGGTATTTTACACACAATATGAAATTTGCAGATTTCCTAGTACAGTGGTAGTGATGAAACAGGAAGGAACAGGCATGTTAACTTCCATTTTTTGTTAAGATATTTCTGTTTTATGATCTTCCTATTCTTCCTTTTTTGTTTAGAGAGCATCTCATCTAGGCTTTGTCATGCGAGAAAGCAAGAGAACTGACAAAAGCCAGAAACTCTCAAGTGCCACCACTGTTCAACACTTGACATGTGATTTACTCTGTACTAGAGTCACTACAGGGCACTGCTGAGACAAAGTCACTTACAATTTCTGCTTGTTGCTTTACATGATGTTCTCTATTCTCCACAAACTTTCTCATTTCCCTGTTGCGATGGTTCTCAGCTTCTTTTACTTGATTTATGAGTCCCATTTTTTCCTCCAGCCACTTTTTTCTATCACTTTGATATTTTGCCTCATTTTCCTAATTTGATGAAACCAGAAAGAAAACCGTAAGTAGAGAGAAAAAAAAAAAAAAGACCTCAAATTCAAAATATCATTGAATGGATTAATTTCAAAAACATAACAGAAACAGTAGCACAGTTTTACTTTAGCATACTTCCAGGTACAAGTATTATACTCATTTGTTCTTCTGCATTGCAACAAATTATCAGTTTCCAGCATTTCTTATTCAGACTGGCACATCTTCATGGAATGCAGGTTTTTTTTTCCCTCAAAGCATTCTGGGTCAATCACAGACACAAACACCAAAAGTCATGGTAAACAGACACTTCTACCCTACAATCCCCAAGCTTTTAAGCTGCCTTAAAAGACATGTTAGAAAACTAATCTCTGCTTCCAGACTGAAAGGAAAGCAATGTGGTACAGTTTGAATGGTAGGCAGGGACAGCATGTACCTAAGAAGGTCACTTCAATCCACAGCAACTTTGTCTCCTTTTCTATCACAATCTTGTCAGACATTCTATGACATAAGAGACAGGAAGCACCTGTAAAGTTGCTTAGGAAAGAAGTCTACTCTCTAATCCAAGGAGAGTGAGAGCAAAGTCCTCAGCCTTACAAGGAAGGGCTTACAGGCCATGCAGCAAGCACAAGATCTTGAGAGAGAGAGAGTTTGATTTAGCAACTGACAGGAGAGATCCCTGGAACTGATATCAGGAGCTGGATTAAGACATCAGTAAGAGGAAAGCAGCTACAGAAGCAGCAGCATTATGCAGGGCAGGGTGCACTCCCTTATCAGTGATGCCCTATGGAAAAGATGCTTCAAAGGAGGTTTCCTTTCCCAGGGTAATAACTTGCCATATCATGCCCTAGGCTCTTCAAGACAGTGATACACAAAAAAACTTACACTCCTAAATGGGCGTTATGGCCTTAGATTTAAGTATAAATTATATCTTTATGTTTTACCTTCAGTTCTTCTTGCAGCTTTATTAATTCCTCATTTTCATTTACAGTTTTCTCCTCATTTTTGCTGTCACTATTGCACTGGTTGTTCAGCTCTCTATATTTCTGCTTCCATGCCTCCAGTTCTAGGCAGAACACAAAATGAGTTTACATAATGCATAATTTTGAACACGTGTTTGAATATGTTCCCATCCTTCTACTAAAGTTTCTTGGATTTATCAGCTATGATCACAGACAACAGAAGCCTTTTAGGAAATTGCTATTTGCTATATGAAAATAGCATCTAATTAGCAAGGGAGAAGTAAAACCAGAAATGTAAAGCAGCTATCACAATACACATCCAAAATAATTTTCCTTCCCTGCTCCCTTTCCATGGAGAGATTACCCAAAACTAATCTGTTGGTCTCTTCTAATTTGGCTTCAAGCACTTGATCTTGCTCAATCTGAGTCTGTTCTTGTTCTTCTAATGTCATCCGCATATCTTCAATTATTTTTTCCTTTGCACACAGATCTGAAAATTTGAAAATCAATTTACAGATGAGCCTCCTTCTAGTTCCCACCATTCTCTCCAAAAGTACCTTAGTTAAAAGTCATTTCTCCATTCCCTGAGATCAAAAACTCTATTACAAGGAAATCGGGCATCTATACTGAACTATCCCCATCCCAAATTCTTAAGTGATTTTATTCTCACCAATTTAACTTAGATGTGTGTTTTGGTACTAAATATCAGACTCTGACTTGCATGGCTATGATGAACTAACTACTACTTTTCAGCCACTAAATGTTTATCAAATCCACAGAAACTTTGTGCTAGCTCACACAATAATGTGCTAGTTCATGCTTCTGCTAAAAAGGACAACTAAAACAAAACCAAGTAAATTCCAATATTGACTAAATGAACTCCTTTCTCACATTTCTTAATCTGAGACTGTTGCTTTGCTTAAAAATATATCTAATAACAATTCAACAAAAGTTACTTTCTGACATTGAGATTTTAATGCCCAGGTTGGAGTGCCTTGGTACTCTAAAACAGAAATACACGAGACTCTCCAAATTTGTTGTCATTGCACACACACAAAAAAACTGGAACAATAATAGTTCTTTCTGACCTTTTTGTGTTTTCTCATACTGTCTGGAGATTTCTTCCAGCTTTTCTTTATTCAACTGCTCCTAAATAACACATTGAAAGCAAATTAAAGAAGTTAGAACATGCTCAAAGAAACAAATATATATGCATATTTCTTTTTGAATAAACAATAAGTACAGACTTTAAGACAAATAGTTTCAACTAATAAGTTCTTCATATAGTATAAGGTAGCACTCCAGCTGTGTAAAAATAAAAAGAGACATTACTACTAACGTATCTAAGTGTCACTAATCAAAAACTCTGTAAGTATTAGTATTTATTTACTAGACTGATTGTCAAAGTGTTTAAAATAAAGTCCTGCATGAGAATTTATTTAAACACTTTTCATTCATCTGTTAAAACTAATTTCAGCTGGCTACTCTTATTTTTACCCCAGCTTTTCAAATTGTAAGCTTTCTCCAATGGCTTGGAAAATTTGCCCCATCAGTAGGTTAGTTAAGAAAAACTAAGAGCCAGCAAAATTTTATAAAACAAAATACCTTTTTAAGTTGCAGGATTGTGCGCTGTTTCAACTCTAATTCTTCACTACACTGCTTTTTGATTTTCTCAAGTTCATCAACTTGTTTCCTCAGGGACTTCTCCTGAGTTTGCATTGTACACACCTGCAACAAGACAGCAAGCAAAACTTACATTTAGTTATATGCCTTACAATCTCTGTAAGTTATCTAGATAACCAACTCCTTAAATTAGAGTTAAATTTTTGCTAGCATCTTCATTAGATTTCAGGGACTGGTAGTGCACAAGCAAAGATACTCTAAATACACTCCAAACAGCCTTATTATGAATCTCTTTTAACATCCATAGATAGAGATTTGTGAAAACAGATTTAATAACAGAAGCTCAAACTTGCAGAGGAAACATTTTGCCTATGGTTACCAACCTCTTTTTGTACTTGCTGAATTTGTTTCTTGGCATCAGAAAATTTCTCTTTCAAATCTGTGTATTCTTCCTCTTTCCTCTGCAAATCTTTTTTCAAACTTTGTGCAAGGGCAGAGCTTTCAGAAAGATCTTTACGTAGCCTTGGGTTAGAAATTAGGAGACATAAATAACATTAGTCTTCCATATTCAGTTCAGGCTCTCTGCTGGCTTTATTTGCAAATAGAATCTCAGCTCTATCAGATCAATGACAAGCTTTATAATTTTACACTTGGATTTCAATGTCTTACTATATGAGCATGAAGCAAGAAACTGCCCACATTCACTTCTGAAAACTAAATTTTTAAAAAATATTGTCTTTTTAAGCATAGTAGAGCAACCATTTTTATCATTAGGCAACCTTACAAATTAGAAAACCCAAGGTTAAAATCAAATAAGTTTAAAGTTGATAACTACATCCCAGTTCTTGTAAGTATCAAGATGAACAAAAAGAAAAGTGGAAAAAAACACAATAATATTGCAACAAATCCTGCCATCACAAGTTCTGCAAAGTAAAGAGTAAGTTTGATGGGTTTACTTCTAAGCAATCACATTTACTTGAAAGAATTTCCAGTAAGACACCTTGGACTTTTAAACTAACTAAAGGAAGGTTTTTCAGGCCCTACAAATGACAATAAATCACAAGGCCTCACAAAAAGAAATCCTTTCAAAGCTTCACCAGCACAGGGTTGGGGATCATCAGACCTTCATACTAGACTTTGGAATACATGCAATACCCACAGATATGGCACTAAAGAAACCATAGTCAGGAGAAGGGCCACATAGCATCTTACAGCTATTTTTACATAATGGCAATTTCCTTACCATATAGCAAATACAATCTCCCAGAGGTACATAATCTCCTATTCCTTACAGATTTAAAAAGCAGAGGGTGCTGAGGAAAGTTCAACCCTTACACCTATTATTCCTGCAAGTCTTATAGTAGACTGTTCACCTAGAATAGCTATTACCAAAACCATCTGTTTACTCCCTAGGCTGTCCCCCCCTCCCTTTGCTCCTTTCCTTTCACCATTTAGTCCTTTCCAAAGAAAAGATGCCCTACTTTTATACAAGTTACAGGATATAATACTGCACTATGTAATAGTTCCATGTGATTTAGATGCATATTTTTTAAAGAATATACAAACAGGTGAAGAAAATATACTCAGCAGAATATGCAAATATAAAATCTGAGTAGTGTATAGAAACTTCTCAAAGAAGTAGTTTGGTTAATCAAGTTTATAAACATGCAAATGTCAAAATAAATATTGATATAAGGGAGTTTTAACTTATTTATTATTAAGTTAATAATAATTAAATTAATTATTATTTAACTTTTATTCTTAAAGGGTTAGGAGTACTCTCATTATTTACTTACAGTTCTATAGACTGTATTTGCTCATACTCATTTTTCTCCTTTTCCTGAAGAGCATGTTTCATGGTCTCCAAACTGTCCATCAATTGCACAACTTCCTCCTTCAAATTTGCTTCTCGGTCACTGAGTTCTTTCAGTTTTTTGTCTACACTGGTACATTTTTCTTGCAGGGCTACTGTGTTACTTTCTAGATTTAAAATAGTAGATTCTTTTTCTTTCAGTTCTTCTTCTAACTCTTTCATCCTGTCATCTTTAGTCCTAAAATCCTCCAACAGGCATTCAAGATCTCTTATTTTTCCCTCGTAGCTGGTAACTTTCTCCTGAAACTGTGCAATTACTCTCTGATTTTCTACAGCCTGTTTTTCAAAATCCTGGGTTTTCTTCTGGATTTGCTCCTGTAACTGATTCATAAGATCTTTTTCCTTTACAGACTGTTGATCTTGATTTGCAATCTCATTTAACTTTATTTTTAGTTGATTATTGTAATTCTCGCTATCATGAAGTCTCTTCTCTAAGTCTTCAACTTGCTGAAGTAGTTGTTGAATCCGATGACTTTTTTGTGAGGAAGCCTTAATTGTAATTTTGCATTCTTCCCAAATGCTTTCAATACTGCGGTGAAAGGAGCTCTCCTGTCTCAGACCTGCTGTAGAAGCAGTTTGGAACTGCATGGATAGAGGACCCATTTGAGCTGTCTCTGGTTCATCTTTTGGAGGGTCTAAGGAATCCTTTACATCAACTAAATCGATATCCACAGCATAAGATTCTGAGTGACATTTATACAACTCATTTACCTGGGACTGCATTGTTTTAATTTGTGACACTTTGTCAATTAGATTTTGTTTAGCACCTGTTACTTCGTTATTCAGCTGAATAATCTTTTCCTCTTGTTCCTTATTTATAGTTTTCTGTTTGTCCAATTCAAAGACAGTTTCTTGGTATTCAGCTTGACATTGTTGAAGTTCTCCACTTAAGACAGAAGCCTTTTCTTCAGAAGCAGAGAGTTTGAGATGCAAGTTTGCTATCTGCTGATTTAAGTCATCTTTTTCATTTTTTTCTCTTTGGCATTGTTCCTCAAGTGCAGCTATCTGACCTTCCAAGGTTTCAGTTTTTTCCTTTAGTGCTAGTATTTCCATGTAGGTCTCAGAATTATCAGTTCTCTTCAGATCAAGACAGCAGTTTTCCAAACTCTCTCTCTTACCGCCTGAAAACAAAACCAAAACAACATAAAGAACAAATAAATCCCCATAGAGCTCAGGTTAATTAAAATCAACAAGACACTAGCAACACGAAATTATAATTGCTGTGTGGAAAACTAGCACCACATAAAACCCACACTCTCATAGCATTTTAGAGTCTTGAAGGTATTAGAATCCTCTGAGGCATTTTATATGCACTAAAATATCTCTTGGGCTTCTAAGCATAACTTGCAGAAATAGGCGTTTAGAAGACTTAAAAAAAGTTTACCATAATTTTATTCCAACCTTCTATTCTGCCCCACTAGCAGAAAAATCTAGCTAATTTCACTAGTATTTGGAACACCTAGGAGGTAGCTAACATTTACAGTGATAACCAGCTTCTACCCCCACTGATTCAACAATCCCTTTAAACAGAGCCAGCAATTACCCATCCTCCATTTAGGAGAGCAATGGTGTCGTACACCTTTCTGAGAAGTTTTATGCATGCTCTATAACACCTTGCTTTAAAAACAAAGCTAAAAATCCAGCACAAGGCTTATCTTTCTTTGTGTCTGGAATCTTCCTCCCTTCTGTATTCAATAGGCTTCCTAAACTAGATAAAAGGAAAACTATTAATACCTACACCTAATACATCGCATGTAAAGTTCTCCAAGGAAGACTTACAACATGTTATTCCAACCAAAATTTCCATGTTTTATTAAGACTGTTTTCCCAAAGTAATGAAGCATTTTAACTAAAATTACATATATTTCATCACCTTCAAAACTGACTCCAGCTGTATTACACACTAGTGTTTTAGAATCCAGTTGTGTCCCTTTAGTAACATGCATGTTACCATTAAATCAAGCCTGACTTTCTCAAAGGATTAGATTATCTCAACTATGCACTACAGGGAGATAGTATGGATTCTTGTGAGTGCTGCACCTACAGTAAGGTAGAGTTAGGCAGTCATCTCACTTTAGGACCATTAAGCACAGGTGTACTGCAGGGAAACATCCTCTGAACAGATCCAACAAGTTGTACAGTCAATTTGAGTCACTAACAAAAGGTCATTCTAAAGCATTAGCAATAGTGCTTTTGTTTTTGAAAGTTGACAGTACACTTTCCTCCTGTTAGCTCAACCACAAGAGCAGCCTTTTATAATAAGGCATATCAGGTCATATTTTTAAATCCTACAAGATCAAATTTGGAAATGGTTCTCTAAAAGTCCAGTTGTGTAGTCCTAAGAAAACAGATCAGACGAACTATTACATATTCCTCTCCCTGGATTGGACTTTTGCAAGCTTCACTAAAAGCAAGAGGTGCTGAAGGTGTCAGCTGACCTAGCCTAATATTTTTACCTCCTTTTGCTACTACTGGCAGGGCCAGCCATTTTCTATGGATCTTTCTTTACACTGAAGAACTGAGACAACACAACCCTGCTTAAGGCTTTCAGTATCTGTATATGTACCTTCTGGCTGTTAGCTTATCTAACTACATCTGCATTCTGAGAATTATCTGCCTCTCCCACCTTCTAGGGAGCAAACATCAGAAGTTCAATACTCTGCATGAAGTACTTTGTTAATGGAATCACAGAAGATCCTGAGTTTGAAGAGACCCTCAAGGATCATCAAGAGCAGGGTTGCTCTCTAGCCTCTCACTCCCCAGTCTTACCTAAAGCCAGGGTTAACTTGACCCACATGCAGAATCAGGCACTTACTTATCTTTGTTAACCTCACAGGGATGGTGAGTGCTCCCTAATTTGTCTAGATATCTCTACAGGGCTTCCCAGCCTTCAAGGGAGTCTCAACAGCTATCATTCGCAAAATTAGGATAGTTTTGGTCCTGCATCTAAGTGGTTTATGAAGATGTTGAAGAGAGCTGGGCCCATTATAGAGCTCTGGGGAGCCCCACTAGTGCCTGGACACCAGCCTGATGTTACCCTATTTACTAGAATGCACCATAAACTTAAAACTGATCTACTACAGTGAATGTTCTTTCATTGCGCAATGTAATGAATGATAGTTCAACATTGTTTATTCACTGTACCCCCACTTTTCTGTGATCCTGTGAATTTGATAATTCTCCTTTTACAGGAAGGAAAGGCCTCTCACCTTCCTTTAGCATATGTTTTCCATAGTTCTATGAGAAATCAAAGCCAAGCTGGGTACTGTAGTCAAGTTACAAATACCATTTTGCACAAGTCCCATATAGTTCAGTCTCACTTATTAATAGATTTTATTCAGCTGATAAACTCACAGATGAAGCAAGAAAAGCAAAAGGACTGAAAGTGCAAGCATGAGAGCTGTACAAAAGACACCATTTGCAGACTTAAGCTTTCCACTTGAATGGGAGTAAAATTAATTTTTCTTTTGCCAGCACTGTCCTCTTGACCAGAGCTGGTATGTTCATAGCATGCACACAGAATGAAATGTCAAGGTTCACAGCACATACTGTATGACTGAACAATTAGTAAGTCATCGACACCTTTGAAGCCTGCTTAGGAAATTTACAAAACCTTGAACAGAAGGTGCTACTTTCTCAGAAGCCCAGCAACAAAAAAATTTAGCACAACAATAGTTAAGAAATTGCCTAAGAACTGCAGCTGGGTATGCAGGTACATATACAGATAAAAAAAAGCATCAGAAAGTCTAAAAACTAACTTTTATTTAAGTCATTTAGGAGTAAACAATATAAGGCCCTCTGCGAAAGAGATGACATTTCGAGAACAGTTACTTCCTTTTACAGTTTAACATAGCACATTTCCTCTTCAGAGCATAATGTTTACACATCCCAGCTTTTTTCTTCTGTTCTGGAATAGTAATTAAGCTTTTTTTGAAGACCCCCTGTTGAGTCATGGTAGAAATTGTACCTTTCTTTGTAGGTGGCTCTTCTTCTGCAGTAGGCTTATTTTCCAAGACACGTTTTCTTCCCACTTCCAATACAGTTTCCTCACAATCCTTGAGCTGGCTGCTTTCAATCACTTTCTTGGAGTTCTTTTCTGCTACTTTTCTCTTAATGGTAGCCAAAGTGTTCTCCTGTGTTAAAATAGTATCAATTGCTTTGAAGTTGTACAAATTGAGCACTTAAAAAGCTTAGTAGCTTTTTCTATACAAATATTTTTACAAATCCTTAAGGGTAACGTGCATAGGGGTTGTCAGAGGAAAAGTCAGTGACAGATCAGCTAGTTAAACCAGCTCCTACAACTTCAGATACTAAGAAACACAATAGAAACAATACTTTTGCATTATACAGAAATCAGAGCAAGATACTAGAGGACTACAAAACAAGACTTTCATCAAGAGGACTTAGTTTACCATCTGAGAACAATTTCCAGAGTCAAGAGTTGATGAAATTCCCAATTCATTAAAAGCACACACAGTCTGTCCTACAAATTCATCACTTTTTGATCATGGCTGGTAGAACTGGAAGCTTTAACAGCCTGCAGCAAAGCTACAAATCATTTTTGCCATGACACATTTGATGCAATTTGAAAGCCTAGTCAGTTCTGCCATACATGCTTTAGATATCTACCTGACTAAGAAAAAGTTGTTTATTTGCAAGATGATACAAGTGGCAAGCCATGTGGTTGTCAAGGACCAATGAGCAATTATTCATCTCTAAGTACTTCAATGAAAAACACAATAGACTACAGAGTTGAGGTTTGGGGTCATGTTTAAAATGTCATGCCACAGTCTCATGGAACCATTGGACAGTTAAAGCCTTGCTCTTGGAAGGAGCAGTAAGACATCACACTCCACTCACTCTTGGAGCATTCATAATATTGACAAGCAGCTGTGAGGCAAAGGGACACAAGACACAGTTTGGCCAAAGCTTTGAGTTTACAGTGTAAGAGAAATGCTTCAGAATGCTGACTAAGTTTCACTTTAAGTGTTCTCAAAACTACTTCAGGTTACTGAACATCAGGTTCAAAAAAAAAAAAAAACAAAACTCAAAACCAAAACCAAAAAACCTCAAACTGCAAGCTCCGATTTTTTTACCTGCATACATTTACCCAAGCTACCTTCCAGCACTCAGCAGATACCATTAGACTATACAATTACAAGTTTTATTAATCACATCAAAAGCAGAGATACCCATGCCATACCTTCTTAATTCAAACTTGGCTCAATACATTCACATTAACACTCTTCCCTTGAAACTGAGCAAGTATGTTGGTGGTGGGTGGAATACACTTTTTTTTCCCTAATTTACACAACTGTCTTTTCTCACATTCTTAAATTCTAACTTCAACTAAAATTGACCTTTGTGGCAACAAAACCTCATTTTCTTCCTCTTTTATTCAGACAGTGATGCACTTTCTCTATTTCCTCTGTTTTAAGTCCTCACAGTTTGAGGTCTTTAATTTTTTAAATGGCTTTCAGTCTCATTTAGAGTCCTCCAATAATAACTTCAGATCAGTACTTCTGAAAGTCTCATTATTTGCACATACCCCTGCTAGCATTTTGCTGTGGCTTTAGTCTCAACACCACCTGACCTGATATCATTTGAAGTAAACAGCAATTACTTAAAGAAAAATCAAATTTTCCGAAGTCAAGTCCATTATAAACACATATTAATTTTTTTTTTGTATAGAGACAATTAAGATGTCTAAGACTTACATAGTCTTTTATGGTTTCTTCTGAACGAGTTATCTGACCTTGTAGTGTCATAATAATTTCATCTTTTTGCTTCATGATGTCAATCAGTTCTTGAATCCTTTCATTCTGTATATTCATTTTCTTGAAAAAGAAAAAAAAAGTTCAGTGTTAAATTGAACTCTACCATGCTTTTTAGAAGCAAGATTGGTTAATCTATGCTTGATATTTAAAAAAAAAAAAAAAAAAAGCTAGAAGCACAGTCTAATAGCATTTCAAATTACTAGGATTTTGTATTAAAGCAAATAATTTTGCACAAGTTTGTTTTTTTAAAAAGTTACCTCAGTTGCTTTTTTAAGTTGCTCAGCAGACTCATCCAATTTAATCCTCTGCATTTCAAAACCTGTAACCGGAAAAAAGCCTACATCACATTATCAGCCATCACAGTTTACTCAGTAATCCATGTCTTTGTATCTTCTGGTACTTCAGTAGTGTTTGAATACATCTATTTTCAAGTTGACTTCTATTAGGACATTTCAAAAGTTCTTTATGTTTTCTAGACTGGACAATTGGGCCTTGCAACCCATCCAAAATACAGATAATATCACAAGACCTCTGCTGAGATCATTATGAGGTCCTGCTAGTTTTTCCTCCATCATAGTTCCACATGATGCCTGAAAACACTGCATCAGCAAACTGTAAAGAACAGGGAATACAATGCAACAAGGAAATCAATAGCTTTGATGTTTTATCCTACAATTCTTAGATCTGCAATTGACAATTTTCAGTTTCATCTTAAAAATGAAATAAGCAAGGCCTGTAGAATTGTTTAACCTGAACATACACAAAACAAAGGATTACCACCATTATACACAGGATTTGATTACACAATGCTACTCAATGAGATTATTATTCCTATTTTACCATACTCAGTCATTTCTTTTTTTGTCTTTCACATCACACTTAGACCCATCTTACCTTTGGTTTTCTTTTCCAGCTCTTCCTTGGTCTCATCTAGTTCAGCAGTCATTTTTGCCAGCTGTTTTTCAAGACGATCTATAGTTTCCTGTGGATCCTCCAAGGAGACAATGTACTGGTGTGCTGCTTCTGCCTGATTTTTGATATCAGTGAGATCATTTTGCAGAGAATCAATAACACCCCCAAAATGAATGTAGGCATCTGTGTCTGTGCTGTTTTCTTCATTCTGAAAGAATTTATATTAATTCCAAAATGGCAAATAATTACACAAAAGCCATTATTTCTACAGAAAATATGGAAGATCATTAGTAATTCTAATACATAAGTAGTCATAATTCTGACTTCAAAACCATCTTGTGGTGTCATATGCACCACATATGTGGTGTCAGTTTCTGTTTGCCTTCATACACTAGTTTCCAGTATCAAGCTAGAACTACTTTATTTTTTTAACATTTAATGACCTATCATTACATTCCCCCGTATATCTCCACAAAAACATCCCCTCCAAGTTTACTGTAAAAGTTAGCATATTTTAAACCAATGAGAATATTGAATGAGCAGAGCAAACAACCAGTTTTAGAAGGAATACATCTGAAATCTTCATATAACAGGACAAGTTTGTGAGGTCAAATAAGTCTGTGGTAACTTATCATACTAAGTTATATGCAAAAGACTAACTTGACATCTTGCCTCTCTGCTTAAAAAAAAAAAAAAGTTTCAAACTCTCAAGAGACAGACTCAAGAGTCTGGGTATGGCTTAAGTGGATAAATAACTCTCATTGCTTCAGTTGTAGCTACTACTGCTCTAAGAGAGAACTCTCTGCAACTGCTCCACCACATCTATATGCGGGGCCTAAGGAGTCAGACTCAAATAGGCAATAAATGCAATGGATTTTATAGCATAAAAACCTGCAGATTTTTCCCCAATTTCTTTGTATAGAATAATTGTCACTTCCTGTCGGAGAAATGCAGAAAACCCCAAAAATTCCTGAATCCCAAGGCTCAGCAACATCATCTATTAAATAAGACATATTTATCTTGTTGAAGACAATTGTTACGTTGTATGCAATTTCTTGAAACCCCCCTTGGTGTTTCTTGAGAAATACCATGACCACAAGTAGTTAGTAAAAGGACATTTAGGGCAGAGAGATAAAAATACCAGAGATCCAGTTTGATCACTGCAAGGCCGATCTTGTGATTTACTTTTTTCATCTGCATTTTTAGTATAACTATTTACAAGTTCCTTGAAGATTTCCAGGCGTTTTTCAGAATCTTCTTCAAGATGTGCTCGCTCTTGAGAAAGGCACTCTCTAGAGTAGAAAAAAAATCAAGTCAGCTAAAAGCTAGCCATTGTTATAAATGTGATTCGTGTTAATTAAATTGTAACAATATTGGCAAAATTGTTACATTATAATTAATTTAAAAACTGTATTTAATTCCTATAAAGAAAAGAGAGATAAAGGAACAGGTTAAATAAAGCTTAAAAAAAAGATCACCCTCCAGATGTTAAGTGGGAGGCAGGATGGGAAGGGTATAGGTCTAAGAACAGTGTCTAGAAATAGGTTTTCAACCTTGAACTGGGCCAAATTGGGATGATTCCAAAGAGTTGGACACTGGACTGAGGCCTCTTGAGGGAATATATATCTATTATATAACCCTTAAGTTTAGTGAGCATGCGCCCTCTGCGAGGTCAAACAGCGGACAGTGAGGAAGACTTGGGGCCTTCAAAAATAAGACCCCCAAAAGGAAGAGAGACCCCCGACCACTGGTGGCGCATGCGCAACTCAACACAATGACGTAGATTTTAAGAATAGAAATGAGGAGGAGCTTTCTAGAAGCTTCTGTATTAATATGTATTAGTAAACAGTATATAAGTGAGATTTTTAGCTTGACTGATTTGGTACGGTACGGTGTCAGGAATGGCCCTACCTGTACCCCAGGTCGGGGTATTCCCAGTTGGTTTTGCTTATGTTTTATTCAACCAAACCAGACCTCTATTATATCTAAATTGCTGCTAAATTTTGTATTTACTCAAAATTTATATAACTCATATATTCCAATTGTATTCATTTATATACAATTGTTATTATTAATAAATTACTGCTAAAATTTAAATTTGTTGTTTGATTAATTGAACAAAACCAAACACATCCAATTTTCATTTATAACACCATGATAGAGGCTGAAAAGTTATTAGCACAGTTGCCTATAAACAAAGATTCTTGCTTCTTCTGTTTTGGCAAAGCAAAACAATACACTAAACAATGCTCCTACCCTAAACCAGAAGTATATTTCACACTTGCCAAAAGAATAAGTGGGATACAAGTACACAGATTATGGAAAGCACTTAACCAAAAACATTTTTCCTAAGCTGCTTGAGACAGAGTATGTTTGGAGTATCACTAAAACAAAAAGGAACCAAATAATTTGCAAATGTCACTCTTTCTACAACTTACCAAACCAACCCTTCCCTTAGAAAGAGTTCTACAGGAAAAAAAATATTGCTTGCAAATCATACACACGCTCCTACCCATCCCACATGAAAATCAAAGCCTTTTCTAAAGAGCATTTTTCCTGAACTCATAATCCAAACAGAAACCAACATATTAACTGATGCAGTAGAAGATCAGATCCAGCAGAAGATTGGTGAGGTCTTACAACCAAGAGAGATTTAAGAAATAAGAAGTTTATTCACTTTCTTAACAAGAAACTTTAAAACCACTTAAAGCAAGCTTACTTGAAATCCACTTCCCTCTGAGCAAAATGATGCGTAAATTCTTGCATCACTTGTTCACGAATTTCCATTTCCAGCAGTAACTTATTTTTCTTTTCATTAATAAGTTTGTTCTTCATCTCTTCTACCAGATTCACCAGCATCTAGAATTACAGTTAGTATTATGCTTTTCATAAAGAAATAATTTCCCACAAGTGAGATTTTTTTCCCATTCCTCAAACACTACACTTTACTCTGCAGCTGGAAAAAGGTTTTCAAGGTCGTTTATTAGCTTATTCATAAACAGTAGGATTTATGAGTAGGTCACACTACCTGTTTGGTACTAACACAGCAATTTAGGTTTGCACAGAGTGGGTACTTCCAAAGAGCACCAAGTTTATAACAAACATTCCTAATGTTATCTTTAAAGATATGCCTATGGTCTCTTGTCCTCTGTTCTCTTGTCTTCCCCAGAAATGACTAAAATTGCTGTTTCTTAAAGAACAGTGTTCAGAGTTTTCTTGTGTATAAAATAACAAAGGAACAATCTTGTGTTGCTAAAAAACAGGTCTTCTGCATATTGACCATAGGATGCCAAAAGAGGAAAAAGCCAAATCTGCAATTCTTACTGCGCAGTTCCAAACACTGGATCACTGGATTTAGGTAGAATAAGGTGCTGAGGAGGGAAGCAAAAAAAAAAAAAAAAAAGGCAAGATGGAGGAAACCAGAAGAATACATTGCTTCAAGGCCCCATACTAATTCTTAAAGTAGCCCTGGCACATACCATGTAATTTTCTTTTGCAATAACAATTTTGTTTCCTGCATTTTCCTGCACTGCTTCTTCTCTTGACATACTGGGCTGTTCCTCCACTTCATCATCATCTTCAAACACATCTTCCAAGGTTCTGTCCCATAGGATAGTGGCTCTTTTCCTTGAGATTGGCATTCTACTGACATTAAGCAGTGATGAGTCTCCTGCCGATTTCTGGCCAAATGATAGATCTTGAGGAAGAACAGATGTGTCCATAACTAAAACCTACCCAGAAAAATCGAGAACAAAAAGTTACTGGTATTTTTTAAGCTCCACTGGCCCTTGGAAGACCTGCTGCACTCTCCTACAGGTCTCTCAAGCAGAATACTCTCCTAACTTACCTATCTATTCTCTGTTCAGAGTCACTACTTAGACCAGTATCCAGCTAGAGTAGAAGTTGTCACATTATAGCCTAACCCTTCTCTGGATCCCAGGAACACCAAGTTTCACTAACTGATAACCTACAAGAGGCAGCAACAGATTGTTCATTTCCTGTACTTTGAGTTTCCAGTTACATTACACAAACGCCATACTACAAAATTTATTTCTCTAACAGCTCCATAACCATTATAGCCTGCTCCTTTTGGTATTACACTTAACCTGCCCAAACTCCAAAGGCATGGACTTAACTGTCAACAAAACTTTTCCATGGCTTCCATTAAAGCTACAGCATTGATCCTCCACACTTACATCTTCCAACTTTACCAAAGTTACATCACTGCACTTACTCCTCCTCCGCTTCCACCTTCCCACTGAAACCTCTGTGAATGTAAAGACTTTTCACAATCTTTGACGCTTAATCTATTTTATCAGTGCTTCAGATAAGCAATATTCCAAGTTAAGATAGCAGTAGTATATGGGACAGCTAGAAGTGAGAGCATGTTGTATCTGCAGCAGAAATTTACCCAGGTCTCAGGAAAATTCTTCCAAATATGGTGTCTTATTACACTGGATGTTTCATAGGAACCACAAATTTTCAGTAGATGCTTCCACCCCCACACTCCAAACAAAAAAAATAAGTCCCAAAAAAGTATTTTTAAAAGCTCTAGGAGATAAAGCTAAGTCTGGTGTAATTAGAAATACTGCAGTATAAAACAAAAATCCAATAACTAAATTAATATTCCTAAAAGTGAGAGAGTCTGCTCTTTTAAAGCAAATCAAAGTTACTGATCAACAAGATAGAGTACATCACACTTACTTCTTGTGCAATGGCTGAGAACTTTAGCACATTGAGTGTTTCCTCGTATGCTGATGCACATTTGCTGATGTTTACTATCATGTACACCTTCCCCTTTCCACTGAAAAATCCTTGAAGGAAATGAGTTAGCTTACTTTCCCGAAAGGGTATGTGCTGCTGCAACCTTTAAAAGACAAAAGAACAGATGATCAGAAGTTTAGTAAATTTCAGTCAGTGTAAGAACTATCCAGCCGGAAGACTTGAAAGCTTCACTCTTACTATGGCACTAGTGACAAGGGTGCTTTAAACATAGATTTTAAATTTAAATTTTTTCCAAAGCTTGTTTGATAAGGCAAGCTCAGAACAAGTAAGTAAAATCACTATCACCTGTGATAGCATGTTTAAAGGATGTTATAATTTAAGTGATTTAATTAAAAAGCAAAACAAGGCAAGTTTAAAGATAACTTTACTACATCAAAAAGACCACAATATAGACATCAGAAATCTGTAGATTTTTTCCTACCAAAAATTTAAGTGTTACTATATATATTTTAACCAACAGCTTTTAATCATTGTAGGCAATATCTAAAAACCACAACCAGCCGGTAGCTCATAAAAGGACTTACTTTGACTGCTGGCAGTTCTTCAGTGCATTAAGACACTTGCCTAGAGTCAGGAGAGAGGTATTTATATTTCCACTCTCTTTCAATCTGTGACCCTCATTGCGGGTCTTGGTATATCTTTCAGAACCAGCAAGATCACACAATAACAATCTGAAAGCAGGCAAAGAAAAATCACTGTAATTACCTTAAAGAGGCACAAATTATCCACTTTAAAAAATTATCACTTTTCCTCATCCTTCTCAAGTTTGCTTCCCTAATCAAATTTCCCACTATTTTCTGCTAAATATTTGCTCTACATGCTTCCTATCCCACCCCATCCACTGTTCATCCTCTTCCTTCTGGGGACTCGCACAGTTCAGTAGTAAAGAAGTCTGGCAGAACCTTGTGCTGAGCAGAGGTGACAAGACAGAACAGCACTGA
Source organism: Muscicapa striata striata (assembly GCA_030060385.1). NCBI lineage: Eukaryota > Metazoa > Chordata > Aves > Passeriformes > Muscicapidae > Muscicapa > Muscicapa striata. Next base: position 1,600,720 of record JAREIS010000134.1, read on the forward strand.
CACCTGATGCCTTGAGGGAGAGGGCCAAGTACTGTATGAGGCTGGAAGTGGGGAGCCACCATACAGGCAGGAGGCTCTGCCAGTGAGCACTGAGTGCAGTATCAACACATCAAAATGGAAGGTCACTAACAACTGCATCACAAGAGACAGACTGTTCTGAACTTACTCATTGACTCGGGTCACTCTTGGTGTTCCTGAATCTTCAATTTTTAGTACTTTAACTGTGAATATGCTGTGACTAAAAGGAGAAAGTAAAATCAGCAGAGAAGTGATAAAGTAGATCAATACTTCCAACATATTTTTAGCCTCCACAACATCTGTTCAAAATGTTGCTTGATCTGACAATATATCTAATATATCAATATACCTAAGCACCCTACTAAAGGATTGAATCCCTTTGGCTTAAACCATTTTATCACACACTACTAAAGGACACCAAAACTGAAACCTAAAAATCTAGACCTTGTAAACGGCTCTTCTCTTCCTAAAAACCATAAGCCATGTTTAAGTTTCTCCATCCTCCCACTCACCATCCTATACCCAATGCTATTCAAAATGTTTCTTACCTTCTGCTGGAGCAATTATTTAACTTCGTGCTTGCAATAGTCTGGTGTTTCAACCCCAGTTTTAGAAGTCGAAAAGCTTCTTTAGAGTCTGAAATCTGAACCCACTGCAGATCTTCAGGAAGAAGAAATACGATAATTTTTAAGATAACATTACCAAAATAAGTATTATGGGGATAATGTATGCATAACAAGGACACTACATTTACTTGAGGCATAGAAAGATTTTACTACACCTGCTTCAGACAGATGTGATGACAAATCAGATCAAAATGCCTCCTCTCATAGGAAAGGAAGGGGTAAGTACATGACATTTCATCATTCTGTTATCACATTAAATATGTTCCAATCAAATTTAGCAACCTCAGCCTGAACACAGACAAGTCAAAAAAGTAAGGTGTAATGAGTAGAAAGCCCTGTAGTCATATTCAGCAAGGCAGAACCCTACCTTCTAAATCCTAAAATTAAAAACAGCTTCTTCAATTTATACCACAGTCAAGGGGGAAAGGGAGGAAGGGGAAGTCATATGGATAGCTTTCAGGATCATCAACTTAACTGAAAAAAACCAGAAGGATTTTGCCTGCAATATGATAACCATATGTCTGAAATATGCTTCTCTACAGAAAATACAGAAAAAATCCCAGAAACAACAATCTAAAAAACTGTTGAGAGAGTTATAAGTACAGTTAAGAACTACAGGCCTCTTTTTTAAAAAAAATGGAAAAAAAGCAGAACTCTAAAAAAATTGTCAATTGTTTCCAATATTTTTCCCATTTCAAAGAAATATCAAGGCAGTGAAGCGTAGAGGCTTTTAACAGTTCCAGTCAAGAGTAAAGATAAAACAGGATTAAAGGTAGAGATACTTCTATGTATGTAGATTACTGTAGTAATTTTGCTATTGAGTCTTCTAATCTAAACATCATTACAGGCCGACCAAATTTTTCAAATTACATTTTGCAATTTGCAGTGTATTTTATTCACCTTTTACAAAAGGACATCCCTTGATGTCTTGAGCGAGGCGCAGTGTTTTTCTTTTCTTCTCATTTGATATAGGAATTAATAGATCATAGAAGCATTCATTGTAAATCTCAAAAAATGAAATCCAAACAGAAAACTTGATGTAATTTGTTGCAGTTGTGATAGATTGCTCTGAGTCTTTTGAGATATCTTCCAAATCTGCCAAGTACAAAATATTACAAACCAATATAAACCTAGTAAAGTGAGTTTTGTTAAAAAAAATTGGTAAGTAAAAATTGATACAACAAGCCACCCAAAATCTAAAATTTATTGTAAAAATATCCATTGAAGGCCCCATAAATTTCTTAAACATCTGGAAGTCATACAGTTAACTTACATATTTGCAAGAGACAATCACTCTACTACTTCCTTTTCCACTTTTAGATTCTATTAACCACATAAAGCTTGGTTAGAATTAGTCAAATCTGTTCAACATCTTTAGAAGACAAAACTAAACTGACAAGATACTTCATTTTGACATTTTAAAGTAAACCTAGTATTCGGTAGTTTCTTAAATGCTAGAATGAAATTTAGATAATTACATAGAAGTACTCTAAAAGCCTGTCAGGATATCACTAAGACCCACAGGATAAGTGGTACTACTTTTTCTTTGCTATAACTTCAGCCCATTTAATGCCAGATATTCTTCTAACCATTTCATGCTTCTGTTTTCTGCCCAGATTATTTGCTCACTATCCAATTCACAGGTATATAAAACTGATAAGAAGTCATTTTATTAACATAGGCCAGAAGTCTGTTATTGACCTTAAGAAGGCTTATTTGCCAGCTTTAACTGCAATACTTTCTTATAAAACATACCGTGAGAATCTATAGGTGCTCTGTTGCTAGTGTTAATCTGGTGGTCTACCTGCAAAAGAAAACAAACTTTAAAATATATTGTTGACAGTACAAGTTATTTCTAATACCTCTACTGTGTTACTAGAAGGGAATACAGATGGCTGTAATATGCCAAAGAATATTACACACCAGGTCTAGTTCAGTGCACCTATACACTGCTATTGACAGAGCTGTTCTTACCTCATACTCACCCCTGCCACTTCCCTTACATCAGTATATAAGCTTTAAGCTATATAAGTATTTCAGCTTGCTGAAACAGTCTAGCCACAGCAAACTAGAGAGGCATGAACCCCTCACATAAACAGGGTGATTCAAGATGATTTCAGGACTCCAGTTTCAATTTAAACATTAGTCTTAACCTGGTAAATCCAAGGAACTCTGAATTCTTCTATTATTGATATTTTGCTACTATGGGATTTCATATTTTTCCAGCTTGCTTGGCTAACCGTTGGAAACAGAGGTAAATGTAGAATACTCATTCACTTAAAAACTGAAATAAGGAACTTACTGCTTCATGAAACATGTTTGAAATAAATTACACAGTTGAAGTAAAGTCCAGGTTTTAGTAAGAGAGACAATTTTCTTTTGCTATCAAAAAAAAGTAAACCAAATATCCATAGGTAGAGCTTAGGAGCTTCATACACACACTCCCTTCCCAAGTCATAGTTTTGGTTAGTTAGGTTTTTCAGACACAGAACTGAAAGTGGAAGTGCCTGAAGATATGAAATCCATCTACTAAAAATGTATGTTTAAGAGAATTAACATGAAATAAAAAAAACTGGCATGGTTTGGTTCAGGGCTTTTTTAGTGTTCTGCCAAGGGTATATTTCATAATAAATTTTTCAAATAAAAATTTTAGGTAATAGGTTTTACACCTATAAAACACCTACACAAACCTCTGTTGCAGTAGATGCAAACTTTGCCAGCAAATTTGTAGGTTTAAGTGTTGCTCTTATAAAGAGTGTCAGAAACTGGAAGATGCATTCAAACACACACAAAAGGTTTTTCTGAAGTCCCTTCTGAACGCAGACAGAGCTAGATTCAACTTACTCCTGTGCTTCTGAAGTGAAGTCACAGAATTTTGCTGCCACCTACCTTCCACACTGGAGCCCAGTTAACCAATGGATAAAAATCAAGGCAAAAGATACATACATGCCTTTTTCCTTTCAACACTAGCTATTACAGCCTTGCATATCACAAGGGAAATGCTTAATTCTTTTTGTGAAAAAAGTACCTTTCTAGTTCCAAATCCTTGTATATGCTCAGTTTTATTTTACATTATTTCACTCGATTCAGAATTAGAAGACAACAAGAAAAAGGTATGGTTATATAAAATACAAATTACCCATAACTGTAATTGGACTAAACAGCTTCAGAATTTCAGTCAGCTCCTAAAACTGGAGTGTATTTCTGGACTGCTCAACAGTGAATTAAAAGGAAAAAGCCCAGCAGAAACCCATCTTTAATTCAAACCTTTAAGTCCACTAGCTCTATAGCTCTGCTGCTTCAAACAGATTTTTACTTCCTTTAAGGATATTTGTCAAACTGAAATAGCAATGACCTCAAAACTATAAACTTCTTTCAAGTATCCTGAAAGAGAGTACATTCTTTAAAGGATCAGACCTACTAGCATCCTGACAGGTAAAGAAGGAACTATTTACATTCAGCTCTTACTAAGCATCAGTTATCCCAGAGGATAAATTATAAAGGTGTTCAACCTACAAGGAAAAAAAAACAACAAAAAGCTTGGTTTACATGCCCATGAAGTATTGAGCCACAAGACAAAAATCCTCAGGAACAGGGTTCATCAGCTCTATTGCTCACTCTGCTGCTAATCTAAATGCCTGGCTGCCAGCAAATAGACACATCCATGGTTAAATACAGCCAGTCTCTTCCCACTGCAAAGAACGTGGAACTATCTAAAGATGCATGTACTCATCAATATAGAAAGAAGTGCTCATCTACCTCTTTTATTAGACGAAGTAATGAATTTTTAATAGCAGTTTCTTCTCTCACTTGGTTTTCAGTCAGCTTTATATAATCTCTACACCGATAGGGTTTGAGATCCATTGCTGTGTACAGCTTTCCTTGAATACTTTTAAACAACATATCCATAGTCCTTGGCAGAATACCAACATCATCTTCTGTCCCTGAAGGAACATACAAAAGAAAAATCCAGTTATTACAAGGTGCACGGATAAATGAGGACAGAAAGATAATAAATCCCAAAGCATACATGAAGAGGTTGAAGACAACATACAGTAAGAAGTGGAGTTTGCTTTGTATTCTCAAGGTAACAGAAACATCATTAGAGAATTTTGATAAGTATTTGGCTTTCAGGAACAGTTCATGCTCTGTATCAGTAATGGGAATAAAAAAAAAAAAAAAAAAAAAAAAAAAAACAAAAAACAAAAAAAAAAAAAACAAAAACAAAAAAACAACTGCTAGAGTGTTTTACATAAGGTTAGCCTTAACAGAAAACAAATAAAAAACCCATGGCCAAGAGACATTTGAGAGAGATTTGCAATTTTTCAACTGTATTTCATAAACTGCCTTCACTGTCTCAAGGAAGCAATCTTTAAATAAAACTCATGAATGATCTCTTAGCTGCAGTCCTGTACTAATGCCACAGAACCTCCAAAACAGTTTTTGGAAGCCTTGCAAAGACTCACGCCTTCCCCTGTCCCAAACCCTTTCCTCTGAATATATTACTTTTGTACCTAAAAGACAAGGAGTCAAATAAAAGCCTCAGTGCACACCTAATCTTTCTGGATCCGACTGCAAGTTTAAAAAGAGTTCGCTTACATTTGATTTCTAAGACAGAGAAAATGGAAGTGTGGAAGAGAAACTACTGTCCCATCTCAGGCTGATAATTTCTCCTCCTTTTGAGACAGATGGACACTTAATAGTTACAGCACTAGCTGTATCACCTAAGTCAGAACTTATAAAAAATTTGGTTGGCACTCAGACCTCTAGCTAGTAGCCAAATACCACATTAAACTCAAGTACTCTTGCATTACATTTCTTTCTCCTCATCTCCTCTTTAATAATCTTTTGTTTATTGCAAGGCCTGTTGTAATTTAACTTAACAGGGACAAAGGAACAGTCCCTGGTGAACAAGGGAAAGTCCTAAAAACCTGCTTCATCCTTCACTTAGGTCCTTTGCCATTAACATTACATGGGAACCTGTATTCAGTCAAAGTGCAATAACAGAAGAGTAAATCATGGCACCCAATAGACAACATTCTGCCCTGTCAATTTTTATCGAAGTCCTAAAAATATAATACCATGAAAAAGTTTCTAGTCTTAAAAGTGTCAATCAAAAAAATCTTGAAACCCCACACAATATACCCCAAACTAGTCTGATGCCTGGAAATGCTGAGCTGCAACAGAGACCAGACAGAGCAAAAAGAATAAAATATGTAGTTATTGAAAGGATACACCTTGGGCAGTGCAAGAGCATTTTTATAAGTTTTGGTTCATCTCCATGTTGGGGTCAATTATCCAACCCTGGCCACAGACCATGAAGTCTCAGCCCCCTGGCTTGCGCCCTTTTCCTCATCATTATTTCTGCTTTTTGGGTACCAGTTGTCCTGGATTCTCAAGCTAAAAAGGAATTGCTTTGTCAAACTACCCTGTGAAGAGACCTTACTAACATATAACATGAAGTTTCAGAGTTACACACTAAGCAGCAGAGAATCTGCTAACATAATATATAAAAGCTAAAACCCAAGGCATCAGTCAAGCACAGGAGACTGTACACATGAAGAATTGGTGTGTTTTTGTGATTCACCTTTATTTATTAGGAGAGAAAACAACACCCTATTCTTGCCCCAGACAAATGATAACTGAAAGTACTGGCAGTAGTCTTTAATTATTATTCTGTTAAATAACAGAATATTGCTTAGAAAAGAATGCCACTTCAATAAAGATTAGTTTCAAGTGACACACAACTCATTGTCCTTCTACTATTTCTTCGTATAAAATAACTGGTATTGCATCCAGAAACGGTTTCAATGTGAATTAAATCACCTAATTTGTTCAAATGCTTTGAAAAATAACAGAAGAATGACATCTTCTGACCAGAAAGGATATAGAGCTTTGACTGAACAGAAATAGAGCACCAGGAGACAAGGCTTCCTAGAATATTATTAAGCCTGGGAACTCAAGCTAAGGCAGAAATACATGAAAATGATCAAATAAGTTTCAAAACATTTATTCTCTGCCTATAACACTCAAATATTATTTCTTATTTATGCATATAACCTTTATAACAATAATAAAACTACAGAAAATGCTACTCTGGTGTAGAGTGACTTGCACTTTTCAAAATCTGTTATATACAAGACGTATTTTTTCCAACTCCCCCTCATCCCTGGGGTATGAGATACTTGGAGAAAAATAGAAAGATCACATATACCTGGTTGAAATTACAGAGCCTTACAAAGTAATATGACTGTGTTTAGGTTAACTCAGGTAGTGACTGTCTGTTGGCAGTTAAATTTGTTATGGAAGGAGACCTTTTGAAGACTATGAGAGAAGCAAATGGATAGATTCTTCATTTTAAATGAAGGAAAAAAAGTTATATTTCTGCTAGAACTAATTCTTACTTTAAAAAATGAAAGTGCTTGCAAGAAGAACTCATTTCTACTTTTACCTTGGAAAGTGTAAGTTTTCCCAGCATTTGTTACACCATATGTAAAAACAAGACGATTATATCCATCTAGAAAATCTTGCACTGGTTGCTTCATGATACCTTCAAAGAATTCTTCTTGGGTTGTTTCAGGTCCAAACACCTAAGTATTACCAAGAAATATTTATACTTTGAATAATTATTAGAGACTTTCAAAGAATCTTTTAAATTCTCTTAGTTTATAATCTTAAAGACTATAAAGGTAAAAAATACAGTGTGCTTGGTATTCAATAATGTAAGTTAAAACAACCTATACCAGAAATAATTTAAAAACATTTGAAGACAACTCATTTACTTGTGAAAAAGTGAACCTCTGTAACATTGGTCCTGCAGTTTTTTCACTTAGTCGATTCAAAAAGTGTTGGGGGGGCTTCAGTACAATATTTGTAGAGTCTTCCAGTGAAACACAGTCCTATTAAAAGGAAACAAGCAATGCAGGCATGAAGAGTCTTAAAAGAGCTCAGCTTACAGGAAAAACAAACAAACAAACCCCCCCACAAAACAAGTGTTAAGTATTTTTAAGCTAAATAAATGTCACACCTGTGATCCATTTTCTCTTTCCAATGATGTAAACGGCCTGATACGGAGGCAAACTTGTATGTGTCCCTTAGACTCCAAACTGCTCCTCTTTAAAAAAAAATTAAAACAGTTAGAAATTTGGTTATTTCCTTGATAATTAGCACATGAAACCAGTTTTATTTCATCAGGCTGTTTTAAACGGACTTATATAGTAACATGATAAGCAAAACTTCTTCACTAGATCAGCTTTTACAAGTGCTTAGGCCCATGCAGAAGCTTGCTATGGCAAGTTAATCTGCAGCACATTTATGCAAACACGGCATTCAGGCCAACAAAAACATTCCATGAACTGGCAATCAGCCTCATTCATAGAAAACTGAAGTGCCCAACAGAGCATCAATGCAGTGTGACAACTTACTCTAAATCCTATGCACCTCCTTCAGACTAAAAAATAACAAAGAAGCTTTTCATCTTCTCTGTAAAATTCTGACTATTCTTATCTATGAAAGGACTAAAGATTATGTTTTGAAAAATAAATATCCAAACAGTGAAGTTTTCTTACCTGGCTTGTGTCCGAACCTGAAGAAACCAAAGAAAATTCAGAGGAGAGATTTGTTTTAATATCTTCGACATTCACTGGCCTTCTTGGAGATGGCTCAATGCTAGCAATATAGGATGGTCTATAAAACTTCTCATTATCCAAAGACGGTTCCATTCTGCAGGATAAAATAAAACTATTTTGTGTTCTCTGATCATGTAACATAGAGCTTCTAAAGTCCCTTGGGAGATGAGTCAATTTGAAACTGGTAATTGAAATTTCTTTACAGAAAAAGTTTTCTTCATCCTATTCATAATTTACATAGCAAGTTTTTGATGGTGGCAGAAGGGGTCTGCATCATGAATTGGGAATAGCCACTCTTCTTTAAAAGGAAAGCAAATGTTTACCAGGGTAAAGCCTCACATATATACCACAAAGTTGCTAAAAAGCAGTCTAACAAGAAAGATAAAACTTAAAAAAAATCTAATTCCACATCACCTCATGATCCCATTATGTATTCTATACAGAATGTCATGGTTATCTCTGCAGAACTTGACAAATACTTGGTGTTATAAAGATAACACAGTGTAGGTTAATACAAGACACAGTTCAGAGACATTCCAAAGACTAATAGATAATTTTAAGCCAATAAAGAGGCACTAGTTGAAAACTCATGCCAGAGTACAAATTAAAGTATTGCTTTTTAGTAATTTTACAGCAATTAATTTAATAATACATAATTTACTTATTTTTGTACCTTTCACAAATCGAGCAGTGAAATTTTGCTACAGGAAATATAAAACAAAATTATTCAGTGTTGATAGTAGACAGGCAAATTTCAAAATAACCATTAAAAAGATAATTTTATTGTAGAAGATTAATATATTTTTCCTGCATTTTACTCTATTAATTTTTCCTGTGATAGTACAGATGTGATGTGGCAGGGTTTTTTTTACAGATTAAGTTTAAAATAAATCACTGGGACATTACTAGTAGACTATGCCAGCAAGGGACCTGGCAATCAGACACCACAAAACTTGTATTTTAAGGCTTTGGACACAACAATTCAAGGGTCTTCTAGTGCTACATTGCCATGTCTAGGCTACAGCAAAGCATATAAGTTGTTTTACTAAGTACCAATAGAGAGAAAACAGTGTTCATTAAAGTAACAGGCAGAGGAGGACTGGTTCAAAACCAATTTGCTCAGGAAGAGTTGGGTTTCCTGCCTATAATGCAGTCCCATTTCAATTTTCCCCAGGATAAAAACTGAGCTATGTCTGCACTTCAGTGTCAAAACACTTCAGGGCTCAGTCTTCCCATCTAGGCTGCAAAAGCCAGACACAACTTTCAGCAGTTAAACAAATGCCACCAGTCTGCAAATGAGATAAGGCTATACATAAACTAAGCACCAATGTTTACTTTCTAATCTAATGTCTCTTCTATTCTACTCTTTTTTTTTTTTTTTTTTTTGCCCAGAATCTGTATGAAAACCAGAAAAAACTTGGCCTGAAACATCATCACAGCTTGAACAAAGACTGACCTTCGAATAAGCTGTGGCTGGAAAGAAACATACCTGTGCTGTCACGACCTGGAAGTCTTATTCATCAGCTACACAAAGCCACACTGCAAATCTCTTATCAGTCCTTTACAGGAAACATATTTGTTAGATGACCGACATTTTAGTTGCTTTAAATCTAAGCATAAAGTGTGATTTGTCAAGATTATGCTCTCACTCTATATTTTTCCTTAAGAAGCAAAGGACAAGCGTTAAGCTGTGTACACAAAGCCAGAACTGTATTTGCACAGCCCAGCAGTCAGAACAGCGAGGGCCAAGCCCTGCCTCAAGGTTGAGTCACACAGCACGGCAAGTACTGCAGGTATTCTGGTGTGAACAGCTGTATTGAAGGCACTACAAGGTACTCGTGTCCTGGGATGCATTATTATAAGCCTGCTAACCATGGCAACAGAATTTAGAGCTATGGACATTGTAAAAGAAGGGGATCCCCAGAGGCCCACACAGCAAAGCGCGGCCACAGCACACGCACAGCCCGTGTGCTGCCAGGCAGCACAGCAAAAGGTACAGAGACCTCCAAACCTCACAGTAAGGCTGGCAGCTTACATAAAAGCTAAAGCACCAGTTCTAACATCTAAAAAAATTTTAAAAAAATAAATAAAAGCAAAACTTTCCTCTCTGTAGGTATCAACCTTTCACTTTCAGGCTTTATTTATGCTATTTGCCTGTTCTTACGGGACACAACCGCCGCGGCTTCGGCAGCAGCACAGCCCCGGGTGGGAGTTACTCAGGCCCTGTAGGACCCATCTAAAACCCCTCAAACTCCACAGCCCCTCCCGCGTAACCGGGACGGCAGCGGGGTGAGCCGGGGGGAAGCGGCCTCCGCGCCGCCGCCACAGAGAGCACCCACACCGCTTCACGGTCCCACAACCCCCGCTTCACAAATACCGCGACCCCGCTGCCGGCGAAGGCCCGCTGCCCCACACGCCCCGGTCCCGCTCGCTCACCCGCCGCCCCGGCCGCTCCTGGGCTCACGCTCCGTTCCGGCCGCGGCTTCTTTTCGAATCCGACCAATGGCAGCGCCCGGCGCCGCTCAGCCTCCTGGGAGGACGGCGCTGCCGCGGCGCAGGGCCCGACGGGAAGTGTAGTCCCGGAGGGGCGGGGCCGCCTGGCCCGGTTTGCCCTCAGGCGGCGGCCGCGCCCCGCTAGCTCGGAGCGCCTGGAGCGGCTCGGCGGGGTCACGGCTGTGCAGGGGCTGTGGGGCCACCGCCACACGGGGCCGCCAGCGTCCGACCCGCGGCGACAGCAGGACCTCGGCTGCTGGGGAAAGGCGCCCTGGCCCCGCCGGGCCTGGCCTCACCAGCCTGCAGAGCCCGGGCTTCGCTTCTCTCAGGTGCGGCAGAAGGATGAGTGTAAGTTGAGTTTGTCGGAGCTCTGGGTGATTACAGGCCTTTTGCTGTCTGCTTAGAAACAGAATAATCGCTGTTTGCAAGTGGTGAGAGGGAAGAGGCCAGTGACCTGCTCGATGCCTTGTACCAGAACAGAGATCAGCTGAATTGGGAAACTCCTGTTTTAAGATCAGGATGTGCTTGTGCCTTACCCTGGGTCCCAGTCCTGATAAATGACAGATGTGGAAGACTTAGTACTTAATACTTAGTACGGTACCTTTGTTTAAAACCTTCCCCAGTCAGAAATTGTTGCTGGGTGCCAGGTTTACATGATGGGCATTTAATTTCTTAATCAGCAATGAGAGAAATTCTTTGGCTTTATTTTGCCAATGAGATCATCATTTTCTGGAATGTCAGGGTATGGAAATGTACAGAATTTGGTAACAAAAGTCACTATGAGTTTCTCTTTAGAATCAGACAATTTTTTTCAACCATAATAAGAAATGTTTGAATTGAATATAATTTTGAATTGAAATAAAAGGACAAGTAACTTGAAAGTAGTTAGTATCTGCCAAAACCAAATGTTTATTTTTTGTTTGAAGAAAAGACTGCCAGCAAAAGCAAGCAATTCTGTAAAGGAATAATTCTAAACAGATTTTGTATCAGCTGCTTTCATGAGGTTGTCTTTAACATTAAATTCTATCTTTCTTTAAACAGAGGCTGTGTCATATCAGTAAAAGAGGTATATTAAAGGATTTCAGTTTGGTTGTGGGCCACTTTGTAAGAGTTGGTCTGTTTTAACAGCAGAAAATGATGCAGTGTTGAATTTGAAATTGTTTGCTAGTAAAACTGAAAAGTTCTTGAATTCGTGTTTGTAAGTCTCTGGCTAACCTTTTTAGAATTATTTTGGTTTCTGTGCTAAACAGAATACAAACTACTGAACTTACCTAATGCCAAATCACCTTTTTCATACCAGGAGAGAACTAAGAATGACTCTCAAGGGAAAAAAAATGCTCCCAGGAGAAAACATGAAAGTTGTTGTCTTCTGCTTGTTGGAAAGGAAAACTGAGGATCTTGGAATATTTTACAAGGTATATTCCTAAAAGCTTCGGGTTCTATGTCCTGAGAAAATTATTCTTATTAAGTAGAGGCATCACAAAGCTCCTTGTACAGGCAGTATTTTGGTTTTTGAATTTTAGATTTCTGAAACTGTTTTTACGATGCTGCACATGCTGCTAAATTAATCTCAAAGGACTCCCATCAGGATACTGAAAGGGCAAACTAAACCACAATCTAACATGTGTTCCCCAGCTTCACACAAACCATGATAAAGAAAACATTAGGTCAGCATGACCAATCCAGCCTGCTTTGGAGTGGAAGATGGTGAAACTCCATCCATGTAAATAAGCTTTATGGCTTTCTGTCAAAATGTTCTAGTTAAAATTGTTTGTGCAAGGACACCAGTTGCAACAAAAATATCTTCTGCTAAAACAGCATTCAGTAACTCATTCATCCCTGAAATTTGATTATGTTTCTTTTTAAATTCTTTATAACTTGTGTAGCACATTTGGTACTCACTAAAGGAAAATATTTTTGTTAAGGACTAGTTGGAACTGTTACCATTACCCTTAGAAGCTTGTGTTGCTTGTATCTGAGAAAGGATTCAAAAGTTTTGAGTAGTCTACTCATGACAGTGATGAGATGATGCCCTATGAGACAGCACTCTCAGCTTGCTGTCAGAAGTAATTAGAGACACAGGCAGCACTCCCCAGCATCCTTCAGCACATCTGAGTAGCAGCCAGACAGAACTGGCTTCAGTTACTTTGTACTCAACTCACCTTCCCCAGGGAATTAACCAGGTACTTGAGTTTCCTCTCGTCCCTCTTGGTTCTGCTGTGCTTCCCCATGCCCTGACTGCTGCCTTTCATCCTGGGTGCAGGCCAAGTCCTTCTGCAGGGGTCATTTGGAGCTGACTGGCAAAAGCACTCCTGTTCCTTGTAACAGAGATGTCTTGGAGGAAAGTGGTGCATTGTATAATTCTCCTGCCATGCCATCCCTATTGAATTCCTATCTTTCAAGGCAGTGTGTGTCATTTATCCTGTTATTTGCACAGTCTGGTGGATGCATTTCATACTTCCTTTAATTTGATCCTGTACCCTCATTGCCCTACTCTCATCTCTTGCCTTCAGGCGTCTAATGCACATACAGCTGATTTTGTGCACTCATAATTTCACAGGCTGTTTCACATTTTTTTCTTGAGCAATGTAGGTATGTTTCCCTTTATCATCTATTTTAAGCAATGAGCTACTTCTTCATCCTCATGGGTGCTCCCTGGCTTGGCAGGCTTTGCCCTGGGGGACAGGTGGCTTTGGGACACGAAGATCTCTGGTGCTGGATGAAGAAGAGCAGTTGGCTGAAGGCATCTGGCCCCCCTCTCTGGGGGAGACAGGAGCTTTCTGTCCAGCAAATACTGCTGCTGTTTTATAGCAAATTTTGATAACTGAGTAATTGTGAGGTTTCAGGTGGGGTAGGAGGAAACCATCTGGAAAGAGCTCACAGGTGGTTGTGAGATATTCCTTTCAGGTGCTATAGGAATATGGAAAATGAATCATGGGCTCACTGGCAAAAAGGGGCCTTCAGGAGTGTATTCAAACATGAGAGAGCAGTCAGGAGCCTGGAAAGGAAGGAAGGGACCACAGGAGGTCAGCTGGAGGCAGCTGAAGGCACCTGTAACACCTGGACTTAGGCTTTAATGCTTGTCCTCTGGACACTGCCATGCTTGTGCTTCTCCATGCAGTGACGCCACCTGGTCCCATGCTGGTGTTTTATGTAAGGAGAATGTGCTACATGTGCTCAAAATATCATGTTTAAATCTTCAAAGCTTCATGTGAAAATCTGTGCATGGCAAACAAGATTACTCCTTCACCAAAAGCTGTGTTGCCTTAGATAGGAGCAGATTTGAAATACATTTTCTGAGATGTATTTCTTTTGCTTTGCATAATTCAAGACTTTGTCTTTGGAAAGAGTGCAGTTGAGACAAAAAAAGCTATTGCTGTGTCTTCCTGTTTCTCTCCCACCCTCTGGAATTTGTTCTGTCCCTCTTTGAATTATTGCATAATTCTCTGATGAACTAAAGAGATCATTTCAGCTGTAACCAGCCTTTAAATCTTGTAATTAAGCCAAACTTCAAATTGTTCTCTGTAATGCTTTAATACAAATAATCACTGCTTTGAAGGTCAGATCTTGCATTTTGAAATGAGAACCTTCTACCTCTCATAAATGGTAAGAACTGTTTTCACACTGCGATAGATGTATCATCTGTTTGGTCTGACTAATAGTTATATGGTGAACAGTGTAGTTAGTTTTTAGGGGTTTAAGATATGGTGTATTCAATAGTAAAACTATTGTTAATATAATAATATGTAATATAATCATAAATAAGAATACAATTAATAAAATATACAGTCAACAATTTTACTCTGCGAAATTCTGTGTATTTTTATGAGAAAAGATGACTACTCTTAAACTGTGTGCTGTGTGATGCACAAGTGTGTATGGATGGCTTTTCCATAGCTAAATATAGTTTGTGGGGCATTTGTGTTGTACCCCAATAAATGAGCACCAGCCCAGCTAGACTAGTTTGAGTCACAACCCTTTGGGTTGTGATCACGCCAAGTTCTATAAACGAGGCATTTTGGAGTTACTGGTAATCACATAATTGGAAATCTTGACAGAGAATCCACGAGCAGGAGGACTGATGGCTGGTATTGAATAGTTGGTTAATATTCTTTCCTCCTAGTCAGCATTATACTGACACCTCAGGACATACTCTTAGAAATGGCTCTACAGATGGAATAATAAATTGAATACTGTATTTAGAGTAAATCAGGATGAGTTTTGGCACTGCTTTCCCATAGTCTGGATCTTGCATCTTAGTTTTCCTGTGGATTTCAAGTTCTTATAACCTGTTGTCATAAAAATGGAGTTGTATTGTTGATACAGAAGATACAGTCCAGAAACCCTGGCTACTTCAGGAGATTTTTTCTATGTATGTTGCTTATATTTCATGAAGGGTATTTGAACTGTGCATCCAACTTTTGTTTGGTTTCTTGAAATGCTTCCTGCTTTTCTTTTGTTTCTTTTTAAAAAATTATTTCTAAAGCTGTGCCTAAGTTGTGCAAAGATTTGCATCATGTCTTTTTACCTTCCAAGTCTGAGCCCAGGTATGTTGCTACTTTTTTGTATACATGATGTTAGCTATTTTATTTGCAGACAGTGTGCTAGCTCCAGGTTAAGAGCTGGAGGTACATTCCAAATCTTATTAGTAAAACTTTTTTTCTCCCCATGTGTTATTGATTCTTTTTCAATCATCTGCTGAGCTGTATAAATACCAACAAGGGTAACTATAATTTGAAGGTAAAATCTTAGAGTTGGCTTTTCCTAAAATGAAACATATGTTTGAGTTTTATTACAATTGAGGCTTCAGAAATTTTATTTCACTTCCAGGCTGTTTGTGGAAATTCTTCATGGTGTAAGAAATTCAAGCTTTAATCCTTAGTATTACTTTTTGAAGAATATTGCTAGGGTTTGGGGGTTTTTTTTGGTAGTGCTATGTAAATAGCTGTCAGACAGCTAAATAGCTGTCTCATGGTCCTAGAACCTTCAGAACAGCCTGAGAAAATTTTACCAAAGACATTTTGTAAAAAGTTACATTCTCAATTGTTACTCTATCATCTTACTAAAATCCTAACCAGATAAATAAATTGGAACATGAATTCAATACATATCTTGAGTAATGCAATTGTGAAATAGGGAAACTGGCCAAGATACCTCTAAATATATGTCATATATAGCTTTTAGGTGAAGAAGCTGAAAGAATTCCAGCAAAGGGGTGGGTGTGTGTACAAACATCTGTAAGTTCTCTGTAGAAGCCAGAGGACTGGATAATTCTGTGTCTCAGAAATATAAGGTGCCTCAAAAAGAAGTGTATCAAGAGCAAGAGGTTCACTGCTCAAATAACATGGGCTAAATCCAAGGAGCAGGCTATGTTATAGTGTAGTATTACTCATCTTGCAGGCTCTGACACCCAAGACAGAGTTTCTTTTATTCTTGCCAAAATGTCAGCCATCTGTCTTGATCTCAGGAATTAATGCCATTCCCTGACATGATGTACCTTTCCTTGGAATGTCATCCTGGCTTTGGGCACTCAGGACTTCTGCTCTAACTCACGTGAAGATGTGATTGGAGTGGGAAAGTCACACCACTGACCTTCAAATGTTTTAACTTGGGCTTCCTGTACACCCTGTGCTGAGAATGGATTCAGCCTATGTTAAATTCTTGTTCTGGAAATGCACTTAAACTACATGGTACAGCTAAGCTATGTAATTGTAACCCAAATTACCATTTGGAGGAACCTTGCTCTCTTCACTAGCCTTTTAGCTTAGATATCAAAATTAATGTCTAGTTTTGGGTAACATGGTTATCCTACAGCATGATAAAAGAGTGAGGAATGAACATTGAGAAAACCAATTTCTTAACCAGTAACATACCTTCAAAGGACTGGAAAATAATGATTCTTTGACAATAGCAAATGGCCAGGGCTTACATTTCACTGTACTGCCAGCTGGGCATTGGCCATCCTGGAGGAAAAACAAACAGAAGGCAGAGAGAGCTTAATACATGCTAGACACCTGCCCTGCATAGAACAAAATCATAGTCCTGGATAGAAGAGCCTGTGTTTGTGCCATGCAATTGGACTACAATGCTCTTTGCAGTCCTTGAACAGAAACACAATCTTCTTCACTCAAAGTGGACCAGTAGATGAAAGGCTTTGAAAACTCATGAAGTCTCAGTTACTTCTCAAAGGGTGGATTAATGAGCAGCTAACTTTTTTTTGACACATTCTTATGCCATCATTTTTAGCCAAATCAGCCAGTAGATCAGTGTGGCCAAACAGATGCTGGGGCAGCAGAAGAGCAGGCAGAAATGCTGGTTGGGCAGGAGGGCAGGACTGCTTCTCTTGTGGTAGGCAGTCTTGGATTGGCTGCTGTTTGTAAAGGTGCTTTTTTGGCAATTCTTCAGCAAGGACTCGAATATGCAGGTGCCTGCCTGGACTGCAGCCTTTGAGCACATCCAGACTTGCAGAGTTAGAGAGTGTTTCCAAAGGTAGTTTAACATCTTGTTCTCAGATTGATGCTGCCCTGCCTGATGTTGTCACAACATGCTGCAGCCAAGGATAAGCAGTGCTTTGAAATAGGTCAGGCTTCCTTGCTGAAACTTTGCTCACAGCTGAAATCTAAAGAAACTGAAAGGCTGAGTGCTAGTAAATACTAGCTGATCTCACTCTCAGTAGTCAGAATAAACCCTGTTTTGCAAAAATTGAGGTAAATAGTGAAATTCCATTCTTGCTAGTTCAGTTTTGTGCATCTGAATTTTCCTGTCTTGTTTAAACAAATTATAGGATCTGTCTGCAGTTTCAGTCAGGTGCTTTGTATAGTGTTGCCAAGTATTGTCATACTGCCTCACTTCATTGTATATGTGGATGCACTGAAGAACACACACACATTTAAAAATTACAGTGAGATCTTTCTGGGTGAAAGGCATTATAAAACGGAAATAATTATTTCAACATTTGATTCAGATATTCTATATAAAGCACATTTTGGCATTATGAAAAGAACCAAAACATTTAACAGTTTGAGAGGAAGAAAGGAGTCCTTTTTATTTTAAAGGATAATATTAGTATAAATTTAAAAATGAGTCATACTCTAACTAATTTCTAACTTGATGACTCATGCTCTTGGCAAAATAATTATCCAGGACAAGTAACTCAGAAATAGATGCTATAGTTTTATGGCTGTTGCAGTTACAACTAAACATGAGGTGTGATTTTGGGTATAACAAATGTATCTATACCCAAAATTGTGCCGCAGTGCTGGTTGAGGGTGTATCATGCATGCAGATTTCTTTTATCTGATGTTGTTTTGTCCTTTTGAGGTAGGATGGTGTAGCTGGCTTCTGGGTGTCTAAAGCAGTCATGGCCACCAAGAATCTCAGGGGTGTATTTGGTCAAGGAAAATCTAATCTGGTGTGTATTTCTTTCTGTCCAGGAATGCTGATTTTTTTTAAAGCCTCATCACAGGAGCATTTCTCTGAAATTTTCACTTCAGATTCTTAAGAAATTGATGAATATTATTGATCATATTCATCTGGAGATGATGGGAAGATTCATGCTGTATTTGCTTGGAATGAATATGGTACCAGGCTGTTAGCTGTAATCTTCTCTCTGTTTTCTTTTTTTTCTTTCCAGGCTGCTCCTTGGCTGCAGTCTGCAAAGTACTATCACAATGCAGGTCTGATCTGGTGAAATCACAACTAGTGCTGATGCCTGTCAATGATGGGAAGAGAATCCAGACTATAAACCTGGGATTTCTGGCCTCTTAATAGGCAAGTCTGTTGCTCGTCTTTCCCTTTCCCCCTGCTGGCTCCCTTTGTTTCTATTCTTCCACTGTATTATTAACTCATATTGAAGTTCAGTGTCACTGTTTCCTGGGAACCCAGTTTCATTTGGGTGTACATACAGTCTAAAGAAGTCACATGTCACCTCCATGGCGGGAGCTCATCATGCAATGAAAATAGAAAACAATTTTGTTTTAGTAGTTCTGAATGATTTTCAGCTGAAGCAATGAAAAGGAAATTTTAGTGAAATGTTCATGTTTCTCAACTATGATTTTTAAATTGAGAGTTTATAGTAACATTAGAAATTAGTCATAATTATTTCAGATACCTATACAGCCTTATTCTCAGAAGGTAGGCTATTCATTAGAATAGCTGGAATGCTTCCTGTAGTGAGACAGGAGAATATCCTAAGCAAGCTGCATTGAATAGTAGTTTGTATTCTCTTTCTTTTGTTTGGTTGTAAGTATAGCGAACAGCAGATGAAATAAATAATGACGCAGAGAATAACACAAATCATGTCAAACAAGGCCTTCAAACACTGTGCTTTGAGGTCAATTACCTGTGTGCCTGGAACTTTGATCACACTGGTAATGGCCAGATGACATAACTTGGGTGGATGTACACACAAAGATAAATAGGCAGCTTTTCACTGAAATTTCAAGCAGAACAAGAAACGTCAGTGAAGTGAAAATGGGTGTTTCTAATATGCTCAAAGAACTTCAACAAAGGAAGCTAATACTGATTAATTAATTTGCTGAAACTGCAAGCAAGGGGGTTTGTTTGTTTGGTATTTAAACTTAAATGGATCCTGTTTCCAATAAGCAGCATGAAGGAGGAGTATTTCCAGGGCACTGCCATTCCAAGTGGAAGACAGCGTGTTCTCTGCCTGATGAAATGTAAGTCTGACTGCTAATCAGCCTGCCTAAAGCACTGCTAGATTAATAGCCAGTTTTCCTGAGAATACAGTTCTGGGGAACTGAAGCAGTTTTCCTATTTTTTAAAAAAAAAAAAATTAAGATATTCTTTTTTTTTTTTTTTCAAGTAGAAGTCTTTCAGGTTTCCCTTTCAGCACTGACCCTGCCTAGACAAATGAGTTAAAAATCTGAGAATGACTCTGGAAGTCTGCTGCTAAATTTTTCAGTTGAGGGGCATGGGCATTTAAATTTTTGGTTCGGGTAAAACTGATCCAAATAGAGCTTTCATTCGGGAAGTGAGACCTGTCTTCAAGTTCTTTCTCAGCTCTCTTGCTACTTTTTATTTTAGCAATATTGCTTTTTTTCTTTAAATGGAACGTGAGAAGAACAGTTATTCACAGTTTGTAAAGGGTTTGAAGATCTGTGTGCGCAGAGCCCTATGTAGGTGAAAATTATTTAAATTCAGAACTATGTGTTGTCTTCTTCCTTTTTTCCTTATGTCAGTCTGTGCTGTGACTGAAGTCAATCTGCTCATAATCAAATCTAAACTTGGTTGGTGATTAAGAATGGTGAATTTTGGGATTTTTGTTTTAATCACAGATTTTCTAGTTCACTGAAATTAGGGTTCCAGCCTGATTTCTCTCTGCAGGAAAGATAAGCTCTTTTTTCTTAATGTTTTCATTAATTGTTTGTCTTTGCCATTTCTATGAAAATACCATGATGAGTCCATTACTGGTGCTCTTTGCATTTGCATCAAAATATGGGAATGAATCTGCTCTAAAAATGACTTTGTCTGTGTATGTCTGTATGTATTCTGGGAGGATCTAAGGTCTGAAAACTGTTAATGACAAGGAGGTCATAAATCAGACAGGTTTTGGTTTTTTTTAGAATTTTAGGTCACACGTATCAATTTCAGCTTGTATCAGATTGCAGTTGTGCCTGTGAATGAAGACTAATATCATATTTGTGGGCATTATGTTATGTGCAGTCCATGACCACTGGTGCCTCAAAACCATTGCATCAGTGTTTCTCTTACACCTTTATCTGATGTGGTATGTGTACCTTCCTTTCTGATCCTTTCTGAAGCTTGTTCTCAATCTTTTTATTTTCCTTTCTTTTTTTGTTTTGTTTTGTTTTGTTTTGTTTTGTTTTGTTTTGTTTTGTTCTGTGTGTGTGTGTGTGTATGTGTTTTGGGTTTTTGTTTGTTTGGTTTTGGTTTTTGGTTTGGTTCCCCCTTCTAAGAGGAAATGGAATGAAGAAAGATACATGTCTCCTCTGGTATATTAATTAAATTTTATAAATTAAGAAAAAGCAAATCAGTTGGTGCTTACTACTTTTAGAGTGGTCAAGAAAAAAGAATGAGGGATAGATGTCTTTGCTGTATCATTTCTGTTTTCAGTGGAAATACAAAGGTTTCGTAAACAGAAAAAAAAGTATCTTTGTCTCCTATTTCCTATTTCACAGGAGATACACAATGCTTTTGTGTTCTCATTCCATGTGTGAGATCACTGACACCAAAAGAAATGGTAGCTTCTTTAGCTGACATTCATGTCAAAATTAAGGATAAATACAATAAATTTGGCTAGCAGTGTTCATGAGATCAAGATCATGTTCAACCATATATGTGAGTGTTAAAGTAACATCCCAGGGTATTTGGGCATATGTTACAAGATACAAAATATTTTGTGCTCCATGGTACTTGGCATATGTTGCTTAGACACTTCCATGTTAAAAATTGATCCAAATAACTTGCTTTGATTACCCATATGGTATCTTTGAGTCTTAAATTCCCATTAGATCAAGCGTATATTTTTATTAGATGTGTTTTATTACAAGAAAACAAATATTTTGGTGACACTAAGATTCCTGCAGTGAAATACAATTTGGTTCCTATGCAGGAGAGACTCTGAAAGTTGCTGTCAGTGGTAGGAGCTTTCTTTGCTATGTATCTAATGATAAAACAGAAGTCTCTAATTACAGTTCTGGTATTCTTTTTTAGTGTATACATAGTTTGTATACACTGTGAAGACCTGAAGCTTCTGAATTGGCCTCTTGAATATAATAAAATGCACAGCACAGAATATATTTACTTTAAGGTAAAGTCACTAGTTCCAGAAATATTCAGAAGATATAACTATGGCAAACCCACTCAATGTTAGCATAAGATTGTTTCCCTTTGTTTCCTGGTAGTTGGAGCATTTAAGGACAAATTTGTCATTTGTAGCATAGCTCCTTCCTACACAAGACTCTCTTTCTTTGCAAACATGGATTAAAAAGCTATGTTTTTAAATATTTGCATTTGTGTATTATTGTCTGTGGTTTCAACTTAAACTCACAAGGACCTACTAAATGGTTTTTTAGCCTAAATAGATCTTTTGTTTATCTGTCTGAAATTTTTACTAAATTTACTAAATTTACTAAATTTTTAGCTCCAGGTGAGTTGTGATATTTGGACTTTAACCCTGTCCTTAAATGTTCATTCAGATATACGCTTCCTTGCTACTGGAGAAATACTGAAGGTGTGGTGTGTTTCCATTTTACACTAATTCCCATCTCTGGGCTAGTTTAAAAGAAAGAAAATTAAACCACTGTGTCCTTTCTAGGCTCTGATGGACACTATGTGTTGCCTCCTGAATTAGATGAGTAAGCCAGTTTTGTCTGCATTGGAGATATGTGTGTGCAGCTAGAATAGTTTAAAGACATGCCTTTTTTATCTCTTCCAAAAACAGGCATAGGAAATCAGGTTCTCTATTGTTACCTGATTCATTATCATTAATATCCATGGAAATTTCATGTCAGCATTTAAGCTCTCGGAGTACAGACCAATGCAAGTTAAAAATCTCTTGTACAGCTTACTGTTGATAGGAGAACCAGTTTCTCCTCTGTAGATGTGGCAGTGCTGAATAAAAAGGTAGTCTTTTGTACTTGGCAGTCATTCATTCTTTCAAAGTGCTTGTTTTGAAACTATCACTTACCTCCTGATTGCATTGTGAAGGACCACATGAAAATGCTGAGTTGCAGAAAAAGTGTAGACATTCAGCTGAGCAAAACCAGTATGTATACATACATGAGGATAATTGTCTGTGGGGGAGCAGTCAGGAGCAAAGGCCATTGTTTTCTCTTCTAAGTGCTCTGCCCCTTTTTGCAAGAATTTATTCTTTTTATGATGATGAACATTATTTCTCAATCAGTGGGTTGTGAACTTGCCTGTTTTACAATCACATTTTGTATATTTAAGTTCGATAGTTAAAAGATAAGCAGCAGTACACTAAGCCAAATACTTGGGTAAAAGGTAGACTTTATGGGGCAAAGGAGAGTGCATTGGAAATTAGTTTTTTAGCTTTTTTACATGCCTAAGAGTTTGAATCCATTACCTGTTTGTTTTCTTTTTAAAAAAGTTCTCTGCAGAATAGAAACTGGCATGGGTAAAAAAAAAGATTATTTGCCTCCAACAGATGCTTTATCTTCACTGTCTGGTACGCGTAAGAAATAATCAAGGACCCTAAATACTACTAATTTGGGGAGTTTTATTTGAAATGTCTGAACTAAGGCACTTAATTTTTTTCCCCATAAAAGAAGAGCACCAACAGCTCTTTAACTGCCAGGGTTCAGTTAAAGTTGGAGAGAGTAAGTGTAAACTAAGTTATAATTGTCTAGTTGGACATAGAGGTATTGGCAGGGAAGCCTTTAGGGAGAAAAGATTATCACTGCTTTGTGACTGCTGCATGTTTTTTTTTCAGTTGGGATGAAAGACAGCAACCACAATCCCTAATCTCATCTCAGAACTGCCAGAGGAGAACTCTAGAAACCACTTGGACCACTGCAAAATCTGGCCACAGGCATGGGCAGGATGGTAAGACCAGCCTACACCTATGTAGGCTCTTATTCCCTAGTCTTGGCTTCCCTAGTCTTGTTGTTAGATGTGTAAGTCAAGTCTGTTTCACAGGCAGATAGTGATTAGACAAGGGGAAGCAGAAGAGAGATTTACATTAGATGTTGTTAGGAAGAAATTCTCCACTCAGAGGATAGTGGGGCACTGAAAAAGGCTGTCCAGACAAATTGTGAGTGCCCCATTCCTGGGAGTGTTCAAGGCCAGATTGGATGGAGCCCTGAGCAACCTGATGTGGTGGGTGGCATCCCTCTGTGTGGCAGGGGCTTGGAACTAAATGGTATTTAAGGTCCCTTCCATCCCAAACAATTCGGTGTCCTAGTTCAGGCAGCATTCCAGGTAGCATTCATGCTGCCTTGCCTGGGCACTGAGCTTGGCTCTTGGGCCAGGAGATGTATCTATGCCCTATTTGTCATCAACAAAGAGAAAGAACATTCCCCTTCAGGGCTGTTCAGACTGCTTAGACAGAGTGCCTTTTTCCATGTTTCTCTCCCTTGATGAAAGTGAGATGAAAGGGGAGATGAGCTTCCCCTCTGTGCAGAGCTTTTCTTCATATCATCAACAGGTTTTCTTTAAGTGCCACAGAAGGCATAATTGAAAGAAGCCTGTACTAATAGGTGGGTGAAAGGGGAAGGAACTGATGGTCTCAATATCATCTTTCTTGGCCTCAATCTGACAAAGATTTAGGCATATGACTAAATTTATGCCATTCATTTCCTCTGTCAACTGCAATCAGTTTCCGCTCTCAGATGCTTTAGCGTTTGGGGGAAACAGAATTCTCATGTGTGCTAGCTGTTGTGATAGTAAGACTTAGCTTTCCTGAGTCACTCCAATAATCCCAGAGATCTTTATGTCCATTTTTAAATACTCTGACATTGCAATTTCCAGATAAGAATTTTACTCAGTTTTAGAGCTGTTTTGTCCCATTTGATTTATACATCTGTCACTTGTCATTATATAGTTATGTTTGACTGTTGATACTGTTGATTTTCTGGCCTTGCAACTTATGAGAAAAAGAACTTGGAAAAAAAAGTGTCTACCAAAGGTCCTGCATACACTAAAACAGTATGTTTTTTTCCAGTTCTGAAGAGAAATTGAGAAGAAATACCAGACTCTTAGACTTGGCACTTTCTATTTGATATGTGCAATATGTGAATATACCTAAAACAAATCAACAGTATCTTTTTTTTTGTGTGTGTGTGAAGAATGTTTTAAATAGTTGATTTATTCTGCTTTACTAGATTTGCTTTATTTCAAAGAGGAAAAATTGAGTAAGAACTAGTATAACTGGCCTGCAGTATAGAAACAGGATAAACATGGACATAATTTGAATAGAAATATAAACAGGAATGGCAGAGTACCAGCAGCTGCTTGAATATAAATCCTTAGGCAGCTATAGGAGAAGTCTCTTTCCTTACATTCTTTGCATTGCATAAAACAGTCTGTGTAGTTTGAGAAGATAAGTATATGTGTCTCGTTACCACTTCTCTCCAAAATATGACCAAACCTTTGTAGCTGGTTGGCTTTGAATTAGAGTAACACCACTGGTACTCTGTAAGATTTTTTGTTGTTGCTTGTGGATAACAGACTTACATGTGGACTGTACCTGTTTGATACTTACTTTAGCTTAGCCTTAGACCACAGATTTAGGAGTTCCATGGAATGAAGGATGGAGATACAACCCTCAGAGGTTCCTAAAAAACTTCAAGCCAGATTGTCCGATGATAATATACCTGAAAGGGTGGTGTATTTTGTTTGTTTCTTTGTTTTTTTTCCAGTTCCATTGCTTTGAAACTAACATCTGGAGCACAGCACTTTTGATCCATGGCAAAGTATCCTAACTGCAAGGGAGTCAGTAGCTTGCTGAAACTGACAGACTTGCCCTCTGTGCTTATAAACAAATAAAAAGAGGTGGGAGAAAGCTGAGTGTCTGAAGCACAGGCAGGTATGGAATAATCCATGAAGTGTTTGCTGTGCAAATGTGTAATATGCAGTAAGTTGGTATAGCAGATTTGTTCAGTGATCTAAGATCATTTGTGTCCTGGATTGTTCAGCATGCAATGTGTTTGTAGTCCTTTTCCTACCAGCTTGCTAGTTTACAGTGAGATACATGGAAAATATTTTAAAATATAAACTAGAAGCTTCCACCTGCTTCAGTTGAAGAAGAAAGACAGAAATAGTGAGTAAATGTTAATTTTGAAAGAAATGAAATTATCCTTGACTTTGTTTGTCAATATTGCACCTAGATTCTATTTAGATTGTCTTACAAGTTTAACTGAAAACTGAACTGGCAAACTTTGGTTAGAAAGCTCGGATAAAAGGAAGAGGAAAAATTTACTTTAGTTGCACTGAAGTGTTAGAAACTTTGCTTGTAATACATGCCATGACTTCATTGACAGATTTTATATGTTCCAGTCCACTTCTGTCTGTAGCATAATTGTGCAAAATTAACAGCAAAATGTTAGGGAAATACTTAATTAGAAATAAAGAATTGGAAGGAACTTCAGAAAGGTGCCTTCTCCTTGCTTCAAGTCTGGATCAGTTCTACTTAAACCATTCCTCCACAGATATTTAGCTACCCTAAGAACTTGCCAGCAATGAACAGTCAAGTCTTCTGGTTCAGTCTAATTCTTGTCTAACTTCATGCTAGGAAATGCCTGCCTCCAGTATAAAGTAAATTTCCCTTCCTGCAGTTGCCACTTACGAATTTTCTTATTTCTTAACAACTGTGATGATTTCCTTTGCTGCTACCTGTTCCAGAATGTATCCCCCTTCAAATCTTTCATTTCATAGCATAAAACTTGATATTTTCATTTCATTCTGTTAGTTTTTCTGAAAGTTTTTTAGAATCCTAAAATTGGACGCAGTACTTGAGTACAGTATTCCAGTGAGTCAGTAGTAGGACTGTACTGCTACCAGAAGTAAATTATAGTGTGCAATTAAAGGTGCTCTTGCTTTTGTTGGAGTATGGTGAAAAGTTGCCACCTTTCAGCTGCGATACAGTAACTGCTCGTGTGTCTGCTCCCAGCAAATGCAGAGAAAAACAGGTTTGATCTCCTGTTCTGTATCGGGCTGGCTGTATGTGCAGTCAGTTTCTGTGTCAGGGACTAGAAGGGACAACTCTTAGCAGCTGGGGACAGTAGCAGCAAGGATTCCTCATGCTCTAAGAGGTTAGACTTGACAATTTTGTAAAGTGTATACATCCAGCTGCTTAGATCTGCCATCAAATGAAATGAAGGTCTGTGCCAGTCCAGGCAGCAGCCTTCTGCTTTGTAGTTTAAACATAATCAGGTAAGGTAGGGACTACTCAAGGAATTTCACAGTTTTGGAAGCACTGAGCCCTCATGTAGGAGTAAATGTTTGTAGCCTATCTTCCTTCTTACCCTCTTCAGGGCAATCACTTTCAGGCTGGCAATAACAAATGCTTATGCATAAGAAAAATAAGAAAACTCCAAGTATTTTAATCATCTTCAGAATATTATTTGCAGGCTTTTAAGAAGAAAATTTTACTTTGTTCTCAAACACTCTTTCTTCGTTTTCCCAACTTGGTGTGCCTGTTTTTCTGTTGCTTGCTTGCAGTTACCTAAACATAATTGTTCTGGTCCCAGCCAGGAAGTGGAAGAATGCCACATTAACTCTCCTGAAGCCATTTCTTAATGCAGTATCCCTTTCTGGAGACAGTTATATTAGTTCTTCATTCTTTGTAATGTTCTACCATGGAGGCCCCATTTGTTGTACTAATTCAAGGTGTAAGAAGGAGCCTTTATGAGATCTGTTTTTACTTTAAGAACAACCACGCATATAGTGACTGGCAGTTTGTATAAAGAAATGACCTTCATGTGCAGAGCAAAATTCAATTAGTGTTTCTTTTCAAGTATGCACATGACACCACAGCATAGTTCACCCAGTTTTATTTTAATTCCACTTGATATTTGATATATTCCATTCAGAAAATACGTTTTTACACTTGGATATCTCAGCGGTCACAGAATAAATCACAGTCACAAGATTATCAGTGCTGTGCAGGGAAAGCCAGGATACTAAAAAAGCATGAGGTCAAACACATTCAAGGTCACACTGGTTCCTCTAAGCTGTTGCGTGACACGTGACAACGTAGGAAAAACTTGAACGTTCCTACCGATGTGTAAATAACTTTGTGTGAGGTACAAGGCATAACTGGGTGCACACGCACCGAGGCCTCCGAGACACAGATACCTGAATCACATGACTGTGCGCCAGGCTACGCCGAAGCGAAAACGACCTCGCAGTCGGTGCCAGGGCAGGCTGCTCAGTGTGCGGCAGCGAGCGCGGTGGCGGAGCCGGGCCGCAGCGCAGTTGTACCGGGAGCAGCGCGGTGCCCGTGCCCGCCGGCCCGGCCCGCCCGCGCGCTCCCGGGCCGCTGGCGGAGGCCCGCAGGTGCGGGGCGCGGCGCCGGAGCGCGCACGTTGCCCGGGCGGGGGTCGCCGCGTCCCCGGCGAGGGCGGCGGCCGCCCCTCTGCAGCGCGCTGCGGGCAGGACGCCTGCGCCGTGCGGGGGGGCGGGCGCCGCATCCCAGCGCTCGGAGCTGCGGGCACGGGCGCCGGCATGAGCGGAGGCTTCGCCGCGCCCAGCCGGACCTGAGCCGGGAGACAAAGGGAGAAGCTGTCGCCATGGGCGAGCAGCTCCGCGCCCAGCCCGCCGCCCCGGCGGGGCCGCCGCCCGCCGCCGCCTCCTGCTCGCTGCTCGGCGGGCTGCTGCAGAACGGCTTCCACCCTTCGGGCCCGCCGCTCAGCAACGGCGGCTGCGGGAGCCGCCGCACCCGCTGCTGCTGCGCCCGGAGCTGCCGCCGCTCAGCCACGGCTCCCCGGCCAAGAAATGCAGGCTGCGCCGGAGGATGGACTCGGGCCGGCGGCACAGGCCACGTAAGTGATGAGCGCGGCGGCTCTGGGGAGCGGCGCCCGCCCGGCCCGCTCCGCGCGGCGCTGCCGCAGCCCGGCCCGGTGTCAGGCGGCCGCGGGTCCCGCGCCGCCTCCCTCCCTGCGGAGCGCCGCCCGGCCGCGGCTGACGGCCGCCCGGTTCCGCGCCGCGGGCGTTCCGCCCTCCAGCGCCGGCTGTCGGGCGGGCGGAGCGAGGGCCCCGTGCTGGCCAATGCGGCGGCGCCGCCTGGCACGGCCCCGCTCCCGCGTGGGCCGGGCCCGCCCTGCGCCAATGGGGCGGCGGCGGGCGGGGAGCGGCGGCCCGGCACAAACGCGGGCGGGCGGCGGGCGGCCGCTCCTTGCCGAGCCGCGCGTCGGGCGGTGCCCACGGTCCTGCCCGTCCCGCCGCCTCCCGCCGCACGCATGAAGCTCATAGTGCCCAAGAAACACTGTGAGTAACACCGGGGCGCTCTGGAGCGTGGGAAGGCTCCGCTGGTTTAGTGTGTGCTCCTTTTGCAAGCCTTGTTAGAATGAAGGAAAAAGTGAATCTGGGAACCCGGAGCAAGTTATTCTGACTGGTGGGGAAAAATATTTGTAAATAGCTTAAATTTGTAATATGCTTTTCATTTAGGAAGTGTTCGTGAACCGGCTGTCTTATTTCAGGTTTGGTTTTAATGCTGAGACTCAAACGTCCTACTTGTTAATTCTGTATTTCCTTAATTCTCTATGGTTTATTGCTTAGTAGTTTTGTTACAGTAGGCATGGAGGTACTGAATAATTCCGTGGTAAACTCTGCAAGTAAAACAATCTAGGGGAAAAAGTACTCCATTTCTTTCCACTCTCACTTCGCTAGCCCTTCACATAAATCCAGAAAAGTTTGCTTCTTTGTTACAAGTTCAGCATGTTCCAAACGGGTAATAGCAATAGTCAGGATCACAGCTGCCTGCTGCCAAATCTTGAAGATGTTTCTACTCAGTAGGAAGTAGTGTGCATTCATCTGCGCTAGGTTTTGGATTTTTTTTCTGTCTTGAAATGATTATTTAAAAAATTTTCTGGTTAAACAGAACAAAATATTCAGAAACAGCCTTGAAGAGCTGCACCTTTCACAGGACTGTGTATTAGCCAGTGCCTTTTCTGGCTTTTTCAATGCTTTTGGTGAGCTTCTCAATGCCACTTTCCCTAAGAATGTTCTCTGATTGATTAATCATGTAGTGCTTATAGTACCTCTTGGTAGTTAATGTAGTCCTCTATCAAATGTAGCCTATCAGTGACCAAGTCATTCTCAGTCACAAATAGTTTTTGTGGTCTTTGTCCTGCTTCACATTTTCTTCATGAACAAAACCTGCAGAACTTGGACTGGCTTACATTTTGATTTGGTGTAACTAAGAAGATGCAGCACTTGCATATCAAACTCTCCAAAATAGTAAAAAACTATTTTGAAGTAAAAAATAAAGCTTTTAGGGATTCATGTAATTGCTTGATGGAGAAAGAAAGAGAGATTTGAAATTTCCATCCCATCTTGAGGGAAAAAAGAGCCCATCAGAGTGAAAAGCATAGGTGACTGACTGTATTGCTCAAGATGTATGACAACTGAATCTTCAGGTGTGGAGTTTTAGTGAAATGAGGCTTTAATGAAAACAGCAGCTGAGGGAAGTGCTTTGTAGAACTGTTTGGTGGGCAGTTTATTTGCTGATTAAAATACATGAATGCTTGCTGATATGTTTTTTAATATATATAGTTTATTTTGTACAAGAAAGAGTTTGAAATTTAGTATTAGTCATACAGGAAATAATGGTAGCACTTTGTCACCATCTAAAAAATTCATTACATTATTACTCAAATTGTCCTGGTACTGCATACCTTTCCACTGCATCCTCCTCTAGTGAATACTACACAGTACCATTTTGACTGGTTTGTTAAGTGCTTTTAATCCAGGCCTTTGCAGATGTTTGTTCTTTTCTTAAGGACAGATTGCAAAATGAAGTGCAGTTGCCACATGGCATGTGAGACCAGTATTGATTGCAGAGTTTGCTTTGTGTGGTGGAAAAGATAATGAGATAATTATTGGCATTTCCCAGTATTTCAACAAATGAAACCTATCTTTCTGCAGCAATTATTCCTTTAAAACCTTATTTTCTTGATTGTTTTTACTTTCTGACAAAGTGCGGTAGAATTTTATGTTCACAAGTCTTTTTCCCCTCTCAGAAGGGAAGATTCCCCATGAAATCAGTGTGCTTTGCTGATAAGCCTGAGGTGAGAGAGGGTTCCCTAGTACAGCCTCTGCTGGGAACCCTGTCCTTGCTTTCTTTTTTCCTTAGTTTAACTAGATGGATTGTCAGGGATATTAGGCTTGTGTTAGTTTTCTTTTTCTTCAGAAATCAGTTTATGGTAATAGAACTACATTTGTGTGGATGGCCACACCTGTTTAACCTGCTTTTGAACCTTTTTGTGGGTTGGTTGTTACTTTTGGGTTTTATCTGTTTGTTTTTTCTGGTGAGGAGGAAGACATTCAATAAGCCCTTGCTACCAAAGATGAACTGGAAGGCTTCACCTGATTTTTGTGCATGATTTAGCTCTAGCTTTTTAAAGTTTGAGGAAAATTTAGTTACTAAGCAGATATAGTTATTTTTTGAGCTACATATTCTAGTTTCATTCAAATAGAAAATGCTTCCATTTTATTTCTTTTCATAACTGTGTAAAAGAGGAAGAAGTAATTGAAAAAGATGTGTAATCTATTATCCCTTTATCTTTTCAATAAAAATCAGCTTTCAGAAGCTGTAAGTATACTATGCCATGTTATATGTGTGTTGTTTTGATTTTTTTTTCTCCTGTTACAATTTTTGGCTCTCTTACCTCTCCTGGACCCAATTAACACAGAAAGTTCCTAAATCATCAAAGTGTCAAGTAATGCAAATGAAATGTAAATGAAGTAATAAGATTTCAACATATGTGTGTTCAGAAAGAAAAGCAGCTGAAACTAAGATATTTCATCTGAGACACCTATGACTAAGATATCAGAGTATTGGTACCACCATTCAAATTATTGATAAAAAAATTGAAATAACTCTGCTGTTCTTTGAGGAAATACAGGTCTTGTAAAAGAGATGTATAAGCTGCAACAGTTTTGGCAAAGGAGGAAACTGCTGCAAACTGGTCAGGAATAAATCCAGGGCTCAGGTAGAGAGAAGAATATTTTAACCAGCAGGATTCAACCTTACGTGGTGATTGTTTAAATGTATGAAAAAGATTACTCTTGGTTATCTTCTTTAATGGGGGTAAATGTTACTTCATGACCCAAGAATTCCCTCTCATTCTTTCTTTCCCAGAGCTCTTGTCTATGAGGAGAATGTTGTGATTTGATGCTTACTTTCCACATGCCCTCGTTTTATTGCATGTTAAGCATAAGATTTTTAAAAATCCAACGTGCTGAAATCTGACTATAATAATGCCTTGTAGGAATAGCCTGGTACTTCAGAGTAAATGCAGAAACTAGGTAAAATGTATTATGGAATTTCTCATGAGTGAACCTTTGCCCCAGATACACAGCTGTTGGTGTGCATCAGATTACCTACTTATGCAATGCTGTAGATACCTTCTGTTTGCATTGTCACATGCTTCTGCAGCTAAAATTTGGACTCACACAGATTTTTATCTCATGGTAACAAACCATTAAGTAGTTGGCACAGTTTATTAACATAAAGAGAATTAATTTTTTTAAGAAGATAAGTAGTCTTTGATTTATGCTGGACTTTTAAGAATTCATGTTGCATCTTGGTGCTTTCTGTATCAGTTCTGTGGGACCAAAACCTAGATTTTACAGTGTTATTTTTTTTGCGTACTGCTCTGTAGCAAGGCAGTAGAATAGTTCTGGTTTTGCCACAGTTATAAGATTTAGCTATACTATTAGATTAGTTATAGAACTGAGCTAATAGGTATGTTGCATATCTTCTGAAAAGAGAGAAATCAGCTCATGAGCCTTATCAGACAATTTTAATTAAGAAGTGCATTTTTTTACATTGTGAGAACATTTCTGCAACTTATCTGATGTCTTTACTGCTTATAGTCAAAACACAGTTTTGACTAACTGTGATCAGCCTGAGACATAGGTGGGATGGATTTTACTTTTCCCCTCGTTGCTTTCCTGGCTTTTCATAATTCAGGGACACTTATTCAGGTTCTCAATGAAATGCTGGGCTTCCAGTTTAAAATAAACCAACAGAAAACCTCAAACACTGCTTCTCTCCAAAAAAACCAAAACAAACAAAAAACTACTCCACAATTTTCTCCCCATTTTCCCTCAAGTCTGTGGAAAATTACCTACACAAACACCTTTCTTTCATACCCTGTTTGTAGTAATGGCAGGGTCTGTTAATTTTGGTGGGCTCTGAATCATCTTTCTGTATTCACAGAGGCAGCAAACTCCAGGAACACCTTCAGTCTGTGTGCACACTTCCATTAGCACTACATTCAGTGGCACTAGGGAAGTTGAAATGGCTAGGTGCCAGCTGAAATGGATTATATATGATAGGGAAAAGAACTGATGGTAGGTCAGTGGTGCATTTTGGTTTGGAGCATACTGATAGTGACAAAAGATACAATGAATACATTTTAAAATAATCACTGGAATATAGAAGTGTTACAGAAATGTTTCTACTCTCACTCCAATTGTACAGGTTATATATATGAATTTCAGTGTGACTTGTAAGAAACTTTGAGACTTGGCTTTTTTTCTTAATTGGTCAACCAGTCAAGATGGTTGTTGAATTATTGCAAGTAATTCCAACAGAGAGCTGGTGTTAGAAGTTGAGAAGAAAACTAAGCTGTTTTTCTGCATAACTGAAATATCTAGTTTTGTTAACTGGTGTTGGGCTCTTTATTTCTGCTGAAGAAAACTGCTGGTGTTCTAAAAGCAAAGTTCCTTTCTTTCTGCAGCAGGCCATTTGGCTCACAACAAAATGAAAGGAACTTAGATTCACAGAGAGAATAAACAAAAAAAAAAAGTGCCCTGGTATTTCTGCTCACTTTATAAATGCGAGCATTATGTGCAGCTATCCCAAGAGCAATGCAGAGTTGAAGGAACTTCAGTGTAGTAGTTTTTTACAGTACTTATTCTTTGTGAATGATTTGGTTATAACTCCTTAAAATGTTAAGATACAAAATAAAGGGTCTTGGCAGTTATTTATGAATAGCTCTCAGCTGTTAGTATTTAACACTTTTATTGCTGGGCTTGTGTTTGATAGGAGGATGGAACACTTCTTGCCTCTCAAAGATGAAATCTGCACTGTGGCTTTAAAGAAACGGTTGGTGCAGGTAGAGTGTAGCAGGTTTTATGTCCTTGATGAAAAATAGTGGGAGTCAGCTTATGCTTAGCTACAGGCTGGTTCTGTATTGCATAGTCCAACCATGCTGCTTTTAAAATTGAACCTCCTGCTTGCACAATTAAAGTACATCTGAGGAGAAGACTTACTGTTCCAGTGGGACAGGTAATTAAAGTTCTCAGTAGCATTAATAAAGATTTGTGTAAGTCACTGATGGGATTGGCATCCTGAGCTCCACTGCATTAAAATGTTGTGCAGTATGGACCAGCCAGCTTTCACATAAATATTCGCCTTGTACTTTCACAAGTGTTTGAGTTGCAGGTTAGTCTATAACATACTTTTCTTCTTTAAAATAAAGCCTGTTTTAAAAACACTTGTTTTGAATTCTTCCCATTTCAGGGAGCTCTCAAGTATCTGCATAGGATGATGTATCTTCCCAAACATCGAATTAGACTTAAATTCACTGTCTTTGTGCAGCTTGTACAGCATGGGAAAATAATTAGACCTTACCACAGATAGCACTATTTCATTGGAGTTTATGCATTATGCCTGCCTTGTCCATGGGGAACTGGGAGGAGAAACTGATGATTCAATTACTTGGCATACAGCAATGGAGTGAAATAACTGTTTTAAATGTCTGACGTTTAAAGATTGCTTTGGGCAGAGAGAGGATATTAAAAATTGGGAAATTTAGACTTTCAAATTATTCAGCCAGATGATGCTGAGATACTTGTGGTAAGAAAAAAAGACACTAAACCTCTTTCAGCCTGAAGCTGAGTAACTTAATAGTGATCTGTGATCACATGAGGAAGGACAGAGTGATAAGTACCTCCTATGCTTATTAAAGCATTTGCCCCAAGTTGTTTATTTTTAGGTTCACTGGCAGAAAAATCAGCTGTGCGTGTGGTATTTATGGTTTCAAGTTTGTATCAACACTAAGTTGAGATGCCCTAGCTGATAGAATCATTTTTCTAGCAAGTCCGCCTGATTCTCCCTAAAAAGCAGGAAGGTGACTGTGTGACTGCTATTTTAGGAGTGTATCTTAGATGTTAGTCATGTACTCAGTATTTTTAATTTCATTTTTCTAAGAAACATTGCTAGCTCCCTCCATCTGCAGTGCCTGTGTATAGATTTTGTATTCTCAGTTCTTACTGCTTTATAAAGTTACCTGCTTACTGTTTAAAATGTTTGCATATGTATATGTATAAGTGGAGCAGGTAGACCCGCTTGATTCAGTTATTATATTCTGCTGGGTGTTCGCCATAGTCATTTTTTCTTGCTATTAACAAAACAAAGATTTTGGAGGACCTAGGCCAGATGTGGCAAACTGGGAAGCAAATAGTGGCATTTCTTATACAATTATGTGATAGGCTAACACATATACCAGCAAAGGAGTCTACGCTCAAAGGACAGGTCTGTCAGTGGTAAATACTGAGCATAAGCCAGCTTACTTTTGGCTACTGTGTACAAGTGTTGCAGTCCAACAGAGCTGCTGGTTCTGGTGGGTTGGAGTCTGGAGGCCTCCTGCATAATGGGAGCTCTGTATTGCTGCTCTTCAGACACAGCCTTGTGACCATGGAAATTCTGACTGAGCTTGGAAAGGCAATTGTAGATGTTACGCAGTGGGAATATGACTTGAGAAATCTTGTTCTGCTGTTTGCTTGGTTGTTTCTTCCTCCTCCCCTTAATTCTTAGCAGAATTGGAGCCAATTGGGTGAAACACAATTTCATTTCATTTCTCACCCATTGGTGTCGATTGGGTGAAATGCAGTAAATATGCTCTGTCAAGAGGTGGTGACTGAAGAGTAAAATTATTTACTGGGGAAAAAAATATTTTCATTTTATTAAAATCTGCTTCTTCAGATAAGAATATTTTGAGATTTTCTTTACTCTTTTTCTTAACTGAGGCTTTATGAAGGCTTGACCTAGAGATGTGTTTAAATCACATGAATTGGATGTAAGTGACCCCCAGTTCTCAGGAGTAGGTACTGCTACTCTGACTGCACTGAATTGTCATTCAGCTAATGATTTAAGTGATTTGTCTAGCCTGTATATGTATAGTGACTTTCTCTTTTTTCCTCCCTAAACTCTTTGTTCTTAGCATTCCCATGGTTTGGAATGGATATCGGTGGAACGTTGGTTAAACTGGTCTACTTTGAACCCAAGGACATTACTGCAGAGGAGGAACAGGAGGAGGTGGAAAACCTGAAAAGCATTAGGAAATACTTGACCTCCAATACAGCCTATGGTAAAACTGGCATTCGCGATGTCCACCTGGAACTGAAAAATCTGACTATGTGTGGTCGCAAAGGAAACCTGCACTTCATCCGCTTTCCCAGCTGTGCCATGCACAGGTTCATACAGATGGGTAGTGAAAAGAACTTCTCCAGTTTGCACACTACACTCTGCGCCACGGGAGGTGGAGCTTACAAGTTTGAGGAAGACTTTAGAACGGTATGTGAACAGTTCATGTGGGTTCAGTGGGAAGTACTTCAGGGAAACACCGTGAGAGCCCATCTACTAAAACTTGCTGGGAGAGTAACTTTTTTTTTAGTCCATCCTAACTGATTAGGAGCAACAAAATCAATTCACATTTGTTAATTGGTGACATTGCTGAGAACATGGAGGAGGGAGGGAAGGGTGTTCTACTTGCTGGGTATTCTACTGAAGTATTGCTGTGCAGGATGTTTTCAGTAAATGTGGAGTTTTCTAGAGTACAGCTGTGATGATCTGATGCTTCATAGTCAACTGTGAGGGTATGTTATGACAACCTAGAAGCATGACACTGTATGTATTCACAAAATGGTTACCTATTGGAGCCATACAGGCTGGAGATTTGATTCAGGTTCCCTTCCCTTTGTATTAACCTTCAGGCTGAAGTCAAGAGTCTGGAAGACCAGCCATGGAGCATGGGGGAGAAACAGTGTGTGGGAGCATAATAATTCCAGCTAGCTTTTCACAGAATCACAGAATACTGAGGTTGGAAGAGACCTCCAAGATCATCGAGTCCAACCTATGTCCTTACACCTCGACTCAGAGTATAGACTATAACATGGAATTGATTTCAATTCTGCGAGTATGCCATTTAAAGAAAGGCAGTTCATGAGATGAGTAGGTCTCAGAGATCTCAGATCTCCAAGGAATTGCAGGGAATTCCAGAAGCTGATGTAAATGTGAAATTTTGCACTAGAGTACTCTTCAAAAATTGGTTGTGGTGCAGAAGCATGGAAGAGCTGTTGTACAAACTGTGTTGAAGAGAAAAAGCGTTCAGGAGGCAGTTGTCTGTTGTGTATCCATCTGCACTGGGACATATCTTCATTTATTTTCTGTGAAAAAGAGACTAATCTGATTGTTACCCAAACAGTGTCATTAATGACTAATGTGAATGATTTTCTTGACTGGTGAGTCTGGCACTTCTGTCCCTAGCTTTTGACCTGATGTTGAGGCTGAGGGATGGCTGCTGGGTATGGCAGGTTACAGCTGCTTTTCTGTCTCTGCTTCAGTCCAAGGAGCTCTCATACTGAATCATTAACTGCTGTTGGCTGCAGTCCTTGGCTCTGTGTGCTTAATTTTTCACTCCAAGCATCCATTCCTACTGTACAAGAGGTTTTTTTACTTGTCAGTACCCCTCTGTCATCAATATATCAGATCACCAGGATTCTAAGGGGAAAAAGAATGCTGTAAGAGCTCAACATGAATTCAAACTGTTAGGCTGTTGTGCAGTCACTTTCAGTGAATATTAGACTGTTTTCATGTCTAAGGAAGGACTATCAAGTTTCTGAATTGGTACAGTAGTCCACCACTAGTGCTAGATTTCTTGTCTTTTAGGCTGATTGCAAGTCCCTTACAAGTTAAGAGTCTACTGATGATTAAGTCCTCAAGAACTTGTTTGCCTCACATTGTGTAAGGATGGCACCACAGTAGGAGGTGAGTGTTAGTTCTAGTCAGTGTGGCCTCAGTTCAGGTGGTTTTGAGTGTATTTTCTTGTGTCCTGGGAATGATTCAGGCCACATTCATAAGTGACAATGGGAGGTCACTTCAGGACTTTCTGAAGAGGCTGACTATCCCCTTGGAATGGTCAATCTCTCCAAATTCATTCTTCCTGCATCATGTAATAACAGCTACAGTTGCTTAGTAAGGAAGTTCATGTCCCTCATTCCCACAGGTGTGGAACTAAGCTGGAAGGTACCTGGTGGCTCTCACAGCTGAGCATTTCTCTGTAGCTTTGGCCTTACAGGCTGTAAATATGCAATCTACAGCAAGGGTTCAGTCTTGTCTCAGCTGCAATGTAGTCAATATAGCAGGGGAAGCCATAGCTGGAGGAATTGGGGCTGTTTTGTCAGCTATTGAACACAAACACAGGGTCACATAGCAAATGACTGGTGGACTTAGGCATGAAATTCCACATCTCTGCAGTGCTGTTAACATCCTGTGTGTTACAAAACTACTAGGTAAAGACAAACCCTATAAAGGCTGGCTGGGGAGTTTTCTAGCATAAAGCAATCAGTGAAGTGCACTCCCACTAAAATGAGTGCTTTGGACACCTTTACAGCTATCGAGTTCCATACCTTCCATTATAGGAAGTGTTTCTTGGCTCAAACTGTAATATCCATAGAGAATTATTGAAGCAGAATATTATCCATTACATGGAAGTTTGCTTGCTTAATCTCTCTCAATGGGCAGAGTGTTCTGGGTACTGGCACTTCAATTGTCACACTTCATTAGCCATTTTAACAGTAGCTGGCTATCAGTGTATTCTGCTGTGTATACATTGACACTGGACAACAACTTCAGGACTGCTCTGTTAAAGCTCTGAAATACCTGTTTCAACTATTTGACCACTAGCACACCTCTAGAAGTAGAGAATATGTGCCAAGTCTAAATCTTGCTGTTGCAGGATTCAGTATTTTAAAATGCCTTACATGGAGGAGACTTTAAATCTTCCTGTTTGTTACTTAGAAGCAGTGTGGAAAAACTAAGGTATGTTTGTGAATGTTGTTTTTTCATTAAAAAATCTGGCTAAATGCTAGTAACTCATTTGCTCTAACTAATGTGCTTTTGTTCTGACCCTTTATTTTCCTTAGTATATGCTTTTAAGTTACTTGTCTTTCTTAGTATTTCTTATTGTGACTGTAAGATTGCATAGATTTAGGACAAAAGATCCAATATATACTGCAAAACAACATTCAAATCTCAAGGAAGGAAGCCTTCTAAGATGATAGAAGCTTTTTCTCCTTAAAATAGAGAGGCAGATACCCTGTTGTTACTTGCTTCTGTTCCTTTGTCTGGTTCTGAATCCCTAAATAAGTTAAACAGGTTTGATCTAGACATCTCTATTGTGTATTGTGTAGACATCATCTTTTGTGTATTAAAAAATAACATGGTGAGACATATTCTGTTTACCTTAAGACTGTTTATTTTCCTATAAAAAGGCAAATAAATTTACAAAGCTACCTATTTCACCTTCCTCATATGATCTGCAGTGTTGGAGAGGTGGATACTTGAAGAAGTCTCCATGGTCTGCTTGCTGATTTTTGGCAGTATGTTGGATCTTTTGTCAGTCAGTAGCTTGGCAGATCATGTGATTCATTCTGAAGATCCGAGTGCTTCCCCTAGAAGTAGGAAAATTGGCTGTATTCATTAAACTAGACCTCAGAAATAATTTTACCAACCATGTGGTTTTACTTAATGTTCGTTGAAGAGACCATCAGTAAGTAATTCACCAAAAGGACTGTTTCCAGCCTTGGGGTTTTTTTCTTGCACTTTTGTTCTTTTTTTACCTCCTCTCTGAATGACTCGGAATGGTCTTTATGGCTGGCTGTCTTTGTTTTCAGGTAACATTGGTCTTAAGGCATGGATGAATCTGCAGCCTAATTCTGATAATTCTTCCTCCTTTCCCCAACTACATGCTGTCACTTCACATATTCTGTAAGTGCTCAAGTAACCACTTCTGTAAAAGTAAGGAGTACTTAGATTTACTTGTTTGTGAGATGAATCTCTGTGCTCTGTGACTCCTCCTTGATAGCACAGGCACATTACTTGCACAGAAGTTTGCTGTTAATGTAATGAGGAATAAAATTTTAGGCTGCCACTCAGTTTTGTAAAGCAACTAAATGTAAAGGATGGGCAGGATGAGGAGAGGAAGGGCTATTCATACTTTTGGTTAAAATCTGCTCTATTATAAAATTTCTGTTGCTTGCAGTAGCTGAAAGGTGGGATCTCTGTATTCCTTTCCTGAACAGACACCTGCAGAATCTGACTTGTCTTGATAGAAATTTTACTGCTGTCTTCAGTGGGAGCAGCATCTCTGCTAACAATTCCCAATCACTTAATCAAGAACATTTGGGACAGGGGAAGAAGGAATTCTCTTACCAACACAGGATCAAACTCAGGCCTTGGCCTTCCTGTAAAGGAAAATGCTTTAGAAGTAAGCTTGGCTTTTGGATAGTGATTTTCTTGTGCCAGTTATTAACTTATTCTAAGGCTTGACTTTGTGGTATCAGCTGAATGCCTGCGGATGACTTATAGCCTGTGTTCATTTTTAAACAAATAAACTGACTGTCCTGTGTTTAGGATGATTAAGCTGTGTAACTCTTTCACAGTTAGTGTGAGACTCGAAAATCTCCTTGCTGAGGAGGCTGGAAGCAGCTGTTCAGGCCATAGGGGCTGGGCTAGAGTTGAAAGTGGCATCCAGAGAATGGGTAAAGTAACCTCTTCAGAGGGAATGGGAACAAACGATGTGCGTCTCTTCCCTGCCAAGAGGGAGGAGAGATCCTCGTGGCTCGCTGTGCAAGGGGGCAGAGCTCTGCCCAGGATTCCTCATGAGTGCTTTTTTTGCCCTAAGCTGATATAGAGTGAATCTTCTGCCTCAGTGAATGTTGGACTTGCAGTTTACATGCATTAGACTTTTTCTTGTTTGGATGTGAGTGGCTATTTTCAGCTCCATAAAGTAGCAGAGTTGGGGGTTGAAGTGAAGATAATCAAAATATAAAGAAAGCAAAGTGCTTATGGAAGTGGAGGAGATGGAAGGAAAAGCTAGATTGTAAGCTATTCTAAGAAATAAAAACTGGAGCAATGCCCAGCAGACATAAAAGCCAGAGTGATATAATAAATGAGGCTATTGTAATTGATAATTAAAAGCTTGCAAGATATTATGTTCCTAACAGTTTCTGACAGAAAAAAAAAAAATCTTCTAATTGAAAGTCTAAGCGAAAAATAAACTTGCAACTGCATCTAGGTTCAGACTTTGCTGTATCCACCAGAATACAGTAAAAGTGGGTGAAACGTTTAATTAGCTGGAGCTTCATTGAAAATATGTCTGCACACCAATGGTGATACATTAGTCTTCAACGCCATGCATATATGGCTGCCCTCAGCTCACTTCTGGGGGACTGGGCTGTTTCATGTTTACCTTGCTGAAGTGGATGTATTTGCTCACCCATAATATGAAACAAATGGGACCCAAGTCTTTGACTTATGTGCTTCTGTACTTGAAATCAGAAACAAGCTGGTACCAGGCTGGTTTTTTTTTTTGTACTGCTTGGTACTTGAATACAGCTAATTATTTTTAATGTTATGCACACTATTAAAAAAACCCCAACATGCCAAACGTCAAAGAAATCCAAATTTTAATTTCAGCAGGTAACACAATTTCCAGCACTTCTTGCAAGAGTACAGGAGATGGTCTTTCATTCTTCTTGGAACAGCACCTGTATTTAGTAACAACAGACTTTTTGTATCCTTGAAATCAGCTGTGTTTCAGGAGTTTGATGCTAAGATCATAGGGGGAAATGTTGGCTACTTTCTCTTGGTGTGTTGCACCTGCTTGCAAGCATGGTTGAAGTCCTAAGTCACTCCTTTTGATGGTCCTTGAGAGTTTCATGAGGTCTAAAATGTTTTGTTCCCTTCCCCAGTATTTAAAAAGCAGTCTTAAAACAAACAAACAAAGAAACAGGAATAGCTACAGTCTGGCTATAATGCAGAAAAATTATTCTTTAAAAAAATGTACATGTGGTTTCCCTGTAATCATCATAAATTTTCCCTTCAGGAACAGTGTCCTGTACACTACTCTGTTCTGCAATTGTTCTTCTCATAGCACAACTTTCTGACATAACCTCTAGAGAGGCACTGTGCTGAATGCAGTCAGAGTAGGGTAAGTTGACCATTTTGCTGTCTGCCTTCATGTTAGGAATTGTAAAGGGCTGGAAAATACCTGCAAATGAATTTTGTAAAAGTT
Source organism: Muscicapa striata striata (assembly GCA_030060385.1). Lineage (NCBI taxonomy): Eukaryota > Metazoa > Chordata > Aves > Passeriformes > Muscicapidae > Muscicapa > Muscicapa striata. The sequence goes on from JAREIS010000134.1 coordinate 1,642,519, forward strand.
GTAGGAAAAACATCCAATTAAAATGTGCTGCCAGACACAGCTTCCATTTTTGTTATGCATGTTGGCACATAAACTTTGGTTCCTCTAAGAAGAAGAGGTTTGAACAGCTGAAAGTTGAGGGTGAGAAGAGTGTGGAGGTCAGGTGATGGCAGCCGAAAGAAATGTTTGCCTGTAAATTTTGTAAATTAGTTACAAGGTTACAGGTACATCTATTCTGTGATGCAGTTTTGGTGCTTTGAGACACTGTGAGCAAAACCACAGCTGTATATGCAGGGAAAGGGACTGAATTGTTACTATGGCTCTATTGGGGCTTCTTGTACAAGACTGGGTTACTACATTTCTTGAAACTTTGCCCTAATTTCTGTTTAGAAACAAGAATAGTGTTGGCTCAGTAAGCTCTTTGGAGCCTTGGGTGTCTGGTTGCTGAGCTTTTGGTTCTCTGAAGGAAGGTGGATTGACATAGAATACTGATGCCTGTCTTGATTATTCCAAAAATCAAAACCAGACTGCTGCAACGACACAAGAAAATAGTTTTTCAGTCTGCTATGAATATCATACATGAAAGAAAGCAGTAATAGGACTTTTCTGCTTACAGTGTATCAACTGTTATATATAGCACAGAGCTATAAAAAGCAGAACAAGTTTTAGTGTGTCTTTTATAAATGGAGAGCTGGACCTAATAAAACATCTATGTGTAGTGCTTGAGAAAGAACCTGATTAGTTTCTCTTGTTCTGTTCTTACAGAATTGGTGAGGTGACTGAGTAGTTTGTGGAATCAAGGGGTTTGTCTGTGGTGTTGTACTGATGTCAGAAGTGTTCTACTCTGATTTGTATTACTTGTTTGTGTCTTGCAAGGTCTCTGGCTAGTGCTTACCTGTTTGTAAAAGTGTGGCATGGATCAGGCAAAAGCAGCTTGTGGTTGGTTATTTGGCTTACATTAGAATAGAGGTTTCAACAGCAGGGGCCATAAACCTGCTAATGATTCGTCTTTGTACAGCAGCTCCTGGTTCACAGCACATTTATGCATCTGCGTTAGATGGTGTTTGGTCATGCTCCATCCAACTTATACACCGAGGTGAGGAAACTGACACTGTACAGCACATAACCTAGGGAAAGATCATGGGTACAGAATATTTCCTTAGGCCATCCAGGTATGTGCAATGTTTGTTGAACTAAATAAATCCTGTAAGGAGTGATGACTTAGTGGACTCCATGCAATGTTCATTGTGATGAAGAGTGCACAAAGGGTTTAGTATGTTCATACCTTGCATCATGCCTTGTTTTGTGTATATCTTGGAGCTTTCCCTCTTAGTCTAATAGTTAGAAATCAATTAAATCCAAGCTATTTTCAAAGTTGCCTTAAGAATTTTGTGACATTTCTTGAAAAACTTTCTCACAAATTATGCTTATTCTTTGTATTTGCTAGCTAAATGGTTCAAGCCTTTATGCTGCATTTCTTCAATTTTAGTTTGTGTAGCAATGTGGTAACCAGAAAAAATTTGCAGGGGATTGCAGAAGTTGCAGGAGGAAATACAGAAACAAGAGGAAATTATTTCCACCTCTCTCACTTATCCTATGAATAGCTGGATCTATATTGGGGTTTTTGAGACTGCTGGTTTGGGATCTTTTTGGATTTATTTCTTTTCCCTGGTTACAGGATTTGAGGAGTGGCAAGTGAAAAAAGGACAGACTCAAAGAGTGGGATGGCTTTCACTTGTAGCAAGTTAGAGCTGTGTACTCTAAGTAGAGCACAGACTTAACAGGGGAGATTTAAATAGCTTAAAAGAATGTAACCCATTGACCATGCCTGTTCGACAGAAATATCTTCCCTCTTTATAGTGACTTAATATAGCTTCCAGAATTAAAAATAGGACATAGTTACCCATGTAAATCTTCTCCATTAGCCATTATAAAAACATCCTGCAGTATGCAAATGCTGGAGAACCAGCTGTGTACTGTATAGCTCTATTATACTCTGTTGCTTTTTTATTTGCTCAAAAATAGAATTGGGCATGACCCGCTTTGCATGTGTGAGGATGAAAATGACCTCAGGATTGGATGGGCAACTTCACGGGTTTTTTTGCCCTCTCCTCTACCTAGAAATGTAAAGGAGACTTTCTACAGTTGGTCAGTGTATCCTATTTTGAGAAAGGAGTGTTATTTCTAATCCTTGTGAATAGAAGGCTATGGCAAGTAGACATCTGTTGAAGTACAGTCATGGTGACTGGCGAGATCTCAAAGGGAATGTCTTTTGTCAGCTTTTTTTTTGTTACTGGTCATCTGCCTTCTTTTTAAGTTATATTCTGCTGGGGGCATGGGCCTGACAATCCTTTTGTTTGGATTTTTTATATGGTTTTTCTCCAAACGTAGCAGTTATGCCTCTGTTTTTCTTGAGGCATTTTAAAGTGCTCATTGTAATTTAAAAAAATAAGCAGAATAACTAGTGATATGTACAAAAAACCAATCCACTGTATATTTAATGTGTATTAACATAACATACACATCTTATTGCTTCTACTGAAAATTTAATTAAATTACTGGGAAATGTAGCTGGATGATGAGCTAAAGTACTTTGCATCCTGAGTAATGCTGCTGTGTAGGCATGTGTCTGATACTGCCCAAAAGCTGCAGAACACAGCTCCTCTGGGCTGGGAATGAGGGGAAAGACGTTTATTGCATCAGAATATTAAGGAGGATAAATACTTCCTGCTTGCAGAACCAAGAATGTCTCAAAGGCAAAGGAACTAGACAGCATTACTGTGTAGCACATCATTGTTTTGGGAGGTACCTGTTGTCAGGCAGATAGTGAATTTTTATTTCAGATTCAATGCTTGGATCTGTACTGCTTAAATGGCATAATGTGTTACTATTAAAGTGATCAAAGTGCTTCAGTTGAACCTTTTGTCCTTCTCAGTGTTGTATAATATTAGGAAATATGTGTTTCTTAATTTCTTGTTGTTCTTTTACAGATGGCTGATCTACAGCTGTATAAACTGGATGAATTGGACTGTTTGATCCAGGGCCTCCTTTATGTTGATTCTGTTGGTTTCAATGGCCAACCAGAGTGCTATTATTTTGAAAATCCTACAGATCCTGAACAGTGCCAGAAAAAGCCTTACTGCCTTGATAATCCATATCCTATGCTGCTGGTTAACATAGGCTCAGGGGTCAGCATCCTAGCTGTGTATTCTAAGGACAATTATAAAAGAGTTACAGGATCCAGGTAAATTTACTTTGTTTCTTTCAACTGTTTTCTTCTTCACAACTGAACAGTAGAATTAGAGAGTGTTGATCAGTAGCTACAACTCCAAATTGTGCATGTATTCCCATTTCTTTTAAAAGTCTACCAGTAGCAAGGCTGAAAATATCCTAGGATAGTGTCAAAGAGGGGATCTATGTTGGGGAAATCATTGATCTGTTTAACTTTAAACCTGCCTTAGTCTCTTGTTGATGTTCTTACCTATTTCCCGTCTCTTGCTGTCAATTTCCAAAAGAAAACCGTCCCAGCAAATGAATCTTCTCTCCCCTGCATTCTGTTTTTTGGTCCATGGTATGTATTAAAGTTTCTCCGGTATACTGCACATGATGTGCATATATATCTTCTGTTGCCTTACCTAGGGCATACCTTTGCCACAATGGTAGCCATGAGCCATTTCTCTGTATGCAGTACAGATGGACACAAGTTCAGTGGGAGGCATTGGATTTCTTGCAGTTCTGGGTCTTTTTCAGGCACAGAGATTTTGGCATCTTTGGTAGATGTGCTTCTAATCCTTTACCCTATGGAAGGAAAAACATGGTTGCAGTGTGTTGTTGACTTGTTACAGATGATGAAATCAATACTGCCTTGTGGCTGGTGTGCAGAGCTTTCTACTGTTCAGATACTGAGTACATTACAGTGCTATGTGTTCTGAAAAACCCTATAATCCAAGAGCATGGACTAAATAGTGTTCCTATCTGACCTCCTGTGCTTTTTCATGAAGTGCATGTGGTGTCTCACTGATCATCTTGTTTTCAGTGGCTCCAGTCACTGTGACTGCAGTCACTACAAATAAGCTAACTTTGTCAGTGGCCAAGAAAGATTGAGGAAGGATGAAGAGATTAATAAGTTAAAGTTCATGTCTGTAAAACTGAAAAGTCCAAAGTAGAACCTAAATGAATTAGCAACGTGTTCTGCACAGTTAAATTTATGTTATCAGTAAATATTGTACTTGAGCTGTTACAAAATATTCAAGTGAATGTTCTTTGCTCAGAGTTCTTGCAGGGAAAGAATATTCAGGGCTGATGCTGGGCTTGCTTTGAAAAGGAGCCAACCAGACTGCTTCCTGCCTCTGGCTAGGGGGACAAGATCTGCCTTGGCTGCCAGCCCTTACAGATTTACCTTTGTTCGCTGTTCATTCTTTCCTCACTCATTTGAGTGCTCTGCTGGCTAATTATCCTTTGGCAGAAAACTTGTTAGAGTGCTACAAGTAGCGGAGTGGTATCTGTGGTGTTGGGTCAAACCTTATTCTTAGCTAACCCTTTAGTATAATTTCTCCTATTTAAGTGTTAAGGACTCAAGTCTAGTTGAGTTAAAACCACATTGGGTGACACTTGAGTTAAATAGGAGCTCAGTGTAGAGTGTGTGCACAGTCCTCTGAGGTAGGAGCTGTGAGATACAGTTGGCACCTGTGTACAGCATGTTGTAAATGGCAGTCTGAAGGGTTCTGGTAAAAAGCTGGCTCAAGCTGCTGGTCTGAAGGGACTGTGCTTTTCTAGCCTTGGAGGAGGAACATTCCTGGGCCTGTGCTGTTTGCTCACTGGCTGTGAGACATTTGAGGAAGCGCTGGAAATGGCCGCGAAGGGAGACAGCACCAATGTGGACAAGCTGGTGAAAGATATTTACGGAGGAGACTATGAGCGGTTTGGCCTTCAAGGATCTGCTGTAGCATCAAGGTATGTGTTCACTGAGCTGTATGTAAACAGTGCCTTGGGAAACTTCCTGTGCATGCTGAACTGAGTGCATAATCCTTGGACTATGCACTATGTCCATGTGGAAATGTAACTCAATGTATCATGGGCTTTGTCCTTAGATCTCTCACCTACTTCTTGCTCTTTTTTTTAAACAGGTGTAAGTAATGCCTGGTGCAATTTGCTTCCATTTAAATTATAATTATTTTGAAAGTGTCCTTACTCATCATTTTGCCTTTCTAATGAGATTCCTTTTCACATTCAAAATCACAAATTAATGGTTATCAAAGCAAAGCAAAACTTGCTAAATGATACAATTTTAAGGGCTTTTATCATTCCTGAATATCTCATGTTAAAAGACGTGATCTTCCTTATACAGCTTTGGTCATATGATGAGTAAAGAGAAAAGAGATTCCATCAGTAAAGAGGACTTGGCCAGAGCTACTTTGGTCACCATCACCAACAACATAGGTTCTATTGCTCGCATGTGTGCATTGAATGAGGTAAGTTATTTACCATGATCTTAAAACCTTTAGAAACAACATAGTGAGATTATCAGGATGCAAAAATGCAAATTGCTGACATAGTAACTGTGTCACTGGCCTTGGTACATATGCATATATTTAATGTCCTATCATAATTCTTGTGTCTTGTTATGTGTATGCTTTGATGTAAAGTGTGAGGCTGTTCGAGCTTCAATGCTAGGGAAGAGGGGAGAAAAATTATGCGTAAAGATCTCTTTGAAGCATTGAGCTTCAGCCTGGAGTGTTCAGTTGTTCTCAAGCCATAGTACATAAATTTTAACATGTTTGTAATAGTAATTATTACTCTGTTTCTTTGTAGTTATTTGCAGGTTTTACTATAGCATGACAGAATTCATTTTGAATACTATTTTACTTGGATTGTTTCCATAGCAGGATGGGTTCAAATTGTGTATTGTGTTAGATGTTTGGATAGATGCAAGTTCCATTGCATTGTGTCAGAAAGAAGAAAAATGCAGTTCATTTTCCTGCTTTCAGGTGCTTATTACATTCTTTTGATTATGCATGATAAATAGGGATGGATTGTTCCATCTGTACACTACAGCTTCCAGCAGTTAAAAAACAAAACAATCAAGCACAAAAAACCCCACCACAAACCCAGACATTTAGACCCTTGCATTTATCTGCAGATTGCATCCTTTACAATTATGTGTTAACTAATACCTTTTATCTGCTCTGAGGAGATAATGAATTTATATAATTTTTTTAATACATAAGTGTTTTAGCTGCACAGCATTCTGTTTTTAGAAAAAATTGCTGCTGCTTTTATGTTTTAATCAACAACACACAGGCAGAGCCAGAAAAACTGAGCAAAACCAACCCAAGAAACTCACAAAACTGCCATCTAATCAATTTATTGGGTCCTATCTGGCTTATGGCTTTATCAGAAATAGTAAATAATTAATCACTGGTGCTTTTGGTGGGTGTGTGTTTTGATTTGATTTTTAATCAGCCTTTGCCACATCTCCCTCTTGGTCTTTCCAAGGCAAAAGGTTCTAATACTTAGTCTCCTTACCTAAAAAAAGAGAAGACACTCTTGTATGCACTTCTTTGTTTTGTCTTTTTAATCTTTTTATTGTTGTAATTTTAAAATTGAATTATCAGATTTTCATATGGTATTCAGAATGTCATTGCTCAATGAATTTATGTGATGGCATATTAATAATTTTTGTGCTCAGAGCTCCTTTACTAACAGCTCATAATATTTCATTTTTGTGAGCATGGAACTAATTTCTAGAAAGTCAACAGTCCCTCCATGGTATCATCTTAAAGTGACTGATTTGGAGCCTTTCATTGTGTCTGCATAATCAAGTGTTTCTCTTTCCCCTTTTCAGTTGTGTCATTTCACCTTTTTAATTTGAACTTCATCTGCCATTATTTCTCAGTCACGGGATATAAGTCTCTTCAGCACTGCTATGCTGTTCATTTTTTTATTCTTTTTTTTATTTTGTATGCCATTATTATAATTGTTGCTCATATTCTTCTCTAGAGGACTTTTAAAATATATTGATCAACACAAGTTGTAGTGCATGCCCCTATCAAATGCCACTGATAACCTTCCTTAATTGTGAAAAGTAGCTGCAGACAGATTTTCTTCTCCTTGACAATTTGACTCTTTCAGTCAGGATGATTCTCTTTCAGTATTCTCTTTGCTTTCAGCTTCTTTACAGTGTTGCCTTGTGGCATGGAGTTCAAGCAGCATTGTACAGGGCTATCAAAGCATCGAGAGTTGCAGCAGGGAGCCACATGCAGTGCCTTCAGAGGAGGAGATAGCCTGCTAATGAGACTAATGCTTCTGAGTCACTGTGAAAAAGTTCCTAACATGTCTGTTCTGGGGCCAGGCCTCTTAAAAACTGATGTGGTCCATAGAATTTTGTGGAGGAATGTGAATTGATGTGTTAAATATTCTTCATTTCACAGCATCAAAGCAGAATGTCTCCAATACTTTTGCAGTTTTAGAGAATGAAAACTTCATTTAGTTGCTTTGCATACGATTAAAAAGAAAAACATGCTGTATCATTTCAAGGAAGCTAATCTTCAGATAGCTTTCTCTTGGGGAAAAAGAAACTAATGCTATCATTCTGCTAAATAATCTAGACACCTAAATTGATTTTGGGAGACATGGCTCTGACTTACAGCAAGCTTGATGAATCAAATCCTCAAATAAGAGCTAAATAAACAGTTGAATATGATATTCTTTTGTGGAGCTTGTATGTATTAGATTAGGGTTATGGCAACGCTCACTTTTAGGTTGACAGAATCACTTTATGCCCTGAAGCATGACTTTTGATAAGCTTTTCCCAATGATTGCAGCTTTAATATTGTGTTGAAAATAACTTGCATATGTGCAGGAAAAACTAAGGCTGGGGAATAAATGAAATATTCTGTCTGCAGAACTTCAAAGCAAATTTGCTTGCACAGAGTTGGCAGTGGGGTAGAAAATTCCAGAGTCTGGAACCATTTGGCCAGAGTCCCTTTGAAATGGCCTGTCCTAGGCACAGCAGAACTGCATAAAGGAAACTGATCTCCTGCTTTATACTTTTCTTACTCACAGAACATGTAAATTCGCATCTGAACAAGCCATCTTGCAAAAATATATGCAGGGTTTTTTATTGTTATTTATAGAGAGTATATGTGAATATACTGTATTAAAGCTATACTATAGCTTTCTGCTGCAGGGTAGTTGAAAAGTTTACCAATACTCCACAGAGTGAGTGAGTGCATGTCTTTTCCAGGATGCTGTAATTTGATTAGCTTAAATAAGCATATCACCACCATCTCTTCAGCAGTTTAAGATTTCTTTCAGCTTTGGAAGTTTCAGCAGTGGTCAATTTAAAAGTAAATTAACAAGACTCCCTAAAGGTAGCAATTCAACTTCTGAAAAACACTGAACTTGTTTTAATTCAGTTCAGAAAATCTAGGAAACTTTATATTATTAATAAAATTTTTAACCTTGTCAACTCAAGGAATATTTGAAACAAAATTGAAATTTGTATGTTGATATACATTGTTATTCCAGTAGATACGACTAGTACTTTTAGATTCAAAGTTTGCAGTAATTTTTATACTCTGTGTTAGGTATTGCTTCTGGTAACAGTAGCTTTGTTTTTATATTCAAAAAAAATCTTATGCATATGAAATTGAAATGTAGATTCTAATCAATTTTATGCTATTGCATTACAAGAAATGAATTAGTTGCATATTTGTCCCTCCTTTGTCTGAACTTGCTTCAGAGACGAAACTGCCTTGTCCAAGGATGCAGGGTGCTCTTGGCCATGTTCCATAGCAGCATTTTGAAATTTAAGAAGTTGTTGTTTTCATTCATAAATTCCTGAGTACATATGCATGCATATATGGCTGCAGAGTCTAAGGAGATAGGTGACTGAAGCTCAATTATTTCAGTCAAGTTTGTGTTGCTGTGTTTGATTTGAGGGCAGTCAGGCATGCCCCTCATTCAGTCAGGCAGAGGCTGGGTGGATGAGCTACAGTGTCTGGGGATCAGCTCTCCCCAGCAGTGAGTATTCATTCCAGTGAGGATGTTCCCTGGGTGTGTCACAGGCATGGTTCTGGACATGGCACGAGTGTGGCTGTAGCACAGGAGCTGCTGCAGAGCCAAGTGTTGGGCTTTATGGAGCTGAATCAGTGCAGATGGGTAACCCTTGCTATTCTAGCCCCTGTGCAGCTTTTCTGGCAAACTTCTGCAGAAGATTCTTGAAGATACATTCCTAGGGCTCTTCAGGACTCCTGTAAAAGCTTTCATCTCTAGGATGTGGCCTCCTACTGAATCTTCTAAGACCAATTCTATTGGCTGGTGAACATCATCTAGTACACCAATGCAAAATGCAAGTGCAATTTTGTGCCTAACAGGCAGAACTGGGCTTGGTAAGATAGTTATGGGCCTTATTTAAGCACCACACAGAGCCACTGCTTACTGCAGTGATGTACATACAAGTAAGGATGGTCTGTGGCTTTCTCATTGGCAGCCTGGTACTGATGGTTCAAAAAAAAAATAAAATCTTAATTTCCTGGTTGAAAACTGAGCTCAAATGAGTTGAAACAAAGGAATACCATACACATCAAGTATTATGTCGGCCCCATTTCACTTGCTTTTTGAAAATGCAGTCACAGTCCTGATAATAGATAATGAAAGGTGCTCCTTCCCATCTCTAATGTAATTCTTCTCAGCCTTCAGAGGTTCTCCATCTGGATTTAATAATCACAGTGATCTCTGGAAAGTTGATTCATTTAACATGTGGTGTGGGGGGAGATGTCTTCAGTGTAGCCATATACAATTAAAAAAACCAAATACCACGACAAAAATGCTCATAATCTGAGTAATGTTGGAAAGGTTGTGGTATTTATTCAATATTTTAAGCAAATATTGATCTTCTATTATAATAGTCTCTCACTTTCTTTGAAATAAAACTCTGCACCTCCCTGCTCTTCCAATGTCTCTTACTTAGCAGTCAGTAACTGAGATATTTTTTGAGTTTTCAGTTTGAAATATTTAAATGTGACCTAAAATTCCCATTTAACTTTATAATAGAGGCAGAGTTACATGTTAAAGGAGGCACATAATTTAGCTGAATATAATTTTTCTGGTATGTTTTTCAAATTCAATTTTCCAGAACATCGACAAAGTGGTGTTTGTTGGCAACTTTCTCAGAATTAATATGATTTCTATGAAGGTGCTAGCATATGCTATGGATTATTGGTCCAAGGGACAGCTAAAAGCTCTGTTTTTGGAACATGAGGTAAGAAAATATGTGTTGAAGTTCTATTTTTAAGTACAAAATTCTTGTAGTTCTTTATTTGTGAACTTGAAAGGGGCAAAAGGCCATTGCTTTGAATTGAATGCACAAGCTAAGTTCTGCATAAATGCTATTCAGTTTACAAATTCATTTGAAAATACTACTTGTTAACTCTTTGGTTTGATCACTAATCTTGTGGTATGTGTTGTTAAACATTGCCCATTTCTCATATTTGCTTTCTGACCCTGAGGGCAACAATGTTTATTTGCATGGGCTGGTATATGAAAATCTCAAGTATAATTCATTTTTGTAAGCATAATTTTGAAGTAATTGCCAGATGTACAGGTCTATAGCAGAAACTGCCCTGCCTCAGTACAGCATCAGTATTATGGTTTTGTAATTTTTTTTTTTTGTTTTATAATTTTGGAGAACTGTGTAAGACTTTTCCAGTATCAGGCCCTTTCTTCTAGCTAAGGATGATCTTATTAAATCATATTTTAGATGGATCAAATATTTGGCAGGGCTGACATTCTTTTAGTTGCCTTAACAGAACTGGAAACTTTGTGTTCATGTTGTCTTATTTTGGAATTTGATTGGTTTTGGTTTTCTTTTGCCTTTGTTCCAAGGGTTATTTTGGAGCTGTTGGGGCTCTTCTAGAAATGCTTAAGATGACAGATGATCAGTGATGAAGCTGTCTGAAGAGATTTCTACTGCAGATGCTGCTGGGTAAGAGTGAAAGCCACTATAAGGATGGAAATGAAGCCATTATGGTAGTCCTACCTGCTGGATTTGTAAATAATTTAAAATCCTTTTAGCTGATCTTTGGTTTTTGGGTTTTGACCTTATACTTCAGAATTCATACTGGGAATTACAAGATTTTTTTTCTGTACACTGTATTTTTTAGGGGAAAAATGTGCAAAGTGGCCAAACATACAGATTTTATGGATTTATTTTAAAAAAATGGATGCTGTTTAATGTAGGACCTGTGATATGAGGCATCTGCTTTTCTTCTGGGGTTTACTGATTAGTGTGGTAATTTTAACTTCATTTAGTAATCACTCTAGGAGATTTTTTTTATCCTATTTTCATGACGTTTCATGATTTGTTCTTGGTTTCAAATGAAACTACAAAGCTGATGCATTTTAATGTGAAAACTAGTAATTGATTTTTTTTGCCTTTCCTCATTAGATTAGACACTTTAACATCTCTCTGACCCCTCCCCACAAAAAATAAATTTGCAAACCATTCTGTGGCTAAATGCATTTCTTCAAAGGACTGTGGGGAAGCTTGGTAATAGTAGGGGGTTTAAGACTGTAATTTTTCAGTAGTTATGAATTGCAATAGGAAGAGACTGCCAACTGGTTTTGCAGGGCTGATTCTTCTCTATAATAAAAATTTTAAATAAGATGTGAACTAAAATTTTAATTATTTAATTAACACTAAAATGAAAATCTCTTTCTGATGAAGACCTCTGATCAACATGAGGAGTTATGTAGTAAAGATGTTATTCACACTTGCTGTATTAGATGGCAAAGGATGATTGTCTTCACTTATTTTTCTGTAGTCTGCAAATTTTAACTTGTTCTTAATTAAAAACAACTGATAACAGCATTATTAAAAGCCCAATTACTAAAATTCGAAAAATACTGACTGGAGTATTTTCTGCTTTTAAACTGGTGTTAACTTTCTCTGCAGGACACTAAAATTTGAGTGTTTATTCCAATAGGGTATTTTCTACCTTTTCTGATTTATAGACCTCTCTAGATTTTTTCCCAAAGTTGAATTGAGATCCCTTTGAAATCCATGTGCTTAGGTTGCTGTGGAGCATGTATAAACTTGCTTTCCTCAGACACCTTGAGGGCTCACAAATGAGAGGCAGAAAAACAGTTTGTAAATTATTTTGTCTTGCAAGACTGTATGTGATGTCACATAATGTAAATGACTCATCAGAGGACAGTATAAAATTCAGTATATTTTTGGAAGGGGGTATATTTCACTTTTTTAAGTCATTAACTTGCATATCTCCCTAATGTTGAAAGATGGTAATATTAACTGAAGTGTTAACTTGTCTGATGGAAATAAAGACCACTACTGTTTTGACAGTTTCAATGTATCTGTGGAATTCATTTCTTGAAAGCAATGATATGACATACATAGCACTTTTTTTTGGTGACATACATGACTACATAATTCCGTAATAATTTTTTGGTTCTTGACATGGTTTTACTCTTGGTAACAAACTTTAGTCTTTGAAGTCTTTTGCCTGCTTGAAGTTGACTTTAAAGGACTGCAAACAAAAATATGAAATAATATTAGTGTGTTGAAGTTGATATTTGCTGTAATATTGAGCTTGAGATAAGTGCAGATGTTTCTGCTCAGTGCCTCTATTTTATTTTAATAAAGAAAAGAAAATGTTGATTAAGGTTATTGGCTAAGTTTTGCCTGCAAATAAAGATTCACTTGCACACTGTTTTGTTTTTTTAAGGGAAACTTCAGAATATTAACTGTGCTTCTAATGATAAACAGTAGAGGGAAGCACAACATCAGTCATGTATCTGCTTGCTTCAGAGAAAGATCCCATCTTCTCCATTGTATGTTTCTGAAGGGAATTTGACATGGGAATGTCTGTCACTTAGGTGCTCCTGCATTCTTTTCATTTGGACTTGTGAAGGAAGGCCATAATGTTAAGGAAACAAATATGAAAAGAACTGCTGTTCTTTTAAGATTAGAATCATCTGCTTCTCAAAAATAACCCCAAAAAACAAAACAAAACAAAAAACAAAACAAAAAACAAACCAAAAAAGCCCCGCAAAAACCAAAAAAGCCACACCCATTCAAAAAAAAATCCTAGCAAGCCATTCAAATTTATATATAAGCACTTTAAAGATGCACAGATTGAGGTTGTGTGGTTAAAGAAGAAAAGCACAATTGTGGTAGCCCTGAGCTCTAAGATTCTAAGGACTGTCAGGTAAGTTGATCACTATTCTAAGAGAAACACAAAATAAAACTTTACCTTAAAAATGCTGATTTGATATTTAAAATGATTAATAGGTGAATTTCTGCAGTTAAAAGAATGAGGAAAAGTATTCTGGATTACATAAGTGAGTATGCCTGGTTGGGAAAAGTATTAGCAGACTTTAACTAGGATTGAGAGCTGTGGAAAGTCACAAAGTAGGAAAAGCTAGAGGAAAATGACACTGTATGTTCAATTCTTCCTTTCCTGAGGGAGAAAAGCCTAACTTCTTTGTTGCCTTGACTATTTGTCCCTGTTTCCCATCAGTATCATCATATGAATCTCCTAGTACTGTAACTTGCCTCTTTACCTTCAGACTTTGCCTGCCTCCACTAATCCCAGTTCTTGGTTTCCTCCTCCATGTCCCCCTTCTGTAATTAAGGTAATGGATTAATGACAGTGTGGTTAATTTCTGGCACTGTTACAGTATTTTTGCCAGAGGGGAGTAGTACTTTAGGGCATTTCTAAGAGCATTGCTCTTGTCTGGAATTTTTCTGATTGTGTTTGGTATCCAGTTGCTGTCTACAGTCATCAGTTGGAAGGGGTTCCCCAAGGTGCCCCACTTCATCAGTCATCCAGAGGTATCTAAAGAATCTGAAAACATTCTTGCTCAACTACACAGATAAACCTCTACTATAACTGGTGCAAACTGGAAGTTTGTGCAAGCAAAGTTCAACTCCAGCACTATCCAAGAGTGTTACTGAGAACCTAGAAATATCCAAATTCTTGGATCTTTTTTGTTTTGGAAGTGGTGAAGTTGAAGAAGCAGCCTTCCCTAAGGGAGATCAGTGAGTCTGCACATTTAGTATGTGTTGAAAATACTTGTTTTGGTATAAATTAAAGAGATCTCTTAACAGGCCAAGCTTTGTTAATCTAGCTTCTCTTTCTGAAAAATGGTAATTATTCAGGTAAGCTGGAGCACAATGAGTCAGACTTATCACTCAATTGTCGTGGCCTGTGCTGCTTTTGCACTTGAATATTTGTTCTTGAATCTCATGGTACTCTCTTCATTCTCTCCCCACCACCACCAAGACAGCCCAATTTTTAATGGTTTTGACAAAAAGTCTAATTACATCCCCTACCAAGAAGGGTCTATGTACTAAAGTACTGGGGGAAAATCTCTAGTGCTGGATGAAGAGTGAGAGACAATTAAGAATATTTACTTAATTAGATTTGGTAGAGAAGGCTAGCATGGGGTGCATGGGGACAGAATCTGACTTCTAGGACAAGTAGGGTGCTTGCAGTTCATTCCAACCTCAGCAAAGCAAAGCTGTCCTGATGTTTCACTGTTATCAGCATTTCTGTTCCCATTAGACTGTCACAAGATACTTGCAAGTGATTTTTGGCAGGACACAGCAGAACTTTAGAGATGGGAGAACCATATGGGGTTGAACTTATGACAAAATAAACATGCATGATTGTTTCCAGTTGGATGGGGAGTTCTACTGGGTTCTGTTTTTAAAGCACAAGGTGTCTTTGAATTTGGAATTAAATGAAACACAGGCTATGAAAGACTAGTCTGTTTTGTGTCTTGGTACCTGGAATGAAGATGGGTAAATAGCATGAAATGTCATCATGTTTTAAGTAAAACAGTGTGTCATTCCCTGGTCTTAAATGGTTTTGCTTATTTTCTTATGATGATCATGGCACTTCCACTTTTAGAAGTGTCTTTCCAAGTTGACAGCTTCGTAGCTTTTCAGGTTTTTGAGTGGGTGACCCCTTAATTTCTTTTCAACCTTAAAAGTTTGCATGGATCTGGGCATTTAGTACAAAGCAGAAGTTGCCCTTTAGCAAATGCTGAGGTACCACAGTGCATGTTCAGAGGAGAGTTGAACCCTGTTAACCAAGATTTCCATTTATGCCCATCTGTGAAGGTGTGGCTCAGCTAACCATGTTGCTACTTTCTCATATATGTTAGGATTTTTTTTTTTCCAAATAGCATGTTATTTTGGATTTAAAATCTGTTGTAAGATAAACTTTTCCTTGCAAGGGAACACACATTTTCTGTTTCATCCTTGAAAGCATCGAAGAACAATGCTTAGAGTAAGACAGTCTCATCATGGGCAGACACTGGTTTGATAATGCATTTTGTCACAACAGACACATTAGTGCTTCAAGCAACAAGATGGTATGGCCAGTGGTGTGCTGTGACTTGTTCAGGGGATTTGTTTTTGCATGAATATGTTAACAAACTGCACAAAAATAAAACAGCTGGTCTCAGCTTGTATGAGTTTCTAATGAAGATGCTAGGTTGGGTGGAAGTGGAAATGCTTGGGTTTCACTAAGGATGAATAAATTAATATCTCAAGCCCATAGGAAAGGCATGCTGACCAAAATGCTCTTTCCTACAAGCTTTTAGAACAGGTGCATCAGCTAGGAGTCTGCAATCAAACTATTCTCATGCAAGGCTGTAAATCATTACCAACCTGTAGATGTAATACTGAGTTGGGATAGTGGTATTGTTATCTGTATCTGCCCCCTCTGTTCTCCCACTGGAGTTACCCCACTGACATCCTGATTGCCAGCAGGAGGCAAAGGAGGCAATGGAGGCAGCACAGCCATGGTGGTCTGTGAACATCTGTTCTGTGGAATGCACTGGTGTAATGAGGGCAAAGCAACTGAAGCTATGAAAGGCTTCTCTGAAAAAACTGGATAGGCTTCACCTGGAGATAAAAACTAATTATTGATATTGATTTGAACAGGGAGAACACTTTATTCTTTTAAAAATTAACTGAAATAATGCACATTAATTTAAAAAACCCTGAACAAATGAATGTAACATTTTCACAGGTGGCTAGCTAAATGAATCACAAAATGCTGAGTGTACCTAAAAAAAATTTCATTCCTTTTAGTGGAATTGTTTTGTTTTTTGAGCAACCTCACCCCTACTGCTATTTGAATAAGTAAACAAAAACATGCTGTTCCTATGTCCTAAGCATGGAGCATGCTGTTACCCAGCTAGATTTCAGCGTATTGCACTTGGCTACAAAAGGCTGTGCACAAAAAAATCCAGAAGTATTTACAAGATGAACCAAAAACACTCCAATATTTCCCAGTGTTTGTTACTTCTGTTTTAGCTTAGAAAATAAGTTTTCTCTTCTCTTCCAACACAGGTTTATAGACTTCTCTGCAGCAGATTTGCCTGTGCAGTGTAGCAGCCCCCAAGCATCACTGGTTTGCCTCTTAAAAGGGAGAAAAGCAGAGCAAGAGAAGCTAAAGCTGTTTCCTGATGATGGCTGCAGGCTGACCTGTAACACACTTCACACCTGCTCTTCTTCAGCTAGGGCAGAAAACATTCAGGAACTGAATTTCTCTCCACTCCTTGCTCTCATCACATAAAAAATTGTATTAAAAAAAAATAAATTATGCAGAAAAGGCACCAAACTCTGCAGAGTTGTTCACCTTTTATTCATTGGGCAAATCATAGAGGTCAGCTTAGTTTTAGTCAAGAAGACTTCTTTTTTCAGTTTCTGATCTTTATTCCTCAATTTGGAGCTTTATTTTTTTAAGGTGCCGTATAACATATCTCTCTGTTCCAGCTCTCCTACCTAAAAGGCCACTATAAAAGTGCCTTTGTGAGATTTTTGTGAACATCTGGTTCACAGCATTATGGGAGTTTGTTTAAATTTTCATTTTATGTACATTGCTACTGAGTTCTAGGACACCAGCTCTGGCATTACAAGCCCCATTATCAGTCTAGGAGCACAAGGGCTGTTACTACTCTGTGGAGTTCATTGACTATGGGTGTAAGACACTGTAGAAGTTTGCCCTGTGCATGGAGATTGTTAGGCAATTAAAATATTTTAATTCACTAAAGTGTAAGAACTGGCTCTTCTTTTTCTACCCTATTGCCTTATAGACCCACTGGAGGAGAGAAGGTAATTTAGAGTTACTTCCCTTTCAGTCTCTGACCATTCCACTTGCCCTGCTGTGCTAGAAAGAAGTGGTGTATGACTGGCAACTCAGTAAAGGGAAATTTGGGACACGCCAAAAAAAAAGGCAGAACAGCAGAGAACTTTTTAAAAACACAAACAAGAAAACACTGTAGTAAAATATTATTCAGACTTGAATCAGAAATCTGTCAATGAAGTTTCTGTCACCAGTTACAAAGTTAGCAGCACTGGTTGTAGAGGGATGAGATGGTTGAAATGCTGCTGCCCTGTAGGGAGAGGGAACGGAGCCCTGGCAGTGCTGGGATGGCAGCAGCCTTGCAGCCACATGGCTGATACCAAAATGCAAGGCAATGAATAATCAATGTTTTAATATTTACCAAAATATTGTGCTACTCAGAGCAGATAGTTTCTTTTAGTTAGCTCTGGTTCAGGCTTCTGTCTGTACATGCATAACTCGCAGGAAAAAAAAGCAAATGAATGGGGGTGGGGGAAAGTGTACCAAGCATAGGGTGAAAAAAAATTATCTGTATGATTCTGTGTTGCATAAGTGCCCCTGGAACTAATCTGGTACGTCTCCAAATAAAACAGAAATCTTTGATGCTTGTAACTTTTGTGTGTGGAATGACAATAGTTTCTGTGTGCGTTAACTCTGTAAATGTTTGCTGTAGATACTATCAATGGGAATATTTTATTTAAAGGGGTGTATTAAAGTTTAAACCGAAGAAACTTCTCCAGCTTGTGAACACAACAAATACAACAATTAGGTAGTAAAAACTGAATTAAAAGTAATTGTAGGAGTTAAGCTGTGTATTTTACAGGTGAGCTGGAACAAAAACCTGTCCAGAGTATACCCCGGGCTGGGTAAGAACTCTCTCTGAAAGCCCAAACAACAGCAAACACCAGCCAGAGTTTTGTCTGAGATACAGCAAATTCTTGCCAAATGACTTGTTTTCTGTGTTGTGGAGATATGAAGAACTGGTGGTGCTTTACCATCTTTTACTTGCTTTTGTGTACTGATTTGGCAAATAGGATAAAGACCACCTGCACTGCCTTCAGGCCTGGATCCCAAATTCACCCTGCTTTAGCTTGTGCATTTCCCTGAAAGCTGCCACAGGCAAGGTGCTGATGATGAGCAGGATAAGCTGCCAGCACCATTTCTTCTGCAGAGCACAGCAAGCCATCCTTGCCATCCAGAAGAACAAAAACAATGCTGTGAAAACTTGTAGAATGATGGAAATGGTTAGGTTTCCTCAGACTGAAGCAACATTAGATGCTATATTTGGTGTCAGATTCATGTATGGATTGAAGTAGCCCAATCTTCTGGTCCACAGTTAGGTGAACATGGAAGAAAAACTGTAATAGCTATGCAAAGGCTTGCTTCCAAGTACAACTAATTCAAATTTATTATTCCCATGCTGTGAAAAATTCCAATGTCTAATTAAGTTTTTCTTCTGATGGGAAATTTCAAAATGTCTACATTTCATTTCACTTTCTTCACCAAAATAAAGCCTGCTAGCAAGGAAACCTAGCAGACTGCCAAAAGCAAGTCATTTGAAATATAAGGTTTTTTTAAAGCTTCTGCATTTCTACAGCCAAATTTTGTTGAGTAATGTTTCCATAGGACATTTGTAGTGATGAATTTGTGTTTTCCAGTGAAAGATTATTGCACTTGCTAGCTGGAATGCAGAGCTTTGTGAAATACGTGCATATAAATGTGTCCAGAAATCTTGGTGTGTGCTTGGACCAAGGACTTCTGTGACATGTGGATAAAGAGGAACAAGGAAGAAGACTTGAAATGTGGAAGTTTGTAATCAGTAAAAGGAGATGAATTATCTTGTTCAACTAATATTAAGTATTGATCTGCCTATACTTATTTTATATCAAAGAGAGGATACTTCTGCCAAATTTTCCCAATATTCTGAAGATACACTCTGTAGGTAGCAAGAGATACTCTCATTTAGTTTTAAGTCTCATTAGCAACTGTCTGGTTTTAAATGCATCTTTTGTTCTGACATTGAATAATGGTGAAAAGTTCCAGGAATTACTAGTGTCTATGAAAAGGTGAGGAGGTCATTACATACCCTGTTTTTTCTATCCCAGGCTACATATATTACTTACATAGCCACATATTTTTAGGAATTCATCACAGTCTTTTGATCCCTTGCTAAAATCTTATGTGTCAGTAAGAAGCAGAGCTTGCACTCACCTCCAGAAAGGAGCCTCAGCTCTCAAGTGGTGTTTTACCATCCTGCCTTGGAATTGGCAAAATTTGGACTACAGACACAGTGAGGGGCTGAAGGAACCATATGGACTTACAGTTTCTTACAGTTTAATTTTTTAGTGATGCCAGGGAAGCTGGGTTCCTTTGGCTATAGAATGCCAAAGGTTGTAGATCAAAATGTTAGTGACCAGACCTGGAAATGTAACTGAGCATGCCACTGCAGCATGTCCCTGTACAGTGGGCTGGCTGCAAGTGCAGGGCTGGCTGGCTCCCAGGGAAATGGGAGAGGAGGGCAGTGGAAGGAGGGTAGTGAGGTTTTCAACAGGCATTTGTATAAAGGTTCAAGTTAAGAACATTGATTGTGGAGGAAGGCCATTCATCCACTATACCATGGCACCTAACCATTCTCCAAACTGCAAATACTTTTATTTTACCTGTTGAACCCTCTGGTATTTTACTTTCTGTTTATTTTTGGGGTTTGCAAAGTGTGAAAGCATGTAAAGGAATTACTCTTGTTTGCACAGGAGCCAAACCAAAACAAGCCTTTGCCCAGTTGTTTTCTTTGCCTGGTCAGGCACTCCAGGTGAGGGTATGTCTTGATTGCAGCTCTAGAGAAAGGAACATTCATAGGCCTGCAACTTTGGAAGGATTAAGGCCATTATTCATGACTTCTTTTGTGTTGCTTTGTCATTTATGTGGTATCAGCAGTTGAAACTGGCATGAGAAAAAATAGTGACAAAAGGAAGCCTGTCATAAATGTGTAAACAGGTGTGTCACCCAAACCCCAGTATTTCTGTTAGTGTTAGAGTTTTAATCCAAGAACCAAATGAAGTAATGCATTTGATGATGTGTAGCTTCTGGTACTTCAATGCTTAAAATGAATTTATATAAAAATTAAATAGCACAGAAGTGTTTTAAAGTTGTTCTTAGGGCAGGTCAGCAGAGTGCGACTGGTATATTAGTGCCTCTCTGAGTTTCCCTGGCATGTACAATGCACAATGTGTTGTAGTGCTTTGGCAATATCCTTTCCACACCACAGGGAAGCATTGCCTGTTGTTGAGCCAGATGTCAAAATGTCAGTAGCCAATGCAGATAACCACTGACATTCCCACTGCTGGTGGGGAGTTGTCATAGAGATGCTGCCAGCCAGACTTGCAGAGGAAGTTCACTGCAGTGTTGAGATACCCAATCTCTTGACCAGCAGCTTAATGCCCAGACCTTCTTGTTCAGAATTTTATCTTGCAGTGTTAAGCAGTTCAAATAAAGTCTGCTGCAATTATATTAGCAGTGTGTTTTGGCAAAGGAAATCTTCCAACATGAAGCAACATGAAAGATTGAAAACATTTCCAAAATTTTAAAGAACCATAAAAAAGGTGGGGGGAGGGGGAAACACAACAAGAAAGTAAGAGGTGCACTTTTTTTGTTGAGGACAAGTTTTTGTCACCCACAAGCATGGTGGGAAAAACCTAAGCCCCTTTTCTCTCTGCTGTGGGCCACATGCCACAAGAGGGAAGGTAATTGTGTTAGGGAAGATGTGCACAGGTGATGTGCGGGGAAAGGGAAGGGAAAGATCAGTCTCTCCTAGCTCTCTTGTGCTGCTGCATGGCACAGAGTAGCTCTAGAGTCACCTAGAAAGGGAAGCCTTTTCCAATTAACCATCTACCCTGGACTTGCCATGCTTGCTCAAATCGTGTATGGTTGAACTTAGCCTGAAGACCAGCAGAGCAAACACCTCCCTGCCGCCCTCCGAGGGCTGTGCTTGCACACGCCTGGGAGCTTTGCACTTGCTCTTCATAGCAGCACTGAAAGGCAGCAAGGTCCTGGGGAAAGACAAGGACCAAGCAGCTCTTGTCTGGCAACAGGAAGGGTAAGAAAAGATCCCAGTTTATCTTTGTTCTCAGGGAAAGTGTCACAGGATGTTTAATGTCCTTTCTGAGCAAAGACCTGCTGCTTTCCAGATCTTGCCCAAAAACACATGCACAATTCAGCAGGCCACTTAGTTTGTCTTTCTTGGATAAACAGAAGGCTGCTGGAATTTGAAACTTGTTCCAAGAGTCTAGGGTCCAAATCTGCGTGAGTCCTTCCCCTGGTTTGGGGTTTTGAACTAGAGTTTGAAAATTTAAAAACTACCAAACAGCAGCGTGATTCCTAATGGGCAGGAAGGGCTGGTGTTTGTGACAGAGAACAAGTTCTGGTGTTATCTCCACTCTTGAATGTTGTCTGACATTGGAACCGTTTAAAATATCTTTTCAAAAGCCTGAGAGCACTGATCCACAAATCCCAATACTCACTTTGCCTCGATGGGAAGAAAAAAAAAAATCCCTCTTAATGCGGTGCAAGCTCCCGCGGCACTGCTGAGACGCACTTTTTCGTGTTTTTAAGGCACCACGAAGGAGGCGCTCCGGCTGACAGCTCCACGGAGCCGGGCGAGGGGCAGCCGAGCGGGGAGGGGCAACCAGAGGGCCAGGTGGGCGAGCAGACTCGGGCGGGGAGGGGGCTGAGCCAAAGCGAGCCGCTTCCCTGCCTCCTGTGCTGGGGGCAGCGGCTGGGGCCGCGCTGGCGGGGCGGGAGCGCCGGACCCGGGAGCCACCGTCCCCGGGACAGCGCACGGCGGCCGGGACCGGGACCGGCACCGGCACCGCAGGTAGGGGCTGGAGCCGGCAAGGTGGGGTGTGCGGGGCTGCGGGCCCGGGAGCAGCGCGGACGGAGCGAGCGGTGGCCGCGGGCAGCGCGGAGCGGGGCGGGGCGGCTGAGCCGAGTCCCGTGCGTCTGCCGGGTGTCGTGGAGCCTTAGAACTGCGGAAACAGCGAAAAACCAAGAAAAAAAAAATGTAAACACCAGTATTTAATGAAGGGACTGTATATACGTGCATACATATTATATATATATATATATATATATATATATATATATATATATATATGTATGTATGTATGTATATACGTAAGCTGCTGGTTAGGCAAGATGCTAGTCAAGTAAACAGCGTTTAAGGATAAACAGCTGTTTCAAGTTGCTAGATGGTATAGGAAAACTCAGGTATCTTTCATTTCTGTTGCATAAGCAATACAAAGGTACCTGTTCCGAGGCAGGTGTGGGAGGCAGCGGTGCGCCTTGTCCCCGTCCCCGTGCGTGCGGGCCCGCGGCTGTCAGCGGGATGCCCGTGCACGGCTCTGTGTTTGTGTGTTCGTTTGTGTTTGTGTGTGTTTCTTTGTTTGTGTTTGCATGTTTGTTTGTGTTTGTGTGTCTGAGAGGCTCCCCAAGGGCTCCCAAACCCGAGGCACAGGCACAGGCTGCTCAATGACGGGTGCAGAGCTGGCTGTGGCTCTCCACAAGGACAATTAGCTGTGCAAGTAGCTGATCACAGCGATCCGTATCCTGAACAGCCTTGATGTTTCTTCTGTGATATTGACATAGTGTATTTCCAGGAGAATTCTTAGTCCCTTGTAGGACAAGCAGGTGTGCAGTAATAGACTCGGGCCAAGTGGTAAGAATCTTGTAGGAAATTGTGTGTTCACAGGCTGACTAAATTCAGGGAATCTATTCAATGAAAAAAAGAATCCAGAAGACACTATGAGTATTATCCTTATTTTGAACTTTCTCATAATTCAGATCACTCATTTGTCAATGGTTCTGTTTAATATCTCTACAGGTAAGTTGTTAGGTATTTGGGATGAATTTGGGTTTGTGTGACATAGCATTCTGACTGAATTGATTTCATTAAGTTTACAAGCTGGTTGGGACAGCTGAGTCTGTTTGTTGTAAGTCCACTCCTACAGTGGCAATGAGGAAATGTTTCCGTTAGCACTGGGAAATTGGAGGAGAACATGAAACTTAATGAAGTGAAACAGGATTGCATTTTCCTCAGAATGATTCTGTTATGCCTCATTTAGGGCCATGTTATTGCTTACCTCAAATCATTAGCTGTTACTGTCTTTTTGTTTTGTTTTGTTTTTTTTTAGTACTCATAGCTCATAATGTGTTCTTGTTTTATATTTTTTTCAGTTGCATTGTATTTAATGTTTACTTTTCCATTTTTTGCAGCAGTGTAACAGACGCTGTATTTTAATATTCCCTAAGAGGTTTCCACATTAATGCCTTTAAAATTCAATCATTAACTTTTGCCTTCACCTGAAGGTGGAAAGCGATGATGAAAAACAACACAGCACAGTGTGTAATTTGATTTTACAAAGCTTTATCAGAATTGATATGTAAACAGGGGAAACCTCAGGAACTTTGTTTTCAACCCAGCTTGCACATTCACTTCATCCTGAAGCTGTGCAGACCTTACCTGGCAGCTGCCTTGCTGCAGCAGTCCGGGCTGGCTGGGTTTGCTGAGCTGTTCTTTTCTGCAGCTGTGGGGAAGGGACCAGGACACCCCCAGGGATCCCTTCTGGATCCATATTCCCAGGCCAAGGTCCAACAGACCGGGCACAGGGGGGGCAGATTTTTCAGATGTTTTGGTGCAAACACAATTGCCTCCTGAGGGAGAGATTTGGCATGTGTTTCCTGAGAGAGCCGTGCTTGCGTAAGCAGCCCCCTGCCACCCTCTGAGCCGGACCAGCACAGCCATTTGTGGGGACCTGCACTGGGGGACTGCACTGCAGTCAAAAGCACCTCTTCTTCTTTTTTATTCATAACTTCCTACCCTGATCTATCTGACTGTGTGGCTGCTGTGCCAGGGCTGAGAAGGCCTGAAGGGAGGAACACATGGCAGGGAGCAGGAGGTAAGGGCTGTTTCTGCTGGCATCACTGCTGCTGAAAGAGGTAATTGCTTATCAGACTGTGGTGAGAGGGGGATGATGACATGTGGTTATGGCAGTTGCCTGAAAAATGTAGCTGAGTGCTCAGATATCTTAATGCAGCTGTGTGTACATGCAGTTAGCTGTGTACATGGAGAGATGATTCTTGGTTTCTGTTGTAATTCTGAGTTTTCACCTAATGACTTTATTTTCATCATGTATATTCATGTGTACAACTTAAGGATACATTCCCTATACTATTCTCTCTTTTGTGGAAAATAGACCTAGGCATCATAAGAGTATGAGTTTTATTAATCTGATTATATTTAGCTGAAATAGGTGAATGCCTAAAATTCTAAAAGGAAAGATTAAACCACCTCTAAAATGGTGACTCTAATCTTAGAGAGTAACCAGTTATTACATGCAAGCACTTTACTCTGTTTTACATTTATATAAAATGTTAAATATACTTTTGTATGTAGTGTAGACCTTAAATTATGATTGACAGAAGCAATTAGACAAATAGCACTATTTTAATTGATATGGTGAGACTAAGCTACCAGTTTATTGCAAAATTTCCATAATCTGCTACCATTCATTTTAGTCTGGAAAGCACTGATGCTTTTGTGCATTGTTTTAGGACTTGTTTTCATTCCTACTTTAGACACTTTGTTTCTCTGTCATGATCCTATTGTAAGCAGTAAGAAAATACAGCACATTGTCTATTTAGCAGGAGTGCATATGTAGAAGATGATGGTACACGTTCTTGTTCATAGAACTTGAAGGAGAATTACATGCTATTAGTGTCTTTATTCAACAGAGAAAAATCACTTTTTCCTTCCAACCTGAAACAAGAAACTTTATGGCATTGAAGAAAAATATCTTACCTTTACTGTCCTGTGGTGGGTCACTACAGCTGCAGTTTGGATTATATTTGTAGAGTCTCACATAGATTTTAAAAAGCAGATTTAAAAAAAAAAAAAATTTTAAGTTTATCCATTTTTTCCTAAGAGGGTTTTCTTCACAACAGCCTTATGAAAGCAAAATACATATTTTATGAGCTGTATTGTTGCCTGTGTTAATTGGCACATATTGATGTGACTGTGAGCAATAGAACTGCAAGCTACAGCTTGCCTGCAGGAGGTGGGCTCCCAGCCTGTGGGATGGAGACATTTGGAAAAGTGCAATTTTTAAAAACCAGAACTGAAGCTGTCCGAGCTAATCACTCTGTTTTTCTTCACTGGAAATAAAAGTGCTTCCTATGGAGCTTATTGAACTGATAGCTTTGTTTTCCTCCCTGGGAGTGTTCTGCTCGTTCTGTGAAGTGGGAGAGCTGCTGCCAGTGGGGCAGTGAGTCAGCTGCTCTAGGTGAACACACCCAGGTGGAGCCTGTCCTTTCCTGGATTGGCTCCTTGTCTCTCTGCAGCTTGCAGGATGCTGGATACAACTCCATGCAGGGAAAGTTGTGATCCTCTGAGTATGAAATCTTTGGTGTTCAGCTCCCTCATCCTGTTTTTGGAGGGAGCATTTCTCAGCACTGGAGGGTGGGTGCTGCTCAGGTGACACCTGTCTGGCACAGTCACAGACACTGGCAGTAGAGAGGAGCCCACAGGAGTCAGGAATAGCCAGGAAATATTTATCTTTCCTTACACTGTAAGGTCAAAACCCATCACTTTTGTCTCTGCAGCACTTTAAGCTGTGCAGGCCCCCAAGGCAGCAGATAATCCCTTCAGCAGTGAAATGAGCTATTTGTTGGTAAGATTAGCCAGCAATTTGTGGCAGATTTCTTCCCCAGAACCTGCAGCTGCTGGGAATTGTAGAACTGGCTCGAGGGCATGAACAATACATTTTGTTAGTGAGTTGGAATGAATTTAGTCTTCATTAGTAAAGCTCTACTGGTTACTTTGCATACAACACAAATGCTACTGAGGAGTTTTTTCTCAGCTGCAGTTCAGTGATGGACAACTATAGGTTCTCCACAAACCAAGACATTCTTGCTGCTTTACTTGACTTTAAAAAAAAAAAAAGGAACAGCATTTTTTGTTCTTACTTGGTTTGTGTGTCATATCTATTCATTTTTGCTTGTTTTCTTTGATGAGAAAGCAGTAAATGAAGGCTCTTTAGTGTTTGCTTTTAGACAGCATTACTGGTTTGCACAGAAAGCTGTTGATCTTTTTCCTTTCTTGGTGTTTTATTGTATAATGATTTTTCTGGGCTTTAGTGTGAATGTTGTCACAGCATTATGCTAATAAGAGAAAAATGAAGAAACTATTTTTTTTAATGTGTTTTGTATGTCTGGTCTATGTAAGGGCTGCACACCCATGCTTATATACACCAGGAATCAGGCTTACATTCTGCATCAACTTGTGAGTTGGGTAATGCTATTTAAGTAGATAGATTTAAAAATTAATGTAAAAACAAGACATGGGAAATAATCTGGGCTCCTTTTACTATTAAACATTCTTTTCTTTAACTGTTCTCATTGTCACTAGCATCCATTCAGTTTCTGGGGAATAATGTCCCTGAATGCTTTTTGAATGGTAAACACATTACTTGCTACCAGAGGGTTGTCATAATTGTCCAGAAATAATGATCGTGGGAAGCCCTAGACCATATGTGGATATTTATTTATAATGTACATATTTGTTCTTTTAACCTACTGGCAGGTGAATTATGGAGAGCCCATTTGCCACCCTTTTCTATCCAGCTCTCCAAGTTTCTTGTGCAATCTGTAAGTGACTGGGATACCATCAAAATTATTGCCATATCTTGCCGAGAGATGGGACCAAACTTCAGGGATTCCTCGATTTTTGTCACAGACTGCCAGTGTACTTGCCTACACACACCATTTATACTCCATTTCTTCTGGGATAATAGTGTACCTGATGATTGAAAGCTTCTCTCAAATCCATTTGAAGCATTAGGTGAGAGTGCAGAAGAAAATACAGTAAAAGAAATTTCAGTTCTCAATTGCTATGTCAGAAGCAAAGCTCCTGAGAGAAAACAAATAGAAGAAGAAAACATTTTCTTTGGATATTTAAAAAATGAAAGCTGTGTCCCAGCTATTGTAGAAGGTCCTAGAGGCAGGTTTTGACTATCAAAACAGAGAATATGCTTTAGCTTGCAGCCACAAAATTCCTGCATCCCCCTTTCTGAATAGGACCTGGAAGTATTTTTGGAGTTGGGAATTCAGCTCCTCATCCTCAGTCCTCAGCAGGACAGTGATGACATATTTCTCTCCCTTTGTTCAAGATGGAAACAGTCTCCTGTCTTTCTTTTTTTTTTTTTTTTAAACTCAAAGTTTCCTTCCTTCCTGCTATTTCTGGATTTCTCTAAATGTTGATGTAATGATTCCCATTTCCCAAATGTGAAATGCAAATGTGGGAAGTGGGATCTTTCCCCTGCCTCTCTAGGGATTTCTTGGAGTCTGTGGTGCTGTTTCCTAGTTAACATCTCTCCTGATTTCAAATGTTTTTCCTCCTGGCCACAGTGTTTTGGGGGCTGTTTCAGTATCTAATAAGTCATGTCTTAGAGTGTTCATTATAAACACATCTTAAACTAGGTTGGCTTTGAGACTTTCTTGAAGACTCCACAAAAGTTTTTAATTTAGTCTGTAGACTAAATAGAAATGTCTCCTTTTGTCTGCTGTAGGCCTTATCTCACCAAGCTGTCATGTTTGACAGTATCAAGCTCTTTTGGCAGAGGAGTATTTGGAGCTTGTTCAGGCAACCTGCTCAGTCGAGAAGGGGGCAGTGCAGGGCTGTGCTGCTTCTCTGTGGTCACTGTCCCAGCTCCTCTCTGAGCTGTCTTCTTTGGCTGGTACTGTAGTGGAGCATGGATTCCATGTTCCATGTTACTCCTATGCATTCCCAAAGGTATATTTGGGAATATTTGAATATTTGTGTTTATTCCTCTCCTCCAAAAACCCCTGTAATCAGCCCTTCAAGCTCATCATGTTAATTTCCCTAGAAGTCATTAAGAGAATAGGGAAAGGAAGGCCTGAAATAAGGAAAGTCAAACCCAAAATGGTTCCATGTTCAAGGCATGGGCCAGCTTCATCTTTATGCCACTGAAATGCTGAATCCAGTCTCTCAGCTATTGAGCATGAAATTTCCTGGGCCAGAGGCATCACATTCAGCCTTGCCTGTGTGCCTCAGTGTCAGTGTTCAATAAATATCCACAGCTGGTTTTAAAATGAGTTACTACACTGAACTTGATGGGAATAAAGGTTTCCCTTTTCTTCATATGGGCTGACTGGTATGAGTTGGCCCTTGAAGAATTGCTTTGATGTGCTATTGCTATTTGAATATGTTGTTGTTACACTTCTCATAGGCAGCCATTTTTCAGGTTTTTAAAGAAACAAACCTTTCTGGTAGTTTGCTTTTTTTTGTTTGTTTGTTTTTAAACATTGCAGCCTTCCAGATACAATCCTGTCAGTTTGGATAACAAACCACTGCCTATCTATGTGGACCACAGTCATGTCCTTGCTGCCACACGTTCCTGGAGAGCTCTTTCCCTGTTGACTATCTCTTGGCAACACTGCTTTCATGCAAACATCTCCTTAAATTACACTTTCTTCCATAAAAGCTTGAAAGATACACTATCTGACTTGCTTCATCTAACAAGCCAACACTACTTGCTTTGAATAAAGACCATTTGGGAAGCTTCTCTGTCAAGTGCCCTCTGCCTGTTGACTCTCTTCTGCTCTCTTTCTAAACTTTAAAAATAATTTTTCTTTCTTTCTTTCGTCTGAATAGTGCTTGGGGCAGCTATAGTGTGATAACACCAGCAGAAATCCAAAGTGCATTTTTAAAGGGACTGAAAATAGTTCTCCTTGGACAGAGAGAATATTGGAATGGAAATCAGCTGAGCAAGAAAAGCCAGCTGAGAGGAGCAGCACTTTCCCTCTTGAAAGGACTGAGTTAATACATGCAGTTTCTCTACTTGTCTATTTCAATATTGTGCTTCAATAGCAGCTGGAGTTTTTTGTACAAAAGCTGTTTTCAGTGTAAAATATAGAATTAACAATTTTTTTGTTTCCTCATCTAAATCAGTTCAGACTATTTCTCTGTACATCTGGTATTTTGAATTGAAAGTGGCCCAAATATTTAATTTGAGAAATACAGCTGCCATAAAATACAATTTGATGACAGCAGAAAAATTAGTATTGGATGAACAATGTGTTGAATGTGACATCACAGCTGATCACAAAGGACCCTGAAACTCTCAGCAACAATATGCAGTTTCTGTCATTATGTATTGAAGGACCTTGCTTCCACCCTATGTACCTGAAAATCTAAGCAGCCAAAATGGGATGCAGTTGGAGAACAATTAAATTGGTCAAATTTAATTTTCATTTTTGCAGGTTGGCACGTGGCTGTGATGCAAATTGGCAAGGCAAAAACGCTTTGTCAGCAGAGACATCCCTGTGGATCCCAGCCAGAGCCAGCTTCCTGCAGAAGCAAACACTGTTATTTCTGTAGCCTGTTTAGCTCTGTGGGGCACAGCACAGATCAGAGCTCTGAACAGTTTCCCTTCTGGTTAAATTTGGATTCCAGATGTAGAGTAGGCAGAGCAGTAGAGCAAAGCAGTGCAAGTGAGAATGGGAAATCTAGGATGAGCTGTGCCTCATTCCCTGCCTGGTCCACCATGCTCTGCTCTTCATGAAGCCAGTGTTTCATCTCTTGTTTGTGGTCAGAATTCTTTCTATCAGTGCCCATTTAATTTAGCCTGATAGAGTAGCAAGTTGGAAAGAATAAATAGAATTATCCCACACAGCTGGTCTATTTTTAATGAAGTTAATGGAGTAAAGAGTAGTCTCTGAGGGGTTGCAACCCATATGATGTAATTCTTCATTTGGCTTATGGTGCAAGCTCATAAAATCAGCCCACATATGACTGATGGTAAAATGACACTTGTTAGTTTGCAAGCTTTGCCAGAAAGCATGAGTTAACAAAGTATTTCAGATGAGAGGCCTTGCATGGGCATCTTGGGCATATCAGCAGAGGTTCTTTGCAGAATCTTCCTTTAGTAGGCAGGACTGAAGGAGTGACAGGTGCCAGCTTGGGTGACAGCTGTGAAAACTTCGTACACAAAGCAAAAATAAAAAATCCCTTACTCTTATTGCTTCTAGAGAATACAGCAAGCATGTAAATGCTGTTGTCAGTGTATCAATGCCTCCTGACAGGAAAGGTCTATGTGGTTGGCACCAATGCACCAAATAAAATCTGTGTGGGGAAAAAACCCTGAGGATGTAAAGGTGGTGACAGACAAGACAGTGTGTGAAACCAGTGGAGTGTGTTTTAGGGTGGCAGTGGAGGTGGAAAAGGAAATCTGCTGACACTTGGGGACTCAAAAGTTTATTTGGATTCTGTTTTTGCTTCAGATGAATTTAGAACTTTGTAGCAATTTAAAATTTATTAAATGCAACCTACCCTAATGTGAAATGTCCACTCAAGAAGGAAAGTTATCTAATTATGAAGAATTTGAAACGTGCAACAGAGCTTTTTTTGGGTAAGTTCATAGGCAGGTGTTGCTGCTAACATCTTCCCAATGTTTTTCAGGTACCGAGATACACCAGTGATACTTAATTGGAAATGGAAACTTAACTCAGTGAGAGATCTTGTCTCTAAAAACAAGATAATAATTTAATTTGACCTTAGTTTTTGTTTATAAGTTTTGGTGTGAGATCAAGATCATCCTTGTCTTATTATGGTGCCAATGAATTTATGGGTGTACCAACAATTCCCTGTAACAAGTCTTCTTTGGGATGCTCCAAGTATCTCTTTCAGGTAATTCAGAAGATGAAATTTAAATAATACTGTCTTGATAGTTATAGTTTATTCCCTATATGGGGTAAATTTCCATTGTACATGGAAGATGTTCTTGAAAAAAGCACTAGGACCTGTCCATTTTTACAGAAAAAATTAACTTAGCAGTGAAAAGATTTTAAGGAATATCATCCTCTGTGTATCAAGATATGAACATTTGTTTTAGAAATGATTTTTGCTTTCTGATAATTTCTAAGTTATTTTTGCTCCTTTTTTTCATCCATGTAATAAGCTGTTTAAAGTGAAACTGGTCTCACTAAAAGGATTATTGATAACAAGATCTAGGTAAGAGACAATTACAAGGTTGGCTGGAATAGCAGGATAAGAGGATAACTGAGGGGGTCATCCCTTTAATTCTTGTTCTTGTGTTCCCAAGCTGACCTGTGATGAGACTTTGACCAAATGATATTCATATGACTGTCCAGTCTAAACAGGTAGCAAATGCATTTCTTCACAAATGGCTCCTTCACCAGTAATATGGATAATGAAGCTGAGAGTGAAAAGCCAGAACTACTTTTTTTTTTTTTAACTTTTTTATAACTCATAGGGAGTACGTCCTGGAGCATGGTACCAGATTGAAAGCCTATAATTAGTTCTACGATCTATTCTTGAATTTTTTAGCCAGGTTTTTGTTTTTATAAACTTTCCAATTCAGTGGTTCAAGGAGCTATGATAAATGGCCAGCAAGTTGGCCTGTAGGATCCGATGAAAAGGCAGAGGCTGCATAGTTTGATTCTGAAGTGTTTCCATTTGAGAGTTTGCCCATAGGAGCCTTTGGGTGTTTTATGGGAGATTTGGCAAGCTGTGTTGGTTCTGGGGTTGTAAATATTCAGCTGCTCTAATTAGGACTGGGTTTATTAGGAAGAAGAAACAGAGAATATTTACCAATGTTTTTATAACCAGTTCTTACATAAATTTCTAGGTTATTTTTCGTAGATAACATCAGCCTCTTTCTTTCTTTCCCTTTTCAAGTACTTTAAAATGTCACCTTTTATGGGCTCTCTTATCAATGCTGTCAAACATTTAACAAGATGACTGCCTAACATCTTGTCTTGCTCCTCCAGATGGGCTCTTCCTCCTTCTTTTATAGCTATCTGGCTTTACAGTGTAGATGTTGAAGAGAAAAGACAAATGTGATACAATCTGGTGAAAGTGGTTTCCTGTTTTTTTACATACTGTCTCATTTACTGCTAGAGTACCTCAAACTTCTCTTCTGTAAAATTTCTGTCCTTACTACTCACAGGTTTGTTTTCCTGCCAGAGGCACCCTTGAGTCCCTTGGTGCAAAGCCCTTGGTCTCATGCTTTTTATGAGTTAAGATAATCCCATGCTTCTTGTGGTCAGATATTTTTTCAAATATTCTTTCCAATCTCATCTCCACCACAGACTTGTTTGAGCACTTACTGCAACATTCTGCTTGCTGACAGTTCTGTATGTCTGTGGAGCTGACAGGACACAAGCTAAGGATATGTATGGGAACACCAGAGAAAATGAAAATGGAGACTAACTTCTAAAGAAATTAAAATAGAAATCTGGAGAGCAATAGTAAAATATACTTAAGGTATAACAGGGTGATTTTTTGGTGTGTGTTTCTCTTACCAAAGTAAAAACATTCTCTGAAGAGAAATTTTCTTTAACATAAAATTGAGAAACTGTATTTCTGGGCTGCAATGCTGACTAGCAGGGGTACACCCTTAAGTATCATGGAAAGTTCCTGCTGATCATTTCTGAAAATGATGTAATCGAGCAGCTGCACCAGTATTTACCCAGCAAAGGGAACCTGGGGCACTTCTCTCAAAACTTTAAAGCTTTCCTAGAAACTAAAATACAGTAGTAAGCAAGGATCTAGTTGAAGCATGGATGGCTCTGTGAGGCTGAGTGGAAGGCTGAGCATGAAGAATGTGCTGATCTGCCCAAGACACTTTGGTTGTTTGTTAACTTCCAGCATGTGATTTCACCAAACAGCTCCTTGTGAGTAGATGCATATTTTCCCTGTGTGCCTGCTGTCAAATGCATTCTTCCTGGTAAGAGATGTATTTTGTATGGCATGCTAAAAGTTTTTCCTCTTGACTTCCATCTGTTTCCTTGTCCTTCCTTTCAATATTTAATGTTTCCTTCCCAACTTAGTAGCTTCCCTTTTGTTACTTTCTGAAGGATTTGTGCAGTGACACACATGAGCCTACTTGTGCAGAGATGTGTTCATTGGAATGTACCTATGGATCTATCATATTATATTTTGCTTTTTTAATAAGGTAAATGTGATTAGTGCAATGACTTCTCAGAAGTCCCTAACCCTGTAAAACCACATTCATCAGCAGTTGCTTTCAGAAGTCTGTTTCAGGAAGTGACAGACATCCTGGTTTTTTGTCTTGAACAGTTGTCTGTCCAATGTTTAGAGATTTTTCTACCATTCCTTCCAGGGATTATCTTTATTCACATATACAACAGACAATGATTATATAATAACATCATTAAAGGAAAAGTAATTTGTGGCTCTGACATGATAGCAGAGCTATCTGACCTTTTTACAGAGTTTAAGATTTCAGCTGAAAACTTCCCAAGACAAATAACAGTCACAGTAACAATTTGCTATCATATGGTGCATATTGTCCATTAGAAGAGCATGCATGGCTTCAAGTATCCTAATAGCTTTGTTTCAGAACATAAGCTTGTGTGAACCAAAGGAAATAACCTGCCTTGACTTTCCATGCCTGATTAGCTTTGGCAAATATTGCACATTGAAGATGATGAATTGATACTAAAAGCAGCCCTAAACCATCTGATGAATAGAAACAATCTCCTGGATAGCTTGTTCTGTAGGTCTCCTTTCCTTTTAGCTCACACTTGTGTGAGATTGACATTTTGAAAAGTAACTGTGAAAAGTATTTTTATGTGTGAATTGTTAAAAACCCAACAGTGCCACTTGGGCTCTGAACTCTTCAAGAACATGGGGAAAATATGTCTTTGTTTAAGTGCATCTCACTAAAACCCAGCCAGGCACATCAAGGATATTATAAACCAAATTAGTTTTGCACAGCTTGAACAAGGTTTTTCCATAAACAGAAAGGCTGAAAAGGTGATAACTGAAAGAGCTCAAGTACAGGTACGAGTTCTCTAAGCATATCACTGGGACGTTTAGGTGAGGGCATGCAAATGTCCCCTGGCCTTGCTTCCTGCTTTCCTGGATGTCCTCTGCTGAGCAGGAGTTTGGGCTGGGTGTCACCTCTGCCAGGACACTGCAGAAGGGTTCTCAGTGCTTCTCCAGGCTGGGACTCTCCACTGAGGACGTTTGCTGGAGCTGGTGTTCGTCAGCACTCTTTTCTTAAAAGACACTAAAGCTGGGAGAGGTGAGACACAGAAGCTGGCAGCAGCCACAGCTTTTGGTGGCCCTTGGCATTTCCAGGTGCATTCAGGGAGATGTGTCTCCATGTTGGCAGCCCCTCAGTTTTACCCAGGCACAGCTGCACTGGTGGTGCCTAAGAACACCCTGATTCTCTCTGGAGAGATCAGAACAGCATTTCCTTGTTACATGATCCACCAAGTCATCTCCAGCTAACCTAAGAGACAATTTTTGGAACCTTATCACCAAAGTAGAATTTGGGGTGCAGAATCAGTGAAGAAAGGGGGGAGTAGTGATTTCCACAGACTGACTATGTAATGGTCTGAAAAAAAAGTGCTTATTCTCCATTGCAGCTTTGCAGTGGCATTCTTTCTCAGGGTAAGATTGTCCTGAAGATGGAAAAAATTATATACCAGATGTGGGAAAACTGTCACTTGAAGACCACTTTGATTAAAAAGCTTTTTCAGAATTTCCAAACAATTATGGTCTGATGTTAACATTTCTTTAAGGATATAAGAGGACACTAATAAGTGCCTGATCCAGAGAAGTGCACAGGTCCTTGAACAGATAGGAATGACTCAGAAAAATTATTGTACTATCATATATTTAAGCTTAAGAGTAAATGAGAAGTGTTTGAAGAAATGTTTATATCATTAATGATTTATTATAAAACTCAAAATTAACAGATAAATGTAATGTAATTATAAGTAAATTTTAAAAAACCCTTCCAAAAACCATTGTCTACCCACCACCTGTTTCTACATTAGGAAAATGTAGGAATATTGAAAAATTGAGAGATATTAGATAAATAGGAAACATCAGAGATTTCTGACATGTTGATATCAGAAGACAGAACATGTGTGACAACAGCCTTGCTAAAGGTGTGCTCACTGACAATCTCAGCTCAGATTTGGGTAACAGCCCTGTACTCAAGGAAAATTGTCTGGCTCTCTGTTCTTTTAATCATAGTGAGAGATGAAAGGGTGAGAACCATGCCTGTTTAAAAGCCCTAAAGAGTGTCAATCAAAAAAGCACATTTTTAGGTGGAGTTAAGTTAAAGTCAAGCTTTCTCTGCAAAGGTGTTTTCATACAAAATATTCCTTTAGGTTTCTTACCCTCTGTAGTTAAACTGCATTATTTAAGGACTAACCTAGCCAGAAGCTAGGTAAAGAGTCAAGAGGGTTTCATTATCATTTGCTTAACCTTTTTCTGTAGACCCCTTCTGTCAGGCTGTTGGTTTTCTGTAAGCCCCACAATGGTTTTAAGAGACAAGGGATGTTATTGCATTTCTCATTACTGACAGTAACTACTCCTGCTATGGCTCCAGCTGCACTATTTGATTTACCAATTTCTGGCAACTTTGACAAACTAAGGAGCCAGTGTGGCAAAGTGATTGCTGTGGGAGGCAAGATGGCCCTTCCTTTCCCAGTGACTGCTTGGTACAGGAGCAGCTAATGAACATTGTGCTGCTCTTCCTGCTGCCATCTTTTTCATGTTTCAGCTTTGAGTATTTCTAATTCTGGGTAAAAGCAGAGTCTTCTAAACTCTTGCCCTTCTTTTGTGTCTCCCCACACACCTATGGCCCTCTCTGGCACCTCCATTCTCTACCAGCTGCTTAGCATCCCTCTGCTTTCCACACTGCTCCAGTCTGTCTCCAGCAGCACCTACCTCATGTGCATTAGCTGGAGCAAACAAAGAACATTTGCTCTTCAGCATAGTGATAGGAATTAATAAGCTGGGCTGTTACACATTTCATCTTCTCTCTCTGGATGCATTTTGGATGGAGGGCAAGCTTTATGAGATATTTGTATGATGCCCAGCCCTGTGCCACTGCTCTCTGATTAGAAACCCCAAAGTACTGCTGCAATACAAATAGATTATTAATGTTGCTTTTATTTGGTGTCATAGGGAAATCTCTCCTTAAATATATAAAATTGGTTACACATTTTCAAAATAAAACATCCAGATTTATTCAGGAATATTATGGATAAAAAAACTGGAAAAATATGAGGCACTCATTACAACCTGTCTTAACATGCTTCTTGTCTTAGTGTTATGGCAACAATTAAAAGTCAGGCTGGATTTTGGTTTTGTTTTGGGATTTTTTGAGATATTTGTTTGCTTGCTGTGATTCTGGTACAATTCCCTAAATGGACTTTCAGGTAGGCAATTCTTTTTTTAACCATTTTTAACAGTGCTGGAGAGATACTGATTTTATGGAGGTCTGAGAGGCTGAATGTGTACACTACTTGTAAAGTTGTGCATAATCTGCAAGATTACTTGCTCACAAAAGGAATATTTCCATGGATTCATCAGCCATTCTTTTCAGAAAAACATAAACTTTGTATTTGTCTAGAGACTAGACAGACACATATTAAAACAGGGAAAAAAAAGCTGACAATATAGAGTGACAGCCTTAAGATGCTTAATGGAGTACTTTTATTTGGGAACATAGGGCTGCAAAGAACCTTTTGGGTTGTTTTTAAACAAGTCAAAGTCATAATCATGTAATTCTTGATAAATAGACTGCTGAAATCAAAACAAGCTGTTCTTTTTGAGTTAAATAGCTAACTCAGAGTGCAGAATGGGACAGCTGTTGACTGGAGAAAATAGATTAGATTAGAAACAGTGTTGCATCCCAAGAGCTGTGCAGTATTGAAGTCTTTATTTTCCATGTATTTAAGAACAATTTAGAATTTAGCTGCCTGCCAGTATGCTGGCTATAGTGCCTACTATGGTATGCAATTGCTAGTGTGGGAATAAGAGGAAGCAAAAGAAGCTGAAAAAGTGGCTTGTTTCTTTCCAAAGAGGAAAAAAACTACCTCCTTTTTTCCTAACAAACCAGTCAATAGAGGGTTTGCAGCTGTCTGCATCTCCTGTGCTCATATCAAATACCATGTCCCATTTAAATCCATTTAAATCTATTGCTCTATTGTGTGAGTTAAGGTAGCTAGCGAACTTCTGGGAAGGACTCTGGTCAGTGGTCAGATGTGGTCATCCTTCACTCTTCAAGACACACAGAAGAAATGAACTCTTTCAAGACCTGTAAAATATTTAATCTTATGCTCTACTGTCCCGCAGAACATACATATTTTTGTTAGCTAGCTCTTTCCTTCTTCTCTCTTCCTCTTCTGTCTTTGATACTCATCCCATGCCCTTTTTGTTTTTTCTTTTATTCATAGTTCTTTAGTTTGTTTATTTTTTATTTCATTAAAGATCCAGCAGTCAAAGGGAATAGAAAGCAGGAGATTATTAAAACAAGAGGTAAACATGAATGTAGCAAGTGCCTAGAAATAATATTTGGTGCAATGTGAAGAACAAGAAAGATAGAAGATCTTTCCTGGAGTTATGTGAATAGGGTAAATACAAGAAGATATTCAGCTGCCCTAGAGCTAGATGCATAGGTTAAATGTAGTAAATACATGCAATTCTGTTACCTTTCACACATTAATGAATCTTCTCCAGCTGGGCTTAAACTTGTACTTCATAAAATTCATCTGCACGAATGTTCTTAAAGTGACTTTGAAAGCTGTGTGTGTTGTTGTTCACCAGAAAAGTACAGTTTAAATTCATTGGTATGAATGAACGTGTTCCAGAAGTGTGTCCTGGCATTCTGGGCACAGAGACTGTCACAAGGCCTCTCCCACACCATCTTCATGGTAAAGCCAGCAAGTGGCACATACAGTTTAATTATTTGGGTGCAGAAAGAAAATTTTAGATAAGTCTGTTTCTCATTCTTCTGACATGTACATCTCTGCATTATGAAACAGATAAATATAAGTGTTGGATTCTATGCTTATTTATGCTGGTAATACATATTTGGGCTAGCTCCATTGGGATAAACTGCACAGAATCCTTCCATTCAGTTCTGAAAGAAATTGCAAAGGTATTAAACACACAAAGCCATTTTGATTTTGTGTAATCAGCATAGGTGAAGAATAAGAAAGTAGTGGAGTGGGACCCCCCACTATGGTCTGGGATCTGTGTGTTTCTGCTGTGGGGCAGCTGTGATACAAACACCACCTTATGCCTGTTCCTCTGGCTGGAGCTGTATCCCTCTGCAAATGGAGCATTTTCAAAAAGCACTCAAACTGCCAGGCAATGGAGATGGTATTTTGTGAGATGAGGGAGTTGCCAGGTACACCAACACTGTAAATGGAGCAGGTGAACAAGGTGGGGGAAAACGCCACCCCTGGTCCCCAGGCAGGCCAATGTGACTCTACCTGTTCCTCTGCCCTCTGTCATACAAGTGTTTTGCATCTTCACACGGCTGTGATATCATTATTGAAGGAATTTCTTTAAAGAAGGAAACCTTTAGGGTGGCAGGAGGGGTGGGCAGAAGGAGCAGCGAGCGCTTTGCTGGCTGTGAGCAGTTTAAAAGGTCAGTGGCTCCTGTCGCTGTGCTGGCTGGTTGCTAAGCTGCCGTGGATTTTTGTGCTCCTTTTCCTGGCAGAAAGGACCTTGTGATGAGGTGCAAGGTTATGGCAGTGCATTTTTAGTAACCTCAGCCACTCCTTTGTGCTTGCTGAGTGACTGAGGGAGGGAGATGTTCTCAGGAGCACTTGTTTTCTTTCTAGGCTTCTCCAAAACACTGCTGCAGTAACTGCTAGGTTATTTATCCTGCCTGTTTTAACTTGGGGGAACAGAGTCACTGTTCAGTGAGCTGCCAGGACACATTGGGTAACTAAGGCTTTCTAAGAGATCAGCAGAATTTGTACCATCTTTACCCCACTTGCATCTTCTTTGAACTCACAGCAGAGCACATTAACTTAGTGCTTGGGTGAAAACTATCTAGCAAAGTACAGAACTGTTTAGTGAAGTATATTTTAGCCCTGCTTTCCTTTAGCTGTCTCACGTAGAAGAAACTTTCATTTACATCTAAGATATATTATAATAGCAGCCAGAGCTGCCAGGCCTTACAGTGGAGCAAATCTGCAAAAAGAGTCTTATGCTATGCCAGAAAGATTAAGAAAAAGATGGAACATGAGAGCAAACTGCCGTTTGGGAAGGGGGAGGACATGAATGCTCAGATAAAATGAGCTTTCTTGCTGTTTGACTTCATTTGCAGAATCCACAATCTGTACAATCCACCATACAGATAATTAGAAAACAGCATTGGGGTGTAAGCAAATGAAGTTTCCTAACCTCTGAATGAAATTGACAGTTGACAAAATAAGTGCTTTTAGACGTGCAGCAACAAGGAAGGTAATTATTTAACTTGCCTATTAGTTCAGTGGCTGTGAAAGGCACAGCACTCCTTGAAGCAAGTGGGGAGTCCAGGAGATGAAGTTTGCAGTAATCTGCTATAGGGAGGGTGGGTGGCCTTTTCCTGTTGGCCAGGCATTTTTTATAATATGGTTGTTTTCAGTTGCTTGTAACGTCATTAAATGTTTGCTGGCAGGGTTCTGGGAAAATAACAGCAAGTAACCATGTAACCAAATAGCTAATCTATGTTTACTTAGCCTGATATGTCATCAAATTCTTCCCAAGTATGTTAATGTACAGCTAAAAATGCCAACTAGGGTCTCAACTCCTGATCTGAAACTTGCCTGGGAAGTTGGGCTGGAGATCTAGGCTGAGACCATGCCACCCAGCTACTACTGTTTGTGCATTAAAATTAATTAGGACTCTATGTGTGGAGATTGTTGACTCCTCTGAAAATTTTTGTGTATATTTCTGCTTATTGAAGGGTTATTGTTATCCATTCTGGCATTCCTGGAAGTTCCCCCTCTACCCTAAATAATCAGAACTTAAAAACAAACAAAAAACCCCCCCAAAACCCCTTCATTCCTTTGGAAGGGGCAAAGAAAGATACTGCTCAGACCCAAAATAAGAAGCCAAGACTCTCCTTGCCAAGGCTCTGTAGAAGTGCTGCAATGGTATGTCTCAAAGCTCAGGATCCCTCTGTGGTGGATCATGCAAACTCCACCTAACTATATTACTTGTGATTGCCAGGAAACTCTTGAGCTAAAGAACTTGCATTTTATGAGTGCCCTGTTAATTCATGGATTCTTATGGGCTATTCAGTCATCCAGACATTTGAACATAACTTACTGAACTTGCAATAATGCAATCTACCCCGAGGCCCTTAGTGTTAGATGCAAAATGTGGTGACCACATGGTACAAAGCACTGGTACTGGCTCTGCTGGTTCAAGTGAATTTGGAAGGATAATTCGATGGTAGGGTTTTTTTTTTTTTTTTTTTTCTTGTGGTTGCAGATGCAGACCCTCACAAAAGTCTTGAATTTTGTTTTTCATCTAAGTAGGCTGAGATGTGGTGGTGGTTTAAATCAAATTGTACGCTTGATGATCTGGTCATTCACTGATCTGACATGAAGAATCATGGAACTGCTGCGTTAGCCACCAGACAACTTGATCCGATGTTTGCACATACTTCACAAGGCAGTTGTTGCCTGAAACTATGCTTTCATTGAAGCTACAATTGACCTTAACAGTTAAAAATCAAGAATCAATCATTAGTTCACGTCCACTTACTCAAAATGTAACATAAACCCTGCAAAACTGTTGCCTGAAATCTGCACGTGAGAAATATGGTCAGCTCACAAATCAGCAGCATGTGCTGGAAGGCAAATACACAAGGTGTGTGCCAAGTGATGAGTCCATGGGTGTGTCTCGTGTGTCGTGTGCCTGGGATCCTCTGACTTTTGACTGCAGGGATTTCCAGCCTTGCTCAGATTTTGTGAATAATGCCATACTTGCCTACAAACATGCTTTCTTGTTTTACTGCATTAACCAATCTGTTGTCTCTTTTCCCCTCAGTTTGTTTTCGTTTGTGTCAGAAGTTTGAGTATAGGGGAGAGACTTGTGAAGAGGCCAGTGATGTCCTGCTGGTCACATGGGCACCTGCAGAAGCTCCTTAGAGAGCTCTGTCAGCTGCACTGGCATTTTTTGCTGTGTATCAAAAAGTTGTGTCAGAAGAGGCAAACTTTCCTGGTCTCCATTTTGGAGCTTTCACTGATTTTTTATGTATGTAAGTTCTGGTAATTGAATTACCTTGAAGATGGGTTTTGAAACCATAAACTCTTTTGGGTTTAATTTGTTTTGTGGGATTTTTCTAATCAGCTGTGGGAATGAATTTGCAAAGTCTGCATCCAGCTGGGACCCTTTAAACTCACCTCTATTCATGAGATACCAGAGTTTTTTCCTTGTTTTTTTTTTTCCTCTAGTAACCCTGGCCATGAATTCTTGTTTGATTTTTGTGAGCAGCTGTGGCCATTGATAGGTAATCCAAACTATAGCCATGTCATGTTTCCCACCTGAGATGTGGCCTATTCTTCATACAAAGAGGGAGTGGTTTCCATAACCAGGCAGAGCAGAGTACTATGTGTCTCTCCAAAGAGCCACAGAAGAGTGAAGCAAATCAGGTCATTAGAGTTTTTATAATACCTGAGCTCTCTTCTAGTCCATTAGTGTGGGTTATATTGCAATAGTACTGTGTGGTGCAGTGAAAACCACCATTGTGCTAGACTCCATAAAAATACAGAATATCCTTGCAAAAGCCTTATGATACAATTTAACTTATGATCAAACAGATGGTTGTGACAATGGAGGAGAAGATAATAAAACACCATTAGTAATGTGTTCTAACGCTTGTAGTGGGAATTTCTTAGGGCTCTAAATTATTAGAAATATTTTTACAAGTATTTAATTATAAATAAATATTAGCAAAGTTTATTACATGAAGAGAGAAAATAGGACAGTAGTTTTTATTTCCAAATATGATACAACAGTTTTGGCCTAAAGTAAGTTGTGTGATAATTAGTGCAGAAGGAAAAATACATGGTACTTGAGGAACACAAGGAAAGACCTGGGACAGATATTTAATGTTTACTAGTTTAGCTTGTGTAACTGGATGGCAGTATAATATAGTTTTGGCACCTTTTGTGGATATTTTTATTCCCTGATATTTTTCAAGGATATTGTTTCAAACATGGCCAGCATAAGTCACGTTCCAAAATGTTGACAAGCACACATTTTGTTGTAAGGTTATGAATGGTGTTCACTTCCAGAGAATACTTTATATGAAAACACAGCCCCTGGCTTTTGCGCTTTGGCTCTGCTGGATGTGAAGGAAGCTTCTAGCAGCTTCTCACAGAAGCCACCCCTGTAGGCCTCCCACTACCAAAAACCAGACCATGCAAACCCAATACACCCCTGTCTTTGAAAGCTCCACCAGGGATTTTGTGTTTTCAACACTTATGGAGTGAGTTGTACTAGCACATAGGGCTTGATCATATCCTGTATGATCAGCTGCAATTCTTTGGCTTTGAAAGCCAATCAAATAGATTAGGATTACATTATCCTTTCTGAGTCAGAATGCTACCAAAGATTTTGTTTTCAAAAAGAGTCTGTTGATCCTCTTGTACAGTATTGTTACAAGATATTACTTACAGCCTAGTAGGAATTCAACTAAGCTTTCAACATGTTGTGGTTTTTGTTTGTCATTCCTGTTTTCTCCTATTTTGCTCGCCTTTGGGTTTGGCGGTTTGGCAGTCTATATATGTTTTTTTAAAATAATTCTGATTTTGATTTTAAGCTACAACTCTGGGTATCTCAAGGAGGTCACTGATGAACACTTCTCAAAAGTTCGGATGTGGTGGTGTTTAGGCTAATTCTAGAGTGTCTTGCTGTTTTGGGTCAAGGAGCTCTGGGCTTTGCTTTGCAGAGTCAAGCCTTGAGCATCACCTGTCTGAGCAGCTTCAAGGACCAAGGATACACACTTTTAGCCATGTAGCTACTTTCTTGAATTAAGTGGCTCTGTAGCCCTCTGACCTGCCCTAACAGGTAACCCTTCCTGGGAAGGCTGTTGTTCTTGTCAGTGGGAATCTTGCATATTAGCATCTGTTGTAGCTTGCTACTATAGAAATTATTTGAGCTTTCTCTTCAAGTAAAACTGAAAGACATCCCAGATATTCTGCTTATGTCTTAAAAATCTTTGATCCATCCAGAGGCTAAGGGCTTGCTGGTGGTAGCAGGAACATAGAGTGAAACCCAGCGCTGCATGTTCTTGCATTGAGAAAACTGGGGCACTTCAGGTCCCACAATTGAGCCCTGCCATTCAGTCACTGATGCAGAAAGGACTAAGGGCTGTTGGTCCCATCAGCAAAGCACATGACTCAGTTACTCACCTGGGGTCCAGTGGCTGTCATTTGGTCTCCTGCAGTGTCCTGTGTGCCCTGTGTGCGTTTAGAGATCATTTTATGGCCTGGATGCGGACACAGTTTTGATTTAAGTGGTTAGGAGAGGGGGACAGGCTAGCTCTAGCCTTCTGTGAACTGTCCATTCTCACAAGATTAAGTTCCTGTGTCCTGCTGATTACAGCCTTCATCTGGGGTTTAGCTTGTGAGAATAAAAAGGTCATTTTATCATCAGATCTGCTCTGGAGTAAATATTCCCTTCTCGTACAAAGGTGAAAATTGTATTCTCTCAAACCAAACTTTTGCACTAAATTGTGTACAAGGAAGAATAGCTAGTTTGAGCAGAGATTGCAATTGAAAGTACAGTTCAGGCCAGGGACGAGCATGAGTGGGGGAGGCAGCTGGAGTGACGGAGTGACTGGTAGCAGAAAAGTGACTTGTACGTGTATGCAGTGACACATAGGGGGAAGAGGGTATCGTGTGCTAGGATTCAAGTTCTGGGCAAATCACTCAAATTACCATGAAAGGCATGACACCAGACAGTGGCTCAAATTCTGATGGCCCTCTTGGTTCCATCAGATTTTCATGAACTGCCTGTGAAAGAGAAGGCTCCTTTTCCACCGTTTGCAGAGCTGTGGTGGGATGTGGGCCCAGCCGCCCAGCCACAGCCCGTGCAGGGTGTCCTGACTGCCGCTGTGCCCGTTTCTCTCCCCAGATGGCCACACATCCGTGTGCCCAGCAGGCCCGGCCTGTGGGCGAGGAGTGGAGCGATCGCCATGGCCTTGTCCCGCCAGGCCCAGCCACAGCCTGTGCAGGGTGTCCTGACTGCTGCTGTGCCCGTTTCTCTCCCCAGATGGCCGCACACCCGTGTGCTCAGCAGGCCTGGCCTGTGGGCGAGGAGTGGAGCGATCGCCATGGCCTTGTCCCGCCGGGCCCAGCCGCCCAGCTGCAGCCCGTGCAGGGTGT
Source organism: Muscicapa striata striata (assembly GCA_030060385.1). Lineage (NCBI taxonomy): Eukaryota > Metazoa > Chordata > Aves > Passeriformes > Muscicapidae > Muscicapa > Muscicapa striata. Next base: position 1,686,918 of record JAREIS010000134.1, read on the forward strand.
CCTGACTGCCGCTGTGCCGTTTCTCTCCCCAGATGGCCGCACACATCTGTGCCCAGCAGGCCCGGCCTGCGGCGGCCGTGAGGGCTGGAGCTGGGCGCCGCCGCTGAGGCGAGGAGGGGAGCGATCGCCATGGCCTCATCCCGCCAGGCCCAGCGCGCCGGCCCTCCCGACGGCGGCTGGGGATGGATGATCGTCGCTGGCTGCTTCCTCGTCACTATCTGCACCAGGGCCGTGACAAGGTAAAGGCACCCCTGCTTGTCTGGATGGCTCTTTGTGGCATCAGTCTGTTCTTGGCTTTTTCCCGCCCTAGGAAGAGGGTTGTGCAGCTGACAACCCCTGATGCTGTGCAGCTGACAGGGTTATTCTGGTTAGGTATGGACTCTCTCCCGCTACATTTTCCAAGGGTTCCTGAGACCCCTAAGGCTGCGGGGACAACCAAGGGATTATGAGTCCTCTGGCTTCAGTCTCACCTCCTCTGACAGCTGCCCTAGCTTTCAGCACCCGCTCCTCGATTCCTTACAGAGGCAAGGCCTGGGGCAGGTAGTGCTATTTCAGGCTGGGGAGGGAGGAATCGTGTAGGGTCTCTCTGGGGTCACTCTGTCCCTCTGACCCCATAGCCCTGCTCATTTTTACCAGTCCCAGTGAATTTGTGTGACTCCTGAGTCAATGTGAAAAGCATGTAAATACCCCCTTCTCCTACAGCGAGCATTTCAGGTACTGTCCTGCCTGAGAAGGTCCAAGCCCTAGAGAAGAGACCCCGCTCTACACCCTTCTGGTATCCAAAATATGCAGAAAATATTTTCTCGAAAATAGAACAGGACTAGACTGCTGCCTTGCATAAACAAAATGCAATCTGGGATGAGATTGCTTTCACAGTGACTTTGATGTCGACTGGAGATAGAAGAGCCTGGAGTGTGTGAACATGGACAATTTAGCTATATTAAGCAGAGAGATAAGCACCCTGGTAAGTGAGGAAGACTGAAAGAATGTCTTGTTGGATAGTCAGTATAATGTAAATACAGTGTTTCCAAGATAAAGTTCTTACTTCTTTTAAAATAAAGCTCCCGGTTTTAGGGGTCTTAAGTCTTTAGGGACCTAGGGTCTTGGAGTCAACAGCACAGAAGGGGATAGAAACACTTATACAGTGTTAGTTAATGCTTACAAATGTACCAATTCCATAATAAAGGCAGTTCCTAGTGGATTTAACTCCTTGTTCATGTGTGCAATATGTTACAACCAGGAACTCATCTAATGGCTGGCAAACATTGGACTATATAGAAGGGTTAAGTATGTGCAAGAAAAATACCTGAAGAAAGCGGTCCTTCACTGATTTGGGATAAAGAGAGAGGGAAAAGGCATCTCTAGTTGATCCAGAAAAGAGAATGAAATTATGCAGCCTTTTAATCTGTTCCACTGCAGGGACATGTTGAACAGTAACTCTTGTTAAATTGAGCAAAGTAACCTCTCCTGGAAGCATTTTATTAAACTGCTGAAAGTTCCACAGGCTCCTGCTGTGTTTTGATTCTCTGTTTGAGAGGAGTTACTTTGCATTTGTCCATCCATGAACACACAGCCGCAGGTGATGTTTGCTCTGTAGGTATTATACTGACCCTACCCTCACCGTTTGTGTGGGTGTGGAATAGTAAGCAACAAGGTCAGTGAAGAAATGTGGAGCCAGGGCTTTGTGTGCCAGGGAAGCAACATCATCATATGGGCTATAAGTTGCGGGTGAGAATTAGCATTTCAATTTCCTTTTAGTTAAAAATACTATGAGTTAAAAAACTCTAGCAGCAGATAACCCAGGAAGAAACACACGATATTATAATGTTCATGACCACAATTTTGATTTTCCTGGGAGTGGGAGAGGGCCTTCAAGTGAGTACTTTTTATACCTGAAGAGTGAGACCAGCCTTTTCTATGAGGCAAATATTCCATATTTAACAGATTGGTGTTCATGTTTTCTGTTGTAGGTGCATCTCCATTTTTTTTGTGGAGTTCCAGGCATACTTTGGGCAAGATTATGCCAGAACTGCTTGGATCCACTCCATTGTTGACTGTGCTACGATGCTTTGTGGTGTGTATTGCCCTTTTAAGAGCAGTGGCTGCTTTTGCATCGGCTCCATCTGGTTTTAGCATGCTCACAAGGTGGTGGAGTCAGCTGGGAAAGAGTGATACTGTGGGATCTCTGGGGTATGGTATATCCAAGCTGCTTCCTCCAACACAGTTGTGCAAGGGAGTGTCTTCATACTAAAGAAAAGAAGCAGAACTTTTTTTGGTGAAATTATCTAATTTTTCAGAAATGTACTTTTGTTGGGGGTCTATTGGGACACTCCATGTTTGAGAGCTATTAACTGAGTAATTGTTTCTTTTGCCTTTTGTTTGGAGTTGTATTTGAGATGTAGCACAGGATGTACATCTTGCCTCCAGCTAAAGTCACAACCATCCTCCTTTTATCAAAAGTGCATATTTACAATTAATCTTCTCTCTTGAAAGAAAATTTGGTATTATTAAAAATCATGTGCAGTTGCACTGAATTTCTCATGGGTTTGCTTTAAAGCTGTACAGCTTGGTGTAAATCCAAGGACTACAGCTGTAGTCCTGTAGAAGAGGTTAATCCATAAGAATGCTAGAAAGGCAGAGAGACACAGCTAGAATGAGATGCAACAACTCATCTGTGACAGCCAGGTTATATCTTGGGGAAAAGAGGGAAGTAAGAGTAACCTTGCCTTGGCATTGCAGATAGTAGAGGGAGAGAGGGCTGGTGAAGGGCTGCTTCTACCCCCATGGTAGAAGCAGGGTGATCTGGGAGACATCAGTGTTGGAGAAGTGCAGGAGAAGGGTAGCAGCCCTGGAGATTGTCCAAAAGATGTGAGACCTCACCTGTTGGGGTCTAATCCAGAGCCCACAAAGCCAGGGAGTTGTGAGGGAGTTACAACTGAAGTTACTGAGGGTTGAAGTGCAAATTCCAGGTGGGGAAAAGTCTGTATGTTGTTAGTATGGAGTAGTGAACAGTGTGGGCTGTTACTGTGGCCTAATTTAACCCTATTGACACGGCAGATTAGCTGTGCTCCATAATGACTTTGATCTATAGAAATGGCTGCTGAGGAAACTACTGTAAGTTTCAGGTTTATCCCAACTTTCAGGGAAATTACTTTTAGAAATTCTTTTTATTTGGTGCTGATGCCACTGCGACAGGGCTGTGTTGGAAGATCACTCCGTAGCTGCAATAATCATGTTCTCCTGCTTCCTTTTCACTTATAAGTGTTGCAGTGGACTGTGTGTGAGGACCTGTCATTAACTACCAGCTTTATTTGTTTCTTTGAAGCCCCCCTTGGGAGTTTAATCAGTAATCATGTATCCTGCCAAGTTGGTATCATGCTAGGAGGGCTGCTTGCATCTACTGGACTAATTCTGAGCTCATTCGCCGCCAGTCTGGAACATCTCTACTTGTCGTTAGGAGTCCTCACAGGTAGGATGCATTCTTGTTGCCGCCAGAACACAAGACAGGAATGCTAAAAATGATGGGTGATCTCTTTTCTATGTCATATTGACACTGCACTGGTCAAATAGAGATACTCAGACCTGCTCTCATCATTGTAAAAGAGAGGCTGCTCCAGTGAGAGTTTCAGCACTGATCTCATATCACACAAATGCAGCACCCTGCAAAAGCAACTCTTACCTTCTATTAGAAAGAGGACTGTCGATAAAGTTCTGAAATTATGGAAGGTCAGGAAGGACTGCTATGGCAGTTGATATACATGAAAAGATTTTCCTGCTTTTTTCTGGGATTTGGGAGGAGTTTGTTATAGCAGAAATTCTAGACTGCCCTGATATATTTGCATATTTGGAAAAAAAGTTTAAATCAAAACAAATGTAAGTAAGAGGTAGAGGAGCTCTTGGTGAATACCAAGCACCTCAGCTGTATGCCTCACTTTTGTCTGCCTTACAGTCCAGTTGAAAAGCAAAAAAAAATTGCTGGTTGGTAGTCTTGCTGTAGCAGCTCTTCCATTTGTGCTCAGGTATGGTGAAAACAAATCTTTGCTCTGTCCTATCTGCCTGTGTTTGTTGTGCACAGAGGAACTTGAGAGGGGCCCGTGGTCACACTGACATTCCTTCCTCATTAATACTGACCTGGTAGCCACGGTGATATAAGACCTTGTACTTGGTCCCCTGGAGTTTAGTAATGAGTTGGTGGAATTACTGCAGTTCACAAGCTGCCAACAGCTTATTTGTTCAAAAAAAAAAAATCCTTATTTTAGTGCATGTTGCTCCTGTATTACAACATTAATCTTTGACAAATGTGTTCATAACAAATAAAAAGGCTTCTTGTAACTCGAGGGACTGTGCTACATACCATGCTAATACCTCTGAGGCTTCCTTAGTGGGAGCTGCTGTGAATAATGATGTGGAAAGGCAGTTACAATTTGTACATGGAGTAGTAAAGAGCCAAGTTCACTACAAGCAGTGAACTTTTAGTCTGTGGGGACTGGTTAGCAGAAAGGTGAACTGTTGGTAAAGGCTGGATGTGGTGCCCCCAACCCAGAGAGCAGATGAGACCACAACAAGTGAATGTCTAAATCCATAAAAGCAGCAGGACTCGAATCCAAAGAGTGAAGCAGAGGTGAGATGGGGGAGAGTCACTAAGTAGCAGAGTTCCTTCTAAGAGGTATGAAAATGTTTTCAGCCCTAAACTTTCCACTTTTCACATTTGTGGGCTTGAGACTGATTTCTTCCTGCCAACTCACTAAAATAAATGGTGTGTATGCCTAAAAGAGTATGATTTTCATAGCTCTCAAGTGATGATGTCCAGCTCAGGCTGCTCTTCTGGCTCTGCAGCTTGGTATGGGTCCAACCCCAGCTCTGTGCCCTGCTTCTCCCCTCGCCTCCTGAGGGGTGCCAGACTGGGCACCCGCCGCCCAGAGTCCCTCTAATCCTCTCATTCCATCCTGGCAGGTTTAGTGCCTGCCCCACACAGTGTGGCCTTTGAGGAGGATGTGGCAAGCTGGTTATGGCACTGGGACTGTTTTATCCTCTAGCAGCAAGTTCTGGCAAAGGCACTGGGGACTGTTTTACACTCAGTATAGGACACGGTCCAAAACCCTAGTCAGGAACTCATTTCTATTACGATTCAGAAATACACATTTTAGTGTTAGGGCAACCACTTGATGATTAAAACCCACACTCTGATTCTGCAGCAGAGACCACAATCTTTTTCTCCATCCAAGAGATGAATCTTGTTTGTTTACTCAACTGGATCTGGCTTTCTGAGGCTTTCCTCCCCTCTTTACTTGTAGGCAGGGATTTAAAATGGTCAGGATTTCAAGCAGCTGTTGTAAAGAGTTTGTTTAGCAGACCAAGAGAGGTTTTTTGTAAAGTATTAGTAACAGAGACAGGCTCTTTGTACTGTTCTTCAGAGACCTGAAAATTAACCTTCAGGGTTGCAACAGACCAAAGCACAAAGTGGTGCCTCATCAGAACAGTGTGTCCAGTGTCAGCATTGGTGCAAACCCTGGGGCAAGACCTCATCTTGCATGCAGGAGAGGCTGGCACACCAGTTCTCTCATGTTTAGTAATCATCTTTGTTCTTGTTATGAAGTGAACCCCATCCTTTCTGTCTGAGTCTAATTATTGTGAATTAGTCGTCATCAGTTAGGTTTGTCAAGTCAGTGACCCTGCCAGTGGGAAAAGGATGTCATCCTAGTTTCTCATCACACTTAGACTGGGCTGCATGATACAGAATCAGAAAAAGCTTTCTATTCATTTGTACTAATGAAAATACATTATGTGGTTTGATTTAATATGTTCCATATGTCATGCTTAGTATTAAGCCATCCACACTTTGCTTTCTCTTCTAGGACTTGGGTTTGCACTTTGTTATTCTCCAGCCATTGCGATGGTGGGCAAATACTTCAACAAAAGGAAAGCACTGGCCTATGGAATAGCCATGTCAGGAAGTGGAATTGGTACCTTCATCCTGGCCCCTGTGGTCCAGCTCTTAATTGAGCAGTTTTCCTGGCGAGGAGCTTTGCTCATCCTGGGAGGTTTTGTTTTAAACCTCTGTGTCTGTGGTGCCTTGATGCGGCCTATTTCTCTTAAGGAGGATTGCAAAACTGCTCCTGAGTTTCTTGAACAGAATTATGTGCCTGAAACAGAGAAACAAGACTTAAAGCGAATGTCCATCTGTTCACCTTTAATCAGATTATGGCCTCATGAATGTTCATGCTACTGCTCATGGAAGGAATATGACTTTTTGCTAATGCCAGGCTTCATGGTGCTGGCAGTTTCAATTTTATTTATGGCATATGGCTGCAGCCCTCTTTTTGTCTACCTAGTGCCTTATGCTTTGAGTGTTGGAGTGAGTCATCACCAGGCTGCCTTCCTCATGTCCATACTTGGTGTCATAGACATCATTGGTAATATCACCTTTGGATGGCTCACAGACAGAAGGTAAGGGCTTCTGGCTGATCAAGTGTAAGCTTTAGCTAGTGGGAGGCTGGATGCAAGCAAGGTACAATACACATAAAAATTAACATTATGGACTCTTTCTGTAGCACGTGTAACTTAAACCCCAACAACACAGTCTAACTTTCAGAAATGCTTGCTACTTAATCTTTTTCTCTCTTCTGAGTTTCTTCAATTCTGCTGGTTTAGTATATATCTTTTTTTTTTCTGAAAAAAACTATGTGTTTGAATGTTTGATAGTGGAAATGTAACCCCTTTCCTGAGGTATGTTGAATGTGATTCTCTGTATCTATTTCCTAGGGGATTTCACCCTGCTTCCTCTGCCTTTCCATCTCTTTTGTGCTGCTGGGGGGGCACAGAAGTTATGGAACAAGGTCCAGAATCTGGCCCAATATTGTTAGGCACATACTAGGAAGGACTGACTGAAAATTGTTATACATTTTTCAGTATATAAGAACTCACCATGCTTTGTGAATTCAGCTCATGACAAAAATCAGTGTACAGCATCTGTAACATTAGTAGATACTGGCCAAACTAAACAGGATTTTGATTCTAAAGGAATCATTCTTTGTACTTATTTAGTTTGTGGGAAAAATCAAATATATTGTTTTTGTGGAGCAGGAAGGAAGGGAATTGCCATCTCACTCACACTCACTCTCATTTAAGGGCTGACTGGAAAGGTGACAGCTAAGAGAGGTATACTGCAATATTTTATGCATAATACTGGGAGCATCTTGCTGAGCTGGGGTATAAAGCCCAATGAAATACTGCTTTGAACACTGAAACTTCAGGGGTCTGCAAAATCCTGGCAGCAGCATTCCATCACTAGGAACATCCTGAAGAACACTGCAGGCAGCATGGGCTGCTGCTGGCCAGATATTTTTGCAGCTGTAGGTGGGCAGCTTTCCCAACCTGGGCTCATCTGCTGAGTGATTTAATCTGAAGACTGTGTAAGGAAATGGACTTAAATCTAAGCTATATAAAAGAGAGAGAGACTGAAGCACAGCATGCTAGGGCATAGAAGCTGAGATGATGGTTTCAGTGATAATATTTTTCTTTTCTGTTTTGAAATTTGCAGGTGTCTGAAGAAGCATCGGTACTTTTGCTACCTCTTTGCTGTGGGAATGGATGGCCTCTGTTGTCTTTTCCTGCCAGTCCTCCAAAGCTTCCCCTTGCTTGTGCCTTTCTCATTTACCTTTGGCTACTTTGATGGAGCCTATGTAACGCTGATCCCTGTCATGACAGCAGATGTAGTGGGAACTTCTTTGTTATCATCAGCACTGGGTGTTGTGTATTTTCTTCATGCCATACCATATCTAGTGAGCCCACCTGTGGCAGGTCAGTTTTGCCAAATGACTTTCCTGTAACCTTATCAGTACTTCAGATTTACCTATTTGTGTGATGTAAAAGGGGAGGAAGGACAGCAAATGCACAGTGAATGTGAAGGTAGCCTCTGGGTAGAGGAATAACACACCTGGACTTTGATAAGTCTTTAGATCTCCCATCCTGGTCTGGGTGAGATGATTTCTACATATGGAGTGAGATGAAATTTAAAAAACAAACCAGTATGAAATGGGCTTCTAAGAGCTGTTACATCACCACTGCATGTAGTTTAGAAACTCTCCAAGTAGAAGATGTAAAATATTTCACTGTGAAATTATGTGATTTTGTTGCATCTAAATCTCTCTAAAGAAAGTTTAAGTTCAAGACGTTTTTGTTTTTTGATTTTTGGTTTGTTTTTTTTGTGTGTGGAAGACTTGATCTTTCAGTCTTTACATTGCTTTGAACAGGTGGGTGAGTCAGCTCCACTCCTGTTTGGTCGTAAGCTCATTCCTGTGATATCTAACAGTAATTTTTCCCATCTGTACCATTACAGTGAAGTAAGGATGAGAGCTATAACGTTATTACTCTACAGAAAGTACTTGACACAGTTTTCTTAAAATTGTGGAGGTCTGCGATCTTTTTCAAACAACCAAGTATATGTATCTTGCATATTTTGTCAGATGTTTGCATCAATTCCCATTTGCATTAATCACTGCTCCTGTAGCTTTTAATTTAGTTTTCCATAGCAAAATTATTGCAAAATACAATTAAGTGAAGCATGAGCCTGGGCATAGCTTAATAAATGTTTCTGCATGAAGATCTTAAAGCTCTTTAAGCCTTCTAAAAACTGCCAGTTAAATCCATGCAGTTGGAAGATGTTTATTTAGTAGTGTGGTGATGACTGCTCTGCCTTTTCTGGTGGATTTGACCTCTAAACAAAAGGCCATAAAGATATCATTTGCCTGCTGAGAATAAATCCCTCTCTGACCTAGGATGTAAAGGTATAGTGATGTTGATGTAAACCTGTACTGTTTGATTGTATCTATATGTGATAACTCCAGATGTTTATCCTGTGACTCCTGGGTCACAGTATACTGGTGGACCTCTAAAAAATCTTTTTTTTCCCCCTACAGGTTGGCTTGTGGACACAACTGGCAGCTATACTGCATCATTTCTCCTGTGTGGATTTTCTATGATATTTAGTTCAGCACTGTTGTGCTTTGCAAGACTAGCAAAGAAAATCAAAAGAACACATTTGCGGTCCCTCACTGGTAACACGGCCTTGAAGCAGCACATCTGGACAAATGGAGCAATAGCTTATTCTGTCACAGCAGAGTTAGACCAAAGGGATGTTGAATTTTTGGCTGTGGATACAAATAGCTTCAGCAACAGGTGACAAGTGCTGTTGAGATTCAGTATGGCACAGCCTGAGACAGAGGTGGCTCTGTGGTGTTATACTGTTGGAGATACTTCTCCTATGAAACAAGACATCTCTCAATTGGGTTTTTCTGTTATGTTTTAGTTGGCTTAAATCTACAGCAAATACAGCAACAGTAATACCAAGTTAATGCAGTAATAGAAGAAAGCTAGACTGAAAATAGAGTTTGTAGATACGAGTGTTCACAGATTTATTTGAAATGCAATGTTGACTCCACAGGTATCAGTCACCAAAACTGAACAATAATATTTACATTTAAAAATATTATTAATAACAGAAGCTTTTTTGTGGTCTAGTATGTTTCAATGGACTAATCACACACACCACAAAAAAATCTCTACATTTATCAGTCTGCATGAAACTCTTTGCAAATGACTGTTTCAAATGCCAAAGTCATCTGTTTGTTTTGCTTTTGCTTTGTTTTGATTTTTTTTTTTTTTTAAGAAAATCTGGCAGGAAACTGATTTATACTGAAAGTATCTCTGGAACAGCTTTAATTTTTACAATGTGCCTGAACTTCGTGCATACATTACAATTTAATTTCAAATATGGTTTTAGACCTGCTTTCCCATGTGTTCTATAGCAAATTTTAATTTTTTTTTTCTTTTTTCTTCTGGATACCTTTAAAATTTGTATTTCTAAGCATTGACATTCTGGGTATGATCTTTCAGCTGATCCTTGTCTTGGACGGTGGAAAATGTGCTGTGGTGGTGATGCCTGGAAAGGCTCTGATATCAGAAGAGGAGTAAGTTTGTGCCATGGGACTAGGCATGCTGATAGACAAATGTGCTTTACACTGCATTAGTTGGAAGAAGCCCAAAGGCAGCCCAAGAGACCAGACAGGTTCCTGTGTTTCCAAACATAGAGCCTCTTCCTCTTGTAAAATCAGCACCTATTAGAGAACTTTAGAGTCCATGCAACCAGATGGCTGAGAGATTGTCCACCCCACAGGCTGATAGTGGAGAGGATGCTGGCAGAATTGTTTCTGTGTATTACAGTGGCAAGTCTGTCTCTTTACAGACCCTCTTCTCAGAAGCTGTGTCTTCAGGTGGTGCCAATTGCTCATTTGTAGCATCTGAAGAGCTATCAGGTCACTCTTCTTTGATGGCCAGAACACAAGAGCTGTGACTTGCTGACAGTTTCCTGCTATTTGTGTGAGGACTATACTCCTGATCGCTGCTTCACAGGAGCTAGGGAGTGAATGCAACTCATGGAGTAACTTACTGATGTGATGGTCTAATAAATACTCAGATTTTCTACATTTCCAGAGTGAAAACATTGTCAGCACTAGAAAACTTCCTCAATACAAAAACATTCCACAATAAGTTTCAGTGTTTTGATGCTGTATCAAGCTATATTCTGTTCATTAACGAATTGATCAGAGTCCAAATAATTTTCATTTACACTGAACTAGTAGTTTTGTTGTGTGTTCAATGGCTGCTCATTTTGTGTGTCCTTTTCCACTCTGTGCCTTGGAAGTGAAAGCAACATAGACTAATATTCAACAACCTGATTCAGACTAAGAATACAGCCATAGCAGTATAAAGTGTTTATATATATATATATATATATACACATACACTGATATATATGAATAGCATGTGTATCAGGTAGTTAAATTGTCCCAGTGTATTTCAAATATAGCATATTAAAATTGTTTGTGTTTAAATGAAGTGTTTCTCACTGCCCTGCTTCAGGAATCTAGTCAGAGCCAGCAGCATGATGTATGTGCACAGATCATGGAATAATTGAGAGCAGTGCAAAATCTTTTTAAAGCAAATGATATAATTTTTCTTCAGCTCAGCATGAAAATTGAGTCTTGGACCCCAGTTTAGTTGTTAACATATATTCATAAAAAAAGATAAAAATTATACATGGGTGTTTCTTACTGAGTTAGGAAAAATTTGGAAAAAAATGAATTTGTTTTATTAATCAGTACTGATGAATATAATGGTTTAGATCTTAATACAATATTTTAATATTATATTAAAAAAGTAGAGCATAGTGTGGTCAACAAAAAATATAATTTACTTTGAACAAGTTATAAATTACCACTGTAAATAAATTTACAGAAATTTAATTACTTTGTTTACATCACATCACAACATGTCACCTGTTGTTCATGTCAGAACTGCATATTGTAGAAGCCTGTTGGAATAATGCTATATGTTTTTTAATCATAGTAAATTATACTGTGTAATACATTATTAGTATATTATTTCAAGATTTTTTTTCATAGGCTTTTCCCTTTATGTATTTTAAGCAGCACTACTTCTTTGAAATATCTTATTTAGCAGCAAACATTCAACTGGTTTTATCCGCAGACCTTTGGTAGAAAATTGTAAAATTCTTTCAGGGCTTTCTAACACTGTTTCTGCTCTCTAAGTCAATGGAGAAAAGCTTGTATACTGGAATAAAGAGTTCTGTGCATGAAACACACAGGGAAATAGCAGCCCTGTCATGAATGCCCCCACTAAGAAACAGAAGAAAGGAAGCATAGAAGGAAGTGACCTGCAAATGGAAGAAATGGGAATACAACGCAGGCTTGGGAAAGCATCATGCCAAACTTCTAACTCCTCCTCCTCACAACCCAGGCTGAACAGGTCACCTTCTTCCTGCCATGTGAAGTATTTCAGGCAAGGCATTATAGAAATCTCTGGCTTACAGTAGTTTTAAAGAATGATTTATGGTATCAGCAATATCTTTTTTCAGAGATCATAATATTTAGGCTGTCCTCCATGGAGGGCATTTCCTGGCATGGCTAAGTACAGGAATAAGCCAAGATACCCAAGCTAGCTGTAAACAATTTGCCAGATGAACACTGCATATTTGAGGACTTAGGGGTCTTTTCCACCCTTAATGATCCTGTAATTCTGTTCCCACCAGCCCTGATGGACACAAGCATTGATGCATATGAGCTTGGCTGGAGAACTGCACTGCTGAGCCTGTCTGTTTTCCCAGGATAGCATGGTGGGACTTGACTTGGGGTATCACCTGTTTGACACAGATTCTGCCTCAAATGGATTCTACCTGGGATTATGCTCTGTTCTGTGCAGTGGATAGAAATCCAATGTGAGTAAGTAAAACTGCTTACAACTGCTGAAGTTATCGCATATGTTTCCATTCCATTAGGTTTGAAATGGGAAAACAGTAATTCTTTTGAAATTATTTATATTCTAGTGATAATCTGGAACATTTAATAAATAGTGCCTTGGAAAGTTGTGTGAAAACAACAGTGGAAAAGTCAAGTACCTTCTGTTGAAAAATTACTCTTTTTTCAGAAAAAGCATTCCTTAAACATTCTTGTCAGCTTAGATAATAATTTATCTCATTAAAGACAAAGGCTGTGTTACTATATGGTGAATGTATTTTATATTTTCACAACAATGCCTTGTTTTCTTTCTAAAATGTTACAAATTTATGTGAGAAGGAAAAGCTTGTTTAACTTAAACTGTAACACTACTTCATGGTAAGCATAGCAAAGTCCTTTGTGGGGTTTGCCTCAATAAATAATACCTTCTTCTTAGAGATTATTCTGGTGTATTTCAGTAAAATTTTCTATATACTTTAGAAGGTGCATTTGAGTCTTAAATTGATAGCTCCTGAAGGATTATCCTCACTCATTTTTTTCCCCTACACTGCCAGCATCAGCTTCAGTGAGGTATTCATACTTGGGTGTGAATTGAGAGGTGTGTTCAGCCTCTGTACAGTTTTAGTTTTGTCCAATGGATTTGGACTTTCCAAAACGTGTGTTTCATTTTGTCTGCCTCCCGAAGCTTGAGTTCAACCTACTCCCTATGTGGGCATGCCAGGCAATGCAGCAGCACCACCCTGTGGGAAACAACGTTTTTCTTCATTTACAAGATAGACAAAATCCAAGAGGTTGTGTTTTCACAGAGCATCTCCAGGTAGTACTCCATAGTACAAAGGAGGTGAGACAAAACAAATACACTTTTTGCATCACTATCTTACAGTCAGTTTCTTCACTGTGCAGATTGAGCTGCTAGGACTCTTCATAAAAATTCAGGCTCACTTTTTTTTTTTCCCCAGAACTATTTATAGGTTCTCCTTACTTCTTTTTTCAGGAGATGTCCTGGTGGCAGTGTAGAGGGGAGAATGGATGTGCCACCACGGCACTGAGGACCAGCACCACCTCTTCCTCAAATTCTTCCCTGCTGCTCTCCACCCTCTATGCCCTCAGTAGAGTTTAGATAACAATGATAGTGAGCTTAGAAGCCCTCAAGATTCACAAAGGCAGTGAGGTTGTCTAACAGACCCTTTTGTCCCCATAGCTGGGCACACCAATGTAGTGTCACCAGTTCCTGACTTTGGCCCCACTGTTGTTCAGTGAGCTCTCAGGACTGGTCTGTCAGAACTGTTTCCAATCCTTCCTGTTCTCCCTCCTCATCCATCCTTCGCTAGACAGGGTTGCCTTTGTGTGTAACAGAGAAGCTGGCAGGTGGCTGGGAAACAAGGGTGGATTTTGCTCCAGCTCTTTCTTAGAAAAAGGGTGTTTGTAATTATGTACACTTGATTGCTTTTGCTTGTGTTATGAAAGATTCACTGAAGGAGAGCTGAGAAGGAAGAGCTTTATTGATATTTTGTGGTCTGGCATTGGTGTTTTGCTGTCCTTCATGGCTTATCATGAAGGCTTGCAAGCCTTCATGGCTTGCCTGTACAGAGATGCTGTTGTGGGTGCTCCTGCAATGCTCCAGGAATGCTCCAGGATGGTTAAAAATTAAAGTACACATTCTTCCTGATGGGTTCTGTCACCAGTTGGCTTCATCTATACTAGTGGCTGGGGCTCAGAAGTGTTTTGGAAGTACAGCACTAGTTTTCCCCGGCATACTTATGGTCCATCAAACAAAGGTACACTACTGGGAAGTTAGGCCATGATGTTGCAAATAATACTGAATTTTAGTTGGACATTTGAAGACAATCACCTTGTCAACCCGTTCTGTCATTTCAGCCCTATCTTCCATTCATGTAGATCCTGTGGGCACACACCCCTTTTTCCACACACCCCTTATGTTCCACTGCCATGCTCTGTGGTTCTAACCCAACTCTGCTCTGGCTGTGCTCTGCCTTCTATGTGCACTTGTAGTGGTTCTGGTTTGCGAATTTGAAATTTCCTGACCAACGCACCAATTTATTTTATGTCATGGGCTCCGCGTTTGCCAAGTTCTTAGTGCACTTATTAAAATTATTTATTCATTTTCTGCTGTGAGATAAGATTAGGAGGAAGACAAAAAAGGCTTAAATTTAAAAGGGTACAAAGAAAACTTCTATTACTAGAAACTCTAAGGAAAAATAATAATATGAATCAGAATAAAACTTTAAGAACACTTTCTCCTCCCCCACAACTTCTTTTCTTTCACAATTAATTTCTCTGTTTCAAAGGGGAACTTCTGCTTTTTATTGGCAGAACCCTGTCCTAAAACCAGGACAGGGCAGCAGGGATCTTCATGTCCTCTCTATTCAAGTTTATGGGATCACAGCCATTTCAAAATTTGCTTACTCTAGCACCAATGTCTTTGCTCATATCTAGAGTTAAAACATTCACCCATCCTGTAATATATCTTTATGTTTCCTCCATAGCATAAAAAAGAGAAATTTCAGTCTATGATTCTCTTTCATCCCTCATCTGGGATCTGACTCATCCTTTTGTCTGACCTTGGTGTTTTTATGCTGTTTTTGTACATACCATCATCTTGGTCCTCTTCTTTCACTTAGGAGAGAGAGCAAAGTATCTGCAAGTCTCATTCTGAGCAGTGATAGAGTTGATACGTTGCCCAGAGAGCAAACGGTCCTGTGATTCCTTCCAGGTGGCAGCTCAGAGCTATTTATGATAAAAAGCCTTTCATGGCCATGCTGGGGCCTGGCCATGCCAGGGGGGCAGGGATTGTAGCACAGGCCTCCCCTCCCCTTTCTATGGGGGCTCTGATCGAAAATGGGGCCCAGGGCCTTCCCCAGCCCTGTGTCAGAGCCCCTGCCCCTGCCCGGCCCGGCCCGGCCCAGGTCACGCAAAGGGCCCGGGCCGGTGTGACCTTCTGAGAGGCCAGAAGGGAAAGAGAACTTTCCTGGGGTTTTCTGTCGTTTCATGTGTGTTTCACAAAGATGCATAAACTTTTTCACTGGTGTAGCAATGTGTAGCATTAAAAATCAGACACGGATTGGTCTTAGTCAAGTTCAAAGGAGGCTGCCCAGGTCTCGGCAGGGAAAAGTTTCAGGAAATGTTTAAAAACCACCACAGCTGTTGAGGTCATTTCTTGTGTGTTTGCTATCCCTGGCTTGTTTCGCGAGCATGGCCAGAGCCACCTCTTTGGCATCTCAAAGACTGCCTCTCCAGATGTTTGCTGTTGTGGTTCCTGACAGGGTGTTTTGGGTAAACTGGACAGTTGCTGTTTTGGGCACAGCCTAATTCCTTGGCTCAATGCATTTGGAGTCAGCTTTGCTGAAAGCTCAGGGAAGATAAATGGGGCTGTCTCCGCAGCTTTTTATATCCTACCAAAAATCTATCCTTCTTACTTTTTGAATGTCTCTCTTTATTTAATCTACTAACATGAAGGCTGATCATCAAAGAGATACTCAGAAGCAACACTTGATGGATTCAACAGACTTTAATAGTCCACAACAAGAATACATCTTTTGTAAGCTTCCCAGAGGACTAGCTGAACAATGCTTGTTTCTCATAATTAAACAGCATACAAAGTAATAAACTGAACAAGACCTCAAGAAAAGTTTCTTCTAGAAATGGTATTTTTAAAACACTTAAAAAAGCTTCAGAAATTGCATTAGTGGATAAGCACAGCCTTCAAGTGTACAGACATAATATTACAATATGATTCCCTTACCTTTTTCTCAGTAGAAGTTGATATCTGATTTCAGTGTAGAAGTTCTTTATTCTACAGACCATCACTTGAATACAACATTTATACCCATGTTAGCACTAAAGACTGTTAGATTAGCTATGAATATATATGATATATATGATATAGTTTTCCAAGCATGCTTTCTGTTAGTGAATGAACAAATGAACAGTCATTGTCTGCAGTTTCTATATTATGACCAGAACGTGATGCCACTTGTGTTCTATCTGGTCATAATGCCAAACTTCAAATGAAAATCAAATAACAAAAAAAGTTTTGAGAGTCTTTTGAAACCGCCTTGGTTTGGGGGATTTTTTGGTACGTAGGATTTTTGTGAGCTTTAGCTTGAGATGGAAAGTTCTAGCTCAGCTAATGCATTCAGATATTCTTCATTGTTGGGATCCAAATCAATGGCTCTCTCATAGCATTCAATTGCTTCTTCTTTCTCACCATTTAGCTTATGAACAAGGCCAAATGTAGCAAAATCTGTGGCATGTCCTAAACCTCTCCTAATTTTATCTTGCAACAATTTCTCCACAGCTTCACTGCACTGTTTTCTTCTATAGGAATCGTTTTCTATTTTCAGACATTCAATGTAATACTTAATGGCTTTTGATTCTGACTTCATGTGAAAATGCTGAAAATTGGCATAACTGAAGTAGATTTCTTGTTTATCGCCCCAGAATATATCATTTCTCTGAAGCACTTTCTGAAATATCTCTTCTGCTTCTTCGTACCTCTTGCCTAGTGCATATATGTTTCCTAGCTCACTATAAGCAGAAAAAAATACTGGCTTTTTGTCTATCACTGTTTTTAAATGAAAAATGGCAAGCTCAAGGAGATAGTCCACTTCCTCTTGAGGTGGGTATCTTGTCTTTTTCAAATCAAGGATCTGGAATTTGTAGCAGAGTCCTAGTTGATGATGCACAATGACAGAATTTGGTGTCAGTGCTAGGGCTCTCTTCAAAATCTTCACAGCCTTGCCTGTGTCTCCTCTCTTTCTGTAAAAACTAGCAGCATATCGCAGGAAAACAGGAAAGTCAGGGGTTTTCTGCAGTCCTTCTTCAATGTACCTCTCACCTTCACTGGCTCGTTTTAATCGCTGAAGGTGTAATGCCAGTAATGCCAGAAGGGTGGTGTTATTTGGATTGAGTTCCACTGCCCGCTTCAAGGCCTCAAGGCATGGCCTCAACTGTTCATTGTCCCTCGCTTTGAAACTGTCCAAGCGAAACATTGCTATTGCATAGCCAGCATTAAAATCTGCGTTATTGGGCTCACTCTTCAGAGCATTTTCAAAGCAATCCTTTGCCCTCTCAAAGTTAACCATCGCAAAACGTAATAATGCCCATCCTTGCTCAGCATAGACCTCTGGAAACTGAACCTTCCCATGAGCAGTACTTGAAAGCTTTTTGCAGCTGTTTTCCACTTTGCTTGCATAAGTTTGAGCTTCTTCATATCTCTGCATGTGGTAATAGATCCAGGCATAGTTGCCCCAAGTCACAAGACTTCTCCTGGCAATTTCACCTGGATGATGTTCTTGAATAGCTTCTTCAGCTTTTTGGAGATTTCTCAGGCCTTCCTCATTTGAATTCTTGAGGTGACATACATAGGAGAGTATATTATAATCAGTAATGTTGCATTCTTTGACAAACTTGATGTGATCAAGTATTGTTTCCTCTAGGGCCTCAAGACCTATATCCTCCTTCTGCAAATTCCATGTAAAATGACATTCCAACTGGAGCAGGGAAGTCTTCAAGGAATCCTTGGAAATGGTACTAGAAGAACCCAAAGAAAATATTGTTTATATCACATTGGCTTTTTGCCATTCTTGTTTTTAAACCAGGCATGTACTTTAAAGGCAGGCAATACCTCACCTGGTGCCCTGAGTCCACAATCAAAATTCAAACAAGCCAAAGCTGTAGGGAGCCCTGAGTCTAAAGTGCTGAATAGTGATTTTAGCAATTCTTGCCTGTTTATGAGGGCATCTCTTACATAGGCAGAAGCATATTTCCTGTGCTGGGAACAATTGCTGAAGCCTTCCCAAAAGACGACATCACATAACATTCCCTTAAACTATGTAGAATGTGATGTAGGCAATTTCCTAAACCTTTGTAGATGTTACGGTTTGTATTACAGATTTAATTTGGACTGTCCTGCATATTTAAATTCTTGTATGTTAGATTATAGCAATTTTCTTTCATGTAATAATTGTACTGATTAAATGGTTTCTGTATCCAGGAATCAGGTTCCAGATCTCACCTGCCTCCCCATTTGCTGGCACTTGGATGTCCAGCCCATGGGCATGCAGCCCCATTCCACTTGCAGGTACAAACCACTCACTCACTCACTAACCCCGTGGCTCCTCAGCTGCGGGCTCTGGACATGCAGTGGCTGGTTTGGGAGCTTCTCTCTCTCCCCAGGTGCCTCAGCCCTGTACACACACACACACACACACACCCTTATTAACCAGACCCTGGTGACATACAACTGGTCCAAAATACCCCTTTATCCCTGTTGTGGTTTAAGCCCAGCTGGCAGCTAAGCATGATGCTGCTGCTCACTCATCTCCCCCTGTCCCCCACTGGTGGAATGTGGAGGAGAATCACAAGTAAAAATTTTAGGTTACAATCATATTTTAGTAATTTTTAATAACTGAAAGAAAAATATAATAAGAGCAAATATAATAATGACAATAAAAGAAAAAATAAAACTCAAAGGAAAACAAGTAGTTCACAGTCCAGTTGCTCCCTACCTGCTGCCTGATGCCAGACTCTGTCCCTACACCCAAATCAGCCCCCTTCCAGGTAACTCCCCTAGTTTATATACTGAGCATGATGTTCCCTGGTGTGGTATATGCCTTTGGCCAGGTCCAATTACCTATCAAACCTGTGCTGTCTACAGCTTTCTTGTGCACCTTCTCACTGGCAGAGTATAGGACAAAAAGAAGTCCTTGCTTATGATAAACAAAATTACAAACAAAATGTGAGAGTGTTATCCACGAAGTTGGCATAATGAACCTGAAACACTGTATCAGCTACTGAGATGAAATTAACTCTACAGCAGATGAAATCAGGACAATTCCTCTCCACCTTGCAACAGCCTTTTCTTCCCAAATGGGATTTGGGAGCCACCAGGCCAAGGTGTTACTTGGCTTTCTCCTGCTGCCATTGCCTCCCTGTGTCCCTGTGTGGGAGCACAGACTGGCCTTTGTCACACAATCACAGAGACACTTTTACAACACAGAGATGACATTTTAGTCCACACTGTGCTCTCCCTCAATTAAAGAAGCAATGACACACAATTCTATTACTGAGGCTTCTCAGTCAAATCTTCCTTTCTTAGAAAGACATTCTTGCTGTCCCTCCTGTAATGTCTAGCAGATCTAACAGCCTGTGGGGCACAGCATGTGCTGCTGCTCAACTGCAAAATCAAGCCTTTTGGGTAAAAAAGGTCTGAGTGAAAAAAATGGCAAAATTATGAGGAGGCAAATCAAGGAGGAATGTGACAAACACAGGTTGGAGAGACAGATTACACCTCTTTGGCTGGGCACCAGCTGTACCTGATGCAGCCTGGGTTTCATCCTGACACAGCTTGCACAAAATTTTTCTTACTTTCTGTTCTATTCACAGAGACTGAGCCTCATTGGAGAAGCAACAACATGACAACATTCAAGAGCATCCTTCTTTTACTTTTATTCTTCTCTAAATATTCTGTAAAATATTTTCATTTGTTTGGATGCATGTTCCTCACTGCTTATATTTATGTAGGTAATAAGCATTCTTTTTCATGGCATAGAGAAAAAAGCAAGATTCCTAGACTGGATTGCTTTCTTACCTCATGGTTTTTCTTCACTGCTCACTTGTATTCAGGCAGCCTCAGAGCCAAAGGAGTGCTGCCGACTGTTGTTATGCCTC
The DNA here is from genome assembly GCA_030060385.1 of Muscicapa striata striata. Taxonomy (NCBI): domain Eukaryota; kingdom Metazoa; phylum Chordata; class Aves; order Passeriformes; family Muscicapidae; genus Muscicapa; species Muscicapa striata. The sequence goes on from JAREIS010000134.1 coordinate 1,706,924, forward strand.
CCATTTTATTTTGTCCAGCCCTCATGTGATCTTTATGAAATCAACAGGAAACAGAAACTGAGACATAACATTTCCTTGGGTTTCTCAAAGCAGAAAGTCATTCTGCAGCTGAAGAATCGAAACTGTTTTGAAGCTAAAGTGCTCTTCTTCAGCCTGGCTCTGTGCCAAGTATTACTTTGTGCTGTGGAGAATGCAGCAAGAGCTCCTAATGCTGCTCCCAGTGTTTTCTATATTCAAAGGCAGAGACATCCATGATAAGGAGAATATTTCAGGCTGGTGTGGGCTGACCTGGTTATCACACAGAGGCTAAGCAAGGATCATTTGTCCCTCTTTGTGCCTCTGCTGATGCATCTTTGCACAGTTCTGGGCCATGCTGTAGGCTCCTGTTTTATTGGAGGTGTATCACCCACATAACACAGGCACACAAACAAACAAACAAACAAACAAACAAACAAACAAACCCTTATCTCCCCTCTCTGCACACCTTCATCCTGTGCCTCCACACCACGAGGTCTCTGCTGCTGTACCAGGCCTGTGTTTTTCTGCACTATGCCATTGTCCAAGAGTACTAAATATCCCATCCACAGGAAACGTTTGTTGCTGCTCTCTACATAAACAAGCCCATGACTATCCTTTCCCAAATCAAATTAGATCCAGCCAGTCAGTTTGAGAAAGTGCTGTCACAGTTGTGCAGGCAAAACAAAGCTGCAGGCAGGTAAGGACAAACTGAGCAGGTTTGCTCAAACTGTTCAGCCCTGGCAAGCCCTGGTGCTGAGGCCATGCAAAGGTGGTGCATGGCAAGAGCAATGCCTGCTCCAGGCTACACATGTGGCAACAGAGATGGGAATGGCCTGGAGACTGGAGCATTGGTGAACAACTAATTCATTGATGTTTAGTTTAAAAAAAAACCAACCATCAAAAAAAGCAGACCTGGCTTTCTATAAAATATTTTGGGGATAAAAAGAGAACCAGAAACAGATTGTAATATACAAAATAGCACTAAATTTAGTATATTGAGATGTACCCTGAACCTGCAGATCAGGGAAGAAAAAGAAAGGTGTAAATGGATGTTAACACACTTATAAAAATGACTCAAACTGGATCTTGTGAGAGGAAGAAGAAACCACAATCATCAGCATGACAGCAAAGATGTTTGTAGATGGTAACTGTTCTTTCCCTTTTTTATTCTTCTTCTCTTCTTTTCCCTCCTTTCCCTCTTCCACCCTTTCCCTTCTTTTAAAAAACCCAACAAACCAGTCTTACATATTAAAACTTCTGGTTTCTACTAGAATTTGGAGAGCCTTAGTAACACACAGACACAAACACACCCCACCCCTTGTGTCTCATTTAAGTGTCTGTGTGCCTGTGTGTGTGTGTGTGTGTGTGTGTGTGTGTGTGTGTGTGTATGGAGGGATTTTTGGAGCTGATGGTTCAGAGCTCAAGATAAAGGTTAGTACAGCTACTACTCAGAGTAGCATTCAAGATTCGAGCAACCAGGATAGGTGATGAAAAGAGGCAGTGGATTGAGTAGGAAAAGCATCTACAGAAATCCATGTATTTTATGGAAAATAGAGGTTGCAGATAGTTACAGGAAAAAAAGTCTTTGAAAGGGTATTGCAATGCCAAAACCAAAAGTGGACACTAATGATTTACTATGCCACTAATTATCTGTGGGTTTCTTGTCTCTGCTTCTGTGCCAAGCATCTGTTTGCCTTGGTACCCTGCTTGGTACAAACAGGAAAATGCAGGCATCTTCCTTCTGAAGTGCAGAACTTTCCCCTAGTTCCCTTGCTTTTTACTAATTCAGTTGAATCTGTATGCTATGGTTTGACATGGATGCCTATTTAATAAATGAAATGCAGGAATGTGCTTAAATTAGAATAAGTAAGGGAAGAGTTATGCAAAGCCTTTCTGCAGCCATCTCTGTAACTTGCTGGGCACTGCACAGGAAAATTGAGAAATCTTTCTACAGCTCTGCTGCTTTCACTTCAGAGCAAGCTGTAGCTGGGCTGGCTGCTCTCAGGGAGATCTGCACTGCACAGCAGCAAATGCAGAAGCTTCTTGGAAAACATGTCTGGAAATGGGCTGGGAACAACAAACGCATTCATATTTAATAAAACAGCTTTGTTTACTTGAGGGATCTCTAAACACAGCAGAATAGGAAATGTCTTCAAACACATCTACAAATTTTGTGAGAGAAAATTCATATGTGGATGTTTCCTTGGAGCTGAAATGGACACATGCTGACAAAGAATTCCTCTGGAAGCATTAGGTCAGCCAAACAATTGCATGAAATGCAGTTTTCCTTTTTAAAAATAATGTGAATGAACCAGACCATAGTAAATTCAAGGGTCCCTTTCCATATCCTATTGTATACTGGTTTCCATGTTGCCTAGGTTATCATATAATACTGTGTTTGACAGCAGCAATTGTGGCAAGCTATGATGTGGGGTTTCCCTTAGCAGGGAAGAGTGACCTGTAATTAACTTGACAAAAAAATCAAGTGAACCACTGAGCAATAATTCTTCCTCCCAAGTTCTTCAAAATCAAGCAGTTTTAAGAAATGGCATCCAGGAATGCAGAGAGTCATAGTGTCTCTGTATCTAGTGACATATCCATATATCAAAAGCATGCTGTGAAAACTTCAATGATCTTTCAATTAAAATCTTAATGCTTTGTAAAGAAACAGAAATGTTTCTGTTCTTGACAGCCTCTTGCTTGTGCACTGTGTATTTAGTATCAGTTTTCTGTATTACTCTTTGGATATCACTATGGGCCTGGGCTGAGTAACATGAACATTTATTTTAAAGGACTGAATTTGGTCCAAGGTTTTGCAAGCTCGGTCACACATCCCCTGACCACAGACACGCTTCTCTGGGCAATCATAGCTGTGCAATGCAGTGCCTGCAAATCTGTTGCTGCCGAGCACGAAGATGAAACAGGTTTGCAGGAAGCTGTGCTGGTAACCGTGCATGCAACTTCAGCCCATTTGTACAAGGTTTGATACGTTAGGCAGTGCTGGAAGGTGACGGGTGGGTGATGAGTGTGTGTAACAGCAGCAGTGATTGCTGCCACTGGGCGAGCCGGGCAGCGCGGCCACCTGCCCGCGGCCAGCCCGCTGCTCCGCCGCTCGCCCAGCGCTTACACCTCCTCTTTCTCTGCTCCTCCTTCCAAGTCCTTCTTGGTCCGCTGTTGCCTATGTTTGATCTTTCTCTCGCATTTTTTTCTGACCCAGACCCGTGGATTTTTGCTAGCGGCTCTTTGCGGCAATCTTTCGGAACCGCAATAAAAGCGATGTTCGTGAAGCACGGTGAAGTTGCAGCACCATGCTCGTGTTCTTACCCATCACTGCCCTTCCCCTCATTTGGGATTTACTATCTTAACTTTGTTCTCCTTCTGCTGCAGTAGCTAACTCCTGAAATATTTCATCTTGGTAGCCGGAATTGCTCTTTCCTCTGCCCTTCCTCTTGTCTAAACTGTGCCAATTTTTCACATGGGTGAGAACATGTTACGAGATAGAAATGCTTAAGGTGTATAAGAATAGAAGTACTTGAATCATGTAAATACAGTTTAAAGGACTGAAAATAGTAATTTAGTCTAAGGCTAATAACACTGGAATAGCACTTAGCCTTAAAATTATTTTGGAATGTTAATGTCACTGTGAATAATTAAAGACATATTTAAAAGAAATACCATGCTTAATTAAATTCTTCTCCTCTTCCTTGCCCAGCACTCTAAGAGAAGAACTCTGGTCATATCTTGCATTTCTTAAATTTTCTCAAGGCATGGTTGGTGTCACAAAAGCAATGATATAGCAAGCTCAGTGCCTTAGTGGACTTACACCAAATTAAAATAATAAAGTCCAAGATGTAAGACATGAGAGATTAAACCAATTAATGAAATCATACCATTAAACAGGTATGGAGCTTTTTGTTATTATTCTCCTCTTTGCTTTTTCAGCAGAGTCACTTAAAAGCTCTACACTGGGCATAAATTTTTAAGAGAAAGGTAAGAAATGGCACATCATTCTCTCCTTCTAGATGCTGCAGTGGTGCCAGTGCCTTTCTTCTGTCCTCACTTATTTGTTACTTGTTTTTTTGAGAGCAGTTTCAGTTTTTGTCTAACAAATCTGGCTCTTGGTGTTTTGCCCCATTACCATAACCTCCTTTTCAACACTTCATCTTCTTTCCTGCTGGAAGCACCATGTGGCTGGGACAGTCTCGGGAGTCCTTTCAGATTGCTGGGATTCAGTCTGGCTACTTCCTGAGTCTGTGCTGGGATGTCTTATTAAGAAAATCTGCCTGATAGGCAGATGGCACATTACTACCACACCCTTTAATTCCACATTCTAGTCTTTAGAAGAAACCCAGGGTACTTTTTATGTGTTCCTGGACTGAGGAGCCTGGCAGTCTGGTTCCAAGATGGTTTCTTTTCTCTCCTCAGAGTGAAATTATTACCTTCAGAGGGTACCCTAGTGAGGAATATGAAGTGACAACAGAAGATGGATATATTCTTTCCATTAACAGAATACCTTATGGAAGAAAAGGCCGTGAAGGAAGCGAAGGTAAGATTTATGTCTCTTTGGAAAAAGAATGAATGAAAATGAAAAAGCTGTCTTTGATTTATAAAGCTTTTGTTCCTGTAGTAATCCAGAAGGAGATTAAGGACTACTGTGGTTTAAAACCATGGAGGAGATGCAGGGGGTGTACGGATGAGAAGGTGGGAGACAGAGAGAATAGTGGTGATGTAACCTCAAACTTACAAGGGAGCAGTATAGGCAAAGGCTTTTGTGAGGACTGAATGATAGAATGCTTTAAAAATAAGACAGATGTGGAAGAAGAGAGACACATACCTTTTGACTTGCTATCCTCCTACACTGTGTATGGAATTAACAGTGCAGTGCACAGGTCTGTGCAGTGACCGAATTTATCAGTCTTGCCACCATCCCTTAAAAAAGTTTCTACAGACATTCACGTAACAGCAGCCTATTTGCATAGAAGTTACATATTCTAAGGATTGCCTCAGAATACTTAGGACTGAAAAAAATCCTAGGATTACAGGTAAAAACATGAAGCTCCCAAAAGAAGTTTATGATTGTCCTATAGCCTTGGGTGTGAACGAGACCTGTGGAAAAACCCTCTCCTCTGTCAAAGGCCAAGCAACAGCCTTCCTGAGCTTATCTCTTGGTTTTGTATGAGTTGGGATGTTTGCTCTGTCTGTTGTCTTTCACAAGGAGTGTGTAAAGATCAGTGCATGGATGAGCCCTGTCAAAACTGGCAGGTGTCTTTGTATTTAATTTCAGAGAAACTCATGGGAAAAAGGTTGCCTTTGTACCCACTGATTTTGTTGAATCCTTCATTGATGACATAAGTAAACAGAAGTTTCCTGACTTCTGGGAATTCTCCACATACCCCTTACCACACCCTCGACCCCAAGTTCATGTTTTGCAGAGTGCTTTCATTTGAAAAAACAAGGATAACTGACCACATTTGTGGAAGTGTGAGCTCCTGGGAGAATGAAGATTTCAAAGTTCATGTTGATCTTAAGTTTTTATAGACTTGGTATCTTTTCTCAGAAAGATACCAATGATGTGTTACTGCTGACTTAGCATATATACACCGTATTTTTCTTTTGCAATACCTGCATAATGGGAATAGGATTCCTTGGAATTATGTATCACATGATGTTTTGGAACAAAGCCCACAGTTCTTCAGGGAAAAAAAAAAAAGGAAATTGTACAGAGAACCTAAAAGCAAAACATCAAGGATTTTTTGTTTTACTAACAAAAACTCTAAAACAACTGCAGAGCATGGGTAAGAAGGGCGTGGAAGTAAATTTGTCTTCGGCTTCTTGGGTCTGTATTGAAGAGAACAAAATGTTCTATGCAGAAAAGGATAGTTTAAGGACCCACCTTTTTTATTCACCCTCTGGGGTTTTTAGGATCATAGATGATAGAAAGTCATTATTATCATCTGAATCAGTTTGTCATATGATTGTGCAATTCACGTGGAGATCTGGTGACTGCTTGGTAAAGTGAAAAAGGAACTGGCAGAAATTGGAGGTTAATAAAATAACAGAATTAAAGCATTAAGGCAGTTAAAGTTTTCCCCTTCCAATGTTATGAAATAAGCAATAGCAGCTTGAGGAGAGCCTGTTCTTCAAAAATTCAAAAGTTGGTTGATCTGAGTTTTGAAAAAAGGGAAGAAGGTATCAATGGTAAGTGGAACATTACTGAAAACAAGTTCAATGTGAAGCTTGACAATCCTGTTTATAAGACAATAAGGTATTAGTTATTTGTTTTAGACAATAAATTACTAAATTACCGGAGTAAACAGTTATGTTGAACTGTACTGTCTCCAGTGCCAGTTGGGCACTGCTGGACACTTGCTCTGCTTGCCTGGACAGTATGCCATGTGAGTTTTTTTAAAAAATGGGAAAAGCAGGCACTCAAGAGGTTTCTTGCCACAAGTACAAAGATTTCCAGAAAAAGGAAGTATTGTTAATTTGGAATTTGAAACTTGCAAACATTTATGGACATGACCTGTGGTGGATGATACAGGTGACTGAAAGTTGTGATTTATCTGTTTCTGCTGAAAGATCCAAGTCTAAATTATCAATGGAGGAACTACTGTATGAGTCTGTATCATAGCAGAGTGATGTGTCACTGGAGGAAGTAAATTCCTGAGTAATCTCTGGCATTGAGCTAGTTATCATGTTACCTGTTTTCAGTTTTCAGAGCAGAAGTAAAAGCCAAAACACCTGCGCTGCTGTGAGAGCCAGATACAGGTCTTTGTGGTTTCTGAAGGCCTTGTTTCTCCTAGGGCATTAGATGTTAATTGATTTTCTTTGTGTATAAGCAGGAACTTTCATTTTAAAATCTGTATTCCACATAAAGGTGCCATTTCCCTTTTCAGTACAGGGAAGTCAAGACAGTCTTCTTAAATTCTACCTGGGTCTTAACTGTTGTTCTTATAACTATTTAAATTAAGGGGAGAAAGTCCTTTGAAACACAGATTCCTTTCTTGGATACTGAACTGCTCTTCATGTTCTGCCCAGCTTTGGTGATGGAAGGGTGTTGCACAGAGGTAATATCAGTACCAGTTGCAGAGATTTCCACAGCTCAGCACAATAGTTTGGCATTGCTTTGACTGGAAAACAAAGGCCTCAGTAGCACATATGTGGGAATGCCTTCCCCAGGTTTGGGGGCACGGCCAAGTTAGTAAGTATTAAAACTGTTGCTGTGTTTGGGCCACTTTTCTCAGTCTGTGAGCTTGAAACAGCTGTAAGGACTACCTGTATTTTCCTTGTAGCTCATGCTTTTCTCATGTTTATTTATAGCACACTTGGCTGTTTTGAGCTTCAAGTTATGAAACTAAGAAATTGCTAGTTTAAAATTCTTAATGAGAAAAAGTAGCTTTTGGTGAAAAAGCATGTGATTTCATGGCACTATGACCATTATACAAATTGTTATTCTTAGAAGATTAAGTCAAGTAGATTAAATGCTCATGTGGAAATCTACAACAGACTTTCAATAGCTCACTTGAATTATTCTTAGGTATGCCATGCCAAATGAACAGGAATTCATCATTAACACTTTGTTTTTCAGGTCCAAGGCCTGCTGTGTTTCTGCAGCATGGTTTGCTTGCAGATGCCAGCAACTGGATCACAAACTTGGATTACAACAGCCTTGGCTTCATGCTGGCAGATGCTGGTTATGATGTATGGCTGGGAAACAGCAGAGGAAACACCTGGTCCAGGAAACACATACACTTCACAGTGAAGCAGGAAGAATTCTGGGTTTTCAGGTATCCTTGTTTTGCTATCTAGTCACATTGTGAACTGCAGAATATTTTTTTCTGGTTACATGTGTTGTCACACATGTAGGGACAGTAAAGGCGAGTTTTGAGGTCAATATAGTGTGCTGAAACTCAGGTGGTTGGTAAAAAACTGAAAACTCAATCATCAGAGTTCTGTTTCATCCAAAAGAAGCTTTTCTTTATGTCCATACAACTGATCTGTGCAGGAAAGCTCTGTGCAGCTATTCCTCACTGATTTCTTACACAACTGACTTTCTGTCTTTGCTTTGTAGCTTTGATGAAATGGCTAAGTATGACATTCCTGCCTCAGTGGACTTTATTTTGAAGAAAACTGGCCAGGAACAAGTATTTTATGTTGGCCATTCACAGGGCACCACAATGGGTATGTGGAGGGATGCATTTATAAGAATATGTCGTGTTTGAAATGGTATCGAGTTCCACATACGTGGTTTAGTGATTAAAAACTAGGGCTCTTGAAAACTACTGCTTTTGGTTTTTAGTGGCTTTCTGGAATATTTGCCAGCATTAAAATGAAAATACTTACTCTTTCTGTGTTTGTTTAAAAGTGGAAAGCTGTTGGAAGGATAAATTGAAGTCACAGGTAGCTGGCAGTACAGCTTCTATTTAATATTGATGATTTATACATAATAAAGTTAGACTCATCAGAAAGAGAATAAAGATTCCCATTTCCAGAATATTTTGCTGCATGTAAGGCCTGGCTCAGGTGCTTTAGACTTTCTATAAGAAGGAGCTAGGCATTTTGGGTTAGTAAGCATTAAATGGCTTTCTGGAAGAAAGCAAGTCTTTTGAATTACTGTGTTTAATTCGGGCTTTACAATAACTAGGTTAATTTTCATTATTTAACCTAATCCTAGATACTGCAGTTAAACTATTAATCTAGAAATACTTTTGCACATTTTCTCATAGATTTTTGTAGAATTTCTGCTGGGTAATATTGTTAGCTAACTGTGCCAGTGAGATTTGTTAATTGTTCTTATATTGTTTACAGCTTTTGTTGCTTTTTCAACTTTGCCACAGCTGGCTAAGAAAATCAAAATGTTCTTTGCCTTGGCACCAGTAGCTACAGTCAAGTTTGCCACTAGCCCTCTGGTAAAATTTGGATTGTTTCCTGACATGCTGCTCAAGGTTTGTATTTGAGTGTAAATGTTTCAAGCCAAATGATGTATGCCCCTTTCTATCTGAAAATAGCATAGCAAAGAATGTTTATAGCTGGGGATTAGAGAGTAACATATGACTGGGATTCTGGGTCAGATTTACCATAATGATGGTATTGAAGTCAGCAGTGTCCTCTGTAGATTTATTACCATCTAGTGAAACCATTTGCATCAGTTTAAAGTAGTATTTTACAATTGCAGCTTAATAGATAGAATAAAATTGTTTTTCCATTTACATGTTTCTAGAATTTAAGCTAGGGAAATCATATGATTAACTAGTCACCGTGTTTTAGAAGAGTTGTATAATATCTATATACAGAATACAGTTTGTGAATTGTCATGAACTTTAACAGATTTGTTTCACAATCAGCTATTTAGTATTGGAAGATGATCCTTCAGAGGGGTGATTAAGAGCGACAGCTTTATTTAGATGCTGTGAATCATCCTCTGGAGGAGTTTACCTCTTCCCCATTAACTTCAAGGGGAATGAGGCAGGCTGCAGTAGATGCCTGAAGTCCAACATTGTAAACATCCTGCTGTGTGTCATTTTTAACCATCTTTTTTCTTTCCACCACCCATAGAGATTCCTACACAGAGCTCTTTGTTCTGTGACATAAACCCCCTTCTGATCTAGCTTGTACTGATTTAAAGTCTGTCTGTAGTACTACTTCCTTGCTCTGAAGGCAGTTAACATAATAGCAGCACTAATCATTGTGATTTCCTATTCCTTGCATAATGAACTTTGGCTAATGAGACTAGCAGCTGATCATCTGCCTTGTGCAGATGTTTTTGTTCTGCTGGGGAACTTGATTATCATTGTGACTTGCAAAATCTGGAGCGCAGGGAGACTTGACAGTGACAAACCCGTGGGTCAGTCATATCTTTAAAGAGCTGTGTCACTTTTAAGGAAGTTTTCAGTGGGACATTTTAAAATCCTTGAACATTTTAAAAATATCCATCAAGAGGAAGTGGTCATCTCATGCAACTGTTTTTCTCTCATGGTTTGAAGAGAGGAAATTGTAAGTAAGTACAAAGCCATTAAAAATTAGCAGGCAGAGCTTAATGTACTTTAGCCTTAAACAATCTGGTGCCAAAAAGCTGTACAGTATAACAGTAAATTATTGAATTTAAAATATATTTGAATTTGAGGTTAGGTTTGAAATTCTTGCAAGATTTTCCCAGTCCCATGTACTCTTTGTGGGGTTAATGTACTGCACCATTTATAGCAGAAGCAGTAACCATGACAACGCTGATAAGGAGATCAATGATTTTCATATGACACACCTGTCACCAGTGCAATTGCAAATAATTACCCCAAGAGTGTTGTAGTATAAAAACTGAAAATAGGTCATTCTGTGTGATTACATGTTTGTCCTGTGTGTTTGTTATTTTGTAGGACATGTTTGGAAAGAAACAATTCCTCCCCCAGAATTTCTTGCTGAAGTGGCTTGCTACCCATGTTTGCACCCACAGAATACTGGATGACCTTTGTGGCAACCTGTTCTTTCTTCTATGCGGTTTTAATGAGAGAAACTTGAATATGGTGTGTTCCAGTGACTTTCTTTAATAGCTAAGTTGTTGTGAACTCTAACACAGTATTGACTGAATATATAAAAAATGCTTAAGGGATACCATTATTAGGTTTAAAATTCAGCTTGAGAGTTCTGTTGTTCAATGTGATTAATCCCCCAAGTGTTTTAACTTCTTATCTGTATGTTTGGCTCCAGTTAACTTTTGTTTCTTAGCTTTAAGTGGAATGGAATAGTTTGGTTTTTGTTCAGGAGGCAGCAATGGGTAGGACTGATGCACTCTGAGGAAGAGTAAACCATGTAAATGATGTTGTTGCAGAGCCGAGTGGATGTGTATTCAACACACTGCCCTGCGGGAACGTCTGTACAAAACATGATTCACTGGAGCCAGGTAGGGTTTCCAGAATCTAAAGTGCCCTTGACTCTTGTTTGTTTGTAGAATATTGATGTGTCTGATATTTAAATGAAATAAAATGCTAAAATATATGTGCAGTCTAGCCCAAGTGAAACTTGGAACTGCCAAAAGTTAGAATGGCAGCTGTTCACTGCAGCTGCTTTCATAATAAGGATTTATAGTGATTCACCCCTCTTCCCTATTTATTTGAAAATATTGTAACTGAAAGTACCTCAACCAACAAAAAATACAGCAGAATAACTTACCTCAGAGAGATGCTGTAATGAGTACTTGTTTCCCTTTCAGCAAACCCTGTTTTGATTACAAGTTGTATTTTTAGCCAGTGAAAAGCAGAATTTCTTTCTATTCTGTTTGTCTTTGTTTTATATTTTAATGGTATATTTTGATGTTCGTCGCAATGCACAGTTTCATGCCTGTGATGCTGTTGTGCCTGGAGCTTGGTCAGCAGGCTGACAAATGAGACATTTGCCATGGAATCAGTGGTTAGTGCTATTTGTGATCTTGTAGCTGGATTTGGTCACCTAATCAGAGAAAGTATTCTACTGTACACAGCTGTTCAAGGGTTGGCTCAGAAAGAAACTTGTGAAGATTTATTTTTTTTTAGATCCCTATTATATAAACTTCTGTTTCTGAAAAAATAGTAGATGGTAAATTATGCAGAGTAGGCATGCTAAGAAAGCTCCCTGCCTTATTCATGCACTCTTAGACATCAAGGTAAGTATTTCAGAAATAAACATGGAGCTGCCACATCCTGGTTTTGGATTCATTAAGCTGTTTTCCTTAGTCTTTTCTGCTGTTGCTATGAGAGAATCTGAAATCTTAAGGGACAAAGTGTAACGGTATTGAATGTTAATGTTTCCCATTCCTGTGACACTGGGCAAAGCAGTGACACTTGTCCTTGTTAATATTTGGCATTCCACTGTAACTTGTGTAGGTTGCCATTGCCGGTTCTCTAACTACACTTTTTAATTCTTGTGGTAGTAGTGCTGCAGTTCTTTGTGTATTTTTTTATTTCTAGGCTGTGAGGACTGGGGAACTCAAAGCTTATGACTGGGGAAGCAAAGCTGCAAATATGGCTCACTATAACCAGGTAGACATCTTTTACATCTATAATTCTGGAGTGTCACAGAAAATAGTCCTTGGATACTTCTCTGGGTGCTGTATTTAAGCTGCATGCTGAAGAGCTGTTAGTGTCAGCCAATAACCAGACTGGAGATCTAATTTTTCCAAAGAAAAGTAGAAGAAACCAGCTGGGACTGTAGAGCTCAGAGGTAGTCCTAAGTCAGTGTGGGGCTCATATTTGGATATGAAACTGTGGTGGCACACACTTTCTTGAGGGAAAGTCCTGCCAGCCTAGATCATGAGATCCCCCTGCACTTCTCATCTTAAGGCACAAGCTGTCAGTTCATGTGTATTGATTATCTTTAGTCTGTTTAGTCTCATGCATTTTCATTTCTAAATTGCTGTGTACAATGCCAAAAGTATTTTGCCCTTTGTCTCGTAGTGACTGCAAAATACTGCAGTATCACACTTTCAGAGTAGCAATCACTTTTGTTCTGAGAGTTGAGTACTTTGTATGGGATGCATTCTCTGAGATCCTGCTACCCTGCTGTGTTTGTAAACTCCTCAAACCACATCTTTACTGCTTCACATGCTATAATATTGCAGGGCTCTTGCGGTTACATTTTTGGTTGAGCCAGGACTCCATTTCTAGCTGCCCAAGAGAGAAAATGAGTATCTGACACATTCTTGCAGTTGCTAATATGTTACACTAGCAGTGTAGGATTATAGTGAAGATTTTTTTTTTTTTCCCTAATGCCTTGTTTTCACTTTGCCTCTTCACAGTCTACTCCCCCTTTCTACAAAATAAGAGACATGACTGTACCAACTGCAGTGTGGACTGGTGGACAGGACTGGCTGGCAGACCCAAAGGATGTTGCTATGCTGCTCACTCAGATCACCAATTTGGTTTACCACAAAAACATTCCAGAGTGGGAACATTTGGATTTCATCTGGGGCCTTGATGCACCTTACCGCATGTATAATGAAATAATTAACATGATGAGGAAGTTATCTCTAAACTGACATGGTATTTCAGAGTATTGGCTCACCAGGAATTTGTCAGTTTTTGGAAAATACACTTTTCTGGCAATAATGCTACATTGCTTAGGATGATGCATTTTTAAAATGCCAGCAATGTCTACTGAATTGGATTAATATATGGTTGTTTTTTCTCAGTATTATTTCTCTCTCTTCACAGTATTTTGCTGATTTTGCACACAGTGGCATGGTACTCAAATCACAGAGTAGGACTTAGCACAAAAGAAGTATGTCATGTGCACGTAAATTTGGTCACCTGTCTGAAAGACAAATTAGATAAGTTAGTCCATTGAGCACCTCAGGGACTTGACACTTAGAACAAGTATTTCACTGTGCATAAAACATGGCCATTTCTCAGTAAATGGCTGGTTCTAAGTACCTTTGAGAAGTACTTCTTGTACTGCAGTGAGCTATTTGGTGCTGGCACTTTACAAAGCACTTAGTGACTTTTGCTGTGGTATTATTTTAGCCATCACATAAAATGAGATTGCTTCCCTTTTCAATATTGCCCAGAAGAAGTGTGGTGAAGCCAGAGAAAACACTGTTAGGTAACATCTCCGATTTTGGGACTAATTCATTGCTGCATTTTCTTGCTTTGATGGTGTCCCTGAAGCCTTTTGTGTTTCACATACCAGCTGTGGATAGAGGTCGCAATTTGCCCTGGCAGATTCCTGGAACAAGAGTAATGTTCAAACAAAACCACTTTCAGTTAACTTTGTCAATAGATTGTGGCTTTCGAGGAGAGTGATGTAACATACTTGTGATTTGCACTGACCACTAACTAGAAAACAAGCTCCCCCAGTCTACTGCTGGTGACAGAAGAGCCAAAGCATTAATTCTACAGCTTGAGTGACTTAATTTCTGTGGACTTTTCCCTTAATTGTCTGCTGCATTGAAGATCTGTTTACTTCTTAACTGCTTATAGGATGCTCATCACCACTGAATAACTGCCTGGAGAAGTCTGACAGTATTACAGCAACTCAATTTGTCTCAGTTTCTACTTCAAACTGGGCCTAAGACCCCATTTAATGAGGAAGAGGATTCACATCTGGGGTCTTTGGAGCTCTTTCCATTGATTGTACAAAGGACTTTGGTTTCTCTGAGATGCATAAAAGCTCTGTGCCAAATGAACCACCTTCAGAGTCAGTGGCCTCAGTCCAGATGATAATTTCTGTGCCATAGTTGGATTCAACCCAGATTTCTTCAGTAATCCCAACAGGATAAAGAGCCTTTCTACATGTCATAGGAAATAATGTATTTTAAATTGAAGTGAACTTATTTTGTAAAAAAACTTAAAAGAAATAAAAAAAATTTCACAGAAATAGGCACAGGTTGTAAATTAGGACTTTGTTCTTTGCGTTTTTTTTTTTTTTTTTTAAATTCCTAATTCAGACTCAGGGAATTCTCAGGTGTTGTTTAGGGACAAAGTGGTTCATGAGACTGACTGTGATTCCTACCAGGACCTTTAAGTCTGCTTTACATTTGTATCAGTCAGATGTGCTTTACTTTGCTGTGCTGAAAGGAAGCTTCTGTAGGAATCCAAGGTGGCTAATTTAACAGTTGTGAGAGTATGTAGTATGGCCAGAGCCGTATGCATCATGTTTATTAAGCTTGAGCTATTTCAATAAACATGAGACCTGCTTGGAGTTTGGGGTGGTGTGGTGTTTTACTTCCTGTTTCATAAATGCATGGGAATTCTTTGGGAAAGAATCCAGAAAGCCAAGTCTATTTTTCACAACTATTAATCTATATAACAAGTACAAAAGAAAAGTAAAATAGCCAAGTAAACTTTGATATTACTTTTTCCCTGAAAGAAGCTTTTCCCAAGCTTAAAAGGCCATTCTTAGTTAGGTGGACTTCTCTGAGACTTTTAAGTAAGGTACTAACTCTAAATAATTGCTCACAAGACAGAGTAATTTTCTAAGCCTTCAGGTGAGGCTTCTTCTAAACCACTGACGTGGTGGAAAGCTTCTTGTATTGTATTCTTAAACCTTGGGTAATTAATTGGATGGCTTAACAGACTGTCTGGTAATCTCATAAGCAACATTTAATCACAAGTAAGGCAGAGAGCTAATCTTTGCCAACAGTACGCATGAACCCGCTTTTGACCTTTGTCACCTTCAGTAATAAATGTGCTCAGGCTATACCTTTGTGTACATTCTGAATACTGTAGTTGTGCAATTGAGACTGAGTGTATTAAATCCTATGTGTTGTCACATTTGTCAGATGATGAACACCCTGTGTACCTGGAAATAAAGCCAGGATACTAGAAGCTTTACACAAAAGCCAGTATGGACCTTCTCTGCTTCACTGAAGTAAAGGTAGTTATGGAATTGTGAGCTGCTTTTGTTCTGACTCACTAAAATTGCAGGCCTTGTGTGTGAGAAACTTGGAGAGGTGTCAGTGAAAATTAAGACACCCTGAAAGAGGAGGCGAGTGAGAAGCTTGGTCTATTTAGAATCATCTGTGATGAATTAAGAGTTCAGTGATGAATAGTACATTTTTCTAAGCAGATCTTGAATACTGCTCTACAGACCTCTGTGTTACAGGTACGTCTGTGCTGTTGAAGGTTGGCTGAACATCAGCTTTGGACAGTATAAAAGTGCATTGGCTTAACAGAGGGCATGGGACACTTTGTGCTGGCTTGGTCTCAGCATTTAGTGACTGCTAGAAAGGCAAAGAAAGCAGTCCCTGTTCAGCTGATGGATCATCACTCACAGACCTCTGTGCAGCTGAAGAGAATGCACGGTCCAGGGCTTTGTCTGGATGTACAACAACCAGACATGAGGGATAACACAGACATAAAAATATGGTTTTGTCCTCATGTTATGCTTGGAACATGACAAGGATTTTTTTGTAGTCATCTGCAAGTATATTTAAAGTGTTCATTTTGTGCAGAAGCCCTGAGGATGGTGGAGTGTGTTTGTTAGTGGAGTGTACTGAATTATGTACTAGCTCCAATGCAGACCATTTTCACACTGGTTAGTGATTCCATGGCTGGTTGATAACACTGATAAAAGGTTGTACATCAACTCAAGCAGTACTGAAGTGCCTCAGCATAGGTGGTAAAACAGACCTCCTACTTTACTTGGGCCCTGTAAGAGAAACACTTTTGTCAGCTGGGAAACAAAATTTTTCTATAGGTTATTTATAGTAAATGTGCCAAACCAAAAACCAAATAAACCCCAAAGCCTCCCAAAAAAACAAAAACTGTCCAAATGAAACAGAAGTACCTTAATATCATAAAAAGTTACAAATGGCTTTACTTTGTAAGATGTGAGAGAGAAACCTTGATGACTGGGTAGGTTTTTGGATATCTAATATCCCTTGGTGGAAGATTTTCTGGTAATGAAAGCATTTATAATGTCTTCTCCCTTCATTGTCTTATAAAATACAAACTCATGCTGCAGCATTGCTCATCAGGAGCTTGTCTTTCTTCCTAGCAGCCTATTTTTGTAAAATTTTATATGACCAAAATAATTGAAATCATCAATGAAGTAAAAAATTGTGAAGGTTTGATGGACACTAGCCACACCTGTAACATGATTGCCTAATTTTTGTTTTCTGAGTGGAAGTGTCTGCACTGAGTTCTGACTCTTCCAGAAATTATGTCTGTAAGTTGCTGTTACTCATTCCTGAGTTAATAATTCTGTATGAAATAATTTTAGGGTATTTTCCTGCTTATTATTTTGAAAACTGATCCTGTTATGGTAAAGCCTGACAATCAGCAAGTTTACTTCACTGGCAGTTTTCCATCGTCAGCCATTGCTCAAAACTAATTAAAGAGACCTTTGATTATGCTTTCTACTGTCTGGAGAAGTTTTCAGTGAAGCTTGAGAAAGGAGGTGGAGATTAAGAATTTGATAAAGCAAATGTGTTGGTTCTGTTAAAACGTCTTTTGTGTTTAGGCTAAAGTTTTTAATCAAAACTGAAGAGGAATATGTGTTCTTCATCCTGAAATTCTCAGCATCCCTGTGGGCTCAGGGTTCAAGCTGCTTTACCAGGGATGCGGGGAGAAAAGTTTAATCTGGTTTATTTGTATCCAGATCCAGCATTTGAATATGCAGATTAAGTAAACAGAAGGGGGCTGTAGTTTAGAAACGTAGAATCATTTAGGGTTAAAAAAACCCTCTCGGATGGGGTCCAAGCTCTCTCCTTCCCTCCAAACCCATTACACCTATACAGCCTGTGACAGACCCGTGCCCACCCCGTTTCGGTGCCGGTGCAGAGCAGTGTGGTTTGTTATCGCCGGAGCTCTGAGCCGAGCAGCGTTTCCCGGTGCCGTTATCGTGCAGCCGGTGCGCGCTGGGCGGCGCTGCCGCTCCGGCGGAGACAGAGCGGGGAGAGCGCGGGGAGAGCGCGGCTGCTGCGAGGGACCGGGAGGGACCTGGGAGGGACCGGGAGGGACCGGGCGGAACCTGGGAGGGACCGGGAGGGACCGGGCGGGGATGCCCGCACCGGCTCGGCGGGCAGGTGAGTCCGGGAGTGAGCCCCGCTCTGTGCCAGCACGGTAACAGCTTCCTTTAAAACCAGAGCAGGCACTGCCGCTGCTGCCGGTGCCTGTTCTGCGTCCCCGGTGCTGGTCCTGAGCAAGTCTCCAGCCCTCCTCCCCAGCACGCTTTTCCCGGTAGAAGGCTGGGCATGTTCTGGATGTTAACCCCTGGTACAACAATAATGCTACCATACAGAGGAGGATGGAAAAAGAGGTTTTTCCCTCTGATGCTGCATGACTTTCAGTATGTTAATTAATTCTAGTTTTCGCTCCCGCTAACTTTCTCTCATTTTTCTCCTACTCACTGTGGTATTGTGCTGTTTATGTTATAGCTTGTACCTAACAGTGCAGCCTGGGGTAGGTGCTTGCATCTTGTACTCATGTGGAATCTATTTAAGACCCTTTGTGGGGCCTCATTCCAAACTATGTGCCCTTCAACCTAAACTCTGTAGCAGGAGTGAGATTTTGAGAGAGCCGTTTAGATTCTTGCAACACATGGGAAAGTTTGGCAGCGTTGTGAGTGAGGAAAGCTGGGGTTGCGTTGCTGAGTTAGATACAGAAAGGGTTTGTGTGTATTTCTCTCTGTGTGTGTGTGTGTGTGTGTGTGTGTGTGTGTGTGTGATACCTTGTGCTGACAAGGAAACTGAAGTTAGCACAGCGGAGATAGGCGGTCAATGCTGTTTGGTGGCCAAGCCAGGCGGCTTGGGCCGGGATTCTGGAGGACGAGGAGGGTCTGTGCTCTCTGATGGCGAGGATGAGTTGTCCCAGGCGGGTTCCCCGGGGCAGCCGGCTGGTCTCGGGGCGGTCTCGGGGCGGCGCCAGCCCCCCAGGTAAGCGCTGCTCGCCTGCGCCTTGCCCGGGCTTTGCGGGGCGCGATATCCTAGAAACAGCACTGCAGAATTCCGTTATTTTTCCTTAAGGGATTCAAGAATACTTTTCTATGGCCTAATCAGGCAAAATGCCTATTCTTTAAAATTTCGCTTGTGGGCAGCAGTGGCTCTAAAACTTTTTGAGACTTGGTGTATCTGTAGGGATTAGACAGAGGAGTGTCTTTAAAGCAGCTGAGCAATTTATGTGGATCTCCCTTTAGTGAGGTTTAGAATACATTATAGAATAAATCGATTCCCTACATAATTCTAATAAAAGAGAGGATCACTTATCCCATCTAAGAGACTTAATTTCTGATTGTGACTGTATAAATCAACAGAAATATTCAACATTAATATTCGTGGACCCAGGTGGTAATCGTGTTATAAATGCCTTATTGTGAAATAGAGATTAGGATAAAATGCAGTCAAAAGATTGAAATTAAGCTCTTGGGTGTAGATCTTCATCTGTTAGATTAGGGTCTTGCACCAGGTTTTAATTTACAATGGTTAATGCTCTAAATAAATTAATTCAACAGAACGGTCTCATAACAGCAAGGAATCTGAATTCCAAAATATATATGGAATAGGTAGAAACCTGTCTCCAACAAGGACCTACTGGTTGCCTGAATAATAGCACAGATAATATTACTGCTTAAGTAAAATTATTGAAGCCTAAGGAGAGAACAGAATCTATTGAACAGAAACCAGCTGAAACTGAAAGCAAACTTATGTTACAAATTTATGCATATTCAGTAAAGGTCACTGCTAATTAATCATTCTTAATTTTCAGAAGCAAGGAACTACAGTCTCACATTTGTCCCATCAGATTTAATTTCTGATTAGCCAAGAAGTAAAATCATCTGAACAAGCTAATAAAGTCATCCAGGAAGTTGACCTCATTTCCAATATTAGAATAAATGCTTTACTGACAAAAGAGGTGAGTTCATAGGAAACTTATGGCAAGCTTTGTTTCCCTAAATGTTCAAAGCTTTGTTTTTCTTTTTCTAAAAGCACAAAAGAAATTATGTTTTAGTGGTTAAATCAAAACTTCCATCATTTACCTCTAAATGTTTTTAGCAAATTAGGAATATTAGAGTCAAGCCTGCTGGCTTCTGCGTCTGGTGTGCTTCCCTGTGGTCACAGGAAGATCCTTTAAAGGATATAGGCCTAACTGGTGGATCTTTTAAGTGCATATGTTAGTTTGATACCTGGGCAAAGAAGGATTTTCATATCAACTTGCTAATACAGCTGATGAGATATGGAGTGAATAGTGTGATAATTGTATAATACTGGTCACTAAGCATTTATCTGGAAGCATAATGAGATTTTACCCTATATTCTGCTCGGCAACTGGGGGATCCTATGTTCATCAACAGTGGTTGGCTCAATTTTACACCTAGTCAGGTCAGGTGAATTTTTCCATGTCAAGGAAATACAGGTAAATACTTAAAGGAGAACATGATCTCAAATGTCATGTTTGATGGAGATAAGTCACAGCCAGTGCATGCAGACTGGATGGTCTTATTAACTAAGGCTATTTGATAATTAAGGGATCATTAAGAAAATAATGTGTTTGCACACAGCCATTACCCACCAGATCTCCACAGGTTAGACATGTTTAACTAGCAGTTGCATTAAAAAAAAAAAAAAAAAAGTTATTTTTTATCTATAAAGTTAATTTTTTATCTATAAAGACAGAAGGATAAAAAAGGATGACACAATTCAAAATTAATAGGAAATAGCAACTTTTAAAGTGTCTGCACTAAGCGGAGCAGATGTTCCAGCTCTTTCTCTGAATTCCAGCATTAGATTTCTGCACTTCTGCTTGTTTTTCCTACTGTGCACACCTCTTGTAGAGCTCCGCTGCTAACCTTGGTCAGCTAATTATTTCTGAGATCATAATGCATTATATCACCCTTTATATGACAGGAAAGAGAACTTCCCCTTTAAGGGTACACATTGCCGTGCGGGGGTGGAGTCTATATGGAGCAGGCTGCATAAAAGCGTGCAGGATTTCCAGCTGCCTCAGACTGCAATCAGCATGAACTGCAGCCTGCCACACCGAGTGCTGCTCAGCTCTCCGATGGAGGGACAGCAGGACAGGTTGTGCCTGCAGCCTCTTTGGGACTTTGTCACTGCAAAGGAGCCACTGATCAAGTCACCGTTCTTTCCAGTGCTGTTTTCTTTTACAGCATACATGGCTTTCTGTCTTCCATATGTTGTGCTGGACTTTTTAAGCATCAGAATACCAGACTTGAGAAAATACAAAATCCAGCCACAGAGCTATCCAAGTCTTCGAATGATGGTGCCTTGCATTATTCAAAGTGTGTATCACCATGTTGTTTTGATCTTCCCAGTGACACTTCTACACTGGTACTGGAGACCCATGAATCTACCAGTGACAGCTCCAGAGCTGCCTGAAGTCCTGCTGCAAGTAGCAGTTTGTCTGCTGCTATTTGATTTTGAGTACTTCCTGTGGCATTTGCTTCATCACAAGGTGCCTTGGCTCTACAAGACCTTCCACAAGGTGCATCACAAGCACGTGTCGACGTTCGCCCTTACCACGCAGTATTCCAGCGTTTGGGAGCTGCTCTCACTGGGATTTTTTGCTGCTATAAACCCACTGCTCCTCGGATGCCATCCTTTGACAGAAATGATTTTCTTCCTTGTAAACATTGGTTTGTCAGTGGAGGACCATTCTGGATATGACCTGCCATGGTCAACTCACCGACTTGTGCCTTTTGGGTTGTACGGAGGAGCGCCACATCACGATCTGCACCATCTGAAATTCAAATCAAACTATGCTCCTTACTTCACACACTGGGACAAACTCTTCGGGACATTCACAGAGTCACATGCTCATTAAGAATATTTACCTGTGGATGAACTCTTATTTTTTATAAACTTAACTGGGACATTTTTTTTTAAAGACATACAGAAGATTGTATATTTAATGCTGCCTATAAAAGCAATAGCTATTTATAACAAATCCTCTTAATATATGTGTATTTGTGTGTGTACTTGGATCTGCCTGTGTTAAGGGAGTGCAAATGGGAAAGTGAATATCTGTTGCTTAAATTTGAGTTAAAGGTTTAAGGGAAGCATTAAGAGACATTCTCTCTCCTTTCCTTCTTTCCAGCTTTCATAAAGCATGTATCATGTTACTGTATGATGTTTTATACATACGCCAGAATATTATCTTACTCTTGTAGGATGATTTATGATGTAAACAGAAAAGGTACACATCATGGATTTTGTGGAGTTTAATCTGCCAGAGAAAATTATTGTGCAATGATTTTGCAAAATATTGCTGCCAAGTCAGGGTGGCTGGCTAACTGTTAAATGATTTTGATATTTATATTTTTTACCTTGATGTACTGTCTCTTTTTGATAGAGAATAAATATGTTAATTCTTTTAAAATCACGTTGTGTTTAATTTTATTAATTTCTCTGTTCATATTAGGTTCAGGTATGGTTCCTTTTGCATAGGTGTCATGTATTTGAATTATAAAATCATATAATTGTTTAAGTTGGAAAAGATCTCCAAGATAGAGTCCAACCATTACCCTAACACTGCCAAGTTCACCACTAAACTCTGCTCTGTGTGCCCCATATACAGATCCTTTAAATACCTCCAGGGATGGTGAGTCAGCCACTTCCCTGGGCAGCCTGTTCCTGTGCTTGACAACCCTCAGTGAAGAACAACTTCTTCATATTCAATCTAAACCTCTCCTGCCACAATTTGAGGCCATTTCCTCTTGTCTTTTCCCTTGTTACCTGGGAAAAGACACTGACATCTCTTTTAATTTCAGAGTTACAGACCTTTATCATTAAAATATTGTAATATTATTTCAAAAGTGAATAATTTACTTTTTCTCCAGAGTCATGTGTTATTTTAAAATGGTTTTCAATTTTGTAGAAATATACTATTGAGGAATGCAGTTTAAGAAGTCATAGTGAAATTTTATTATTATATTTTTGAGAAGCTTAAATAATTTTTATGGAACAACCTCTTAAATGGAAGTATTGGTCCTTCACAATCATATTAATTAATTGTTACTTGCATGCAAAATCCTGTAAAGGAATATAAACAGAGTTTCTAAAAGTAGATGTTTCCTTCAAGCAAATTTCAGGGGAATAGAATCAAACCTTTCAGGATCCTAAGACATAGAACAGAATGGCTACACATTGCTAGAAGAACAGTTACATACAGAAGATCAAAATATGTCTTACAGAAGTTACACTGGAAAAACTAGGGGTGAAGAGATAAGGAAGAATTTGATTTCTCATTCAGCAGAGATCCTCACAGATGTCTAGTGACCACTACAAAACATTTTAATGCTTGTAATCATCTATCCTGTATTACTAATAAACTTCCCGGGATAATGATGGAAACAGAGAAAGTGCAAATAATGTAGAAAGTGTGGAAAGAACACTTAAGCATCATCATCCAAAAATGTCTTTGTCCTTATGTTATGTCTAGAGGGTTGTGTGACCTTACAGAGGCTGTTTGTCCAGCAGAAGAGACCTTAGTATTTCCAGGGAACAGCACTTTGAGACCCTGCATCTTTTTGGTAACAGGAAATAATTTTCATAAACATCTTCATAAACAACACGAAATTCTGCAGTCTTAGTACTTAAATACTCTCTCTGCTCTCTGGATATCACAGAAGAGCAGCCCTTCTTTTCCTTGTTAAGAACATGATCCATACTGAGAGCAAAACCTGAGGCTTAAAATAATACTGGAATCTGTCATTCATCTATTAAGCTGTGAGAAAGAACCTCCAGTCTTTCTGATTCTGATTGTAATCTTAGTTATTTTGATGTGTTCTAGAAAGAGAGGAAAGCATTCTTTCTTTTCTGCTGAATGCAGGAGGCAAAATAATTTTCTGATTTCTTTGAGCTGTTCAGCCATTTTTGAGAAGTTCCAAAGTTATCCTTTCTGTTCTACAAATCCCACTTAATTCAGCTTGGTAAATTCTGAGCCTCTGGCAAGGATAATCTGTGGTTTCAATGAGTTGTACCTTACACTGTATTTTGTAACTCTACACTATAACAGTCTGTTTCATGTACTATTGGCTGTCTGAGTAAGCAAGGGTAAAGCTAACTGGTACTTGAGTCTGTTGCTGTAGGAAGCCTATGAGCAAAACCCACAAGAAATGTTGTAACTAAAGTCATGGGGATTATTCTGGCTTTTTTATGAAGCTTAAGAGTTGATGTAGTACTTTACTACTGGAGAGAGTTCTAGTCAGCTGCAGGCAAAACTATGCTTGCTGTTGTCAGCTCAAGTGAGATGATTGATGTGGCATTGACAGGTTAGCCTGTAGCTACTGAATATGATCAAACTGGCCATGGAAGGAGGCAATGTGCTGCACAGTCATCCTGCCTACTCCTCACCTCCTCAACATTTGCATCACTTCAGACACACACCAAGAATGTGTTTCCTCAAATATGGGATTTCCCCCAGGTTGTATCTCTACCTAATCTGTAGCCAATCAGACCTGGAACCTCAGTTTAAAGGTTCATTATTGCAAGAACTTGGAATACTCCAAAAAAAAAAAAAAAAAAAAAAAAAAAAAGGTTGTTAAATGAATATTTGAATAATGCATGTCTGGAATGGCTTTTTTGAATCCCATACTAGAACTATCTGTGTGTCATCCTCATGACATAATCCTAGCACACCTTTTCCCAATTTCCCCAATGCTTTTGAAGGTAACTCAGGTTCTAAGCTCTGAGGGATTGAATCCATTTGCGTGTTGTGTTTACTTTGAAGTGCTTTCTGTAGCAGTTTACTTTAGTCTAAGTTTAGTTGTGCATGTGAGAAAAATTCATGAGCAGAAGACTCACAGCTTCAGGCCTTTGAAATTCAATGAAAATGTACTGGAGCTAAAGCAAATAAGGGTTGGTTTTTTTTCCTGTTTTCATTGAAAGCTCAGCATTTACTGTGCCACTGAGCATGAGAGGACAGTAAGTTCTGTGTATTGATAGTGGTGAGATTTTAAAACAGGATTTTATAGATATTGCTCCCTATCTTTGCTTTTCCCCATGGTCTTTACCACAAATCTTTACTAGACAAAAGGAAAGGCATGACACTCACTTGTAAAGGTTTATGTAAGAAAACCAAACCAAACTTTCTCTCTTCTGTTCCAAAATTCTCCTAGCTTCCTTCCTCTTTATAACATGACGTGATGTTCCACACAGACTTCCTATCTAATCTGCTGAAAGCTAAATTGTGGTCATTTGTGAATAAATAGAGAGTGTTTGCAGAGATCTTTGAAGCTATACAATGAATTTTTTTGGTGTTGCTATTTTCCATTTCGTATCTTCCAAATCTAATAAAGCTCAAAGAAATGAGGTTTTATGCATTTCTCTGTCTTAATTCTTAGGCACACATTAAATATGGAACTCTTTGTCTGCTCTTGTGAATTGCAGGAGTTCCCAAATTCTCTGGCAATTTAGTCCTATACTTCTCTTGAAATTTAGTCTGTCTTTCAAATGATACCCAGTTTGGCAATTTTGGGATAAGAGTATAACACTGGAAAGGGACAGGTTTGTACTTAGTGGGTGTGTTTTCAGTGCTGCTGTAAAGTGGGCTCCTCCTGTGCTTTGGAGTGAGCATATGATGCTCAGAGCCATGCTGAGTCAATATTCAGTGCTGGAAAAGGCTTGGTCCCCCCTCATGTTGATCAAGTGCAAGCATTTTATGGGGGAAAACCTACACAGTTCCAGTCTATAGCTGTGATTTCTTATTATTTTTTTATTATTTATTATTATGAAAAATAATCTGTATCAATAATAGATTTAGTGACTTGGTTAACCTAGAGTGTTACCTGGATTAAATGAGAAACTAACATCTCTTTGGGTAATGTTATCTCTAAGTTAGTTTTGAAGCAATTTGTGATGACAGAACACTTAACTGTCATCTGTTGCATCTCAATATTATTTGAAGGAATGAACCACTCTGATGTGGCTTTATCTCAGCAGTCACTTCAGTTTCACTTATTCTTGCTTTCATGCACCGGTATTAAGCTTCCACTATTACCTATATTACCTATACTATTGCCCAAATCCATGCAAGCCTTTCTTAACTAGTGATGGATCTGTATCTGAAAAAATCATCTGCCTTGGACTCTCTGAAAATACAACCCCCCACTGGATTTATTCACAGATTTCCTTGGGGGAGAGACTGGCTGGAGTGTGAACCAACCACCACATTTCCATGTAAACCACGTCAAAGCCCTGGCTTTGCATGCCCAAATATTGACTCTGGTCCTGCATTGCTCAATACAGCCCAACCTGAAAGGTCTTTGCAGCACAGACTGGAGCTATGTTTGCAGCATGGTTTTCTTGTAAAAGCAACTGCCAAACAATTGTTTTCCAAAACTTAAATGTGTTTCCAATTTTACGGAAATTTGAAGTTGTTTACTGAAAAAAAGTCCCATACTCCCCTCCAAACAAACCAGCATAAGCATTCCAGGCTTTAAAGGGAACAGAACCAATGCAGAGGGCCCTTTAGCTGAGGAAAATGATGCTGAGTTTTTAGTCCTTCTTTTCAAAGTGTTTTCTGCTCAAAGAGAAGATTTTAAAAGCTTACTAATCACCTTGTCTCCCAGTCTGGAATGATGGCTGTGATCAAGGCTATAGATGTGCACAGGGGAAGGAGAGAAAGGAGGATGGGAAAGCACTTTTATTTCTGTCCCTTGGTGCAGTGCTGTCAGGTACAGATGGAGTGTTGCACTGATATATCCTTCCCACCAGAGCACAGATGGTTGCAGCCCTCAGGTTCTTGCTGCTGGAATGGCTCAGTCCCCACATCCACACACAGCCTTTCCTTATTGTTATCTCTTTCTTTCTGGAAATTCCCACAGCAGCAAAACACAGTGACCTGCAAGAGGGAACTCCACCTTTGGTCAGCATAAATGCAAATATATTTCTGTATGACCAAGCATAAGAAGAAATTAAAAAGATCTACAGGCCTGGACTGGAATGCCTCTTCCATGCTCAGATTTGAGATAGCAGGTTTTACTTGTGGAAAAGAAAAACAAGCCAACAATCCATAGAGGGTGCTTAGTAGGGCAGGCAGGCAGAAACACAACTACTTTGGTTTCAGTCTGTTGAGAGAGACTTCAATACTGCAGATAGGTGATTTAAAGGGATGGGAAAGGATGGGGCTGTACTGATACCTGTACTTCTAGGGAGAATTTAGATGGCACATATTTCTATTTGTCCTCAGAACTAAGCAGCAAACTATTCAGGAGTTTAGGTAGTCCAAAATCTAGGATTATCTACAGAAAAACTGTTTTTAAGGTGAGCAAAATGCACCCTCTTTATCAAAATAACATGAAAAAGCACTGCTAGAAATTTTGGTGCTATTTGTTTACACACCTTTTCAGCCATTCACAGCAGCTGTGAAATATCACACCCCTAAGAAACAACACACATGGGTAATTTCACAGCCCCTTTAAGGGATTGCTTTACAAAACTTCCGGAATTGGTCTAAATAGCTGAGGCAGTGGAATTTGTCAGGCTCTCTAGACAAATGAACTTGAGAAATGGAATAATTTAGAGCTGCACAAGCAGCTCCCCTGACACTTGCAGCTTACAAAACCTGTAAGATCAGAAGTGTCCTTCTCAGTTGAGCTTACAGAAAAAGCAAATGCCCACCAGCTGCCTTCCCCTAGCAATCTCCACTGGGGTTCCCCTCTCCTGGTAATGCCAAAGTGCTTCTGAGCAGCTGCTGACAACCTCCTTTCATCCCCTAAGGAAAGTGGCTGAGTCCTGCCAGCTGCCTTGCCAGCTTTGCCATGTTTTATCCCTTGGGCAGTCAGATCTCTCCCAGGTGCCTGCATCACTTGAGAATCTGTAATATATTGCATGCACAGTAGTGCTGCAAATGGAGACTTATCCCTCACAACCTGTCCTGAAAACGATGTCTGAGAGGCTCTTGAAAACCCTTTTCCTCTTCTATTCAGCTCCAGGCAGGAGCTTCCATTTCAGGTGTTTATTCTCAAAGTCTTTCCCCCTGGGGGTGGGAGAGCCTCTATTACCTCACCACCTGCCTCTCGAGAGCCTATTTGAGCCCAGCTCATCTCAGTGCAGTAGGAGAGGAGGTTTTTCTGTCTCTAATGTTAGTGTTTTCTGTCTCCCTCTAGTCCAGGGAGGTCTTGTTTGGCTCTCTGTGTTCACTGAATAACTGAACTCATGCTGGACTTTGCTGCTGTGCTGGTGGGGAAGCTCAAGCTCTCCTGGCTGGGTGTAAGCCAAGGTGCTTTGGTGAGGAAGCTGGGCAGATATGGGTGGTGGGAGGGGAGGTTGGGTGAGCAGGGCCATGCTGATGTGGAGCTGCAGGGTGTAACCTTTGAGGGTGTCAGATTTTCTTGTCAGTGTCTTGACAGTTCTGATGCAATCAGGCATAACCCAAAGTTAGAGCCTCAGAAGGTTAATAATGGCTTATTGGCTTTAGTTCTATTGTGGTGAGGAAAGCAAAAGATTGTGTAATTACTTGTTCTGTGGGTTTGAGTGTTTCCAGTGTCCTTTCTCTGTTCCCATAGCTGTGGCTCATCATTGATTCAGCTTGTCTGATATTTCTTGTGACTCGCCTATGGAGAATTGCTTTTCCAGTCTATGACATCTCCACTCTGTATTATGTAGCAGACCTATTTCCTAAACCAGATAGCTGAAGCAAAATCACTAGCTTGGACCTTGCAACTGGCTAGTGAGTAATAAGTCTATGTAGCATCACTCTTTTGGAAGTACCATGACTGGGAGTTTACTATTTTATCTGCTTTCGAGCAAATCCTGATGCTAGGCTCCTAACTAACCCCCCCTTCCACCCTGTTAAACCTGGGCTCTATGCCTACTGCTCTGCATCCTTGTCTTTCTGGAGATTAATTGCATAGTTTAGCCAATATTTTGTATGCTTTTTTTTTTTTTTTCCTTTTTTCTTTTTGTGATTCAGATTTGTATCTTGAGTAATTGAACCATTTTTCAGAAGAAGGAATTTCATTTCCCTCTGCACTTGGCACAGCTTGCAGAAGAGCACTGTAAAACTCTGAAAGCTATGGACAGATAACAAAAGAGGAGAACATGTAAAATGTGGAAAGGCACATGCACTCAGCCATAGCAGCACAACAAGCTGACTCTGTTTTATTTCCTTTGTCTATTGAACTTCAGCTTATTGCTTCGCTGCTTTTCTTTTAGACCCTTAATCATAGGGTAGTGGGATAAATTAGTGCTTATGTACTAGCATCAGCCCTGTTTCTAGAAGTTAGCCATCCTGCTAGATCCTAATATTTGCAGTTAGCACTAATTCAATTATTATTATTTATTTATAATATTATTTTGAAACCCTGACAAAAATCTAGGTACCAGAAGCTATTTAAATAGAAGAAAAATCCTGTCTCCCAAGAGGCTAAATTCACAGTGTGAGCCTTCTGCATCCAGAAGTTACTTAGTCCTGGTAGCTAGAGTGAAAAAATCTATAATGCATATTCTGTGGAAGCTGTATTTACTTCTTTGTTAGAAGAATTTAATCAAAATTTTCTCGTTACAGACATCTAAGTTTGACTTGGCTGTGACTGGTCCTGGAAAGCTGATGTGTGTCTGTTATCCACAAAGCACTAATACTTAAACAAAACAAATAATGGCACTTGTAAATCTTTTTTTATTATTTCCTGCTGCTGTTATTACAAACCTTAATTATTTAATGTAGGTGTAGCACCTACTAAGCTTCTAACTGGCTGTGGCAAGGAGAGGGATTTAGGAGTTTGTTTTGCTTCTGGCAAAGTACATGAAATCCACTGCCTTAAGAGATTCCTAATAATTATGCTGTTACAGCTGTGTACTTAAGGTACTTCTGCCTTTTAAGGTAAAAATTCCAGACAGCAGCATAGGAAAAACAGCTGGATTCAAGTTTGGACTTAAGTCACACAAAGGTAGCTGGTGTCTGTCCAGCTACTTTTGACAGTGGCTCTCAGGGTACAACTGCATTTTCACCCTGCTTAAGTGGGAATTCCAGGATGAGATTATTAGAAATGAATGTGTGGCACTTCTGATGGTTGTCCAGCTCATTATAGTGCACATGTATCTCCATTTTATTTCTCTATGCAAACATATACCTATAAATATTATACATATAAATATATATATATATATATATATGTGGGAATTACCCATTGCTTTTCTCCTTTGCTATTTATATAAAAAACCCCTGTGGCATATAAAGTGTGGTGTGATGTGGTGTAAGCAAGCTGGAGATGACATCAAACCAGAGCTGTGGCTGGTAGGTAGACACCAACATGTGCAGGAAGGACCATGATGGAGCAGTGGTGGGGAGATGTGGGCATGCATGCTCACTCCCAGGAGAAACCTCAGGGCTCTCCCCCCAGGTGAAACCTGCTGCTGGAAAACATGACAGCTGGAACTTGTGTGGCAGCCACAGTTTCATTTTTCACTCAGTTCCAGAAGGAAATAAGTTATGTAACTGCAGCTTATGTCAGAGCCCTCCAGTAATTTGTGGGTTTGTTACACAACTCAGCACAATCGGATGGAGCAGGAGAGGTCCCAAGATATTAAGTGTTTCACATTTTATGGAAATCACAGGCTGGGCAGAGGCAGGAGGTATTTGCAGCACTTTAAGCACCCATTTAGGGGAGGAAGTGACCCTGGCTCACTCTGTGAAAGCAGGGTGCCAGCCCTGCACAAACATTCACTCAGTCCTGTCTGCTCCTCAGCTTAAGGCCAAGCAAGGTACAGGAGAGATGTTCTGGGGTGTCTGTGTGTGGGGTGGGCTCTGGGGCCATGGGAAAGGAGTGGGGATTCTGTGGGACAGTGTAGTAAGCCCTGCAGTAGCTGGAGATGCTGCTGCATCGAGGAGGACCTGGCAGAGGTTCTGTGGTTTTTGTGGCTGATGTGTGTAACCCACAGAGTCAATAATGCGTAGGAAACAAGGATTTGCAGCTCACAAGCAGTGATTTCTTTGATTTGACCCATGCCCCGTATTTTTCACTGAAAAGAGTGATAAACTCAAGAGCCACTTCATGATCCCAGCTGAGCAGTTCTGCAGAAGAGAGCTCATGGTGAGCTCAGCAGTGTCACACTCCTTCTCAGAGAGGTGAACTCCAGGGCCATGACTCCTCCTGGGGAAAGGGAGAGCAGCTCCTGCTCACTGCTGGGGGGGAGGCACTGGGGGCAGACTGATCCCAGGGAAAATTGAGTGGTAGGAAGCATGGGGTGAAGCCTAGGAGGCAGCTGGCTTCAGA
Organism: Muscicapa striata striata; assembly: GCA_030060385.1. Classification (NCBI taxonomy): domain Eukaryota; kingdom Metazoa; phylum Chordata; class Aves; order Passeriformes; family Muscicapidae; genus Muscicapa; species Muscicapa striata. The sequence goes on from JAREIS010000134.1 coordinate 1,737,581, forward strand.
GCCCACATTACCACTGAAAATTGCAGACAATGGACCTTTCCCACAGAATGTCAGCAGTTCTAAATGAAGGCACAGAAATAATGTGATTTAATTGCATGGATGTATAACATTCTGTGGTTTTAATAATCTGTTACCAAAAAACTGTTTCTGATATTATTCTTTTATATCTTTCTCCTAGTGCAATTAATTACTTTTAAATTTTACTAGTTTAGGTGGGTTTAAGACACAAGATTGCATGGTATTAATGTAAGCAAATATAAATTTTGAGAGTAGAGACATTAATTATCAAATTAAATAATGTTTTGTGAGAATAAAGGTATTCCACATTAACTGGCTATGAAGTCAATGTGAAGAATTTCCTTAGAAATTGCAAATTACTTTTATTTGTCTTTGAAAATTACCAGTCCTCACCTCATCCAGCTCAGCACTCCCAGTTCTGCATCCCCCTGCAGAAAGCCTCCTTGCACAGGGTGGTTCCAATGCTTTGCCCATACTTCCTTTCCCCTTCTCCTGCTTCTACATCTCTTAGTACTTTCTCAGAGGGGGAACAATTTCTGTAGCATATCTGGAAACGAAAACTCCAGATGTTTTTCTTTCTTCTTTTTATTTATTTATTTATTTTTAATAGTTTCTCTTTGGCATTTTGGTATCATCTTGACCAAGTGACAGCTGGCTATGGTTCCAATCTCCTTTGGAGATTGGTTGGAACAAGCTGTGCTGGCTTTGTTTGAGCAATGCTCTGAAAGCATTCCTGCTGCCTGCAGGTATTGCCTTGATCTGAGTCATGTCATCCTGCCTGATATGGGCTGTTCTGCACCTGGAGTGGGAGGTTTTGTGATTTCCCCCTCCTCATTTTGAGTAGGCCCTAATCCTTTCCTCCAGGTAGAAGCTTGGTTTTGGCTTGCAGCATGTCAAGATGAAGTTTAAACCTCCATTTTAAGAAAAAGGAAGTGCTGATGAAGACTTCAGCAATGTTTCCCCTGAGCCAAAATTAACAACTGAATCTAGAAGGGTGGGGGGGAAAAAAAGCTTACTCAAAAATACAAGGATGTGAAATGTTCTCTGGGGTTTTCTCAACTTTGTAATGCAGAAGGGGAATAACAATCTTTAAGAACAGAGAGAGCAGAATTTTCTTGTGGCAAGGTGGGAGTTTCCTGCTCATGTGAAATCCTGGGTTAGACCTCAAGCAGCATTAAAAAGGTAGTAGAACAAAATCTGTGGCAATAGCTACTGCAGAAACAGGCTGAGGTTAACAAGCTCTGCCTTTGCAGCAAGGAGAATTGCTCTCTGTTCAATACTGACATTTTTGTGCTTATAGTTCCCTTTCTCTTGGATGTTTTTCCTCCCCAGCCTTCTTCTCTTCCTGATGCCATGCCACTCTGCAATGCTAATTTTACCTCCAAAAGCTTTCTGGTTCTTGGTCAACTTCACTCTCAGGGCTCCTTTTAAGAAATGAAGGTATCAGAAGTGGTGCTAGTTCACAACTCTTCTAATCACACATGGAGGAAAAAAGACAATGTCTGTCAAAGCCTTTCATCTCTCATGAATTTGGGAATCATATTGTTAGCCACTGTCAGCCTTTTATTAAAAAAATAGGCACGCTCATGAATTTACACTTAAAAAACATTTTGGATGGGTTAACGCTCACTCTCGAATGTCTACTTTTTAAAGTTTTTAGATATAACATTTTGGAACTCTTTTATTTCCTGGAAATAAGGGTAATTGAAATGTTTTCTTGGAGATAGGCACCACTGTAGCCAGTTCCAAACTTTATTGTGCCTGTTAGATGGCTAGAATTCATTGGATTGAAAATGCTAATTACTGGTTCTCCAGGAAGTAGTGAGCAACACAGATGCTCAATCTTAGCCATAGATCTGTGCAGAACATGTTCAGCTGGCCCTGCCTTCATCTGTTTTAATTTATAGGATGGACGTTGGCCAAGGTGGAAAAGAAAAGATTCAGCTTTGAAGGTGGTTGAGCAGTGCTAATGATGTGATGGTACAGAATTTTAGTGAAGAATGTGTGACTTGTGTAGGAAAACTAATTGGTGCAGACAAAAGATTGAGAAGAAAGAAACTCAGAGTTTCACTGGAGTGTTTCATCTAGTGGTGGACCTGCTTTCTGACTAGACAGTGGAGCTGCAAATTTATCAAAAAATGTGCCGAGCATCCACTGTGGCCCCTTTCTCTAAGGGTTGCAGAAATAGAGAACCAGTCTCCTTGCTCTTTTCCTGGTCAGGTGAGATGAAGATTAAGCAATTAAAACTGCTCAGTACTGGGATATATCAGCTTAGTGACATGCAAATAATCTGCAGTGAATTAGATAAACTACTTTTGTCTAATGTAAGAATTTAGATTAAATTGCATTTATCTAAAGCTCATTCTGAAGTGAAAACAGAAAGTGAAAACAGAAACTTATTGTGATTTCATTGGGATGCAAAGCTCTGGCACATTGGTTCAAAAGTACTTGTTGAAATGTCTTTTGGGTTTGTTTTGATTTTTCTTTTTCCCCACCTCTATAGAGGTTATTAATCTTATTCCATCTTGTGAAGTTTTCCTTACCATCTCCATATTGCTCCCAGTGATGAGTTCCAGAGCCTCTTACTATTTTAAATTTTTATATTAATCCAAAATTCTAAGTTTAATTTGAAAACAAAATTAAAAGCATTTGATTTTGAAAAATGGAAACTAGCTATATGTAATTGCCTTAAAAATTTGATCTTTCACTCAATCAGGAATAATAGAAATTTCCAAATAGTTTTTAATAGTCCAAATATGTATCTTTTCAACAAAAAATTAGTTTTACTCTGAAGAAAATCGCCTTGCTTCTATATGATCATTTAATGCATTACATCATCTCTGGAGGATATGTTCTTGTAATTCTGCAACAACAAGAAGAAGTTTTCCTTTCTTTCTTTACATTTCTTTACTCTGACTTACCTTTTAGTGTTGTATAATATCTAGGAATGCACACAAAACCTCTGTTTTTAGCATATTATTATGCACACCTCATCTAAACCTCATAAGCTCTTAGTAGTTGCACTACTGACAGTGTCTATTATGGTTTATTGTATATTTTAATCCTATTTATTTGAAAGGATGATTTGTCAGGAGGGAATGAAGAATGCAGTGGAGTTTGAAGATGCTGTACAAAATCTGTACACTGAATTTACATAAAGCAGATGCTGACAATAATGACATTTCTGCTACTGGGCACTCATTTCACTTGAGACATAGTTTGGCTTTGGGGATTTTCTGGAAGCAAAGCCTTTAAATGCAGCTTCTGTTTTCTAACAGTGTGAGCAAAACCCTGCATCTCAACTTCTGGAAGCAGCTGGTAGTTCTGCAGCTTGCAGCTGAATCATCCCTGTGTGTTTATTTTACAGACTCTCTGAGGTTTTTTTCACCCTAATTGCTGTGGGTTTTTTCATAGCCCAGAATTATTTTGCCACATACAAAGCAATTTAATTCCTGCTTGCTTAAATGGCTTAAATCCTGTTTTGATTGCATGTCTTCTGACTTGACAGGAGTCATAACCATAGGTGCTAGATCCTATAGAAAATATCACATGTAATTCAGAATTGGGCTAATTATTAGTTCTTTACTGAAGAGGTCACTAAAGCTTGTATGGGTTTGGTCTACAAAGCTCTTTTGTTGAATTCTGTTCTTTGCTGAAGGCCAGTGTAATCCCTAATTGTGGTTCCCACAAACAAGAATGAGACTGAGCAAAGAATCCCTCAGTAACACACTGGGCAGGGCATTAAAGAGATGTAGGGCTTCAGTCTCTGGAAATGGGCTGGAGTGGAGGGTGGCCTGTATTTCAAAGGACTAAAAAGTCCCATAGAGTTCAGCAGCCTGGGACACTGCATTCTGCAAAAAGCACAGTCAGAAACAGAGCTGGGATTCCTAATGCTGCTCTGCAAGTTTAAAAGATGTTTTGAATATGAGACTGAAGGAAGACAGTGTAAAGAAAATAAAAGACAATTATTGCAGAACACAAACAACACTACCCTAGCCCAAAAATACGAGAAAAAGAAAAAAAAACCCCAAAATAAAAGAAAATCAAGCTTCTGTGAAGGCAGATTGAGTAGCTTTTAGGTATTACTGTTTCCTTAAAGAGGAAAAAGACAAAATCCTGGTGGATTTCTTTGGTTGGGAAGCCAACTGAATGGTGGGGAATGTGGAGCTGAAGGAAATCCATGAGCAGGGAGTAGAACTGAGCACAGTGCTGAGGAAAAGAGGCTGGAATAGCAGGGCTGTTGGATGGGATTTATAAGGGAGGAAGATGGTTTAAGGTGAGCTGCTGGATCCCCAGAGAGGCTGGGCAGGATCCTTGTGACAGCTGATTAGAATCACTCACTGCTAAATTGCCTAAGACAAACTTGTCTTTATGACATGGATGCTCACAAGAAGGAAAATAAAAGTATATTGCAACAGTGAGTGATTTTTTGAGTGCTTATAGAAACATTTTCTCACTAAGGGGTTAGAGATGCATTCCCTACCAACTCAGCTTAGTTAGAAACATTCCTCTTGTATATTAAAAACTTAAAGTAGGATACTAAAGTTGTTAAATAAAATAGATCAGCACCATCATCTTATTTGTCCTCTCTGCTAAGAACTCCAAGTTCCTTGCCACCATAAAACTCTGAATTCATTTACTGGAGAAAATGTTGATAATTTTCTGTCCTTGTATTATATGAAATATGGCTTTTTATGGCTCCACACTAATGTATTGTTCTATAAATCATTGTAGGACAACAGCAGATCTCTGATTGAACCTGACATGAGGCCCAGGTGTGCCAGGATTATCCCAAAAGAACCAATAAAAGGTTTAGAAAATAATAGAATCCTGTAAAGTTTCCACTGTACTCTGTTTTTGACATGAACTTAGAAATAATGACAAGGAAAAACAACATATTACTGATAGTAAGTATGAGATTACTAATTTCCCAAACACTGGTAGACACTGGCTAATAACAATCCTAGCAGGAAATTAACTGGCTTTGTTGGGTCAACTGGCTTACAACATTGCTGCTGATATTCAAGCAGTGATATGAAAAATAAATAGACTTTTCTGTGGAAAAAGGGAAAAATTCTACTGCTCCCACTCCCTACTCGGATTCTTTCCATCCTCACCAAAAGTCCAGCTCTCAACCCACCATGACCTTTAATACTTTATTTTTTAACAACTAAAACAGCAGCTCAGTATGTATCTGTGAGAGTGGATTGGGATAACTAACTTCTTTATGGGCTTCTGAAAATCTAGGTCAGAGTGTATTCAAATTCTGACTGATGTAATCACTTCTGGTGGCAGAAAGTCTAATAGAGCAAAGCTATTTGTACTTGAATGTCAACCCAAATGCTTCCCATACTGAGGGTTTTGATCTCGCTCCTTCACGAGCAGCACAGAGAATGAAGTCTGTGACACAATGTCCTCATTGTACAAATGACTCTTGGCACTTTGTCTTTTTATTCTTGCACACAGATGAAGAGGCTGCTTGGCTTTCCAGCAGAGAGTGAACTGCATCTTGCCAAAGGTGCAGAGAAAGCAAAGGGGTGGAGGAACCAATGTGTGTGTACAGTGGAGGTCCCTTTGATTATGGCACTGTGAACATTCATGTGGTGTGCTCAGCCTGGTTAATGACACCTTCCCTTTCAGTTACTACAAACAAAAATGACTTCAGCTCAAATGAAACCCATCAGCTTTCTGAGTCTGGCACAGAGGCAAGTGTTCCCTGAGGTCTGTAAGGGCTATCTGAAACTAGCCCTGCTGTGAGCAGAGGGCTGGACTTGGTGATCTCTACAGGTTTCCTGCCAGTCTCCAGAATTACATGGTTTCTTCTGTTTCCATGGTGTCCTGAGGCAGCCAGGGTAATGATGCTTGTGCCAAGCACTGCTGCTCCCTGAGGGAGATAGATGGCTTTTGAATCTTCTCCAGTTCTCTGCTCCCCCAATATTTTTCAGCCTTATCTGTGCTCAGCCTTCACAATTGGAAGAGGAGCAATGAACCCCAGAAGGGCTCTCTTCTAAGTGCAGAGGCTTTTTGTTACTTTCTGCTAGCAGGGAGATGAACTTTTTTTAAGCTTGACTCAGTTCTTCATGGAGTTACAGCCCTGGCAGGGGGTGCCCCCAGCAGGAGCACAGCCCCTTCTCCCCGTTCCCATCGCAGGGTGATGCGGGGGCATTGTGCTTCCTTCTCCTTGGGGATGCACTTGAAGAGGGCTCTACTGGTTCCCTCAGCATCCTCTGAGAGGTCTCTGACCCCTTGAACTTGCTTCAGTCTGTCAGCAGCCTGTGGGCAGGACAGTGAGCACAGTTGTCTCAACAGGAAAGTGCTTCCAGGGAAGCTGTGAATCATTTCTGGGGCTGCTGTCATGATTTCCTTTCCTCACCACAAGCACTGGGGATGTGGACACCCACTCAGCCAGGAAGGGACCCTCCTACACCTGGGGGAGTCAGTGCAGGGGTCTGCTACCCTCCCCAGGGAGCTCTGTCACAGCTTTGGCTGCTCCTGTGAGGTGGGTGGGAGTGGAGCTGAGTGTTGGGAGCCCCAGGAGATCCTCTTCAGGGGCACCAAGCTGGAAGGAGAGCAGCTGTGAAATCTGCTGTGCTGGGGATGGATTCAGCATTCACAGCCTGGATCAAGCAGCCTGTCTGCTGGACATGCTGTTAGTGCTTGTTTATTGTCAGAGTGTCCAGGAACTGCACTGATGGATGAAGATCTCTGTTGTGCCTGGTACTGTGTAGACATGTGGTGCCTACAAACATCATTCCTTCCCCTTCTCACACCCCCTCCTATACAGTCTATGCACTGGCTGTAAAGCATGGGGCAACAGGAAGGTCCCAGCAGTTGGAATAAGGTAGGGAAGCAGATTCTTAACTATGTACCAGGGGAAAAGGTTTCTGTGTCCTTGGAAAAGGACATCAAAATGCTTTTTGCTCCTGTTTAATGGGTACTCCTTGCAAGCACGAGTTTTTGCAAGGGGTGCCTTTCTGAGAAGAACAGTGGTGATGAACGGACTGAATGGTGCTGGGAGCTAATCCTTTTGTGTAGATGGACAGATAGGCAGAAATCAGGAAGGCCTTGAAAGGGATTTGTGTGGGGGCCAACAAGGAAAGGATGTGATGGAGAAAAGATGAGAGCGTTGATCTTTTCAGCTGCTTTCTAGGTGTACTGGAGCAAGACAAGACTCTGCTTGATAGCTCCTGTTAAAAGGATGTTGCAATACTTGACATGATGAGAATGTGGATAGGATTTTTGGCTGGCTCTTTGGGGCAGGAAATGTCACAGAAACAACTCCTGTGATTTATTTGTGGGATGAACCTGAAGACTCAAGGGGAAGCCAGTCTCCAAGTCTCTTCCCCTGGTTTTTGATAGACAAAGGGCTTAGATTCAAGTGAGGAGACAGGAGGATAAAAGGAATTAGAAGTTGTGTTGAAGATGCAAATATAGTCATGTTCTTTTTGCTTGCTTGGGAACACTTTGCAACAGACATCTCAACTTCACTGTTCCTTTCATGATAGCTCCTTCACTGTTTATGAGCCTAAATCAGCCATTTGGTGAGATACTTACTGAAGGTTTATGGTTTCTTTTGTCAAAAGCAGACATCCAACAATTAACACTGTACTTCTAGTTAGATTTACTGAAACTGCCAGCTTGTAGTGTGGAAGCAAAACATTTCTGCAACATCTAATGATGTATGACTGGTGATCTGGAATGTTTGCATGGGATTAGTTGGGGAAGCTAGCTCTGGAAAGTAAAGGGGGAAAAATACAGGTTTGATTCAGATTTAAAGTTAAGCATGTGTGCATAAAAGGATGTGGTTGGATTGGAGCTCTTATTTTACAGGAGTGTTTATAACTCTTTGTTAAATAGTCATTGTGACTATTGTGTCCATGGTGACCAATAGTGCCCATGGTCTGCATTGCATTTCATTGGCACATAGCATGGCACATTCCTAAGTGATTTTATTGGGAGCTTACCTTTCAAGTCATTTCCCTCTTCCATTGTATGTTACTCCCTTTTCAGTTTTATGTACATTAGATTTCAGATTGCCAAAAAACCTCTGTTATCTAAGTTGTTGTAAAATCGTGAAAATGGATAACAACACTTAGAGGATAGAAACTGGTTATCAGGGTGTGCCTTGTACATAGAGGAAAAGAAATGAGGGATGAAAGGAATGGATATCAAAAGACAGATATGTTGAAAATAGGCCATGGTTAAAATACTGATTCGTAGGAACATTGAAAGTGTCAAAAACTTGATACATAAGTGGATTGAGCAGGCTAATTTTGTAGCAAGTGTTTCGTGTTTTTCCACTCAGGATAAAGTCAAAAGCAGAGGGAAGAGCTAAACAGATCACAGAGTATGAGAAGAGAGTGCAGAGAAAAACACTGGAAATCATGTGATGAAGAGAGAGTTCTGGAATACATTGGAATATCTACTTTCCAGTAATAAACAAAACCAAGATTAAATGTACTTCTGTGAACCCTCAGAATTCTGAAAAAGGATGTGTAGTGTTTGCTTGAGTGCTGTTTCCAGCTGCAAGTCTAAAGCAGGTGGGTTTTTAATGTTTAGTTTTATTACATTTTGTCTCTTTATGTTTGCTCTGAACAAATATGGTGAGTGAAAGTGATTAGAGTGTTAATATGTACTGTAGACTATTTATTGTTTATCAGATACCAGTCAAGGCTAAGATGAATCAGTGCTGAATGATGCAATGACTGTCTCCCTGTCTTCTTAGCAGGGCTCTGTTTCCCTTTAGCAAGAGTTTGTCTCCATCAGACACACTGCTGAGAGGATGATAGCTTCTCACAGACAAACATACTCTCACAGGAAACTGTTCTGCAGGAAACTTGGAGGGAAATCTCTTGAGTTAAGCAGAGTGTCTGCATCTCCTGTATTGGAATACCCAGCATCATCTCCACCACATACAACACAAGGGAAAACATCAGTCCTTGATTTTTATTTAGAGCCTATTACTGTGATTTTATAAAACATTTTAATTGTTTTTCAATTCAAGAACCTTAGAGTTTTATTTTTAAGAAGATTTGTTTTGGTCAAAGCATAGAAGTAGGTCTTTTAACCCTGGAAGTTTTTTCACTTTCATATTGGATTTGTAAGTGTGATTGTTTGTTTCCCAGATGCATTAGAGATGTCTAGAGCTTTGACAGATGGGAATATAACCAGAGGTCTGTACAGCTGGGATGTTTACACCACAGTTTGTAAATTTTCCTGTAAGAGAAAATCCCTTGTAAGCCAGGGAGAAAGTCTGGCAATTGAAGTAGGTGGTGTTGCCATAGACATATCAACTCGTGAGGTAGCACCATATGTGAGTTGTACTGGTGTGAAGCCAAAAACTTCTGCTCACAGGTGAGCTGAAACTTTTATTTCCCCTCGTCTGGTACCCAGATGCCAGGCAGGCAGCTAATCCCTGATGCTCCTGCCAGAGGAGATGGCTGCCATGCCTGGGTGATGTGGTGGGTCCAGGGACAATACAAGGAAGGACAGTGGCAGGAGGCACTCAGATAAGGCAGGGAATGTGCTCCTTTCCTGTGCTGCAGACCGGAGCTCACCAGAGCCATGACGTGAGCACTCCTCAGCAGCCCCCCAGGGGTCATTCCCTCTGCCTTTTCCAAGGGGCTGGTAAGGAGGGAAGGACAGGTCCCCTCCCAGTGGCTGGGGGATCTGGCTTCCTTTAACCTTCTGAGTCTAAACCTAATTTCACAGTTGAAAATTTTGTACCCATCAGAATTAAACCCAGAGTGTATATTTCTGTTTAATGATGATAAAGTTCCATTAAATGCAAAGCACATAACAATGGATGAATTCTGATCCAGTCAGATATTTGAGTTCATTTCTCATGCAGAATAATTCACAGAAACACAAGAAACAACTCACAGTGGTAAAGATTAACATTAAAGTGCAAAAAACCCAAAGTATATCTTTAGACATGTTTAACACTGATACCTGAACACTTCATGCAAACCAGATTGTAGGTAAAGCCATTTGTTACAGAGATTGGTAAATATACCAATAGAGACTCTAACCTTTATCAGCTCAGCAACCACAAGGAACAATGGAACTTTGCATTACCTGTTTTTATTATAAGCTAAATGGGAGAAATTACTGAGCCAAACTATTAGTAATTTTTTTCAGTTTAACTTCAGAGTGAGCTTGACTATAGAGACAGTACTCTGTCTGGTTGGTTTCCTCTGATGACAGTGCAGCCTCTTTTCTGTGAAAGGAGAAAATACCTTCTATAGGAAAATATGAGCATAAACCCTTGAAACCTGATGTGGGAATTTTGGGAGGTATAGCTCATAAAACTGCATCCAAATGGTTTCTTCTTTCTTGGTTTTATCCTGACAAGAGTATTTTCTGACTGTGCTGCTTTTATTTTAGATTTCCTGTTAGATTTTTCAGTGCACGAGCTGTAGGAGCTCTTTTTTGAGAAAAAAATTCCCAGTAGTTCATTTGTGTGAAAAATTCTTCTGGCCATCACTTGAAGATACAGTGTGCAGTACAAACCAGGGAGAAATAGCTATTTCAGGAGCAGAATTTCCCAGCCTGGTGCTCCTCTCTGTGTAAGCCCAGCTCTACATGGTTTCTGTTTGCCCTTTGGCATCAGAGTGCCTTGGGAAGCACAGTGTGGGAAATGAGCTGCCTTAGACATAAAAGTGTTACTTGCTTCCTTGTCCTGCATTCTGGAAGGTATGTCTCATAATCAACCTTAATTTTCTCTCTATTTTAGTGTTATCTTTTAGTGTTAATGGGTTCTGGGTTCTGGATTTGATAGGTTACTCTGATGTTAATAGGTTCTGGGAGGGGAGCTGGGAATTGCTTTTGCTCTGAGTGTTGGGTGTGAGATCTGTGGCCTCTTCCAGTGTGTGGGATTTAATGCTCCAGTCTCAGGCAAGGAGCCAAGAAGGCCTTAGCTCCTATGTACACAATTAATGCAGACAGCTCTTGCAGAGCTCCTGGTACTCCAGGGAACCTGAGATCTCAAGATCAGAGCAGTTCTTCAGCACCTGGGTTTGAAAGTACCTGCAAAGGGATTGATCTTTAATCCTGATTTACATATGCTTTAATCCTGATATGTGGGCTGTTAAATTTTCTTTTTGCCCTGCATTGTCTAAGATTGCTATGCACTTGTCTAAAAATAAAACCTCTGCTTAAGAGAGGCAGGGGTATATCCTGGATCAGTGACCAGTGCTTGGTATATCTCAATGCCTTTCTGCTCTTAGCAGAAAGTCACTGGACTTAGTGAGGGACTTAGTCACTGGACTCTGGGCAACCTGTGCCATTGTTTCATTACCCTCACTGTAAAAAGTTTGTCCTTATATCTAGCCTAAAACTACCCTTTTTTAGTTTAAAATCATTACCTTGTCCTATCACTACATGCCCCTGTGAAAAGTCCCTCTCCAGATCTCTTGAAGCCCCTTTAGGTATTGGAAAGTGTTCTAAGAATATTTCTCTTCTCCAGGGTGAACAGCCTGAACTTCCTCAGCTTTTTTTCATAGCAGAGGTGCTCCAACCCTCTGAGCACCTTTGTGACCCTGCCCTGGATTTGTCCCAAAGGTCCATGTCCTTAAGCTGGGAGCCCAGGGCTGGACCCAGTGCTCTGAGTGTGGGTTCATGAGAGCAGAGCAGAGGGGCAGAATCCCCTCCCTCACCCTGCTGGTGCTGCTGCTTTGATGCAGTGGGGCTGTGAGTGCACCTTGCCTGCCCATGTCCAGCCCCCCACCCACCAGTTAATCACCACTGTGTAACTGAGCCTGAGAACAGCACCTTGGGGAATGGAAGTGAAGCTTGAGGGGGGGAATTCTTAAAGAATTCCTGCAGGAAATGCTGCTAAGATCTCATTGCTGCAACCCTGCTCTGTATCCTGGGGTTTAAAATCTTTTATCTTGTAAGAGGACACCACAGGCCAAGTGCTGTGCACCAAAGCAAATGTGACTGGTGTAATTGTACCAGTTCCCAGTCTCAAAGGGGTTTTACCAGTTCCAGAGACTTGCCTTGTTTTTCAGTCTTTGTTATGTATAGCATGAAAAAATGTGACCAAAGCTGCTTTTTACCCTTGTTTTTCCTATTTTGACCTGATGTATATCAGATGATTCTGGGTTTTGGAAACACATGTATTTTAAAAAAAGAAATGCACATTTTTCTTTCAAGAATACAAACAGTTCAGTTTAGTACCTTTTTTTTTTTTTTTTTTTTCCCAGATTAAATATTCACTTGCAAAATCTACATGGAATAAAAAGCAACATTCATTTGCTAGTTGCTGCAATGTTTAGCTAGAACTAGTGTATGGAACTGTAATTCATAATAGTCTACAACTCTAGTTTTATTTCAGCTATGTCTTTTCCAATTTATGTTGTTTTCCTTAACTACCATGTTAGTATTAAAGGTGTACCATAACACTCCATAGTACTAGAATTTTTACAAGTGTGTCTGTCATACACACTCATTTCCTATTTTGAAATTACTGTTCCAGAAAATTTTCTCTTGCTATGTTACATAAGATCTTAATTCTCACCCTTATCTTAGAGTTTTCTTAGAGTTTTGGAAAAAATAAAAATAATGCAGAAATAACCATTTCAGGCTAAAGATATAAACATTTCCAGAACAGATTAGTGATAATGCAGTTGTGGAAACCACAGTGTCTCACAAGTAAAGTCACAGCTAAAAAATGTAAACCAAACAAGTGCTGTTCCCTAAAGGCTGTTTCCATTTAAGAGAAAATGCTCTGTTATATCAGATTTCAGATTTGCATAAAAAGAGGATAGTGCACTTGGCAACTGAATTAATTCTCCTGAATGCTCCTTGTTTTGGTGAATATCACTCATTCCAGTACCAAAATTACTTCTGTTCCATACAGATTTATTTTTCCTTCAGTTTTGTTATCAATAATCACTTACTTGAAGAATTGTGAAGCAGCTTTTACCATACTCTCCCAGAATAGCTCCTAGAGAAATGGGGTCACATCCTGAGTCTTCCTTTTGCATCATATCCAACTTCTTGACAATGGAATACTGAGAAATCTAAATAGAAAAAAAAAAAAAAAAGTTTGTCTCAATGCAGAGATTAACTATTACTTAGTTCAAGCTCAATGAATAGAGCAATATCTTGTGAATGATTTCTTTATCTTAGTTCTTTTCCAGCTTACAAATCTTCTTATTTACATTTTATTTGTTATTATTATTACTGCCAATAATATTGCAATGTCAGAAAAATGTAGTTACATAAAGAGGTTCTGTTCTGTCCACAGTACAGAGCAAAAGGTTTCTGCTTCACAAAGGTTGCAATTTAAGAGTAAAACAACACAAGTGTCCAGAGGACCCATGTGCAGAGACAATAGGACAGCAGTGATCACAAAGAGGGATGGGGGTCATTATATCCAAATTGTTTTCAATAGCAAGTATCACAGCAGGGGAAAATTTTTAAGCAGGTACTTGAAGAAGAGTAGTAATTTTCATGTTGCAGGTATTAGTGGAAAGAACCTCCACATTTCAAGTGCAAAGTGGATACAAGCACAAGGGCAGAAGTTTAGAATGTAAAATGTAATGACTAGGCAACAAGCATGGCTGGTGGTGGAAGCTGTGATCTGACCTTGATTTTTGTATGAGGAATTGTGAGCATAAATGGATTTTGTTAGGAAAAATCTTGAAGGGGAGTATCAATAGTCTCTATCTGATGTGCTACAGCAAAGGAAAGCTGCAAAGAGGATTAAGATGTTCTAACACAGGAAAGAAACTAATATTGAAATAGCATGTAGATTTTGTATGAAAAGGTCAAGAACACCCTTTTCAGGAGAAAGACATGATAGTGATGAGATGACTACCTGAAGTCTTAAATTGTAAGAGAATGGCATCTCTTGGTGATGGTGTACAAAAAGAATTGATAAGACTTAGGCATAACCTCAATCAAGGACTCAGGGAATTGTGAATTTTTTTTTTTTTTTTTTTTGCTGAGTTTTAGGAGTAACCTTAACATCCCAAGAAGATCCTTGGCATACAAAAGTTTTGTTAGGACAAAAGTACCTGGTGTTCAGGGGTGGATCTGTAAACTGTCAGATGAGACATGGGAGCTGAGTTAGTAAATATTTTGATTTACTGGATCTAAGGTATAAATGGACATATAGAAAGGATTGTATATTTGTGATCTTGGAAAACAGCTGACATTCAAAAAGGATAGACATCAAATATTGGTTTAGAGGAAAAAATCCAAACCTGCTTTCACTGTAGGGTTCAGGAAGGATGAAGATGATGGATTGTTGCATGAACAACTAATTTTAGCAAGGAAGAAAGGAAGGAAGCCAAGCAGACTACACAGTAATTTACCCATTATAAAAACAAATAACAGCATTTGTAGGAAGTGTATAATGTTTTGCCAAACCAGCCAAAGTTGCTGGAGAATAACACACCTATAGCCTGGTTTTATTCAGCAATATTGGATTACCTAATAGAATATAATACTTGAAATAATGTTTGGGGTTTTTATTTCTTATAGCATGTTCAAAACCAAAATATATAATTTAAGCTTGATGATATATAGAGAACTTGTTCTGCAAACATAAACGTTGCTTCAAAGTTGTAGTTTAATATCAAAATAACATAAAAACCTAGAACCCACTATTTCACTTAGTTTTTTACAGCTTTGGGACTCTCAACAGCCCTTTTTGACCTCCAAAAAGGATTCTTGCTGATTCTCTTCTTTGCTTGACACTACTCTTGCTTTTGGTGAAATTGGTTATTGATTTTAGTTGTTACAAAAACATTATTTGGAGTCTTTATTTTTAGGACTGGAACTATAGGTAACTCAAAGTGTTAGTATTACAAAACGTGAGAAGCAAAGGCATCTTTGCAACATTTCTAGATGAAGCATAGTATGGATTTCATGGTTAATTTTATTTAGACTATTACTGTATGGTTTATAATATTTAATGCATTTATATAGTATAAAATTAACTGTGGTAATTATAGTAATATAAAATTATTCTATTTTATTAACATTATATATTAATATTTTACTTTATAATAGTAATATTTAAATTTATTTGAATTTAATACTTCACTTACTGAGGTTTTACTTAGCAGCTGCTAGACTTGGTGAGAGCAGAAAACTGAAGAGAATGTTTTATATGGTTTAAATCCAGAAAACCATAAGGAGAGATTTAAAAAATTGTTGTGCTGACCTATGACAGGTAAAGGAACAAAAAATAGGAAAAACTGTTGAAGAAATATGCTCAGAGATTATGAGTATTTTGGGTTTTGTTCATTAATGACTTGACAGGAAGTCTCCTAGCATGTGTGTTCCTTCATTCAATCATTTTCTTTCAAGTGCAACACAAAAGCTTGGCTCAGGAAATATAATGAGGAAAATGTAATCAGCAGAGTGAACCTTAATGAGGAAGTGAAATTATTGTCATACAACTTCTGAATGGCATTTCTTCATCCTTCTTTCCATGAACATGACACCATCCTGACATCATTTGACTGAAGTTATCACTGTAGTACAAGGCTATGAGGTAACCCTTTTCCTGTCCTATTTCTTACCCCTCAAATTCACTCCCAAAATCTGGAGCTGCTGCTGCTGCTCCTTGTGTGACCCTCAAAGACTCTGCCCAGCTCCTGCAGGTGCAGCTTCACATGGCAGAGGCTTTGAGCTTGTACCACAGTGAGAAAAAGGCTGATTACTCTAAATTCAGTGGCCAGCTGGGATACCTGTGTTAGAGCCAGGGGTGGTCTCTGGTTTGGGATTAGTGTTGGAGGCTGGACATGGAGAGGAAAGTTTGTTCACAGGAACTACAGAAACAGAGCTGACTGACTGCTTCAGAAAATATTTTCTCTAGGTCTAGAGTGACTAAAGTGTTTAATCTCTGGTTATGAAGATGGGTAAAATAGTGTTTTGGTTAGAAGTGGTTGAAGAAGTGATCCAGAGGATGTTTTCCTGATGGATTTTGTCAGGTAGAGTGGGATCCTGAGCACCTGGGAGCAAATACCTTGTTTCTTGGAGATGTTGAAATATCTGCTATGTTTAGGGACAACACTAGAGAAAGTAGGGCTGGGACAGGAAAGTTTGTTATTGACTGTTATTTTAATGCCTGTGAAGAGAAAAAGTAATACTGTGATCTCTGAGTGTAAATGTCTTTCACTGCTTTCTCAAATGCTAATTCCAGTCCAAAAACTCCAGGTAACTTTAGCATCATGTAGTACATCAGTCACCTGCAGAATGAAGTCTAGAAAGGGCCTTGCTCTTCCATCATGGTGTGTTTATGGTAATGCAGCAGCAGAGCTGCTGTGGCCAGCAGAGATTGTGCTGAGTTCAGGCTTTGCTGAGGAAGGGCCAGGGTGGGGCTTTGAATTAGAAATAACCATCCAGCAAGCAAACCCCAAAACAATATTAGCTGTTTGGAGCTGTAGTGACTGCAGGGGTAGAAATGAGAGCCTGTGCTGCCTGCTGGATTTCAGGTACCTGGAGATGGCTGCACAAGGCATAAGTGTAGGGTTTGGGGGGATCTGGTGGATTTTTTTGGGACAATAGCTGCTCATTTCTTTTTAGCTGAGTGCACCTAATGTGACTCTCTTTGGAGCTTTTAAAGACCTTAGATCTCAGAGAGTTTCTGGAGGGCCCAGACAGTCTATAAGAGAGCTGAGTGATGTCTAAATGCAGATCAAACCACTCTGCTTCATGAGCATCAACCTACAGCCTTAGTTAGCCCTGCAGTATTGAGCTGCCTCAGCTTGTGCAGCTGGATGGAATTTTCTTGATGTCTTTAACTCATTCTATGAATTTCAAAGTGCAGGGTTTGTGTGTTCTGTCTTTTTTCTTTTTTTTTTTTTTTTTTTTTTTTTTTTTAACAAAATAACATTTTAAGCTTTAGCTTCTTCTTACTATGATGCTTGTTTCCTGCCAGCCCTGACATTTCATCACAATTACACCAACACAAAAAGCCTCTGCATATTCATGGGATGTGGAAGTAGGAACATATTTTCTCATGTAGAAGGATCTGTGAAAGTGGCAGGCTAATCCAGTGAGTGTCAGCCTGTGTGGGAGGGAAGGAAGAGGTTGGCAGTGTGTGGAAGCTGATGTCACTCCTACTGAGTAAGGAACTTTCCCAAGTTGTGCAACTCATTGAAGATTATGAGATTTATCATTGTAATCTCCATATCCAGAGCTCTTGGAGGAACAGCTAGTAGGATAGTTTTATTTCCACATCAGAAGAATAACATTTCTGATGCTGAAGTGGGGCTTCAAGGGATATTTCTCCCATTTTGAGGATTTTCAGGAATAATTTGAAGTAATTCACATTAAGGTGAGAACCAGCCTGGCTAGATATAATGCAGGAGAATCTATGCCTAATTTCAAATCCATTCTTGCCATTTGTAATTTGTTCCTTTGAAAGATAAGTCCAGGGGATTCATTATATGAGAGAGGTCATAAGTAGGGTTACAAACATGTTTGCAAAATATGTTTTTTCTATTTAATGAAATAAAGCACAAATTCATTTCTGCACAGCAGAGAGAGGAGCCTCTTCTTGGTGGATTTCTCTCTGTTGGACAGCTTGCATCAGCCTTTGCTGACATTCACAGGGAATAGGCTCAGCAGCAATGTCTCTTCTTTCTGCCTTCTAGAAAATGCTAATTTCCAATATAAAACTGACCTAATATTACTATGTCAAATTTATTTTTATGCCATATTGTTCTTAAAAGATTTCATGTTTTCAGTTTACAGAAAGAACAAGCATCTTGCTTGAAACTGCAATTTTAGTCCTACCAAGAGAATGCTTCAACAAACAGTTTTATTATTCTGATTATACCCTCTCTTTGTGAGGCTTAGCTATAATTATGGGAAATCAGGGAATTTTTCTGCTGTGGAAACATAATAATAACTTCTGTTAGTATTTTTAGATCAGTTTTGAAAATGTAGCTTTGAATGTTACTTTCAAACCTCACATTAATCAGATCTTTATATGCTGGGAAACTCCTGGCTGACAGAGACAGCCAAAACCTTCTTAGTGAGGTAGATCAATTTGCATGTTCCTATTCTGAGAAAGTTGGAGGTTTTCAAATTTATTTTTTTAGTGTTAGCCAAAAGAGATTCAGCAGAATAGGAAAAAGAAAAGGAGGGCTGGCAGCAGAGGAGTTTGGGATTAAATAAAAGCAAGTAAGGGGGTTCTGAGGATGAGGTAAAAGTAGAGTCAGTTTTGGATGAAGACAGTGTTATCTTTTATTTTTTTCTGCTTTCCTTTTGTGTCCTTTCATGGTGTCTCCCCCCTGCAGCTGCCTGGTGTCCCCACCACTGCCAGCAGCAGTGGCCACACCTGAGCTCTGCTCTCTGCACCTACTTTAGTGGGTCTCTGAGATGACTGACACTCTTGGTCAGCACCAACCTGAATTAAATATATGGATTGTGACATACAGGAGGTCAGGTTGGACCAATGATCTCAATGGACCTAATGAGAAGAAGCATCTCAAGGGGTCAGGGATCAAAATGGTTGAATGTTGGATTCTACTCCTGGATCCCTTCCCTTACAGAGAAAAGCACAGGATGACATGAATGTGAATCATCTTTCTGTGAGATTCAGAAGTATAAACACTATGACCTTTTGTTTGTCTAAGGACAAAAAGAAACAAGCAGAGGTTTTTTGCTTTGGAAGAAATGGGATAGTTAACTCCAACTTTGCTTCAGACTTAAGATATGGACCACTTACAAGTTTCTGATAAAGCTGACTTTGCACATTACTTGTCATGTTGAAGCTAACTCTAATTCAAAGAAACCCAGACTATAAATCTCTTTCTGTAGAGATAGTTTAAATCCCTTATTTAACATACTGTCTTTGAATAACATGGGCCTCTGTCCTGAGCAGACACAGAATTGTCACAAAAGTTTGTTCAGGTAGGAAAGCTGGAAAAAACCACACTAAAAGTTGAAGAATATATTGTCAGAGCCATCTTTACCCAAATGATGAACACGCTCAGCTGGGCATATTTTCAGTGCATCCTTTCTTTCTTTTTTGTTAAATATCTGAATCTCTACCTACATCTAAGTGTTTATCTGACTGTTTAGAAAGCTAATAACAAAGTGAGGAGAAACAAGTTTCATGTAATTTGTGAGAGACTGAAAAGGTGCCTTCTGGAAGGAAAGGATGGGAGCTTTGCAGTGTGCTGCCTGACCTGCTCCTTCAGCAGAGCTCTGTACAGCTCATGCCTGAGCATGTCCTTGATAGAAATGTGTCCATCTGACTATGGATCTGTCTGACTTTTTTGCAGAAAGAGTTGGAAAATATTTAATTTACTGTGTCAAAACATGTGCCACAAGTAAAAGGGGAACACTTCTTTCAGAGAAGAGAGTATTTCTAGAGCTAGATAGATTTTTTATGGAAAGCTCTACATCCAAGGAATCCACGAACAGTGAGCAATGTGTGTATGTCATTTCAGTTGCCTGCAAGCAGAGCTTAGGGCTTTCTTCAGAACATACACAAGGACTCAGCCTCCAAGGTCCTTCTGACAATGAAGGCTGTGAATTAGGTTGCTTAGTAGGAGAACCATGGCTAACCTGAGCAAACAATTCCATTAATTTCTTGAGACTTCTGAAATTTAGTTCATCAGGAGATAGGCCACACAAACAACCCTTAAAATAGTGTTGAGAAGGCACTTCCAGAAAATTATTTGGGTAATGTTCTTTTCTAGTAGGACTCAGGAGTCAAAATTTTTATTGACTTTAAAGGGAATTTGTTTTTCAGCTTCACCTTAACACAGCAACTATTTCAGAGAAAACAATTTTGTATGCCAGGTGTTGGGTCTCATTTTTGGTTGGGTTTGGGTTTTTTTGAGCATTGGAGAGAACTGTCAGGCCAGAGCTTCTGGACTGCTTTGTGGATTATTCAAGCACTTAATCTTTCTGGTCTGTCTCTTGACCCTTCCTTTGGCCTTTCCATTCTGGGAACCAGCTGTGGAGGAATGTGAGAGAGGACAGACACTGGTTTGGGCTGGTTTAAAGTCATTCCAACATGGGCAATGAAAACTACAGCTATTAGCCTCAATTAGTCAGAGGTCAATTATCAACTAGTCAGCAATCAGACTAGTTTCTGTTCATGTACTCTTCTCTGTTCACACACAGGAAAATGCACTTTAGCTCAAGCCAGGCATGAATTAAGTTCCCCAGTATCAGTGATCCCTAAAAATATGGAGAGGCACTTCTGCAGCTGGGCGCCAGTTTTGGCTTGTCTTCTTGCTGGGTGTGGTGCCTGGTGCCTTTCAGCTGACTCTTTCCTCATTTTGACTTAGCAGGAATGAACAAGGAGGCTTTGGGACCTCACTCTGACCTTTGTCTTCTGAGGAACCTGCAGTGGAAGCTGGCTGAGTTGGGAGATGAAAGTTACTCCTCCTAAGAGGGAAAAAGCCACGAGTTAAATGTCATGGTAGAGCTTTCTGTTTTCATGAACATGTTAAAGTAACCCTGCTGAACTAGATTTTGAGAATTTTAGGCAGGGGATAAAAGGCAGGATATTACTATTGATTTACTGCAATGACATATGGCACCTTGTCATACAGATTGGTTCCTGCATTTTCAATTGTTTTATTCTTGGCCCTGAGAGAAGTATAACAGATATACCCAACACCCTACTGCCACAGACGCTTTCTATTTTGGGAGCTATTTAGAGGGTTAGTCAAATTGCATCTTTACGAAATACAAGGTGAACAAGTTTTGTTAATATATTCTTTGCAAGAAAAGAGAAGTTGTAGTGAGGACAGCAAGCTTTTATCTCTCTTATATCTGGAGTAGCAATTTACTTAAAAAGAATAAGCTCTGCAGACAACAGTTTATTAGCAGACCCCCCTGGACAGTAAACTACTGCTAGTTTTGCAATTTTTCTAGTGATGAATGTGTCACTACTATTGCTATCTCTATTTTATAAGCAATTTCTTCCTGAAGACATTGTGTTCATATGCTTAATATCAGTTAAAATATTATTCATGAGTATTACTTCATATAGCATGTTCCCTACCCTTAAACTAAGTTGCCTGCTGGACACAAGGACTCTGCAGACTCCATCAGAGGCCATCAGAATAGGCAAAAGCAAGTCTTGAGGAGAACTAAAAGTGTAAGTACTGACAGCAAATGTTTATTCTTAAGTTTTCATCATGTTCCATTTTTTTCCTACTTAGCAACATCAGAAGTATCCCATTTAAGGGCCTCTCAGTAGCAGATGACACAGCTGATGTCTGGCCATTGACCTCCTGGTGATACTCCAGATATAATCACAAAGGCATGCTTTGTCAGAGGTCTACTGCCCCTACTTGCCTAAATGCAGGACTAATAGTTTTGGATTTAGGCTCATGGTCTCAGGTGTGGTTTAGTAGCATTGTTCTTTTTGCTTTCATCTTGATGAAATGTTCATGCAGAGTGCCACTTTTTCTCAGAAATATGTTGTGCCAGTCTATCCTGTTGTGTGATTAAGACACTTGTGCAGAATCATGTATTCATTTTCCTGTGGTCCCTGCAGGGCTCATTTTCTTTATGTTGGTTCCCTGGTGCTGGTGTCTTTGCAAGAGCAGTGTGTGTATTCAGGACTATGTGATTTTTATCTATTCAATATGTGATTTCTAAGTTAGAAAAGATATATCATTTTAATGGTTTCAGGCCAACCAGTAACAGCAATTTGTCTCAGTGAACACTGTTATGTAAACACAGGAAAAGCTAAACTTTACTGCATTTTCCTATAAAGACAATATTTACTGAAAAATTTTACATCTTTATTTAAATTATAAAGTATATGGATTGTAAATCAACATAATATTTTTGATCAAGTACTGCACAAAACAATTGCCCATGTGACAAAACATTTTGACTTACTAAATACTGTAGAAGTTCCTATTTCTATGATTTTCCCCAAAGCACAGCAAGTACTTGAGGAAATTGTAGCCAAGTCTATGTACAAACTCTAACTGTGTATTTCAAAGCAGCTTTTTCAGAAATGTTTTTCTTCTACTATACCATTGGATAACACATATTTTTCAACTTGTTAGAACAGTTGCTTCATTTCTGAACTTTCTCCTGCTGGCTTCAATGTATGCCTCTCCCCTGCTTGCTCTAGAGATGACTGGTTTCCAGTTTGAAGTGGTCTTCTGAGTGTTTATGCTCCCTCTCAGGCCAGTTACAGGGTAAAGACAAAATGTAAGAAAGGAGACCCAGGGAAGTATTTTAAGAAAATAATTGCTCTCTGCATTGGTATCATCTTGGGGCATCTGAAAATTGTCAGTTGCTCATTACAGTGTGCTGAAAATCCATTGTGCCTTTTATTGAGCGAGTTGAGGGAAGAATAAGGGTTTTTTTCCTATAGTGATACTCATTGATATGAGCAGAAAAGTGGAATGTGTGCTGTCCTTGTGTGCCAATCAATTCCACTGGCAGCATCAGACATCTCACTGTGCACTGTGTCAGCAAGGATAATGAAAATGTTAGAGTTCTTTGTGAGAAACAGCAAAACAAGTGGGATCTAATCCCAGAAAGTACTTGCAGAGTGATCAGCCTAGCATAAACATTTGGGGCAGCTGTAAGTCAAAGCCAAATTCAATTAAATTTAGGAAGCAAATTCAATGATGTCAGAGATACTTGTTTGTATTTGCTTTATTTGTAGACTTGAAAGATTCAGCCTGCTCCCAGCTGCTTCTTCCATCAGTTATCCAACCCTACCAAGCCTGAGCTGAGACAATGCAATTTGGGAACTACTGAGATTTAGAAAATTAGATTATTTTGGTTTCAATTTTTATTGTACAAAACTCAATACCCTTTATTTTAAGATTAACTAATTCTGATAATGAAGTTTCTCTGCAGAACGTTTATCTCCAACAGATTCTTCACGTCACCCACTTAGTGTAATACATGAATTTATTTTCTTCACCAAATAGAAATAATCTGGTGAAAATTAGCCTTCCATTAAGGGTTTTGTGTATTTATGGGAAGAAGATAGGCTTAAAAGCTTATGTTTCCCAGAAACAAACAAGGTAAAAACCCTTGATCTGCCCAGATGTTTCCTCTAGGGACATGCCCTTCTCTTTGGGATTTAAACGTTTGCAATGAGTCATTAAGTTGTCCCTTTCAGTTTTCATGCCTTTTTAAAACACTAAAGGTTTCCTTTCTTAGTGACAGCTGACTAAGTGGAATATACAGATGAAAGTTATCTTTTGTCATCCAGATAAATGTTTATTCTTATAAGTTATTATTGAGATGTTTTCTCATGTTAGGTATTAGCAATCTAGCACTTCCTTAGTTGGAGTTTTCACTATCAGTGGTTTGACTTCAGGAGCTCAAACCACTTCTCAGGTCTAACATTAAGCCTGTAGGTCTTCCTCTACTTCTCTCAATTTCTGAGGCTAAAAATGTGTAAAATCCTTACATGTTTTATCCAAGAAACTCAGCATACTAAGTCTGCTTTAATTCTTCTTCTAGCCTTTCCTTCAGAACACTTTCCCAGAGAAACAGGATTTTTCTGTTCCTTAGGTGGTCCCTATGGGTATCTTCCTTCAAAGGAGAAGGTTCAAAAGGTCAAAGACTTTCTGCCCATGTCTGTATTCCACCTGAGCTGGCCAGGTCCAAAGCAGGTAAACACTGGGTGATTTGAGACTGAGTCTTCATTTCCATTTTACCTCTCTAGGCAGAGGTAGCTCACACTAAGCCCATTCTTTATGTTGCAAAACATGTATTTGTGTGGCAAGGAAAGCTGATGCATTTCTAGGAAATTTGTAGAAATGATCTGGAACTCTCTTCTATTGTGTCAGTCACATAACATAATTTTAATAGTAGATGAGGTAAATGGGGGCCAAACAAGACCACCTGACATAATAATAGGATGTCTTTTGGGGAAAATTGAATTGCCCTACAGCTTACCTCAAGTCATACAACAAGAGCATAGCTCTCCCTTGATCTTGGTTTTGATAATTCTTCTGTGTGATTGTCCACAGCTCTGAACCAGTGGCTGACAAAAAGAAATTGAGTTGATTATGGGATAATTTTGGGGGTGGAGCATCCACCTCAGTCTTGAAATAATGCTTTAATATGATCAAAAAAGCCAGTGTTGCTTTTTCAGGAGAGAAATCTTACTTTGGTACATGATGGCAGTGAAAATATGGCACCAGGGCAGCACCAGTCTCCCACAGAGCCCTAATAAATGCCAATCACTTCTAAATTGAAAGCAATCCTCCCAAATTCTTCCTCATGCTCCATGGTGTGAGTGAGCCATCAGGCTGAAAAACTCTGTAGGGACTGCAGATTCTAACTGAAGAGTGAGATGATTGCAGCACTGCAAAGGGTAGTGCTATGGATGGGGAGAGAAGTGTTCTGCCAGCCAGGAGGCACTGGCTGAGAGGGAAGAGACCTCCCTTCCTGGTTCCAGTGTGCATCCAGCTTACTGGGCTCCTGGGAACAGCAAGATGCTGACATGGATGGATGGAGGCAAGGTCAGCCAGTTCATTCTACTCTTTAGAGGAATCTGAGCCATGGTAAGCTTAGCTGGCTAAATCATTGCATCTCATAGATTTTGGTTCTGGTAATGGCAGGAAGGTTCAGTAGTAAGAAAAAATTGGCTTCTTGATATCAGAAGTAAAATTAGCATGACTGCAAATGTGAATTGGGCAAGTTGAAGCAGACTGTAGCCCTTCTTTTTCTCCCAGCAAACAATTCTACCAGATTATTTACTTTGTGATAGATCATGTTTTATTTTCTGGGTCACTGGTTTTCAACATGGAAAGTGGTAATAGAATCAAGCAGGTAAGAAATATATTAAGAATAGGATTGTTCCTCAGGAGAGTCAACATTACAATTGTAATTTTGAAAAGTCAATATTTCTTTTGTAATTTTCTTCCTTTTTTAGTTTAATTTTATTTGAATGGTTTCTTTCTTGCTGTGAATCTGTAGTGCATAAAAGAAGTTGGCTGAAAACAGTGTTGAGATTAGATAAGTATGTGTCAATTCATAATTTACTTTTTTTCCATTAAGTGTGTACATAAAAGCTATAAGTTTTCCAAAGAACAAATAGTTTAAATAAATTAAATCCAAGAGCTCTAAGCCTTATGCCAACCTGCATGCCCTAACACAGGAGAGAATGTGGGAACATTCCTCTCTATTGATAAGGGATTCCCATTTCTTGGAGCTGGATAGATGAAGGGGCATTTTGGTAAAGAGAATCATTATCTGCTCAACTTCCCTCCACCAGTGTCATGACAGACCCACCTGCAGTTAACTTGTTCCTACTAGATAATATCAGGTGGTTGAAACTGGAGCAGGCCTGAGCA
This sequence comes from Muscicapa striata striata, assembly GCA_030060385.1. Classification (NCBI taxonomy): domain Eukaryota; kingdom Metazoa; phylum Chordata; class Aves; order Passeriformes; family Muscicapidae; genus Muscicapa; species Muscicapa striata. The sequence goes on from JAREIS010000134.1 coordinate 1,762,879, forward strand.
CTTTCACTCAGTGGAATATAATAGTTCTGCACTCCTACATGTTCTGTGTCAGCATTCAGAGGCATTCATACTTTCCATTCCACCACTGAGGTGTTCTAGATCTTACCCCTGCCCAAGGGCAATTTGCATTGCTCCATGCAGAGCAGTAATTTCACAGACAAATTCTCCTTTCTCGTTATGAAAAACTGTGAATCCTCTCAAAGAGCTTGCTGATGCCAAATCCCACTTCCTTGTTCTCTATTAGTCCCCAGAAGGTTTCTTTCTACATTAAGTAGTGCCATAAACATGGGTGGAAGCCGTAGTTCTGTTACATTTTGGAAGGTTTTAATAGGTGATTCTGTAAGCACAAAGATGCCATGGGAAGAAAAATAAGTTCCTCATGTTAATTGATTGCTACTTAACCATTTCAGTTCATGTAATACATGCTGGCAGCACTTCTTTAGGATTGCCTGTTTAATCAGAATAAAAAAGTACATGGTGCAGAGTGCTGGCTTGCATCATTGCCTTTGGCCACATCCAATGTGAGAGAAGCAAAGATGGAGCACAGGCAATGTGAGTGCTAAAGCCAGCCAATGTGGGAAATTACAGCAGCAGTCCCCAAGAAAGGCTTTCACAGTGGATGTGAAACTTCTGGAAAATGAATATGAACTACAGATTCTCAGCTCTTGACTGGACAAGGCCCTGAGCAACTCAATCTGAACTCAAAGCTGGCTGTGCCCTGAGCAGGGGGTTGGAGTCAAGCTTTTCCAACTTTATTGCTTCTATCAATATGATAACTGATATTTTACTGACTAACTTCAGTGATTTCATGAGATCTAATGCATGAAAATATTTCTTTGCATAACAATAGGAAGCTACTGAAGTGTCTGACCTTCCAGAAGACCCTGTGTCACTGCACTGAACTCTTCATAGTGCTACTTTTAATTCCATAATAATTTTTTCCTGTTATCTCCTTGCATACTGCTGACTTCAGCAACTTCATCTGCAAAGTTCTGCTGAGCTGAGCTGAATGGACACTTGTGTCTATAGCTCAGATGTTCTTCTTGTATTTTCTTTGTATCAGTGAGAAGTAGGAAAGAAGAACTGAAGGCTAAGACTCACCAGCTTAGTTTAAATTCACATCATCATCAAAAGGAATGTATTTCTAAACAGATCAGTCTATTTCCCTTCTTAGGTTCCCATTAACTGACCTTGTGAGAATGCAGGAAGCAGTAGGTTTCATGTTTGTGATTTTACTAAGGCTTTTGATGCTGTTCAGATAAGCAAATCAGGGAAACGTGATGCAGATAAATCTAATACAGGATGAATAAAGTGGAAGAATCAGGTGCTTCATGAGTCTGTCTGATATTTTCAGTAAATTGAAGGACCATAGAATTCAAAATGATCTTGACAAATTGAAGAAATGTTCTGATAAAAATAGGATGTGTTTTTAAAACAAATCAAGCAGTCTGTCAGAGATTTTTGTGGGGACCAGAGTTTAAGAGGCAGAAAAAAGATTGAGTGGGTGAAAGTATGAAAAGGCACCAACAGCTCTGCTATTCTGCAAATGGCAAATCCTGGGTCATATAAACAAAACTTAGGTTGCAGGGAACATCAGGATTTTCCACTTGACATTAGCAAATGTTAGTTGCTTTTATGGCTTTTGTAGGATGCAGACAGATTTGAGACAGTTCAGACAGTAGCAATAAGGAGCCTTTTAGAATACATGATCTATGAGGAAAGATGGGAAAAAAAATGACACTTAAGCTCCTTAGTCAAAAAAGAAGACTAAAGGGAAGCATACTGGTGTTCAGATGCATAAAGAGCTGCTTCAAAGGAAGAAGCAGTAGCTCTTTTTTCACTATACCTACTATAGGTAGGATAGAAAGAGTGATTTTCAGCTGCAGTAAAGGAAGGTTTGGTTAAAGAAATGTGATGTGTTATGGAGGTATATGAGCATTAAGGATCATGAAAGTCCAGGAGATGATTCTCTGGTGAGTTTTCAGTCATCATCAGAAAGAGTTCAGAGTTCAGAGACATCCATTAAGATCCATGTGGATTGGTGATTCTGCCCTAAAACAGGGAGTACTCATTAGCAGATATATATTAGCAGAGTTCTCCTGTTGCTCAATTCTGTACAGTCCTTGGAAAAACCCAGATGCATGTGGCTGGTGGAGGCCATGGCACAGATCTGTCAAATGCTGTTTGGGGCATCTTTCTGCCCTGTCAGCAGCTCACTGTTAACTGCACTGTGAGCCTGTGCTGAGCTCCCACTGCCCACTCTGTTCACGAGTTTCCCTCTCCTGCTCTGGGCACTCAGCTCAGCTGCTGGTGACCTGCTCAATCTGTGTCTCTGAGTAAAAGGAGTGCATGTAAAAACTGTACATTGAATTGTTAGTAAACCTAAATCAGTTAGGAAAGTTACTATTTCAGATAAGGACAGCTCAAGTGGGTTGGAAGATGGCCCAACTGTGTCACATGAGTGCTGATGTGATCTCAGCAAACAGATTTGATACAACTTGGAAAGAATGAAGCAATGGTCTCTGGTGAATTTAAGTTACTTTTCCTACTGCCTGGATTTTGCAGTTTTCTTATGCTGTGTCTCTGCATTTAAAATCTCATATTCATCTAGAAATTAACTGCTAGCTAATGATAGTTGTCAACTATCATAGTTGTCTCCCTTCTGTTACAAAACGTGGTTTTGCTTTTAAATATGAATAATAGGCAACAAATCCTGAACCTTGGGAAATTCCCTGTGCTCTTTTGTGACCGTTTCTGAAACCTCAGTTATTACCAATGCAGTAAAGAAATGGGAATTTTTCAGCAGCTTTATTTTACATGACCTTTCTTGGTTTTCCTCAAAAACTTTTCCAGTTCTCAGTAGTGCCAAGTTTAGTGTTTGACCTTCCTTGTATTCAAATACTGTAAACAGTCTCTGCTAAAAGCTGGAAATGCCTTCAGATTTCTTTAAAGATTATTAGGGTTTTTCACTTTGATGCCAATAAGGACTGTGTGGTTGTCCATCTACTATCATAGTTGCTATCTAACATGAAGCTTTTACATTTTTATTAAGGCCAAATTTCAACAGTTTGTCTCTGCAGACCACACACCAAACCAAATTCTACTTTAGCAAGAATATATCCACGGAATATACACAAATCTCTGCAAACCTGCATGACATACTATTAACTAAGGAGAGCAAGAGTCTAGGTAGAAATGACATCCAAAATCCTGTATTTTTGCATGCAGGTTTACATGGGATATGTGATCTCTTACCAACTGTGCAACAGTGCAAAGGGCAGCTTTGGTTTTGGTAGAAACCACAAAAAGCAAAAATTCTGAGCCAGTTCCCCATGAAAGTCACTGCACAAAATCTGCCTTAAATTCTCCAATGTCAATCATCCTGTAAGATTAGGAGGATAAAACTGAGGATAAAGACAGTGGATTAAGTCCCACAATAGACAAATAAAAAGGGCTAAGTTTACATTAGGAGGGATTGAGATTTATTTTATTTGTAATGCTAGAACTATTCTGATGATACAGTGTTTCAGGTGCTCTTTTGCCCTTATATGTCAGCCTCGAATATCAACAGAGGGTGGTGACCTTTGAATCTATAACAAACATGTTGCTTTTCTAAGGAAACATTTCCCAGAGATGGCTTACTGAAAAGTGGATCAGCAGTAGCTTCTTAAATAGATCAAAATTTTCTGAAGGTCTCTCATAGCAGAACATGCTCAGTCCTTTCTGGCTCACGAGGGCAAGGAACTGAGAGATGATTCCCCACATTTGGCTGTGAGGAGCCAGACCCAGGTGGGGAGGCAAAAGATGCAGGAGTGGCATGAAGAGTGAAAGGCTGCAGTTGGTGGGAAGAAAACCTTTTTCCCTCCCCATTTCTTTAACCTTCTCTGTCTCTGAAAGGTGCTTCAGTGCATCCTGAGAGATCCTGTGTGTTTTCCACCAATCTGTGAAAAGTATGGTGTGGAGCTTATCAAGAAACACAGTTGTGGAAGTGTGGTATAGCTTGCTTCATTCTGACCTGCTCGGTTTTATTTGGTCTCAGCCAAGTCCAATATACTTTAAACCAATTTGAAAAACAAATAATCAGGGCATTAGGACAAGAATTTTCTGCTTCCCTCAGAAATTTCTATAAAAGCTACAAAATTCAGTCTATCTTGGCTGTGACGAACAAATGGTATTTTATCTGCATTTTATCTTTAGTCTTTGGCATTGGTTTAAAGTGATGGAATTTAAGGTTTTATCCAATAGGGAGGGTTTCCTCATCCCTCTGTTGGGCACTCTGATGAGGTGGGACATGGCCTTGTCCCAGCTAGCCCCTTTCTCCAGTGCAATCACCAGCCTTTAAGCAGTGAACTCAGTAAGTCTTGTGGATAGGGGCTGGGATACCCTGGAAGCTCCTCAATGTGCAGCTCAGTGCTGGTGTCCATGCTTGAACAGCAAGGATTGGAAAGCCCTTCCTGCTGCCCACATGCATATGGGCCAGACTGATAAAATATAAACTTTTAAGTTCTTGACTTAACAATAATATATTTCTTTTAGATCCATGTGTCACATTCCAAGTTATCTTTCTTGATCTTGATAAGACTAGTCAGTTATAGATTTTACACGCTCTTCTCTCATTGCCTTTACTTCTTGCTCTCCCCTGTCAAATGATTTTTTTCCCCTTATTCTCCTACTTTTGGTAAAATAATAACTTTGGTCTGTCTTAAAAAGCTTAACTGAGTGACACAGAGGAGATTAAGCACTTATACCATCATTAAAATCACTTAGATGTTTAGCAGCTAAATAGTAATTTGTTGTTCATCTCTATGAAATTGACACTTGAATTCCAAAGTAGAATATATTTTCACTAACTCTTCCCCTACCTAGATTCTCTCATTGCCCCAAAATGATGTAAAAATAGATTAGTTTTGGGGTAACTACCACAAATCACCAAACTCTGCATGGCAAAATGGGCCTCTGGTAGAGGATGGTAAAGATGTTGTGGCAATGCTCTGGTGAAACCAGGAGATGTACTCACCCATCAATTGCTTCAACACCCTGGGTTTTGTCTGGCTGCTTTGTTGTATTGTGTCAGAGAATTGAGGCAACACAAATACCTTTCCAAAACTGGCTGAGGTAGAGCAAGCCCTTCTACTTGACTGAGAGGACATCAGGCAGGAACATTTCTGGCTTTGAAGGGCAGAAGACTCACAGAAGGTCAGTGCCTGCTCTGATGCCTGTGATAGTATTCCAGACACTCTCTTTTGGAACTTCTGCCTGTTAATGCAGGTTTTACCAGCATAAAATACCCTGATCTGATCTCATCTGCAGCTCAGTTCCTGGAGGGATAAACAGAACACTCACTGAATGGATGATTGTCTTGCCAAACTGGGAAAGGGTAGCTGGAAGAAGATGTGTTAGGATCTGCATACGATGTAGAAGCACAGAAATCAATGAGATGTGCTCTTGGGAGTACTTAAAATGTGGGCATGGCAGATCTTTCTGGTAAAAAGTTTAGAGACAGTTAAAGCTATGGTTTTAGTTGAGTCTGATTCTGGTAAGTAAGATGGTAAGCAAATGATTTTGTGCTGTTGTGAGCTAGCAGTGTGGTGTATCACAGAGTTTCTGATGTCTGTTCCCTTGTGGGGATTTTGGAGCAGTTTGGTGGTTCAGTGTTCTGTTTCTTGGATCATTTACTGTCTGGGGAAGTAGCTTTTCTAAGCAATGTCAGAGCTAGTCATTACTTGGATCTAGTAATTGTGAAAGCAGTGTTCTCTTTTAGCCTCCTACCAAGAATTAGCCAGGAATGCTGCATCAACCCTTGCAGCATGGATTTTGGCTTGGCTAAGCGTATGCAGCCTGGGCAGAGAAAAATACATTGTTGTCTTTGAGCTTCCTGCAGTGTTTGACAGTGATTTTATCCAGTACTGTCACTCTGCAATCTCTGTCTTGCACACTGCCTGAGCCTTGCTGATGATCAGACACAAGGTACATTTTGCAGCCTGCTCTTGACCCCCCAGATCATGGGTCCTGTTGTGCTGCAGTGTGTGCTGGAGGGGTTGGGTGCATGGAGCAGAGATAAGGGCAGGTCCTGGAGAGGTGACTGCTGCAGGGGTGAGCTTATCTCTGCACTGCATCAGCCTTCAGCATGGTCTGGCCTGCACTGCTCCCACGTGAAGCTTTTGTGCAAGACCCCAGGGTGGTTCTGATTCATGGCAGTCACATCATGGTCCAAGAAAGTGGCTTCCAGTCAGTGCTCTGTGTCTGGGATCTGTGGCTATAGATAATCCCCTAGTGCTCGTCCAGCTTTATCTGAGGGTGTCAATACTCCTGACATGAGAAAACAAAACCTGTTTTTTCTTCCCATTTGCTCCTTGTTCTATGAATTTGCTCAAAGTGGTGCAGTTCTGTGCTTGGGCCATCTGTGAGGTGGTAGGCACCTACTGAACAGTCCAAGGCAGTGCTGACCCTGTATGGAGTGTTTCTGGGAGAAATGCTGCTTTTCTGGAGCAGGCATGGTTTCACTGTGTGCCTCTCCATAGAGGCACTGTGATCCTTGGGCTGGACCTCTTGTGTGAGCAGGCTGGACTGATATGGTGGGATCCAAGGAGTAGGAGAGTCAGATGCAGGGGAGAAAGGAGGCTCCACAACTTCTTTTGCAGACTTGCTTAGTACAGCACCCATTCATCACAGGACTTAGCAACACAAGAGCAGATGGGCCCAGGTGATGTGAACAGGGAAAAGTGTCCCCAGAGGGCTACTGAGGAAGCCAGCTGTCCTGGAATACACTGCACCCTTGCCACAAACTGCTCTCAGGGGCTGTGCTTGCCTTGTGCCTGCTCCTCTGAGCAAAAGCTGTAATTGTGATCCTGCTGGCACTGCAAGCTGCAGAAGGAATATGTGCAGCAGGGAGGAAGGCTGCTGAGAGGGCACAGGGAGAGCTGTGCCTCTGGGACCTGTTCCAGAGCTAGGGCAGGAATGACATCTGTGAGCAGAGAGTGTGGTGAAGTCAGGCTGGGAATTGTCACAGAGGATGTGGCACTGCTCCAGAGGTGCAGAAGGCACAAAAGGCAAAGTGTCAGAGCAGGGCAGGAGATGGGAACAGCAACACTTCGTGTGAGTTGTTTCCAGCTATAAAACTGAGAAGCTTAAATAGGTGGGGAGGACAAGCTCTTTACTAGCCAGGTAGAAGCTTGCAGTGCCCTTTAATTATCTCCTAGAATTACTGGGGGACTGAGGTTTTTCTGACTCCCAGGAGTCCTGTTTTTATAAGGGGTTTCTTCCTCCTTCTCTCTTCTCCCCCATGAATTCTTCCTGCTTCTCTTAGGTAGACAAAGTATTCCTGAGTGTAGGAAAGCACAGCCTGCAAAATTCCCACGCTGCTGTGCCCTCTGCCAGCCCCCTGGGAGCACACACAAAGCACCTGTGTGCCATGACACCCCCTGAGGCTCTCAGCTGTCCTGACAGTGCTCACAGCCCTGTCTGCTCCACTGGGCTCCCAGGCAGAGATTGAGGTTTGGGTGAGATCCAGCAGAAGGGTAAGATATGGAGCTGTCACAGTGTGCAGGACACAAAACAAGGGGGTGGAGAGGGACTGAGGAAAATGACTCACAAAGTCACAGCTGAAGACAAAATCTGAGGGCAAGATCAGGTTGTAATGACTAGAAACTGGTTGAAAACATGAAATTAAAACCATCAGGCATAACTCTGTGCTTAAAGGAGAGCAGAAGACACCAGGGAGAAGGAATGGGTTGATGGAACACATGCAGGTTAGCCCCATGTCACACCTGCAGCATGTGTTACCATAATCTGTGGGCACTGCTGCAAACAGCAGAACTTGTTGGAGATGCTGGGATGTTTCTAGAAAGGATCAACAGCTTGTTTGATCTGCCTGTGGCATGCCCAGTCTGGCAACAGAAGACCACAGCTGGGTTTTGCATATGGCCCAGCCAGAGCCTGGGGCTGAGCATTTACAGCAGAAGTCCTGAATGTCCTGTCAGCAAAGATGTTCTTGCTCCAGACCCCAGGAACCTGTGGCATGCTCCTGCTCTCTCAGGAGCACTGGTACAATGGTACAAATGTTTGTCCAGCTTTCCTGTGAGCTGCCTCAGGAAGTGGTCTACCCTGAGAAAGTAATGCTGGGGGAAAACAGAGAAATGGTCATCTTTGGTTTATTTTATAAAGTCAGATCTCTGCCTTGATTCCATGATGGGGAAGGTTGGTGTGCCAGAATTAAATAGCAAGCAGGCACTGCTTTAAGGCAGTATTGCTCCATAATTTTTGTGTAACAAAACCATAATCAAAATATTAATTTTCCTACAGATGCCAGAACGGCTGTGATGTGAGGGTGGATAACCACATTGCTTTTCTCTTTCTACTGCATCATTATATTCATATTTCTCCTTCACATAGAATGCCTTAAAGGCACAAAAGTACTGATTTTATGTTTGATGAGTTATTGAATGGTAGAGCAGAAAATGCAAAGGAAGACAGAAGTCTAACTTTTCTATAGAGTGCAATCCAAAATTCCTCTAATCTTGTATTAGTTTTTCCCTAAGTCTTTCTCTAATGTTCTCATGTTTAAAATAGAGAACTCTTGAACAATCTTTGCTTGCGTAACACACTTGTACTGCCTTGAAAATTAAATAATCTTCATTATGTTCAGGTTTGAGAAAGTTCTGTTTATGGAAGCTGCTTTGTAAGTAAACACTTATATAAGCAGCTTTAGTTTTTGCCAATTTCTTTTGTTATATTTTGGTAATCTTTGTCCAAACATATTTATGTTAGTGACTAATTCTGTTGTCAGCTATCCCCTCATTTCCTTTTCCCAAGAGTGTCCTACCCAGCCCCTGGCTGCCTTCAAGCAAATCTGATGGTGGCATAACAGTCTTAAGGACAGCAAGTTTCTGCAGGTGTGAAAACACAGTGCAGCTAAGAACCAATTTTGACTTCCTGTGGTGATGGCATATCCACTTTGCCCAGATTAATAGCCCAAGGACTGGATGTTCCTGTTGGCATGACTGACAGTGTTGCTCAAGCACAGAGTTAATGCTGTGCTGGTCCTGTGGAGCCATGGCTTGGCCTGGATTCCTCAGTATCTAATCTAGGTGGCATCCCCACTCACTATAAAATCTTTCTTCACTATAAAATCTGTTTCCTCCTTATCTGTTTTTCTGCAAGTTGGAAAACACCTTTTCTGTGGCTGGTATCCTGCTGGCAGATTTGCTTGAGTTTGGGCAGAGCTTGTAAAGCCCTTGGGAAAAGGAGGCAGCAGCATGAGAGGCTGCCTTGCACACACAGTGAGAGCAGTCCCAGGGAAGTTTGGGTTGAATGTGGCTGTCTGACTGCCCTGTGGGGCAGGAAGGGGAGGCAGACTGGAGCAGAGGGAATGGTGCTGGGGCATTCCCATGCCCATGTGCCTGCTGAGCACAGCTCTCCTTGCCCAAGGCAGGCACTGGCCTGTGTGAGCTGCCTGGCAATGGCTCAGTTGTCCATGCCATAATCTCTAGAGCAGGACACTGTTTTGGGCTGCAGGAGCAGCCACACAAGCAGCACAGGCTGTTCTGTCATCCTGCTGCACAGTCCTGCACAGCCCTCACCTGCAGGAGAGCAGCAGCCCTCAAACCTTTGTCGCTATAAAGAAGAGGAAAGCTGGTGTTGGAAGAGTCAGCTGACTTGTCCCTCTACATCTTTCCAGGAATAAAGAATCTAAAGGTCACTTCATGGAATTTCTCCATTCCCAGAAGCCCTTGCCTTGGGAATGCAGCTTAAGATCAATTCCTTCAGGAGCAGTGTAAGCACAGACATTCTGAATGTGTGTTCCTCCTTAATTATTGATGTTTTCCTTTGAGATTAAAGGGAATGTTGCTAGTATCTGGCTGGATTTAATTTGGGTAAAGTGGAAAAAGCCAAACTACATTCTTTTATATAACTCTAGCCTAGCCCTTGGGACAACTCTGAATCCATAGGACTCTATTGGCATGTCTTAATAACTGTTTCCTAATCTTTGTGTTGTTAAATTTACATGAGATTAGTAAAAGTGAAACACTTATTAGAAGTTTTCTGATGGCAGTAATTGAAAAGGCAATGTGATATGTTGAAATGGTTTCTTATTACACAAATCATTTGAGGGATGTAGTAGTATCTGTTTACTTCTCTGCCATACAGTCTGTAGTTCCTTATCTTGTAAATGTCCCCTTATATCCACAATAGATCCATGGGGAGCTCCATGGACCAGGAGCTCCTGCCAAGACTACAGGCTGTTTCTCTTTGGAGCAGCTGAATAGAAATTGAGAAGTTTCACCTTGTGGTGTCAGAACAATAACAAATACCTAATGAATTTTCTGTTGGCAAATAGGCAGTTTTATCATTCTTATGTAACATTATTGATGTTGTTGCCAGCTAAGTCAGATGGCATTAAGGGGATCTTTGGGGGGGAAAAAAAAAAGCTTGTGGCTCTTTTTATAATTTGAATGTTACTTGCTGAGGCAGAATTTTGAAATGAAAAGTATGCAAGTTTAAGGACCTTGCCAAGTATGGGCACCCTGTTACCTGCAGGAGCATTTCCAGCCTCTTAACTGCTGTTGGCTGCACAAGCTTCAGGAAGGTCTAAAGGTGAAGTTCTGGGCTGTGCCTCTCAGTGGTGCAGTACAAAAATCAAGGCTCAGTGAGCTGTGGGCTGGCATTTCTCCTGGGAGCTGGAGGAGACTTGTCTGTTATTCAGTAAAATTGGGTGTTTATGTAAGTGGTGACTGATTTATGGTTCAGAAGTAAACCTGGGCCTTTAATTGTATTGTCTCCTGTGCAAATGGACTCCTCTGCCCTAAGGCTGTGCTCCAAGCAGTCAGCAACAAGGGAATCCTCAATGATGCTAAACTGGAATTTTTCTTTACATTTTGATGAGGGGAGATAAAAATTTCTTTTCTACAGACTTTTGAATGTTTTTTGAAAATTGGTAAAATTTAATGCATCCTAGTCAATGATTTGTCATTAAAAAGGTTTTATTTTTAATTAAATTAGTCAAGGTACTACTACTACTTCTACTTCCAGGGAACCTACTGGAGCTGCTCCCTCTGAGTGAAGTGTATGCAAGATGAGACTCGCCTGGCTGGCTCTTGCAGAGTGCAAAACTTTTGTTTCTGATGAGACTTCCTGGTCAGGTGATTTTATTTGAGATAAAAACTGTAATTTCCAGACATGTTTCCATTTGAATCTATTAATTTGCTGTGGTAAAGTTCCTGAGTAACTTCTGCTGATGGACTGACCCCCTGACTTTTGACCAAATGTTCAAATAGTTTTCCTATTAGCAATAGCCAGACACAGAGTTTTGGATGGGACTAACTCTGTAACAAGGATTGTGTTTTGGCTTTTTGTTGTTGGCATGGTTTAATTTTTACCCCCTCAGAGACTGGTTATAATTCTCTTGAGAGCTCTCTCTTATGAGAAAAAAAGGTAGCACAGAAGATGAATTGCCACAGTAATCAACAAAACATTTTGGCTGTAATATGCTACCAGAAGTTCTTCTTGAGTCTCTGAGGTAGGAAAACATTTTTACATTGTGAAAGTCCAAGCTCCAGTGCCTGCTTGTTGCAACCTTTATAGCAATCACTGGGTTTGGTCTGTTGAGAGCTGTTGTTGAGAGCTAGAATGTTCTCAGCAGTGGCTGGAGGAAAAAATTTTGTTTAGGTTCTGATGGTTTAGATAAGTGCCACCACACAGGTTTAAGCAATGTGAGCAACAAGTTTTCTTATGCATCAGTGTGGATATATTGAATTCAGCCCTTCTCCCACTCACCCAGCTAAGAACTTTGATTCTTCTGAATCTTGAAAACTTTGAATTGGTTTCAGGCTTACTACTGCCCTTGATTGCTGGAAAAATCTTAGTGATTTCACTGAGAGCTCAAACCACTCAAGAGATTAAAGTTTGCATATAAGTAATTGCTTCTGTAGTTTCCAAATTTGATGGGGTTTTTCCTACATAGTTTTGTTCTTCTGTGTGTACAGGTGTAGGTCTCCCCCTACCTCATTGGCAGCCACAGTCCCTGAGGGCTTTGAGGCACAGAGCTCCTGTCAATGACCTTGGGGAAGTGTGGGTACCCCAGTTTCTGGTGGGAGGACAATGCCAGCCCAAAGGGCAAGAAAAGCCAGAGGGACTGGGAAATGGCATCAGTTCTGTTGGCAGCTGCTTCCCAAGTCTCTGAGCCAGAGCAATCTGGGTGTGGCAGTGCCAGGCTGGTGCCAGGGGCTCTGGTGGCATCTCCAGGTGCACAGTGTCCTGGGGCATGGAGCTGGCACACCCTGTACAAAAACGAAATGAGAAATCTTGCTTGGCATGTGTGGGAGGAAGTAAAGCAAATGTTCCCTCATTTTGAATGTCCTCGTGAAAGGTCAGTTAAAAAGACCCCAACCAAATGAAAAAAAAAAAAAAAAAAAAAGAAACACCCAATCAACCAAATAAAAGAAAACCAAAAAATAACTTCCTGTAACTCTGAGATGACACTTACACCCAGTGCTAATGTTGGTATTTGCACCTGACTTTAAGAGAGCCCAGACTAGGGAGGAAGGGGTTGCAGCACATGCACGGTTTTATGGTGGCCAGAAAAGGATTTGCCTGCCACTACACTAAAACTTTTGCTTAGGATGAGAATTTAGAGTGGAGAAAACAGACAAGCAGAGGAAGCAAGTAATCAGCCGGACAAAACCAAACCACTTCCATGTAAATACTGGAAACTGCAGGCACTACGCTCTGTCAAGTTCAGAGGAAGAGGCAGATCACGAGATTTTTGTACACTGATTCCATGTGAGACATGCTCTTCTTCCTTTTTGGTCATATCAAGAATATCTGGGGGTGGATGAGCTTTTACCACCAGCACTGAGGGACAGAGACAATTATAAAACCCTGTTCCAGGAGGGGAAGTGAGAAGTGGTGGAATGGGAAGATGTGGGGACTTAGCTAGCCCTGGTTAGACTGACCAGATGTTGGTTTTTGTAAGGAACAGAGGCAGGAGATTGTTCTTGCATCTTTTAAGGAAAAGGAAGAGAAGCTGGGTCAGATGAGCAGTGCAGCAGCCTGGGCTGAGATCCATGTCTCCCCCGTCATGAAACAATGATGAAAGCAGAATAAACATGTCTGGTACTGCTGCTTGATGGGTGAGCACTCTGCAACTTGTTGGCAAAATCAGAACACAGAGCATGCCAGAGCTGTTAATCAGAATGGCAGAGAGGACTACATAACTACATACTCTGGGATTTTCTGTCAAGGGGTATTGCTGATTGTCCTTCCTGCAGTGGCACATCCCTTTCTACAGCTCCTCTCTTAGCTGCTGACACACAAGCATGACACAATCAGACAGCTTTTGCTGTTCACTTAACTCATTTTCTCCCCATCCCTGATCCCAACATGCTTCTTCTGTCCATGCTTGTTGATGCTATAAGCTTCAGCTGCTTCAGACATATCTTGGATATGTCTTTATTTCTTCACACTGGTGTTAGCCTTGTTGTTCCTACTTAGTAAAGCAATCTTAAGAGGCCTGCATTAGGAAGTCAGGAAACAAAACCATTCTGACACTGTGGAAACACCTATTTTTTCTGCCCCTCAACTCTCTCTGGACAACTGTAGGGGAAATAAGCTCTTTTTGTTAAGTGTTTTTTGGGAGGTGCATGGTGTTGTATGCCATGGTGAATTTGCCAGGCACAGAGGGTGACTGCCTCTCCCTGAGGGAAGGGAGCAGAGGCACCCTAGGTTTGTCATAGTGGAAAAGCAAATATCTAGAAATTCTTCACAAAGGTGCTTGAAATGTGCATGGCATTTCCCTTGGTAAGGGTGGATGCCATGACAGGAGTCAAGTGCTGGAAGCAATGTGTCCTGAAAGGCAGAATTTCTGATCCCTTCTGCTGTTTAGGACAGAAGAGCTGTGAGTTTGGAAAAAAGTACTTCTATTAAGCCCACAGGTTTTCTGTCCCTGTCACTGTCTAGAGTGTACCTGTGACAGAGGAGAGAAAATGAAGAATCTCAAGGAAAATTGATAAAATTCCTCTTCTTCCAGGGTCATTCTTGCATGTGAAAAGTTTCTGTGCCAAACAGGATCCTTGGCAAGAATGCAACTCTGCCAGGTGAGAAGCAGATGCCCTCAAGACCAGGCAAAGCACCCAATGTTTTTCTTCCTGTTTGCTCCAGGAATATATTAGCAAGTCATTGGAACAAAGCTGGGAACTGTTTCTTTGCCTTTCATCCTGGAGTGCACATGGTGGTTTCCAAGCTAGAAAAGGATGGGCAAATATCAGATAGGAAGGGCTGAGGAGCTCAGGGTGCCCAGGTAAAAACTATTTCTCTTGCCAGAACAATTCTTTGGCTCAGTCCTGTGTGCTCTCAGGTTGCACCTGAGGAAGAAGGTGGCTGGTAGTAGCTTGCACAAAGTATTCTGGCAGTGGCCACCTGTCCCTTGTGTGTCCTCCCCAGGCATGCACACACTCACTGGGGGGGTGTGCCATGTCTGAACTGTGGCTCCACTGCTTCCAAGGAGCAGCACCCTGACAGTCTGTGCATTGCACACCCAGTTTGTGTGCATGCAGCAAAACCATTTTTTTTTGCAATAGCAGCAGATCTACTCTTTTGTGAAAATAGGCTGGTCAAAAGAAATTGAGATATTCTGGTGTATTTCTTTCCTCAACACTGGGCATAGTAGAGGCCATGACAGAAATTAAAGTGCAACCCAAGAAAAGAGCTTTAAGAGGTTTAAGGATAGGTAGGTGATAGATGGGAAGAAATGCATATGGCTATTGATGCAGTTTGGCTATTACTTTTTAACACCTTCATTTAACAGTGAAGGAGGAAAACCAAATCTTTGCAGATGGAGCCTGTGTGAAGCCACTGTCACATTGTTTGTCATGCAAAAGTTTTATCTTGCACTTGAAGGGGTATGGTTGCAGCTGTTGAAACAATCTGAATATTGACATTTATCCAGTAAATAAAAGCAAAACCAAGTACACCCTTCCATTTAAATTTAGGTCCTGGAATTATCTTGGAGCAACCGCTCATTAGGTATTGAACTTGAACATATTATAGTTCATTTTCCTTTCTTCTTGCATATTAGATAATAGGAATTTCTTTTACTGTGATGTATCATAATGCAACATATCATAGCCCTTGGTTTGGGCTTTTTCCTACACATCTCAAAACCCGACTCTTCTTCAGTTCTCTATTTTGATTCTTTCCACACATGGATGGAACTGAAAGTTTCTGCAGCCATTGCACAATGTGGCAACCTCACAGACCAGCTGTCTGGAGGGTCAGGTCTGAGTCCTGTGGTAAGGAGACATCATCCTGTTGCAATTCCAGTATAACTTACACAGTAGAAGTTAAAAAATAATTATACAGAATTTAATTATTATATAATATATAATTATAATTATACATAATACATAATTATATAATTATTAAAATAATTATACAGAAATTATACAAAAATAATTACACCGAAAATTATAGAAATTAATGAATCGTGTCCCCAGTCTAAATATAAGGAAAATTTAAGCTATTAGTTTCCAAGGGATTCTTCTAATAAGCCTAGGCTTGATTAGTGACAATAGTCAACAAGGGAGCTCTTTCTTTGTAGGTACATAACCAAAATTTGCTGTGTTTAGGTGTGTTTCTGACAGCAATGGCATGGGAAACACCATATATTGACATTGGTCAGGCCAAGGCAGAAAAGTGTCCAACAAATATACAGGCAGCCATAAGACCTGTTATTTTGTGCTTTGGCAGCATCCCTTATCTTCTTCCTTTTATTTACAGCTACTTTTTTTTTAATATAAATAATTTACCTATTTACCTGTGGTTTTCTTCCCATTCAGTCTCCATATTACCATGTCTGTCTTCTTCTCAGCTTGGTTTCTTTTGCAAGGTCCTTTCCTGCTTCATCTTAGGCTCCTGTGTGCATCCCAGATGCAATCAGCTGTGATTGCTTATTGGGTTCCTACCATATACTTACAGTTCTTCCCATTTATTTGGGCTGTCTCCCTGGAGTCTATCCTATATCTGCCCTATGATAATACAATTTTGAATGCCCACAGAAAACCTGCTGGCTGGCTGGCTGTCAGCACTGCTGCCAAACCCTGGGGGAGGCAGGAAGGCATTAGGTTGGTGTTGTACCAGGGGAGGTGTTGGCATCTGGGATTAACCACTGTCTGCTGCTTTCATTCTGGAGATGCCAATGGCTTTTTGTTTCCTGTTACATATCTAAATGTCACAGATGCACAGATGGAAGAAGAAAATCACATTTTTAGAAGAAGAAAGTGAATTTCGATATCTGTTGCTTATATTCTGAACACCTGTACCATTGTGGCCACTAAGATTGCATGTAAAGGACAAAATATGACATATCTATATGTCTGCAATTACAGTGCATTTGCAAGTAGTGCTCTGTGTATTTTAACACGGATATTCAAATGCTGCTACACATGTAGAGCTTTGGCAGGTTAGTGGGAGTGCAGAGGGGCTGATGAGATGAACTTCTGTCAGACGCCACCAGATCTCAAACTGCAACAAACCTGAGAGGTCTCTGAATGGTTTTTAGATGCTGGTTGTGTTCAGTGCTTGGCTGAGCTGGGCTGTGTTTTGGTTTATGGTAAACATTGTGACTGATGTCCCAGATCTGGAGCTGTTTCAGCCCAGTGACCGCTGGCAGCCCTCTAGCACTGTGTTCTTCCAAACATTTCTCTGTCACTGTGGCACATGCTGTTTACTTTATTTGCATCCAAATGGACCTTCTGTTAAACATTTTCCATATTTCTCTTTCTTTTCCTTCTCACTTCATCAGAATGCAGCAAGTCTGACTTCTTGTGTAGGAAAGGTGCCAAAGGAGCTAGTGCACAGCTTGGGTCACAGAGCTTCCCTCCAAGCTGGTAAGTCATGGAGCATCTCTGGGAATGTAGATCCAAAGGGATGATTAGATGTCTGCCTAGGCTTGAGCTCCAGAAATTATCTGGAATCCAAAGTTATACTGCTAATAAGCTGGTTCACCATTGTCATCTGACAAGGGGTCTTATTCAGAGTAGGGATGGATACAGTGAACAAAATAATTAAATCTGTAGGATTTTAGTTGTGTGATATATACAGTAAAGATGCTGGCAACCCCTGGCATGAAAGGAATCCCACCAGTAATGAATAGCATGCAGGACACATGGATATGTGAGATTTAGGGCACATGATGCCTGTTTCTCAGTACTCTTCAGTGTTTTGTTCATTTAGATTATTGTATTTCTTGTCATAACCCATTATATATTTATGTATAAAGTTATGCCTTTGAATTAGGGACAGAAATATGTATGTGTCTTGCTTGGTTTAATGCATTTAGTGTTACTGATATCCAAATATCTAATTGAATTTCAGCTCTTATTTTAGCGATAAGGTATTTTAAAAAGAGTTTCCTCTGGCACTGAGCAGAGTTCTTAATGAAGTTCTTATCTATGCTCATCCTAAAACCTTCTCTGAATGAGTATCTGAATTTGTGTATTTAGGGAAGGTGGTGTTCCTAGGAGGTTGACCATTTGCTACAAATATTCAAGAGAAAACTTTAATTTTGAATCTAAAGATATTTGTATTTATTTCGTTTGTTCTTCAGTCTCATTCACTGTTATTTTCCACAATCCCTGTTGCTGTGCTGTTTCTGCAGAGCAATGATGGGTGGTGGAGTTGGCTGCCTGTGGGGACAGCAGCCCAGGTAGGGCACACCAAGAGTCATGTCTTAAAAGTCAGCACCTTCTTTGGCTGCCTGCAATGTCCCAACAGTGGGGAAGGAGTTGATTAATTTAGTGATTCAGAAAGCCATTACAATGATTCAGTAAGAGCTGCAATCATAAAGGGCACGAGAATCATGTTGAAATTAAATTGTAAACACTAATTCCAGGAAAGAGCTCATTTTTCACTGGTCACTATTCCTGGTACTGGTCTGGCAATATCTTGCACTAAATAGTGAAAAGATGGGTAAAGCAGCAGAACTGTGACAGCAGAGGGCAGGGGTTTAAGGTCTCTGGTAAGCATAACATGTTCAAGCACTTTTCTTGTAATTTTGATCTGATAAACTCCTAGTATTTCCAGTGATTTAATGATTCCGTAGAAAGTTAAGAAATGTATTTAAGACCTGACAAAATAACATGAAATCATCAATTTAAAGAAGCAAACTGCATGTTTGTGGCCTTCTTACAATAAGGATAAGACAGAAATGAGAATTCCTCAGCAGACCCTTGGCATGACAGCAGAACAAAGGAAACAGATCCACAGAGCTCTTTTAGATTATTTCTCTAAGCTAGGTGAATACAGACTTCATCCTGATGAAAGCAACATTTCCCCTGGAAATTAAATCCAAAGCATAGTAATACCCAATATTCTTGTACAGAGCCCAACTCCATGGGACCTCTCCCAGGGGATGTGTGAAAAAAGAGCCAGAGTAAGCCAAGGTCTGGTTGTGACAGCAAACTTGGTCCTGTGTAAAATACCTTCACACTTGCAAAGCATGCCTGGTTATGAGCCAAGGAAATTCATTTCAGATGTTATATTTTTGCCAAGTATTTGTAGCACTAAAACACTAACTGCATAATTTCTGCTTCTTTTGCTGGGATAACAATGAATACAGGAAATTCAGCAGAATTAGACTGAAATATTGAGCATAAGATTTTCAAAAAGGATCCTGAATTAGAGATTGTATATCCCTAAGCATACCTACTGCCATGTGAGAGAAAGTCAGAAGTCCCTACTTGTTGAATTTTGGATTGCAATGTACACAGAAATGTATACATCTAGAAGTACACTCTTGCTTTGGAGACTAACCAAAAGTTAGTTACTTAACCAGTAGGTTTCAGAGATAGGCAACCACAGGGAAATTCAAGGGTAACTGAATTAGCCTGCTTAATTCTTGTAATGTAGTCTTTCAAAAAAGGAGAAAAACAATGTTCCTTTCATTTTTGTGTGCTTGTCATTGTGATACAAGACATGCCCCAAAGAAACCTTGGACAAACTGGTGCTGTGTAACCTAAAGGTGCCACAAAAAAAAATAAAAATAGGACAGTCAAAAGGCATGACAATGATGTTCAAATATGCAAAAGGCTGCTGTTAAAAGGGTGGGAACCATCTCTTCTCCATGTTGTAGTGAGTATGGCAGAACTGAAATACACTAAGAATTCATTTTGAAAACTATGTTAAGACATAGTTTTGAACAATAGAGGTAGTGAAATATCAATATGGGGAAATTTGAGTTTCCATCTCTGAGGACAAAAATATTTAGTAAACCCTTCTCAGAGCAAAGAACTGGCAGAGCAAAGGACTGGCATAAATGACCTTTGGTCTCAGAAAATACCAATAGCTTTTGGAGCAGAAGGACTTTTGTTCATCTATTTTGAGGTGGCTGGAATTTTCAGCCCTTTCTTATCTAAATAGGAACTCTCTCTGGAGTCCATTGTTCGACAGGAAAAATTCCTGGGTTTCACCTTAGCTGGAAGACCTAATTTCCTGTTTGATATTTTAAACAGAACTGTATTCTCAAAGAAGAAAGTTGCAGACACCTTATTAGGAAAAAAGAACAACACAAAGGAAAAATTCCAATGCACAGTGTAGCGTGACCAAGTAAGAAACTCTACAGTGTAACACTCTCTTCACAGCATGGTTTTTATTCTTGCTAACTCCTGCAATCTAACCCAAATTGTTCCACAGAAAAGCTTAGGTACCTCATGTCTCAGTAGATGCCAATGTCAACAGGTGAGGTCTCAGTGCTGAGCCCCTGAGCACTTGCTGGGTTTACAAATGACAATTCCTTGGCTGCCTTTCCTGTGACATGTGGCCCACCTGACAGCTAATGGGGCTAACCTCATCACTTAGGGTACCCTGGAACAGAGAGAATCCATCTCAAACTTACAGCAGTGAATATTTCAGTACACACAGCAGAACAGGCTCAATGAGAGTGATGAGGAAAAGAATATCCTCAAATAGCCCAGACTTATGCTCTGGAAGGTGAGGCACTGCAATTTTCTGCTCCAGAGAGAGAAGGTTATTCCAGCCAAGTGCTGCTACAGCTCATGTCAGTGTTGACATCTCCAGCACCAATTAATATGAGACTAGAGCAGAAGGAGGAGGAAGAACTTGCATTTCTGTGTTTGATACTGTGTCAAGACACCAAAAAGGTAGGCACCATTGCATTTTGAGAAATGCCTTTAGTGCCAAGAGTGCTGTTCTATTTAAAAGTTTGCTTTGTTTTTTGACTCTGTCATGGATGGCCCGATGGACTTATCTGTACTAAGGTTTTCTGCAAGTCTAGAAATCTAGAATCTGCCTAGATTTTTTAAGTAGTGAGTGTAAGATGATGACTGATTAGATCCTCAGGTGAAATGCTGCCTAGAAAAGAAAAATTCTGCTTGCTTTCTAGTGATAATAGTTAGTCTCTTCAATCTTAAGAGCTAACTTGAAACCAAGTAGAGCAGGACTGAACTTAAGTCCTATTTTGAACTACTTACAGCTTCTAACACTTGCTTTGTGAAAATTTTCTCCAGCTGGTTGCTGTCCAAACATAATGTATTGATTTAATTCGAATTAGTTACGTTTGGAAGAACCATTTCCTGCATTCAAGGGAGACAATCTAAAGATGACTATCTTTCTTTGAAATACATCCACAGCTGAGAGAAAAAAGTAGGAAAACAGTAATTCTTTTTGAGAAATGTTTTTGGGTGTTCTATTGGGGGTGGTTTATAGCTGGATGAGTTAGGGAATGAAAACAGCAGTTCCTGGAAGATCTGTGCATTTTTATTTTGATTGCATAGGAATGTCTGGATGAGGGAGGATGAAGCTGGTCTCTGCAAGACTGTTGACTTATGCAGAACAGATCTTTTATCTTCTGTCCAGTCCCCCTATTCCAGCTCATTAAAAGTGAGTGAGAACTCATCTGTTCTCACTTACAAATAAGAAGAGACCTTAAAAAGTTGCATTGACAGCAGGTTAATAGAGTTACAGCTCTAAAGGCAAGCAAGTCATAAGAGGACATATAACCCCGGGAGTTTTCCAGGCATGTTGGTGTTCCCTGCAGTGTATATTCCCTGGGTCACCTGATAAATTGTAATTAACAGTTGCTAATATAATTCTTCATCAGAATGCTTGTCCTGGGCTCCCTAAAGGCTGCCTGAGAGTACCTGTCCATGTAACCTATTATGATGATTTGGGTGGCATTGGGTAATGTTGCTCTTTGCTTTCCTTATAGCATCTTTATAGACTGCTCTCTGCTCTATGGGTTCCTTATACCAATGTGTCTGATGTCAGAGGGAAGCTTTTGAGTGCTGCAGGGAGATCTGAATAAAGCTCCTACAAGAAGGTGCTTTCTCAGGAAAGACATCTCAGTAAAGGAACTGTGTACTTTGTACAGCTCCTTGCTGATTTGCTGCTTCCCAAAGATACATAAATAGACCTAACAAAAAAAGCACAAGACATGGAGTACTTTGCAACCTCTGTCTGATGTCTCCTGGTACAGGATTATATATTTTCAAGAACTCATAGTTGTTCCAGTTTTTCTGATGGGAGCAACAGCCATAGATTTTGTAAGATCAAAAAAAAAATCTTGGCAACAAACTTCATGAGGTGGTTATTCCCAACATTTCTGTAGCTAGAACAGAAGTCAAGACTGCATTTAATGTATAGTTATTTAAAATGATAGGCTAACTTATGAGCCTGGAAAAGAAAGAAGACAAGACCATTTACAATAGCATGTTGCCATAATTAAGGGTATTATTCATAAGCCAGTTCCTCCAAAAGGCCTCTAAACTGTTACCACCCACTCCTTCCCCTCCCTCAGCTTCACAGTTGCTTTTTCACTTGATTATGGTGATACAAAGAGTACCCTTCAGAAGGCCAAACTTCAGGACAGCCATCCTATCTTCCCAAGGCTTTCACAGGCATTCCTAACACCTACCTTTCATTGTATTTTGGCACTTGTTTAAGTTAGAACCAAAGTGAATGCCTAAGTCTCAACTGATTTAATTTATTAGTGAATATTTATTAAGGTAACGCACATTCATATTGGCACGGGTGCTGCAGCACGTACTTCAGTCACAGTGCCAATTGCAGATTTCAGAGAGCTCCGTTTGCAGCCTGGATGTGCTGTTATGACCCCGTTTTTCCATGCGGTATTCCATTTAAATCCCACCACGCTGTGATCCGCTGTGCCGGCAGCAGAGCTCCTGGAGCTGCCTGCTCCCAGGGCTGCTCCAAGGGGAGCCAGGCTGTGCTCATCCTCACACCCGGGGAGTGCCACCAAAGCTGTCGCACAGAGATTTTATCACGCTGTAGGTGTCATTTACATTCTCGTGGAGCATGATTTGAGGGATCCCGTGCAAAAACAGAGCTGGCGCTGGCTCAGCGCAATGACAGGCTCTGCCAGACAGAGGCTTGGTGCCCTCTGCGGCTCGCTCCGTGTGCCAGCTCCTGCTCCCGTGGGAGTCATTCCATGCTGGGGCCGGAGCGCCGGGAAGGAGCCGGGGAGGCAGCGCTCACAGACGCCTTGTCCTCCCTAAGCCAGCCCCGGGCAGCGCGGGGACAGGCAGGGACAGAGGCGACACTGGCAGGGATAGCGCTGGGACAGCAGGGACACAGGCAAGGACAGAGGCGACACAGGCAGGGACAGCGCTGGGACAGCAGGGACACAGGCGGGGACAGCAGGGACACAGGCAAGGACAGAGGGGACAAAGGCAGGGACAGCGGGGACACAGGCAGGGACAGCCCGGACGCAGGGTGCCACCTGCCCGCGGGGACACGCAAGGACAGCCCGGACGCAGGGTGCCACCTGCCCGCGGGGACAAGCAAGGACAGCCCGGACGCAGGGTGCCACCTGCCCGCGGGGACAAGCAAGGACAGCCCGGACGCAGGGTGCCACCTGCCCGCGGGGACACGCAAGGACAGCCGGCAGTGCCTGTGCGCTCTGCTCACGGCTGCGCAGCCTCTGCCCGCCACCCCAGCCCCCAAAACAACCCCCACTGCCCAGCGTGCTTGTTCAAACAAGTTTAAAGCAATTCAAATCTGAAGAGATGTGATCGGGGTATTTAAAAATATTGAGTTATTCAGTGGTCACTGTTCATTTCTGGATAAATGAGGGGACACTCTGGTATGAAGTTAGTTGCCCCTCCACTCCCTCGAAGTAGAGGAATAGGTGCTCTCCTTGTATCTCAGAGACAGACCTTGAACCTCAAGACCCTCTGAGACAGCCCAGATCAAGGCCATCCTCCCCATGAGCTGCAGTGACAGTCCCCACCCAGCAGAACCAGGTGCCAGAGCACAGCCAGCCCCAGCAGGGACAGAGAGAGGCATGCCAGGGGCCCCACTGTCCTTCACAGCAATTCAAGGAGTATCATAAAACCTTCCCTGCAGCTACAGCTATCCCACAGATAAATCTGGAGGGGGATTTTGTGTAGTTTTAAGGAAGAACTAAGTCCAAGAAATATAAATCTTCAGATACTGATAATCTGGAGAATGTATAAATACCATCACTGACTATAGGATAAGTATGCAGGAGATTAAACTGGGTACTTAAGTTTCATCAGATTCTTGTTCATGTCCCAAAGACAGACATTCAGGTAGATCCATCCTGTCCCACAGCCAGCCAGTCATATGGACATCACTGTGGGAAGAGGTATGGGAGGCAGGGTCAGTGCCTCTCTGTTCTGCATGCCCCTGGGGTGTGGGATGCTCAGTGCTGCCTCCCCAGGGTCTGTGCCTTTGGTTCCCTCCTACCATTGCTTTTTGTTACTCACTCCTCTCCTGTATTTGTTCAGGACCTATTTTTCCAACATCCCTCTGGTCATAGACATTTTTTGCTGATTCCCCACTAGGCTGAAAATAAATTGCACTTTATCACAGTTGCTGGAATATCAGGGGATTGAGAGACCATCGTGTAAAGTGATGGGAAAGGGCTCTCTAGCACTCTGAAAGCTTTAAAAATTTTGCTTTCAGTTTGGAAGGGAATTTCAGCTAAAACCACCAAAAAGCTCTTCAGAAAACACTGACTGTACGTTGTTTTGTGATTGTTCCCACATCCCTCATAATTCTCAACCACAGCTCTGTGCTAGAGGCTACATACACATGGTGGGTATTTTTGCTCTTGCTAGCAGTGGGATAGCAGGAATGCAAGCTTCCCTTTGATGTCCAGAATCAAAGTATTGACAAACAGCAAGAGAGGGGTGTGAGTTTTGAGATTGTATCTTCCCTCAAAATAGGAAAACTGCCTACCTCCAAGTACTCAAGTACTCTTTTCCCAGTAGTCTTTTATTCTTCTCATGAATTTGTTGGTATTGTTTTCCTTTTCTCTCCTTCATACAGGAGATAAGCCTGAGCTCTCTCACACTTTGATATGCTTGTCATGCTATCTGTGCAGAAACATTTCAGACTTTTTGTACTGAACAGCAGCTCATTTCATTGTTCATTTCTCAGCCACATCTTTTCAAGAGCTGGCAGCCTGCAGAATAGCTTTGAAAAGAATTTACTTCATATTGCAGCAGTCCTGTGTACTGGAGCTGTCTTTAACAATTCCTGTGTTCTTCTGGTACCACAATGTAATATTGATTTTGTTTCTGTCATCTTCAGGTGTTTGGTTAGCTCACAGAGCAGCTGTAACTGCACCACATTTTGCAGCATGGATCAGCAGCTGCTGTGGGTGTACACAGCAAAACAGCCCTTGGAATTTCTGAACAAACATCTCACACATGGTCACTTTCAATTTGCAGGGAACTTAAGTAAGATCACACCTCTTGCCTTTTATTTCTATGTTCCTGTTTTTCTACTGTAGTTATTTTAAAATAACTATTGTTTCGGCTGCACTATTTGCATAACAAATGGGATTGTTTTGCCAAGTTTTGGCTTCCTGAAGAGAAAACTTTTGCTTTGTAATCTGCTTTTCAAAAAGTGACAAGTCATTCCCTGAGCAAGTTTCTGTTTCCATTTTCACTTGCTTTTCTGATGTTGTGTTTCCATGAAACAGGGGAGTTTGGGCTTCCGTTTCTTTTTTCTTATACAGCCCTAGTTTGAAAGTCGTGTCAGAAGCAGGAGGCAATGGAAACCTGGATGTGCTACTGCAGGTCAGCAGAACTAAATCACTTCCAGTCCTTGGTCCAGGTACTCTAAGCTTGATCCAGCTCTACCCTGCACTGCTGACTGCAATTTAGGCACAAACAGACTCTTTGGAAAACTAAGTGCACAGTATAATCAGTCCTCCTACTTGAGCAAGTTAAGAACAAAAATTATTTATCTGAGTTGAGACTTGCAGACCTCTCCTAAAGAAAATGTGACTCACTCCTCAGGGATTTTTTTAAAACCATCCTTTTTATACTGAGGTTGGGAAATTCCAATGTGATGGAAGAAAAAATTATGATTTTATTTCACTGTAAGAAATTTATGAGGTTTGGTGGGCTCAGTATAGTTCAGACTGGTCAGTTCCCTGCTCCACTGAAACCTTGAGAGGTGGACTACCTTCATTTCTGCTGGTCAGATGCTTCACTCAGAGACAAAGCCAGAAGCCAAGGGAGGAAAAAGTTGAAGTCAAGCATCTGCCAACACAGCTTTAAGCTACATTCATGCCTTCCTGGATGTGACATGTACAGGGAGCAGCCCATCTACCAGGGCTGGTGAGAGCATGGAGCTCTCCTTCCTTCCTGTCTTGGCTGTGCTTCTCCACAACTGCATCCTGTAAAAGATGGCCCAGCCAACACCACTGCTGTGCTGCTTTTCTGAAAGGCAGATATTTTACTCTCTTGTATATGTGGACCCTGGCCAAAACAGGACAAGGAGCAATACATTGTGTGAGAGCTGTGCACAGATAGCTCAGACACAGGCCATTTATACAATGCCAGGTGTTAATCAGCCCATGGGGCACAATTTGGCCCATGGCTATTAAACCATCTGATGGCAGCAGCCTGAAGGTTTTCCTTCAAGAAGCAGCACAGTGTGGGGATTTTGGGGATACAGTAGTGGATTAGACACTTAGAAAATGCAGCTAGATCAGAGGCTCCAAAGGGGGATAGAAGGTTTTTGAGGGCTTAGCATGGATGGTGCTTCAGAGCTGCACAACATAAACTGTGCCTGAGTAAAACATGTTGTGTGTCATTGAGACCTTTAACAGGTCCAGTCTGTGAAACATGCAGTGAGTCCAAAGCTACATCCTGCCCTTCCTTTCAGGCTCCTGCTTGAGGCCATGCACAGATTTTTAGCTGTTTCCAAAGGCCATGTTCTGCCTTGCCAGGTACCTCACTTCCAGCTGTGTGGCATTTTGGAGGAACTCCACATGGCTGTGGGCACCCAGCAATGGCAGGGGCTGAGTGCCAGCCTCTGGCACCCTGTGGCCAGTCCCACCTTGTCCTCTCCAGGTCCTGTGGTCAGGTGGCAGCCATGGGACCCTACCCCACACACCCACACTCTGCTGGGCAGGTGAGAGCAAGCACAGGCAGGTCTCTTCCAGTCTTGGCTGAGTCCTGATACTGGCTGGACATGTTCTCTAGGGAGCTGATGACAGAGCCAAAGAAAGTCATCTTTCTCACTGTGTAACCTGGAAAAATCAAACCTTTCCAGCAAAGTCTCCCCTTCTGTTGAAAGACTTTGTGAGGTTTGCACAAATGGGTGTGTGGGAGGGAAAGGCCTCACAGCAAAGCTGCCAGCACTGTAGTGATCCTTTGAATTTGGGAGCTGAGTCTTCTGCAGTTTGTGATGGGAGAAAGGTAAGGTGTTTTTTCATGAGAATGATCTCCTTTATTCTGATTTGCTAATCTGAGTAAAAGCAAACCTAAACATGATATCTACATACTGCAAAATAAGAAAGACAGAAGACATGTATTATGCACTTTTTAATGAAAAAAATGCTTTAATTGTATCAGTTTCTGCATTAGAAAAGCATCATACACTCTGAAGGATGCCTTCCAGAAATGATGGTTCAGTGGTGCTGTTAACCTTTCAGCTCCTATTTCATTGAAGGGTTCTAATATTTGAAGAGGCTTACAAACATTGCTGAGAGCAACAGAGATAATAGTTTTTACCTAGAATGGGGAGCTTTTCATATAGAAAACTTGCACACATATACACACAGAAGTGCTTTTATGAAAGACAGAAATTGTATTTGCAGCAGAGTAGAACCTACACAGCAACACCTCTATTTCAAATTCATCAGGTGTAAGGCAGGTAACTTTGTTTTTCAAGTACTCTTCCTGGTACACTTTTGAGACTCATAACTCCAGAGTTTTCCCTTCAAAAGAAAGGAACATCCTGCATTTTTAATGTAAGTAAAACCTTACACTGATTAAATAATGCAGGACTATGCATTTAAACTATGCCTTTTTTTCAAATAATTATAACTTGTTTCCTTTTGTAATGAATCCTATAGCTGGAGTCTCATATTGCACCTTTTAGTAAACAAGTCATAAAACTTCCTCCAGTCCGTAACAACCAAAAAGGGCTAAAACTTCTTTTAAAGGAAGGATATTGCTACAAAATTTGTAATTACTTTTGCATATAATAACTTACTTGAGTTCAATCAGAATTGCCAATGAAAATTCCATTTTGAAACTTTGTTATTTACATTAGAAAAATACTCATTCAGAAATAATTTTCAAATTACTCTGCATTAGGTCTCTTCCAAACTACCAGTATAGGCTTCACTTAGCTCAGCACTACCATTGTAAGAGTTTCTGCCCTCTTGAATGCAAGTTTTGCTTTGCTCAGTGTCAGGATTATAAGACTTTCCCCCTTCCTGAGAGCTGGAAATAGCTGCTTTCAGTTTTTTGTCAATTTTATCAGCTGCAGTACACATTTTTAACTCTCTCAGGCTGTTTATTAGGGTTCCATAGGCTCCCTTCATCCCATGGCTCTGATACCAGACTCGAAACAGCCTGATCTTCTGCTCAGATGTATCACCAGGACAGTCCTGAATGCTCTGGTCTATGGCAGGTTCTGACACACGGTGGTGACGAACAAATTTCTTGACTTCTGACAGTGTCAACTCTGCCACAATTCCAGGAACGTGGCTGCTCAGGTCAACATCTAGGAGTGTGAAAGGAAATGAATGCACCTGGCACTTGTATCTTACTGGGTTTTACCACCTGCACTCAGATTTGATACTTCTATCCAAACCAGATTAAGTTTCAGGTATTTGGGACTCAGTATGTGTGATTTATGTCTGAATTTTTACAAGACATGGCAGATCTGTTTTTACATGTTCCTGCCAAATACTATGTATTTCAAATATTTAGGCTTGCATCAATATTGCTTTCAATCACCTAAAAGAGAGTATCAGTTCCCTCTGTAACCTATTCTGTCCTCCTCTATCACTGAAGTGTGGTCACCTCTCACGTTTTTCTCAAAGCAATGTTGGGAGAGGTCCTGACACAGGACAGGTCTCCTGTTGTGATAAAATCTTGGAGCTTGTACTTTTTCCTGTTGAGTATCACTCCTGTGGATTTTCCCCTGAACATAATGTGGGTTTGTGGATCTTCAATCCCACTGTGGGACTGCTCCCTTACCATAATTATCCATGGTTATAGAAACACAGTTTGCTGTTTCCTAGTGTCTGTACCACATGCAGAACTGAAATTCACTTGCAGACAATGAGAAATTGCTCCCTATACAACAGAAATCCCTCCTGAGGCAAGACTTCCATGATGCCACTAAGTGTTTTGATGATGCCACTTCTTTAGTAAGTGTTCACTTTTGTGCTGGAATGACAGGTCTGGACAGTGGCAAAGCCTACACAAAAATACTTTTGTTTGTTTGTTTTTGTTTGTTTAGGACTTATGTATCTGTATCTCTGTTTTTTCTTTCTACTGAATTTTGAGAAATTACTTGTCTCTTACCTGTGTCTATGAGAGGTACATCCTCCTGAAAAAAAAAAACAAATGGGAGAAATAAGTAGAAGCAAGCAGATAAATAAGAGGATAAATACATTTCATGATACTTCTCTAATTTTCTTTCAACTTTATCCATGATTCCTGTTTTATGAGTGAGAGAGTCAGATCAGACAGACAGACCTCTTTGGACCTGGGTAAGTTTGGGGAATCAACTCACAATTGCTATTGCCTAAAATTATGCATGAGGACAGGAATATCCTGGGCTGGTGATTTAAGAAATTTTGATCGTGGTCATGTGACTTAGGAAGCATTCCAACAATCCTGAAGAAGTAATGCAGGGCTTCTCTTACTTCTCCCAAAAGAGTCCTGGTGGTGAAATTTACTTCATTCATTTCATAGAGGAGAGGCACACACATGTTTGGGGAGACCCAGTGCAATTTAAATGGAAAAAAGTTCTTTGCATAAAGCTGAGTTTTTTATGATCAAAGCAAAAATACTTACATGGGGCTCTGGTTTGTAAACTATGTTATTTGGGTGCCCATTGATTGTAAGATGTTCCTGTCTTCTCCTGCCTGAAACAAAAAAAAATAATTTTTAAAATCCAGGGCAGGACATCTCTCCTTTGGACTTCAAGAATATAAAATTGTATTTGAATAAGCATCTGAATAGCTCATTCAGGGTATAATAGGAATAAGTAGGGAGTTACTTACACCACCATATTACTCCAGTAACTGCTATTGCTAGCAGTACTACTGAAACTACCACAGCAATGGCCAACTCCACAGCTCCTAGCTCGGTTGGAACATAGGAAAATTTGCATGAAAGTTAACACAAGAAATGCAATACAGCAGCACACCAAATTTTAAACAAGACTGTGTCAGATTTTAAAAGCCATTTATTTTTTCCTAATGATATCATAATTTTTTCCTATTGTGAGTTGCCCCTAAAAAGGAGTAACAGCTCCCACACCCACACAGTGATAGAGAAAAAAAATCATGCTCTGCAGGTCAGTACAGGGCCCAGTAGGACTAATGTCCTGAGCTGTCAGGAATCACTAGGGCCACTGTGTACAACAGGACAATTGCAATTGCCTCTCAAAATACAGCACGTGATGGACCTTGCTATGATTTTAAAATGGTACCTTTTGTTCCACATACAGTGTCTGAAGATGAAGTACACTGTTTTTCAATCACACCACTTTCACATCTGCAGAAAATTTGAACACAAATTATTAGAGGATTTTTTTTCTTTCTTAAGAGAGCAAATCAAAATCTTCTAAGATTGTTTTATCAGCAAAATATTTCATATTTTGCTGATAAATATGCTGGTTTCATATTCCAAACCCTTGATTGTGGGGTTTGGAATTTAATAGGTATAAAAATGGCATGGAAATTTGTGGCAGTGGGAAAACATATGAAATTATTTTTCAGTGTAACACTAGATCACACAAAGACAAGAGGAAAGCTCAGATACACTTTTTATTATTTTATTACACTTTTTGAAAAGCATATACAGATATCAGTGGATATATTAAGTTTTTCTGCCTTTGGGAAACCTTCATGGCTTCAAATTGAGTTGACTGAACTCAGTCAGCTCAGGTGCAAAGGAAAATCACTATGCTTTCCTTGAGGTTATAGATTACCTTAGCCTCTGTCTTGAAACCAGCTGGAAAAAAATGTGATTACATATTAACAATTTAATATGTAGTGATGAAGGCATAAACTTACATGGTACATGGATTGCAATGGTCACATCTTACAGAACTGCAATAATAGTTCTTTGCACAGGCACATTGTGTGTTCTCTTTTGGGGTACAGTTCTTTACAACCTCCCAACCTAAAAACAGATTTCTTAAAGTGAATTACTTTGAAAAAGCAGGTTTCTGCCCACAAATCTTGTCCTCAGACTTGCTGCTAGCTCCACCTCTGCTGTCAGTGGTGAAGCTTAACTCTGTAATACACACACAGAGCTTTTCTAAGGAGCACTGGGAATATGGAGCAGTCAGAGAGACCTCTGCTGGAGGAGAGTCAGAAAACCCATCACACAAACTCATCATACAGCTCTTGCCACAAGAGGACTCATTCAGCACAGCCAAATCCCAACTTCTTTTTCCCCCTTCAGAAGTGTAAAGCCAGAAGGAAACTCAGATGACACAGCCAATCTCCCCACTTGATAATGGAGATGGGTTCTTTGCACTCCCTGACAGACAAGTTTTCCCTTTTCTTGAAGACCTTCAGTGATGAGGAATTCCACTCTCTCCTTTTTGGCTAACATATCCATGTTAAGTATTCTTCTTAAGAATCAAAACAAATGGTTAATTTTCTCCTATCAGTTTATTATGATGATGCTATTTCCATCTATAAAAAAAAAAAACTTCTGCATTAAAAATTACTGTATCTACCTGCTATGAAAGGTAGTTACATATCTACCTACTATTTTCATAGGCCTATTAAAAACAGAACAAATTTTCTACATACTATATTCAGTGCCCCACTGTAATTTGAAACTGCTTAATGTTTCAAAATTTGATGAAGCTCTACAGTGAAGCCAGTGCTGAAGTAAGTCACAGAAACAGTGCACATGAATGATCACAAGAATGGGTCACATGGAACTTCAGTGGTAATTTTCTTCTTGCCTGTTGTCAGTCTACTGACTTCTTTTCAACTGCATTACTGTCTGTGGAATATTGTGACTAACCATCCCATTACCCTTTTCCTCCCTTCAGTTTAAATAATTGTGACATCATATAAAATACTGAATTGTTTTGCTCTTACCAATTTCAGCACCCATGCAAAAATGCTTATTATAGTAGCAAATGAGAGGAAAGTTTTCTAACCATATTGAGGTCCTAAAGGAAGGGGACAGCACTAAAGATGGATATTCCAACAGGTGATCTGAGTTTGAGTTGAGAACTGTCTCTCCATTCACTAAACTTGATTTTGGGTATGAGGAATGAAGAACTGTAATTATCTAAATCCAAGTAGAGCAGATCTACAGGACACCTGGTGGAACTGGTAGGAGATAAGTTTAATGGATTTAAAAAAAAAATCTGTGATGAGTATTTATGCTGTCACCTAGCAGGTTCATGAACAAAAAGGGCTCATAAATGGAAATGATTAGGTAGGGATAGATCTTCTAATGTCCTTTCCCTCAGCTGTGAATGCTGACAGACTGCAGGGGACAGACCACAGAAAGCAGACAGGTTTGTTTGTGTTATCTCTAAAGAGCACCTCTTTTCTCCACTGCTGAATGCAGAATACTGGGGCAGCTGGGCCACTGGTCTGCCCCAGGAGGGCTTGCCTTATTGACTTTTACCTACCCAGCATCTTGAGTGCTTCAAAAGACAAAAATCCATTTTAAATAATACTATAAATTATGTGAAAGACTACAAAATAAACCATCATTACTTCTTATACCCCTGTTTCAAACAGGGGGTGAAGAAGAGGGAGAACTTGCCTTCCTTGACTCTAACCAGTTTGTAGTGTCTGACTTGCAAGGACTTTGGCTAAGGCAGATATAAGGAGAAATAATAGACCAACTATTTTGCTTCCTGCTTTGTGCTTGATGAAAAGGGACTGGAGGATAATCTTATTACTTTCTCATAATTTCATTCATGCTCTACCACTGAAAGTTGAATCTACATGCTGAACCCTGATTAAGGTATTGTGGAGACTTTTCAGTGGAATCCTGTACGAAAGAAGAGTCATTGCTACTGTTGCTATTTCTACAGACATACCAAATGTGCTGTCACACAATTTGCATCTCAAACACTTGTCCAAGTCGTTGAGGTGATCCATGAATTCCTTTCCTTTCTCACATGGAACACAGTGTTTGATAATATCTGTTGGGCAGGAGACATTTTTAACAAAACCTGTAGAGACAGAAAACCAACAATTCAGAGAGAAGCCATCAGCTCTAAGACTAACATCAGAATTTCATTTTTAATCCCTAGTACATTTTGATTCCAAATATGGAATGTATATTCTTTGTGCATGTGTAGATGCACTTCAGGAATGCAGTATACATAACATTTGATTATCCCCACTCTTCCTCCAATTTAATACTGAAGGAGAACACACCAAACAAAGCTGTACATGAAAAGTTGGAAAACCCATGAATGTTTGATATCTTGCAGGCAAAACCATGTGTTTTCACTTTTTCAACCTCTTTCAAATATGTGTATGTTAGTTCTTGGCTCTTTTGTAACAAGCATGTTATGAGAGAACTCTCTGTAGAGGGAAGTTATTGCTGCACTGAGCTCAGGAAATATCTCTGAAGTGGCTTATGTCCTGTAATAAAAAAGATGCAGCTGGAATGAAGCACTGCATCCAGGAAACCACCTCATGCCACTTCAGTACCCCAGCACTTGTGCATGCTGTGGTGTCCCCTGTTAATGACTTCTCAACACAGTCTTACAGTGATACTCACCACTTTCACATTTCTGGCAACACTGAGTGTCTAACTGGTATTCATCCCCTTTGCAGTTAACTTCCCTCCTGGAAATGATCCTCCTATGGTATGTTATTAGAGCTTCAGTAGAATTTTTGCACTGTGTTTCAATAATTGAGACAGCCACCTAGGAGAGAACAGAAAATTAGACAAAAAACCTGTTTAGGACTGTAGGTGTGTTTTAGTACTAGCAGAGTCACATTAATAGTGTTACTCTATAACTAAACATAGTGATATTCACTCCCTTATTAAAACTGTTCATTACTTTAGATTTAATGGACAATGAAGGCCCATATCAAAGCCATGAACCCTACTACTGCAGACACTCTCCTTTCAAATTGATTTACAACAGATACATTTCTTTGAATTTTTGCATTGTCAAGTTAAATTGCATAGTACTTGGGGTTTTTTATTTGTTTGTTTTTATTTACATCATTAGGCAGTAGAGCTTTACTAGCGCCTCTCTGCCTCTTTTCATGATAATAATAAAGCACTGGGGCCAGAGGCCAAACCATGTTTGTTTTTTTTTATTATTATTTTGTTAGGAGGAAGAAGAATGATAAGGATAAAGCTGGTATAGTTTGCATTCTTCTCAGCAACATTTTCTGGGGAACTCTGTATTTACTGTGCATGCACTAAATATGAGATGTCTATATAACAGAGCTATGGATGCTGACCATAATTTCGGTTAGATGCAGAAAACTCTTTATGTTAAATTACTGAAAAATCATTTTGGATCTCAAAATGGGCTCTCAAGGGAAGGAAACATTTTCTGTAGCTAACTGATGTAACCAATTGCCTTCTACAGGTATCCACTTCTTTTGATCCTCTAGTCTATTCACAAGTAAGAATGGGGAAAGAATTTAATTTCCTTAGCATCTCCCTGTTTAAAATGTATATAATATTAATTACTGGACTGAAACTAAGAAGGCCTTTCTTTGCACCTGGAGATGAAGCTCCAGCAGCTGAAAGAGCATAATTAGCACTGGAGGACTCTGGGTATGGATGCTCAGCCCATCACTCCCCCTATTTGTTCCTCTCTCTTCTTTTGCTGCCTAAGCTTTCAGGGTGCTCTCCTCTGAATCCCAGTGTAATGATGTTAAAATATTGAAGTCTCCAGAGAAGCTTTCAAATGGATGTGTTAAATTAGTGTGATCTGTTTTCTTTTTGCCTAGAAGAACTGTCTCACTAAACACTGGATTAGAAAGTGCAACTAAAAAAGAATTACTAACATATAGTCAGGGATGTACAACCAGTCTGGTTTGGTTTTTCCTAAAGCAGTATGAAGAAAATGTCCAGAGAATCAGGCAGAAAGTAGGATATAATCAAAGAAGGAAACATTCCTAAATTACTAATACCAGTAAAGCTTAGCTGATTTTACCAAATACCTGTGAACACAGTGTGTGCAGAGACATGTGTTCCCTTACATGAACAAAGCTCTCTGCCTCTTGTTTATGCTTTTATACAAATGAGCTATGCTGGTATGAGGGGCTACAGAAACACAACATTTTTAGATGGATGCCCTCTGCTCCTGCTCACAGAGATGAACTTCCTGGTACACTTACAAGAAGTGGGGGTCACTTCTCAGAATTTGACACTTAAGCAGCACCAAACACATTGGTTCTGCTTGCAGGGATGCCTTACAATGTCTTCCTGTAGGAGGAATAATGATAAAACTGTGAAGACTTTTTCTCAAAGCAACATCCTAATTTTTTCAAACTTTTTTTTTTTCTCCTAGATTTGCACACCCTTAAAAGCAATGCATTTGCTATTTACAAATTTTACCGTGTCTTACAGCGAAAAAAAAACCCCAAACAAACAGAAAAGAGTCAATAGTCATTTAGCTTCCTGTGCACACCTAAGTTGGTTTTTCTGCTGTCACTGAGCAGTAATCACTACTATTGAAAAGGAAGCAGTTTAGGGGCTTTTACAGAGACAGGGGTGATAGGTGCTTTTTATGACACATGCACTCAAGGAGTGGTTGTATGTTTTCAGCCTAGAATGACTCACAGAGGCTCCCTCTTAACCTAAAAAAAAAAATTGTTTTTGTATCTAAACTGAAGACTTAGATTGCACTAAGCATTCAATGGGAATAAGATCAATCAGTTGGGGACATCTACCTTAGCAGAACCCATAAAAATTATCATATGGGCCCAAAGTTTCTGGTTTCTCTGCATTTGCATTGCCCAGACAATGAAAAGAGTTTTCTACCTGCTCCCTCTTCTTCATTGCAACAGTCTCTTCCAAAATGCTTTCACCAACAGGTATTTGCTAAGGACACTTCTATGAAATCTGTTTTCATCTGCATTTCCAGGGCACAGTGACAAGAACTTTAATTTCTTCAAATACTCATGTCATTTTGGGATTCTCAGGCCTCCAGTTCTTCCTCTATCAAAGTATTCTTCATAACACATCAATCTATTTCAACAGAAAAGCTTCTGCAAGACACAACTTAAAGGTATGTAATCTCAGCTTTGGAAGTGTGTGAAAATGTAATTTGCATATAGGACTTTTTAAAACTTTACAATGTTAACTCTGAGAAAGAAAAGTCTGTTTTCTCCTGTTTCTTTACAATACATTTTATTTTTAGCAAGCCATTTCTCCCATTTGTAATCTATAAATGCTGATGAATGAGAAGACTGATGGCCACAGAATGTGGCCTTTTTTTTCCACTCCACATTTGCTACCAAGGACCAAGGTGTGTGAGCTCATCAGGGGCTTTCTAAGTGTTAAAAAAGGAGGAGGGGGGATTTTTCTTGGGTTTTTTTTTTTCCCTTGTAGAAATTGAGTTCCTAGAACTAGCTCCATTTTAATACATTTTTCTCTGTAATCAATCTCTCTTGTATTAACTCTGTCAGGATGGCCTTTTCTAAGAGTAATTTCACTCAAAGATTAATCTTTAAAGGATTCTCTAATCCAATTCTTTCACTATGAAAATAAATTTCTGCTTCCAAAACCTCCAGTATAATTTCTTCCAACTCTTTTCTCCTATCAAGGCTGAATTTCATAGTCAGCACCAAAATAACCTCTAAAAACAGTATTTCACATTCTAAAATCTTTTACAAAATGAGCAAAAAGAATCCATTTCTATTTTTTAAAGCCCAACAATGGGAGTATTTCCCCACAACTAAGAGCACCCTGAGCTTCTTAAATTCTGAAGGAAATGTGTGTCTTTAGTGTCTCTGACAGCAAATAACCTCAGACTGTCCAGCACTTTAAACATTCACTGTCCAAATTCAATCCATTACCCTTTCAAATCTCAGCTAACTCACATGCAAATTGCAACAACATATTGGGACTGGGAGTTGTATGATGGGTTATTTTGTTGGGTTTTGCTTTTTAGAACTACTGTACTACTGAGCACCTAGTAAATACTACACTATTTGGAGAGTTGGGAGTGATATTGACAGCTCTCACCTCACTTCATTGAGGCTAAGCACAAATTAGAGCTTGACAGACCGAAATCTAGCAATTGTCACCCCTCTCCTTTTGTAACACAAAATGGTTTTCTCATTACTTTCTCTTTGCTCAGCGAGTTAGTGCAAAGATAAAAGTGGTTACTGAGGAAACATGCACAGACATGTTTCCAGAATTGGGGCCCTTATACTTTTCACTTGAGTCTTGGGTTATCCCATCATTTAAATGTGAGTATTAGTTTTCCATGATCTGAGGAGGAAAGATCAATGCAGTAATGTAAGAGCCTTGTTTTCAAAGGTACATCTTCTGAACTTCCAGAAAACTTCCTGCTCATATAGTAGTAGTCATATCACAATTACAAAATATTTACCTAACAGTTCACTCTCTGGCCTGTTCCTTTAGAGTGTCCAGAAAGGTTTCAGATGCACCAGAGCCTGGGAATCCCAGCCCATCTCTCTCTGCCGTGCTTCGGGCTGTGACTCGGACTGTTAGCTGACTGCCTTTGTTCCACTTGTATTCTTGCTTGCTTAGGCAAGAAGCTTTTTTTTATCTTTTCCCACCTTTTTCCCTGGACTTCAGCAGAGATCTTCAGTTGTTTCTTTTTGGTTTTTTTTGGTTTTTTTCCACTTGAACTGTTTTGGCTTGCAGTCCGGTGAGCCCACGGGGGCGGTGGGAAAGACCCGGCCAGCAAAAAAAGGGACACTAAAACCCACCAGTTCCACCTGCTGTGAGGAGCAGACAATGTCAGGAGCTCAACAGGTTCCTATTTGCTTTTTGCCTGAGCTGCTGTGTGGATTTTTTCCTTCCCTACACTGAGACAAAGGGAGCAGCCACCATCCTCGCTGGGTGGGGGACATGGGGTATAAAATTCAATTTTTTTTCTTTTCCATGCCTTGTGGGTATCTTGCTTTGTTAATAAACTCTTTTTTCTTTTTTTTTTTTTTTACATTCACCCCCTAGCATTAATTGCTCTCATTGGAAAAAAACTATTATTGGGGCTCTTCTCTTTAGAGGAAATGTTAATTCTACAGCATTTTCTCCTAAAATTTGTCTCTAAACTAAGACAAGTGTGCCTCTCAGTGGTACGTAGTTTTGTGGCTTTTTCTACACAGAGAACACAGATGTTTTCTAACTTCACAGACCATTGCTATTTTTGCCTGACTATGCTTAAGTCTTCTTTTACTTGAGTCCAGCGTGGAGTTCCTTGCATGTTCTGGTTTAACCAAATAATATTCCAAACTCTGACAAGGTTTACTATTTTATAAGTAGTGAAACAACATGCTAATTAAAACAAATAACTTTTTAAAAATAGAAATTATGTAGGAATGCTACAGTCTTTCTAAGGTACACTGAAACTTGGAAACAATTGGAAAATAAGAACAGAAATTACATATTCTCTGGAGCAGTATTATAAAAGAAAGTATTTTTAATCTTAATATATATTCTGAATATATACTGCTACACTGACATTTCTGTCACTTTCTGTCACCTGTACAGGAACAGGCAATACACCCTTTGGTCAGCAGATGAAAATCCCTCTTTGTATTTAATTATGCTTCCATGTTTTGTGCAGGGGCATGGATAGAGCTCTCTGAAATACTTTAAATCATTTACTACCTGTAATGCAGTTAATCAGATCACAATTTGAGTGGTTTATATATTAAGACTTGATTTTAAACTGACAAACTTCGTTTGTTAGCAATAAAACTCCATTGTGAAGAGACTTCGAAGGTGAGCTCCAGTGAGCTGTGTCTGAAACGGGAGAATTGGGGCTGGGGAAGCAATGGGGGCTGGGGAAGCAATGGGGGCTGCACACAGGGCTGTGCTGTGCCAGGGCTCACTGCCACTGCCTCATCCCTCCCCAGCCCGGGCAAGGGGGCACGGCTGCCTCGGGGTGGCTCTACTGGAGCCCGGGCCAGCCAGGGCAGCCACACCTCCCTAGATCTGCCCTGGAGCTTCCTGCCACTGCAGCTCCTCGGTGTAATGCACCTGTGCCAGTGGAGATCCCTGTGCTGTGCCAGAGGTGATCCCTGTGCTGTGCCAGAGGAGATCCCTGTGCTGTGCCAGAGGAGATCCCTGTCCTGTACCAGTGGAGAGGTGATCCCTGACCTGTGCCAGAGGTGATCCCTGTGCTGTGCCAGTGGAGAGAGATCCCTGTGCTGTGCCAGAGATCCCTGTGCTGTGCCAGAGGTGATCCCTGTGCTGTGCCAGTGGAGAGAGATCCCTGTGCTGTGCCAGTGGAGATCCCTGTGCTGTGCCAGTAGAGAGAGATCCCTGTGCTGTGCCAGAGGAGATCCCTGTGCTGTGCCAGAGATCCCTGTGCTGTACCAGTAGAGAGAGATCCCTGTGCTGTGCCAGTGGAGATCCCTGTGCTGTGCCAGTAGAGAGAGATCCCTGTGCTGTGCCAGTGGAGATCCCTGTGCTGGCCGCTGACTCCCTTACTTTTCCTGCGGACGGCAGCTGTTCAGAATGGATGTTTGCGAAGGAAAGTTTACTGATGAGAGTGAGACAGGAGAGCGAAGCTGCCAGAATCCGCATTGACTCACTGTGTGCACAGGGCATGGCTCAGGCAAGGGAAGGCCCTGCCCTATTGCTTCCAGTAAATGCCGCACACGGACGTCAGGCTGGGACTATTCCCCTAGCTTCTCCTGGGTCACTGTCACGGTGGTTCAAACTCCTGCCCCGCAGGTATTTGCTGTAATGCTGCTTTCCCAGCTCGCTGTTAGGTCAGGTGAGGTCGGCTCCCACCGAGCCCGGTTTTATCCCGGGCCGGTCCCGCAAGGTGCCGGCAGAGCGGGGACTCCCCGCCTGCCTCTCCCGCCTGCCCGGCCGCTACGGGCGGCTGCGGACCGAGGCCAGTGCCAGCTGTCCCTGGCTGCCCCACGTACAGCCCAGATCCGACCCGCATCCACCCCCCTTCCCTTCCGTCCGCTCTTTCACTTCACTGAGCACCCTCCAGAACCTGAAGGTGAGGTTTTTTCACTATAAACATCGCCTAACGAACGGAGTGAAAAGGCAGTATCAAGTCTGCCGGCCCGGCGGTGCCGCACTCCGTCCCCGCCCGGGGCTGGCCCCGCCGCCCGCCCGCCGCCCCGCTCGGGCACTTACGAGCAGCAGGAGCAGGAGCCCCCGGGCCACGCCGCCGCTGTCCCGCACCTTCCGCATGCCGCCGCTGCCCGGCACCTTCCGGCGGACACCCGAGCTGCCCTCGCCCCGTCCTCGCCCGCCCCGGCCCGCCCCCGGCACGGCACGGCGCGGCTCGGCAGGCCCGGGCTGGGCGGGGCGGGGCCGGGAGCCCTGGAGCTGTGCTCCGGGACAGGCATGGGGCTGGGGCGGTGATCCGGCCCCAGGCTGGGGCTGCCGGTAGGATAGCGCCGTGCCCGGTGCCCCGCGGTGATCCGGCCCCGGGATGGGGCTGCGGCCGCGGGCGGGACAGCGCCGTGCCCGGTGCCCCGCGGTGACAGCGAGCGAGGGCGCGGAGATCCCGCTCGGGGATCGCGGGCAGTCGGCAGCCCGTGGATGCCAGGCACGGCCCCAGGGTGGCCAAGCCAGCAGCCTTAGTGCCGGGAATGAGGTGTTCGATTCCTGTGCTACAGGTGCTGGGCGGAGCAATTGCCTCCCCACCGAGGGCAGAAACTCTGCTTTGTACTACTGCCAAGGCTAGGCTTGGGGCAGGCAGTCCCGTGGGTAAAATGGAGCTGGCACTCAGAACAGGCTAAACTCACTGCAGCAGGCAGTGCTGCCCTTTGCTGTCCTATTGTGAAAGGGTTGCTCAAGCTTGTGACTTCTATTTTCTAGCTATTTCGAGTCACCTCTTGTGTTTTTCCTGCAAGCTTTCAGTGGTTTGTTGTGCTGGTAGTCTGGCCTGCTTTGTAGAGTTAGAGATGATGTGACAGCGTTAGTTACCGATATGTGTTTTGATTTCTCAGGTTTTGACATGATTCTGTTGCCTTGGGAGGACCATGGCTGCAATCGAGCTGGCATTTTCATTTTAAACACCATTTTTGAGTGGTTTATGACTCAGATTTCCAAAAACCCTTCAGCTTTTCTTCTGATATGGCTCTTAGCTGCAATACATAACATCAACAGAAAATAGCTACTGTTTTAAATACTTCAGGCTTCTTCACCACTTCCGGATAAACCAAGAGGTGCTGCTGACACATTTTCAGAGGTGCTGCCTTTGGAGTACCCTTGAACAACCATCTTTTTGCCTTTCCATTGGCAGTATGGAATACAATGAGAGAGGCATCTCTCTTGGGTTCAGTGCCTGGGTTACACGTCTCTGGCTCCTACTGGGCAAACCCAAACCAGCGTGGCTGTGAGGATGCTAATTTTAGCGGAAATTTGCTTGCGGGTAGGGGTGGAGCGGGGGCTGCAATGTTGTCCGGATCTGGATTGTTGCTGCAGCAGAAAGGTTGCTAGAATTGTTTCCAAATCCATCACTCCTGTTTGGTCCTAAAATCAAATCCTTATGTGGCTGGGCCCTCGGCAGGCTCTGCTCAGGGCTCAGTGACACCTCGCTGTGCCTCTTGCACTATTTATCCGAATATAAAGAAGGTATTCTGCTGTCACTCGAGTCTATTAGGTGCATGTGGTTTGCACTCCTCCCTGCCCCCCGGGTGAGATGACTGTGTGCATGTAGCTGCTTTGCGGTGGAGTGTTTTTGTCTTGGGTAGGAAGCTTTGAGAGATGTTTGAGAAGCCACCAGACTCATGTCAAAACAACAGAGTCTGCATGTGACTTGGAGTCATACCTTATGTAGGTAGTAACTGTAGTTGTGTGGGGTTTTTATACATAAAATTAAGAAAGAGAAATGTGTTTGGAAGACTTTTTGTTGTTTGACTGTTGTGAGTTGGTATCAGTGAGGATTACAAGGCCAGTGTTTTCATCTTTGCTCTATTCCTTGTGTTGCAGCAGCTTCTTTTTGGCTGGTAAAAGTGGCAGCATTGACTCTTTTCTTTACTCACCCTTCATCTAAAGCCTGATTCAGGTGTCAGCAGCTGCCTGCTAAGCAGTACAGGCTCTGCAGTGTGTCTCTGCCAGCAGATGGCCTTGTGCCTCGCCTAATGTGGGAACAGGGATCAGGCTGGGGTGGGATGCAGCTCGAGGAACACACACTTTCTAGCTCCTTTGCAATTCCACCTTTAAAAATGTAAGGTTCTAGAATTAAAGTGATTTTTAATTTTTTTAATTTTTTTTTTTTTTTTACTGTGGTGATTTAATTTGTGTGTGTGTGTGTGTCTGTATTTCATTTCTTTTTTCCTCTTGTAATTATTCTCCTGTATCTACACATGCACACTGGTCATAGGAAATTGTGTTCTGTGCAAAACCACCCAAGGAATAATTATGGACACACATGGTTACAGTATTCTGGCATTTAGTGTTCTGAGTTGCAATCATTATTCACACCTTAACTGGCATCAAACCTTTTTTCCCTCTCCAGAAAATTGCTTGCACCTAGAGAAGCTGACTCTGTTGGTGTATTACAACATTATGGATTGCTAAGTTTTTGAGAAGGTTAATTTGGCTAGTGTCTCCAGGTGAAGAAAAATTTGTCAAGGTGCAATAGAACATAATTGAGGGCCTTGAGCCCTGTACATTGTATTAGTCTCACCTCAGAATATTGAATCCGTATTTATATTCCTGAAGGAAAATAATGGGGGAAGAAGGATAAGATCTGACTTGCTTTCTACTACATTTTTCTCTGTTAAATTATTACAGTTTTTTTTTTTTTAATTTTATTTTTTTAAAATATTTTGTTTAGTTTTGTTTTGGCATATTGGTAATCTTTAGCAGTTCTTTTGTACTAAGATTAGGCAATTAGATTAATCATGTAGTATAACTTAACCAAAGTAGTTCCATCAAACTTAAATTCTCCTTTGGCTTAATATACACATTAGAAGATCATTGTTGGTTTGTTTTTTGGTTTGTTTGTTTCAGTTCCTGTCTTTTGTTTTCTTTTGCTTTCCTGTTTTGCCTCTCCCCTTCCTCATGTATGTTCAAGAACAACCAACCTCCTTTTGACTTTTTGTTCCAGTACTAGAGTGAGTGATCCATTACTCATGCAGCTCAGTTGCATCTCCTTCATCTTTGATTCAAACCTCCTCAGTGATGTGACTCTTGTCACAAGCATCAGCTAACACTACTGGGAAGTGATCAGAGTGGCATCAGTTTTTAAGTAACTAACTCTTGCTTAGTGCAGTTTTATGATGGTTGTAAAGTTTTCCAGGTTTTCTGTGAAATATTAGAACAGGGACCTTGCTGCACCCTTTGCATTAGGGTCTTGCAGACCAGAAGAGATCTGAAACCACTGTAACTGTTGCTGTTTGTTGCAGTCTGGTGTGGCCAGATTCTGACAAACAAAGGTTGTCCTTCTCCCTTTTTTCATAAACCACTATGTACTACTTACAGTCACCCGGGTTTGTGGTGTAGTGAAAGGCTCTTTGTCAGATGCTGTGGTAGTTTTGTTGGCCCTAACACCCTGTTCTGCACGTGGAGAAGCTGATATAACAGCAAAGAAGAGGGAAAGTAGGGTGTGACCAGTGAGGTTTATAAAGATCCTGTGGGGTTTTTTCATAAGGGTGCTGCCTGGTGTTGCATCAAATCACGGATCAGTGTTCTGGCATGCAGTGTATTTCTTTTAGAAGTAACAGTGGTCTGATGTACCAGCCTGTGGAGCCATAGATGCTACTGTTTATCTGAAAAAAACACCACACCAGCAAGAAAACAGAATGGAAACAAGAATACAGCCTAGAACAAAACAGAGTGGAAAGCGAAACTCATGACAAGTCGTTTGTCTCCTCTAGCAGTGACTCCTCCTTCACCTCTGGAGAAGGTGATGAAGGAGAGCTGGGCACAGACCTTGCCATTCTAAAAGAAAATTGAAACAGACATGTGTCCTTTTTCTCATAATTCAACTTCCTGACACAGCCCTGGATCCATGCTTTTGTTCAACAGACCCAGTTTGATGACGTCAATGCATTCTTAACAGCAGGGAAAAAAATAAAAAAACCAAATATTTTTCAAACAAACTGAGCATTTCCTTAGACTGGAAAAGCAAGTTGGCTGGATGCCTGGTGGCTCCTACAGCCAATCACTATAACCTTACCATAAATGTAGATGTGATTTCTGTCTTAGGGTTGATTATTGACTTTATTTTAGACATGGGACCATCCTGTCCCAGTCCTCTGTGTGTGCACTGTGCAAGGGAGTGCTGAGATTCTAAATACTGCATTATTTACCAAATATTTTGCACATTACATAGGTTGACATAAAATTTGACTTTGCAACCTGATAGATTGTAAATGCATTCATTTTAATTGTTTTGCAGAGCTCTGTATCCATCCAGATATTGCAGCAGACAGCTCTGCTTCAGAAGCTGGATGATGATATTTTCTCTTTTTTTTCAAGCAAATTGGTCTTAGTTGTTTTTTGAAGATGCTGTTACTAAGAATATGCTTTATACCTTCAAAGCTTGGTGCACAGCAAATGCTAACTGTCAAATGTGTAACAGATCAACTGCAAATCTTTTGAGATAATGTGCTAGGGATGTTCTTCAGAGGTGAGTGAGAAAGTGTTCAAACCCCAGGTACTGCCTGGACATAGCACTGCTGATTTAATCTGAGAGTTTCTTGTGTTTGTGAGATAAATACAAGGCTGAATCCTTGTGCTAAGGATGAAAGAGGAAAAATCTACAGAGAAATGTCTGGAGTTAGAAGGTAAATGTGAATATAAGGAGATCTTTAGTTCTGCTTTTGACCTTTTGAAGATGGCCTTAACAGGTGCACCAGCTGGCTTCATTTCCCATGTTGAGGAAGTGATGCTCAAAG
Source organism: Muscicapa striata striata (assembly GCA_030060385.1). Lineage (NCBI taxonomy): Eukaryota > Metazoa > Chordata > Aves > Passeriformes > Muscicapidae > Muscicapa > Muscicapa striata. The sequence continues at coordinate 1,807,400 of JAREIS010000134.1, forward strand.
AGCCACCCTTCAAGGAAGCTTTCATTATAATTTTAAAGAAGAAAAATTTTATTAAATGTGGTAGTGAGGAGGAGAAGCAAAAGGAAACATTTTAAAAGGGTCTTATAATGCTACAGTTTCCGATATTGTAAGAAGTATTACATCTCTGGAATTCAGTTCCTCTGTTTTGCTTTGCTCTGTCATGCTTCTCTTTCTGGGCTATCATCTGACAAGTGAGACTAGCAGGCTCAGATAAAAGAGTGCTGTGTGGCTGAGACTCCAAACACTCTTGTTTTGGTTTCTTTTGATATCACTTAACCTTTGAAATTCTTTGGGGGTGGGGAAGACATAACAGTGATGTGAAAGGTTTTATCCCTCCCACTAACATCTCAGATGCAGTTTGGCATCCGCCGTGACATCAAATGTTCTTCAGAGCCAGAACAGGATGCAGTGATCTTACTCTGAATGTTTGTGTCCTGGGCATGGCTGTGGGCTTGTGAGCAGGACTTGTGCTTCAGGTAAATCCTGGTAGAGAGGGGCTGTTGTGGAAGGAGCAAAGTTTGGAGGTCAGGGAGTTATCACTGTTCCTTACCTTCATCTACTCCCCCACTTGTACCACACATTTGCACAGACAGAAGAGAGGCCTGGGTAGCTGCTGAAGCTACAGGAGTGAGTCATATCTTCTCTATTCAGCTGCACAGCCCATTGCTTAGTAAGGTTTCATGAGCTGTAGCAAACAAATTGAGTATGTAGTACACCCTGATTTATATTTCTGTCAAAATGTAGTGGATTTTTTTCTGTTGGTGGCTCTCATCAGCAATTAAAGGATGTGCTTGGATAGCTGTGCATCTCTAAGGGTGGTCAGAACTAGAAGGAATTCAGTGATGTTAGCTGTCTGAAGCAGTCTGTTAAATTCCCAGATAAGACATCAGTGTTATTTTTCAGCTGAATAATTTCTCAAATACTTCTTGGAAGCCAGTATTTTGAAAGAGGCATCCCTTCCACACGGCATAGCTGCCTCTCCTGCTGTCAGCAGGCTCAGATGCAGGAATGGGAGACTGGAAGAGGCACTGCAGAGGGATGGACAGCAGAACATGCATTTCTGGTTCCCTGGGATGAGCAGCAGAGTCTAGTGGTAGTGCAGGCCCTGGCTCTTAAAGCCACAGGTTTCCATTCTTTTCCCCCAGTTAGGGGATGCTCAGAAACCTCCCTGACTGGAGGTAGCCAGCTTAGAGGAGAGCAGTTCCTCAGTTCCATATGAGAAATAAAGATGAACTCACATGCCTTTGCTGCAAGTGTAGGGAAATGAAACCTTCTGGAAGTAGAGGTTTTGAACTGAATTCTCATCTTTCATTTATTCACTTCAGAGAGCCATGATTTTTATTTTTTAAATTTTTTATTTTTTAAATGGTAATTTTGGTATTGCCTTGATTGAAGCTGAGATTTCACTAGCTATGCATAAAGCACGTGTAAAGAGATGTCGATATCTGGGGATTTCCCTCTCTCTGGGAGGCAGGGCTGGCCACCAACCCCTTCTCCATCAGCTCCCTGAAGGGCAGCATGCTCTGCCCTGCACTGGGCACGTGGCAGAGCCTGGAGTGTCACAGCTTGGGGCAGTGGAAGGCTCTTGGGACATGGAGCTTATTCCTTGCCCTCACAGCTACTGCCCCACTGTTCCTGAGTGACCTGGTACAAACCCCACATTTTCATTTCAGGAGGCTCACCTGAAAAACAGGATCTGACAAAAACAAGTTACAAAAGGATAACTGTAAGTTATTAAAAACAGGGTGACAGGGAAGGTTTAGCCCTTGTGAAAACAGAAGCTTGTATTGTATGCAGAGTAAAAGAACACAGATGTTAGCCCTTTTTCCCAAGTGTGCTTGTCCCCTATTCCTTCCAACCCCTTTTCCTGAGAAGGCCTGGCCATTTGCAGTGTGAGTGGTGTTCAGTTTCTAATGCAATAAAATGCTATAGCAACACTGCTTTATTTAAATGTGATTCAGAAAGCTGGACGTGTTTGTGCTGAAGATCTGCTAATTGCATCATTTTCTCCTTGTATTAAACAATGTGTTCATGCTGTGTAGTGCAGAGTATTCAGTGTGCAGGGAAATGATTTATATTATATTGAAGAGGTCTGAGCATTTGACCTTGTAAATGAATTCCCAGAGACAGCTAAATACACTGCAGTAAGTAACAGGCTCTAATTAGGAAGCTGGAAGAGTTGTACATTGTTCTGGTATCCTGATGTGGAAGCTATCCAGGCATTTTCAGGATTCTTGTGCAGCAGTGTTTTGCAGCATTGAAAGGAGTTACTATGCCTTCAACAAGTTGCTAGCAAGGAACTGAAAGAAAGGGAAGCTGGGGAAATACTTTCAAGACTGACAACCTGGTAGAAACTATAGTTTTGAGACCTTGTCTTTTTTGGTGATGTTACAGGCTTGCAAGAAGAACAGAAATGGATCAACAAGCAGTTGAGTTTGCAGAAATCTCCCACTGGCAGGGTAGACCTGAGTCCTGACAGTTTTCATCCCCCTTGAGACCAGTGGTACTGGTTCTGAAGTGGGCTGGAATGAGGAAAAGATTCAGAGAATTCTGAGTTTTTCCATGTTTCAGGAGTATGTTATGTTTGTTTCACAATTATGTATCTAAGTCTTCCTTACAGTCATAAAAGAAAGGGAACAAAATTTTTTTCATCAGCCTAAAAGGGAATTTGAGCAAGCAGTTAAAGCTGGGCATGTAAAACACATTTAGTGGAAGAATTAAAAGAAAACTCTAAGTTTGATTGGAAAATACTTTTACACTTTCAGAAAACCAACCAAATTATTGAACAAAAATAACACATTATCTGTACTTTTCTATAGTTCTTATGGCTGCCTGTAAGAAAGAGGAAGAAGAAACAACCTTATGTAACTAAGATGCATCTGCAAAGCAAGGACCAAAAGCCTGCCTGCTTCAGGATTTTGTGAGGCTTTAGCATCATTTGGGGAGCAGTTTATAATGAATATGCTAGAGCATGAGACACAGCTGTGTGCTGAATGACCAGCCATCATCATTTGTCTGTCTGTCTGTCATCATCAGGGTCTTCCAGGGCCAGGCAGCAGCCAGGGTGGGTGCAGGGAGGTGTGACAGTGCTCATGGGGCACAGGGAGCACCAGTGAAGTCCTGTCCTTTCTGCAAGCTGCAGCACCATGTTCCTGGGTGTGTTTCCATCAGCCACAGTGACATTCAGAAAAGTGCCATGGGGGGATGTGGTAGGAATCCTTCTGCACAGGTCATACATGCAAAGAGCCTTCTCAAGGCTTCGTATTATAAACAGGATTCTGTTGGGGAGGACTCTGTTTTATCTTAGATCTGTAATGTAGGTGGTAGCAAGTTATAAAAATACATACATGCTCACACACATTTTATCTGTGACCTTTTTTCTGTAACTTATGTTGTTGTTCAGATCACTGATAAAGGCATTGAAGTGTATAGGCATTGGTGGGTCCCACAGAATTCCACCCCCTCAGCAGTGATTTCCCTGCACTGTTGTGCTGTAAGGCTTCAGCTGCAGAGGTAGTTCTCATGCTACTCTGCATATGTTGGATCTGCAGAGGGTTTTTTAATGTTTTAGAATGTAAAAGTTTAGAGGGCTTTTACAACTATGTTTATAATATTCCTAAAAAAAATTTACAAGAAGTAATTTTTATACAGCCTTATTCTTAGTGCTTATTATCTCCTTCAATATTTTATTATTTAAATTCTGTATTGGCAGCTGTGATAGGTTGACTTAGAGTGGTGTGTTCATCTGGCATGTTTGTAATTAGCTACTTGTCATTACATGCTTGAAATTTTTGTTAAACTTCCTTTCTTGAGGGGAAAACCCCTCAAGCATTTTTAAGGGCTAATGAAAGTAAATATTGATTTTTCTAGAGGCACTTTAGACTATTTGTAGCACCTGTGTGGATGCAGGTTGTTTATGCCTGCTGCAATGTCCATGCCCAATTTTATTGATGGCTCTTTTAGCATTCTCTTGCAGTGGAGTTGAAATCAGAAAAGTCCCAAAGAGTTTTTGCAAACTTTCGAATTGACTTCTGACTTCTTTTTTCTGATACAGAAAATGCGCATGTATAAAATTTGTTTGCATTTGCCACACTGTTTTTTACTTTGCATATAACAGCATATACTTCCATATAATGCCAATTCCAAAAGTAGAACTCCTTTTTGTCAAAGGTGTTTTTTAAAGTGTGTGCTCACTTTAGTCACGAAGGTGGTAGATTTCCCTTTGTATATTTTGTACATTCTCTGGTTTATTGCCATGTAACGCTCATTCCTTCACTGTTATTTAGTGGTTCTTGTGTAGGTTTGAAAAACCAAAAAAGTTCAGCTGTGCTCTCAGCTGTTTGTAGGTTGTGCTGAGTGACTCATGCAGAAGACAAGGAAGTTGCAGTGTGGCCACATCTCCTTGTCCTGCCCAGCAGTGACACATAACCTCTGAGTGCTCTAAACCCAGTGCCAGGAGGAAGGGATGGAGAGCAGGGCTGAGCCTTTGGCAGAGGCAGGTACCAGCTTGGTGACATTTGTGGTGAGAGTGAGTCCACAGTTTGCCACATCTAGAGCCAAAAAGTGAAATTCTGGCACTACAGCAAATTGTTAAATTGAAAGAAATTATCTTGTAGAGGTCTTTTTCCTCATGGTTTGATATTGACTCATACAGGAGCTGAGCTGGGATATAACCCAGCATTCAGAGCCCACGGGGTTAATCTGTAATAGCTCCATGAAACTCACTTCCAGCAAGTTTCTCTCATGGCAAGCATCTGTTTTCTTACAATGTGCAAACTCCTCTTGAAATCTTACTCTTGGTAAGATAATAACAGGACAACCACCTGCAAAAATGAGGGGAGAACTTGTCTCCTTGTTGCTGTCAGTCTGGGAATGTGCTGGTTGTGGAGCTGGGAGGTTCTGTGCAGGAAGGACCCCTGTGCTCTGCCTGTCCCACACACAAGCTGTGCTGGTCTGACTTCCCTAGAAGTACAGGGCTTGTTTTCCACAGTGAAGTGGTGGGAAGATGTCATTTATATTTTGACAAGTTTGGATAGCTTGCTGCTGCAGAGGTTCTAATCCTGGTGAGGAATCTGGCTCTTGAGAGAGGTTCCACTGTAACATTAATGTGAGGCTTATGTACAGTGTCATTTTGGGCAGGTATGTCAGCATGAGCTGTGACCAAGCTACTGAGGTGCTGCTGTGCTGGTAGTTTGCACCCAGTGCAATACATCTTTCTGATGTATTTGTTGTTTTCCTTGTAACATTAGGCATGTCTCCACCAGTTGGAGTGTGAGCCATGGGAGATGCCTTGAAGATAAAATGAAAACTTTATCTAAAAAAAAAAAAAAAAAAAAAAAAAAGATTGTGAAGGACATTCAAAACTATGTATTTAAACTAGGCAAATTTATGGAGGAAAAATAGAAATATATCTGCATCTATTATTCATGAGTATATGAGTACATACTCCTGTCTCAAGAAATCCTTCTGCTGTACATCAGGAAGGAGAAAGGACACAGGAAGAAAATTACCACTGTAGGTATCCCATTTCTTACCAAGTATCTGCTGTCAGGAAATCTCAGACACAGGATATCAGCCTGACCCAGCAGGACTTGTCCTTATGTGCTGTTTATTTATCTAAGAAGGATGATGGGGGAGGCATTATCTCATTTTGACTTTGAACATGTTCCTTTGATTTTAAATGAGGGATAATTTTACCACATTACCATAGAGGAAGATACCTTGTTAAGAAGGTGAAGGAGAGTTGTGAATTAATATTCTTCATCAATCTTCTTAAGAGGCCCAGATGGCAAACACTGTCTCTTCTAGCTCTTGAAGAGCATGGGCAAAACTATTTTCAAAACTTTATAGGTGGAAAACTGCAGTATTTGAAAGTGATTAGAGCAATTTTGTCTTAGTTGTTAGAGACCAGTGCAGGAGCCTGACAATCACAGAGAAAGCTAATTTATGGGTCTGACAGTTTATGGTTAATCTGACACTTTACAGATGTTTACTGTGTGAGAGCTGCAATGAATCAGGTTAGTAGAGTGACTTTCTGCTCTCTAAAGCTTATTTATTCCTGTCTTTCTCAAAATAGGGGGTGGGGATGTGTAAAGCCTATCAATGAGATAGAGGAGAGGGCCTGAAGCCAGACTAACCAAAACATTTAGAGATTCTGCTAATGTTACGAAGATGAAAGGAATCCCCAAATAAAAGGGAGCAGAGACATATTTAGCAGAGCCTCATTCCTAAGCAGCCAATTGGATGGAGGCAGGAAGGTCTCCACGCACATCTCAGAAGTTGTTTTCCCTTATAAAGTAAAGCAAAGGGATTACTTTATTCACAGTGTTCTATAGACTGGGATAAGCCTGCAGTTTCTGTCCTTCTTTACCAAAAAAGTATGGCATCTACCCACTGGTGCTGGGCCTCTGAGCTGGCATCCTTCAGGCCAGCTGAGCCCATTTCCTGCAGCCCCTGCTGCTGTGGAGTCCCAGCACACTATGTGTCCATATGGTAACCCACACAAGTTACTGAAAAGAAAGAACTTAAGGAAGGTGTAGCTAAATTTCCACTGATGAGTTGAGAGGTGCTTGAAGTCAATAGGAGAGTTCCCAATGTGCATTGGAATATCTAATTGCTAGTATCTCTATTTAGAGATCAGGAGAAAAGAAACTAAAGAGAGACAAAAATAGTTTTTCTTTACTTTCTGTGATTGTACTCCAGACATACTCCTATGATGCAGACTGCAAAAGGGTTTAACATGGAAAACCAAATTAATTCTCAGAGGTAGTTAAATAAAACCCATAGGTTTTGGCTATGGAAACAAAGAAAGAACAAGAACCTTGGAGTATAGACACATGAGGCAAATTGTGCTGTTAGATTCTGCACAAATCAGTGGGATAAGGACTGAGAGGCTGCAGGAGCTGGTGTTGGGAGTGGCCTCCAGAGGGAAAGCTAAACTACTTTCAGGAATGGTGTTTTGTTCTTTTTCTTTAAAAACAAACAAACAAACAAACAAAGCCCCCAAAGCCCCACACCATATATACACATGTATTTCAGATGAGCTCCTGTTTGTCCATAGCTGCAGAGGAGGGTTCAGAGGTTTGATCCCCAGCATGTAGGCCTGATTCTCAGACTTTTTCTGTGCAGTTCTCTTTAGGTTCTCATTCATGTCTCATGCTGAGTTTATTCTCCCCTCTCCCCCTGCCCTTCTGGCAATGACCTAGGTTACTGAGAAGAAAGGTTTAAGCTACTAATGTAATTTTTTTCACATGAGCTTTTATGTATAAAAATATTTGTGTGATCATAACTTCAGCACGGAGTCACTAAAAAGAAAAGAAACACTTTTATTCTATAATGTCCCTGGAGCTGGGCTGACCTAATTTCCTTGTATAGTTCACCTGTTTGCCTTCCTTCCTTCCTGCCCTGGCATTTTCCACAATGTCCCACTGCAGAGATGAGCTGCCTGCTGAGCACTGCTCTTCACTGTGCTCTGGAGCTGTGGCTGGGCAGCACCTCTGCATTTTCCCTGTGCTGTTGCTGTGTATCCATTCCCTACTGCTCCATCAGCCTCTGAGCTAACTTCTTCCTTCTAGTCTGCCTGTGCCTGTGTCTAACAAATAGCCTTCATGTGGCAGCTCCTTCCAAAGAACTGCTGTTTACCCTGTATGACCATATCAACAACTGCCTGCTCTGAATGAGACTCTGTGTCAGCTGTATTTTTCCCTGAACTCTTTGGTGCCCCTGACAGGGAAGGTGATGTGTGACCCCCACCCAAACAACCATTCCCCAAAGCAGCCCAGGGGGTGCTGCTGCCACCATTGCCACCAGCAGTAATTGTGGTGTGCACCAGGGTAAGGTTACAGGAATCATGTGGAAGTTTAACAGAGGGCCAGTCTCTGGTACCACCATGGCCACTCTTCCCTTGATGTTCACAAAGGCCTCTTGTAGAAAGCTGTTGCCTCTATTTCTAGCTATGCCAAGGAGCAGTGTGGATGATGTACCAGCCCTGCTGAAGGGTTATTTACTTGACTCTGCAAGCTCACATGTCTGTGTCCACCATAGTGCAATCACCACTAAGTATTTTTGGGAGTGTGAACTTCTGCTCAGTAAGGCAGAAAGTTTGGATCCTTTTGAATCTTTGTCCCAGTCTAGGTATTTTCAAGATATCTCAAGTATGATGTTTCTGAAAACCTTGGAGTGTGTTACTTTCAATCTAGAAGGTAATTGATGTTTGCATCGAAATCAGACATGATACTGCACTGAAGGGTTCTGCTCTGGGAAATTCCCTTCCCCTTGACCCAGGTTCCCTGATCTAATACCATATGTTCTATATGAGGTATGCAAGTTTTCTCAGCTGTGTTGTTGAGTGTTGTTTGAAAACAAAGAATTTGGTTTTGGCTGTCCTTTGCATGTCAGTTGGAGATATGCAAAAAGGGTCTGGATCCTCAGTTTTGGCTTGCTTACTTCACTGGGTATTTTTTTTTTCTTTTTTTTCCCCTTTCTTTTTTTTTTTTTTTTTTCCCTTAAATATCTCTTTCTTTTGCCCTGATGATGGAACTGAAATAATAAATAGCTTTTGCATGGCTCACGTTCCAATACTTGTTAGCTTCTGTTTCTGACTCTCCAAGACAGTTAGTTACATTCCTTAAAAGTTCCTTTCCTTAAAAGTTAAATTCCTTTTGGTGTTCAATCCATAATTCTGCCTATTTGCTATCTCTGCTAGTAGTTTATTCCTTAAATTTTCACATCAGAAAAACTTTCGCTGTGGTTTTCTGGGAGGTTTTCTTGCATGAAATCTACTCAGGCAGCAAGCACTTCATAAACAAATGCACCACCGTGCCTCTCCCTGTTGTAACAAGACTTGCAAAGCAAGGATCTCACTTGGATTATCACATCTCTCTTGGCTTGTGTGCTTGGAGAACTTTTGAATTTGTGAGGCTTAATATTGGAGTTAAGAGATGCTGTTTCTCATCTGTACAAACTTAATGGCAAAACATTATTGGCTGTGAAAGGGCTGCTTCACTAGAATTAATCTGTCAGAGAACAGTTGGCTACAGCTGTAGAAATCCAGGCCTGTGCTGAAAATAACTTGTGCAGTGAAAACTGTTCCTTTATTTGCTAGAAACGTGTTCAGTGAGAAAGATAGCTGGGATTATAAAATTCAACAACTTACTTGTGAACAATTTGGGATGTGAGCTTATGACAGTCCAGATTTGTGGCCATCAGTGGAGCAGCTCTAGGGCAAATTTGGCCAAAAGGTCCTGGAGTTGGAAAATGAGCTTTCAGAGAAACATAATGGATTCTAACCCATCACAGACCAGAGGAGATCATAACAATTTAACTGAACATTTTCAAAACCTTCAAAGGCTTCTCTATGAGACTTGTACAACAGCTGTTACTTTTTTTACTACCCTTAAGCCTGTGGGCAATAGTTATTATACAAGCAAAATTCTAAGTTTTTAAAGAGATTTTGTGGAAAAATTGAGCAGCTCTTAAGCTGGCCAAAAATATTTATTCATTGTTTTTATGAAAATCTTTAATGACAGCAAGGTGTTTGTTTAAAAAGAGCTTCCCCCTTATAAATTACTGCTCTTCCAATTTCTCACTCTGCTTCTTGGATGTTACTGTGAATTCCTGGGCCTCTCTTGTTTGAACACATGATCCTCCTGCCAGAGCATGTCTATTGTGGGCACACTCTCTCTGTATTTTAGCAACTCTCCTGAAGTTTTAAAGTGTTTATCTTACACAGCTGAAAGTCTCCTCCTGTTTCATGAGCTTTACACTGGAATGCAGTGGAAGAGACCCAGGGCCTGTGGCCACCCAGATTAGAGTTTTTTGTATTAAGGTCCCTATATGGTTTTGTTAGAGACTTCAGCTCTGTCTCTGTCTGTCTCTGCTCCTTGTTTGGGAGGCTAGTGGGAGGAGAGGAGCTGAAGGGGCTATATAACCTCTGAGATTTCAGATACTGAGTGTACCACCCTAGAGCAGCCATCCCCAGCCAAGCACTGTCAGGGTAAGTGGCACGGAACCAATGGCATGATTTACAGGTTGCTGGAGGATTTCAATTAAATAATGTCAGGTGGAAGCTGTTCAGGAGGATGTATTGCTGTGCTGTAATTTGCTTAAGAAACTTGCTAGAATTGAGTTGATAAAATACTTGTAGTATCTATACTGAGTTGTCTTTATTTTATATTCTGAAAGGGAAAGAAAAGTTCTACCTTAATAATTTTGCTGATTCTACCAGGACTTCAGCAACTGTATAAAGAAATGGTTTGTATAATGCCACTGCTGGAATTGCAGATATACTCTGGCTTAAATGAACCTGTGTGACATTGGGGTGCTAGTTTGGGACAGAGTTCCTGATGGGGAATGTAGTAGTGTTTCTCAGCTGATTTGCTTCAGTGCTTTCAAATTACTGTGAAGTGAAAGAGTGTTTTATGGAATGTGAGTGCAAGAGGAGCTGGAAGTATGCAAATCAGCAGTGTCTAATAGGATAAAATGAGGATGCATGTGTATTCATCCTTGTCTCTATGTATATGAAACTACTGCTCTGTAAAATGCAAGCATTCATTAACAAACAGGCTGCATGCAGCACTTTGTGTGGAGCTGGAGTTCTCTTATAATTTATTGTGGAGATTGGTGAGGTGATTGGTTATATTTACATATAAAACAGGGAGTAGAAATAGGCTAAACACTATACTGTTTCCTTGGGAGAAAAATTTCCTTTTTTCCACAGCACTCAGTGACATTTGGTGCTCTAAGATCTTGCTACTGCTTGCCACAGCAGTCCTGAGCTGTAACTCATTGGTTGGTAGCAGAGCCCTCTGCCTGATTTTTCAACTTTTTGTGCTTTATTACTAAATATGGTTTTCATTTAGAGTCCACTAAGCTCAGAAATGTAGCCTTTCCTGCCCCCTTCTTCCCCTCCCCCAAGTGATTTTTGGCATTGCATTAGCAGCATTGGTTTGAGCAACCCCCCTGACCTCAAAGGCTGTTCCAAAAACAGACGGCTGGAAAGCATATTTCCTAATTAGGAAATGGTTTGTCCAAACCAGTCTGTTCATTCATGTTAGATAACAGTTGTACTCCATTCACTAAATATTTTAATATAAAAAGCTTGTTTCCCCAGGAGTTTAATAAATGAAAAAAATGCAACTTACTTTCCTTCCACAGTTATAATGATAAAATATCTGGAATACAAAGTCAGGATTTCCCTGTCCTTGTTTTCTGCTGGGAGCTCTGCCCACACAGCCTGCAGGAGCAGGGCTGCAGCCATGTCTGTAGCTGCCTGGCTGGGGAGAGACAGAGGATCTCAAATGAAGCTTTTGGGAGAGCTGTCTGTGCTTGTTCCATCCACTGCAGAGGCTGAACAGATCGTGGCCTCCCTTGCTCATTGGCCATGGCTCTTGCTGACCCCATCCTCATTTCTGCCTGCACTTCCACTATTCCTGCAGCAGAAGGTTTTGGAGACTGTGTGGGGAGCCAGCTGGTCCATGGATGACAGCTGTCTCCCTTAGCTGCTAACACATTGCAATTTGTTGAACTCTGCATGGAAGCCCAGGCTTGGAGTGGGCCAAGTGATTGCCTACCACGCCATAAATTGTGAGCAAATAGTTCTTCTTGAGTCCTGCTATTCAGTGCTTGTTTCTGTAATTGACTTTAATGCCAGGTCTTCAAAGCATTTTTATTACTCATAATATCTTCCTGTTGCCAGAGGAAGAAAACAGTTTCTTTTTACTGAGCCAAGGAGCCAGCATAAATTGTTCTGTCACTCTACAAATGTAGTTTATTAGCTGATTTGAAATGATGATAGAGCAGAGGTTATGGCCTGTTTTTAAACACATACTGTCTCTGGCTTAATTTTAAAGGTGAGCTTATTTTTCTGAATGATTAGGAGAGAACTGGAAAAGACTTGCTTCTTTTCCCCCCTTTTTTTTTTAATTTTCTACCTTTTTAAAAGGTGAAATGTAAACTTAATTGGCCATCTTCACCAGTGGATTAACATCTGCATCAGGAAAACACCCTTGGTACATGCACAGCAGTTAACGTAGTTAGTTTTTGGGAAGCCCAAGACTAGAAGGGGAAGTTGAAGTGCTCTTACCTTTAACAGCTATCCATGTGTCAGGATTTTGTCAGGTTGATGGAACAGCAGGAGAAGCTGTGCTGAATTCAATGCAAATGAATCCTTGCTTTTGCAGCTGTCAGTCCAGTGTTCTCTTATCTCCCTCCCCCAGCCGTGGATTTCTGAGACCAAATTTAGATAAACATTTGCTGCTCCCTGATCTCTCTGCCCGTGCTGCAGGGCTGGGAGTCTCCTCTGGAATTCCCTGGATAATCTCTAGTGCTCACAGCCCTTTGGCAGACACAGTTGAAAGCTCTCCTGCTTTCAGAAGGAAGCCTGTTCCCTCCCATAACCTGCAGCCCTCGTGGTTCCCATACCCCTCCTTACAGCTTCTCACTGCTTCATTGAGCCAGGGTGGCTCTGCTACCCGAGTGTGACTTCTGGATCTGATGTAATTCTTCCCTGCTGCTTTCACAGGGCCGTTCTGTGTCTGGAAGGCCAGCAGACACTGCAGTAGAAGATGTGTGAGGAAGAGGACAGCACTGCCCTTGTTTGTGACAATGGCTCGGGGCTCTGTAAAGCCGGCTTTGCTGGAGACGATGCTCCAAGAGCAGTGTTCCCCTCCATTGTGGGTCGTCCCAGGCACCAGGTGATGAACTACTTTGGTTGTTTTGTAGAAGGCCTTGCTGCCCTGTCCCCAGCTCTTCAGCCAGGGCCATCTGGGTCTGGGGCTAGTCCAACCTAGGGTGATCTGTGTAGCAGTATTTCCAGGCAAAATGAGTCCAGCAGTGCACTCACCTGAATCCAAGGAAGCCTGTTGCCTTATGAAAGGAATCCTTTTACAATTTTTCACTCTCTTCTATGTCATCTTTTCCCTCTCCTTTAATTTTGAATCGCCCAGAGAACTAGATCAGTAAAACTAGCTTAAAGAAACCCAACCCAAAATCCAAATAAGCCCAACAGGGGAACATCTGGAAATTCGGACTGCCCTTTAAGCTGATAATAGGTGATGTGTGAAAGACTAAAGGAGGAAGCAGAAGTTTTCAGTTAGCTTCCTCCTAACCTTTCTGACTTTATTCATTTAGCTGTGTCAGAAATGAGCACCTGTCTATGGTTGAGTTTCTTTAGCTTCAAGTTTACATTTTCATATATGATGCATTCCACTATATTTTAATAGTTTGGAAATACATTTATTATCTGAGCTGTTAATTATAGAGAGTTTATGAGACAGATAACCATTAGCATGAATTAGAGCAGCTTGTCTAGGTCACAACAAACTAATCCAAGTAATTAACAGATTCCACCTAATTGCTTCTATGTCACCCAAGGCTCTTGTGGAAAGAGGCAATCCCTTTGTAAGATGTAGCACTTTATATACCCAGCAAATGCATTTTAAGTTCTCCAGAATTGGACAAATACCTGCCTTTCAATATAGAAACTAGGACTGGAGGGCTAATTGAGGCCTCTGGGAATTACCATAATTTGCAAAGTGTACTCAAATGCCATCATCTGTAGGTAGTGGACATGATATTAATTGTTCAAACCCAAGCCATATAGTTACAGTGGAAAAAAATTCTAGAACCTTTCTTTCCTGATCATTAGAATGGATCATCCCATTAAGAACTGCAAATCTGGGATGCCTGTTTTTAAGACACAGATTTAGAGATGCCAAGGGTTGGAATCTGTAATGACTAAGTTCTCATAGGAGTATTACGCACTTAAAGGACCCTACTACATTCTATTTTTGTTTCATTATTTCTGACCCTAATATAGAGACCAGTGTATGTCCACAGTAGTTTCCAGCATCTGGTCCTTTAATAATTTCTACAGGATCTATGAAAATATCTGTAAAGAAGTCCACACAGTGGATTTAAATTGTCCACCACTAATTACAGTATTATGGCATTCAAATAGAGGATTAAAAAATGTTGAAACTTAAGCTTTGGGAAATGTAAAGTGTGTATCACTCCATCTTGACCCTTAGATGGCACAATATCACTTTCTGCTTTTACTCCACTTTATTGCCATTTAGCATACTGTTCATCCCTAAATAATAACAAACATTAAAACAACTCAATTTTTCCATTTTATCTTGATGCATTTAATATTTTTCTTGTTCTGTTTACTTAACTGGAGTGGAAATATGAACTCCAGAGATTTAATAACCAAACATTTAATATTGGCAATTTAAGAGCAACACATAATTCCCCATTTGTTAATATTAGTAAACTATGTTGTAACTAGTATAACTGGCAACTGGATCTATTTCCCAGCTAATGTTCTGTCTACTTTATGACATTCCCTGAGAGACTAACACAATTTGTATTATTTTATAGGGTGTGATGGTTGGTATGGGTCAAAAGGACAGCTATGTGGGTGATGAGGCTCAAAGCAAGAGAGGAATCCTGACCCTGAAATACCCCATAGAGCACGGCATCATTACAAACTGGGACGACATGGAGAAGGTACTTCAGCTCTGCAAAGCTGATGTGTACTACTCAACAGAACTACTTGAAGCAAATATTTCTAGAATATCCACTACATTTTAGGTGAAAGTGTCATGCTGTGCAGTATGGTTCAAGGAGAAGCTTGTTGATAGCCAAGGTTGATGTGCATCTAAGGCTTGAGTATCAGTAGGAGTACATAAAAACTGTAATAAGGAGTTCTCTTACTCCAGCCTGACCTTTGCCAGTTACTGAGGAAAGGGCAGGGGGAGAGAGAAGGGAAGGAAGAAAGAAAAGGAATAGATCAATTTGCTAGTAAAAAAATGGAATCTAAGAAGGTATCTGTTTCTGCAAAAATGCAAAGCGTGTGTGTGATACTGATGTGAAGGGCAGTGTTTATACACATACTTTTTAATGCTTGGAAGATTAGCAGAGCAATGCATCCATTTCAGAGCTAGACTGAAAGGTTTCCAGAACCATGTTTATATTCATAGTCTGTACAGATAATATAATTTCTAAGGTTCTAAAATGGTATCTCCATTTAATGCTTTTCTGTGAAAATAGGGCTATTTGGAACAGTCTGGACATCCCAATACATTGTAAGTGTGTGAAGTCTCCCAGCACTTAATGAGTCTCAGTATTGTAGAATTTGCTTGAAAGCAAAATCTTTCAGATGCCAAACATATCAACCAGTCCCTAACCACCACCAGCTTGAAAACAAACTTAGCAAATACTTCTTGGCCTTCAGACTAAAACTCTGGTTGTTTTACTTCTTATCAGTGTGTTAACCTCCTCACTGCAGTCTACTTGGCCTCAGATTTTTACAACTTGTAGGACCAAGTTGTGTGGAGGTGATAAACACAAGTTGACTTTCAACCTCACAAACCATTTACTTTTATTTCTTATCATGAATTCTTGGGCTGGCCTGTACAAACCAAAAGATGGAACTGTCAAGAGACCCATTATCTGTTGAACTCTATATATGTTCTGTGAGTTGTTCTGGAACTGTTTCCTTCTCAGTCATTATTGAAATAGCCTTGCTGGAACCAAGTATGTCCTGTTCTGTCTTTTCTACTGTAAGAGTACCATATTCATTTTCCTTATGTGTCCTTAAAGAAAGTCATATATTACTGGTAGTAGAGCCTGAGGGTAGTACCTTTCTTCCTACAGTTATTCTGGTAGTCTCAATAGAGGCATTAAGAACAACTGCATGAGAAACATCACCAGCCTTTTTTCTAGAGCTATAAGCAGAGTGCTGGAGCTCAGTACCTGTCTTGGAAGCGATGTTGAGCTGCTGACTGATGGTGTTTCTTTCCCTTGTCTTCTCTCATTATCCCCAGATCTGGCATCATTCTTTCTATAATGAGCTCCGTGTTGCACCTGAAGAGCACCCGACCCTGCTGACGGAAGCACCGCTGAACCCCAAAGCCAACCGTGAGAAAATGACCCAGGTGAGCTCCCACTGAAGCTGTGGAATAATCCAACCTTTTCCTCCAACAGGATGTGAATGTCATCATTCCAGCTCCTCATGCTGTCCAGCACTCTGTCCTCTCAGTTATGGAAGATGTCTTATTTATATGTTATTACATATAGTTTAGAAAATCATTGTATCCACTTTGAATGTGAGCACTCCAGTCTGTCCAAATTTTTTGTCATCTTAACCTGTTTTTATGCCTAGGCCTATTACAAAATTATCTTTAATATGTGCATGTGGCTGTATTAATATGATAAAGATATAGGCCAAATACAGGGAGCTATCTTACAGGACAAATATTTTTGGATTTAGATTTTGTAGTTTCCTTTCTTGTTTTTACCAACCACAAAGAAATATTAAAATCTTGTATTCTATCTCTTTTCCATTAAATTGCTTCAACTAAGCTAAGCCCTCTAGCGTTAACACAATTATGTAATTGCATTTCAGATTATGTTTGAGACGTTCAATGTGCCAGCCATGTATGTAGCTATCCAAGCCGTTCTGTCCCTCTATGCCTCTGGGCGTACCACAGGTAAGCCTCAGGGGAACATGGCACTGATGTCTGAAACAGTTCCATGGGTATGACAGGAATGAACTGTGTGTCACCTTCTCGAAGGGATCGTGCTTGACTCTGGGGATGGTGTCACCCACAACGTGCCCATCTACGAGGGCTATGCCCTGCCACACGCCATCATGCGCCTGGACCTGGCTGGCCGGGACCTGACCGACTACCTCATGAAAATCCTGACAGAGCGTGGCTATTCCTTCGTGACCACTGGTAAGGACACGATGGCTGCAAAGGAGCCTTGTTCATGGGCAGGGTTTCTACTGGACTCAGAAGGACTCTCAGTGGTTCTGCAGTTGCATAGGCATGAGAAGGTCTCCAGTGTGAAAGCCCCTTGAAACACTAGCAGAGGATTTGTTTAAAATATGGGGAGGGTGTTGGAGGATGAAAGAGAGCAACCAAGTCTGGGTCCTTCCTGAATGCCATTTTAAAGGTTGAATCCTCTTTACAGCGGAGCGTGAAATTGTCCGTGACATCAAGGAAAAGCTCTGTTACGTGGCCCTGGACTTTGAAAATGAGATGGCCACTGCTGCATCTTCCTCCTCTCTGGAAAAAAGCTATGAGCTTCCTGATGGCCAGGTGATCACCATTGGGAATGAACGGTTCCGGTGCCCAGAGACCCTCTTCCAGCCATCTTTCATTGGTAGGTTCAGTGGCTGTTCTGTCTTGGTAAACTGCACAGAAAGACCAAGTCCCTCTTTCCTTTTGCTTGTGCTCCATTACGAACACACCTAGACCTATACACGAGTGTGTCCTAGCACCCATTATAAAACAATCATTTAGAACAGGGCTATTAATGTGGTAGGAAGAACTTCATGTTAAACAATTAGCCAAAATGCTTTCCCAAAATAAACCCACAGTGTTTATTCCTGCCTTCTGGCATCAGGCCTGTGTCATTTTATATGTTTGAATATGCTTGCCAGGAATGGGAAGAGGTGGGAGGGGCAGGCAGGCAGCAAGACCTACTTTTATTTTTCCAGAAGACTGCTTCAAATCCTGAATCCATGGTTCATCGCCTTTTTGGAGCAAAGCCAAGATGATGCCATGCTAATCAACATCCATGAAGGCAGATTTGCAACTAGGTCACACTGAAATCCAGTGTCAGTTCTGCCAATAGGCAGAATTTAAATTCAGAGATAAAGTAGTTGCATACCTAGAGGTATTAGGACATATTTTGACTTTTCTGAGTTGACTTATTTTTAAAAAGAAAAAAAAAAAAAGAAAACAAATTATTCCAAGACCATATAAGGAATTCTTAGGACAATTGAGATTGCCTGCAAAAGCCTAGTGGAAACTTTACTATTTCACACCCCCAAATTTCTTTTTAAGGAGAAGTTGTTGCGTGTAAAGGGGAGAGGAGAGCTGTACAGCAAGGAACACTTAAGCAAATAATGACTTTCCATATTTCCAAATCTCTGAGACTGATGTCTTCCAAAGAATAACTAAACAGCATGTCACTTCTGCATTAACAATTTTAAAGTATGGAGCTGCTTCCTCACTGTTCTGTACCTTTCCCAGGCATGGAGTCTGCTGGCATTCATGAAACCACTTACAACAGCATCATGAAATGTGACATAGACATCAGAAAGGATCTTTATGCCAACAATGTGCTGTCTGGAGGCACCACAATGTACCCGGGTATTGCAGACAGGATGCAGAAGGAAATAACTGCTCTGGCTCCTAGCACCATGAAGATCAAGGTATGTATGGTGCAATCATTTGTACACTACCTGAGCTGGCATTTACAAAGTCCTCAAAGATCTAGTGAAACATGCAACACTTTACAAAGTAACTGCTTTTAACATATTTTGAGTCACATCTGGATTATCTAGCAAATAATCATCAACTGGTAACTTTGGTGCTGGAAGAAGAGAGCCTTCTCTCATCTTGTTCTCATTGATTTCTGTCAAATGTCCTAATGTGGCCAAAGAACAGCATGAACCCAGAAGCATAGATTTTCCTCTGAGGCTATGTGTGAGCTTCTTCAGCCCTTCCAGTCTGATGGACATGGGAGAGAGGAAATCCTGGTTTTGTCTTTGGCTTACAAGTTTGAAAGAGACCTGGACAAGCTATCTTCGTTCTGCTGCTTCAAATCTTCTGTTCTTTGCTTCAAAGACATTTTATCAGCTATACTAAAAGCAGTGCTCCATCAGTCATTGATTTTTTTCAAGCCCACCTGGACTGTCATTATGTGTTTCCAGAGCAGTTATCTCCCCTTTTCTTATATGTGCCCAGGAGTACACGAATGCACTAGGGCTATGGTCACTGAGAAGGCTGAGTCAGGCAGACAATTTGAGGGTACAGATTTATACAACAAATTTTAAACTTTCCTGCTTGCAGCAACAGCACTAGCACATAGATGCAGGGTTTTTGTTAGTATCACATATCACTGCTTTAGGACTTTTCTATAAAAATGTATTTTATTCACCTCAGTTATACTTAATGTTTTCATTTCTTAAACAGATCATTGCTCCTCCTGAACGCAAGTACTCGGTCTGGATTGGAGGTTCTATTCTTGCTTCCCTCTCTACTTTCCAGCAGATGTGGATCAGCAAACAGGAATATGATGAAGCTGGCCCATCCATTGTTCACCGCAAATGCTTTTAAACTGCTTTTTCTTTATATGTCTCCTTAGTGTGAATGTATTCAGGGAAATACATTCTTATAATTTCATTCCATAAATCCTTCATCTTAATTAATCTAATTAATTGGATACTGTGTATTTCTTAAAATAAATTTTAAATATGCTATGAAATTGCTGCTCCTATTTAAAACAAAAACAAAAGCCAAGCCGTGTGTGTGTGGAGATGCCATTACAGCAGGCTTGAAGCTCCATCTTGTGACATGAATTTATTATTACACTCTACTGGGATTAACAGAAATGGTGGTACCAGTGCTGGAATATGCTCACCTGTCAGGCTGCATGTTCTCAGAGTTTAGCCTCAGAAAACATTGTAATCTGCACACAGAACCAGTCATGGTTCTTACAAAGTTCTAGGCAGTACCAAAGGAGCACAGCATCTGTTCAATATCAGGATGAGCATGGGCACACTGCTTTGCATCTGTTCTGTCCAGAAATGTTATCTATCCACATCACTTCTTACTTCACAGCTGTCATGGTGGAAAAGCTAATTTCTTACAGTGCATGGCCCAGGGGTATATGATGTGTACCACAACAATTCTGTTTTCTTTAAAGAAATAAAACCTGTTCCTTTGGGAGCATATCTAAACACTAATAGTAGGCCAAACATATGATTTTCCTATTGTATGCCCTCAGGATGAGTGCAGCTTATTATTTTTATTTTGTGATTTCTAGCAAGATCTAAAGGGTAATTAAGCTGGCTTAATATACTTTCTCTTCAGAGCTTTTTAAGGGGGGGGGAAGTAATGTGTTCAAAATAGCTAAAATAATTTAGAAAATTTTCTTTTTCTGTGATTTTTCTGATTCCATTTATAATTTTAAACACATCAGCTAGAAGTATATGCATAGAAGCTGAAGCCAGTAATACTGTCTTAGAAGTATATATATATGAATAAAGAATTCACTGAGACAGACCTGGAAAAGGCCACTTCTGAGGAGCTTGCTGCAATTCATTAGAGTTCAGGATAAAGGATGCTATTTATTTTTGTTAACCTATTGTCTTCTCTCAGCTCAATAGTTTACCTCACTTGCCTGTTACTTGTTATCTTTCAAACTGTAAGATCTTTGCAGCAGCACCTGTTATTTACCATGTCTTCATAACCCCGGGGTTCCAGATCTTGTCCAGCTTCTGACTGTTAGCACATGTTGCAACCCTCTTTGTACTAACCTTATTATTTAAAGTATAGGTCATCTAGGTTCTTGGAACAGTTACTAAATAAACTCTTGTAAAAGCAAATAGCTTTGTATGGTTCTTACTTCTAACTCTGTCTAGATCTTTTTATCTAACTCTAGATAGATCCAGGAATCCTTTTCAGGATAAGAAGTGTCTTTCAATTTACAGTCTCTACTGGCAGCATGGTGGAGAAGACACGTTTTGCCAAGGGACTCTGATGCATCCCTGCTGTCCCAAAATGGTGAGGACCAGCTCTCAGATAAAGGATTTGGGTATTTCTAAGTATTTTCTGCTTAACAGCTGAAACTTGAGCTATAGAAGTTGGACTGGAGAAAAGGATGAAAAAAAAAATCACATAAACTAATGGATTTGCCTCTACTACACATAAATTTACTGAAGCTGTAAGATAGCTGGAAGTCACAAAAAGCCAACCACTGTTAAAAATAGCTAATTCTCAGAAGGCAATTAATGTGAACAGTGACAAAACAAACATTACCTATTTCAACACAGTTACTGCAGTTTGAAGTTCATTTTATTGTTGTGTTTTATGGGTGAGATTGGTTTACAGATTCAGGGTTAATGCCACTGAACTCCATCTTGACAGAGCAACAAAATAACTCCAAAATAGGCTAGAGCAATAAATATCAAACCATTCAATCTAAAACGTATAAATATAAAAGTAATTTCTGAAAATGTAGGAAAAGACAGGAATCCATTTTTCTGTTTTGGCCTTTTGTAGAGTAGCATTGGTGTGGTTCATCCGTATCACCTCAGATCCAGCACAACTATCTTTATGTCTTTCCCAACCACATGGGTACATGGCTGCAGAAGAAGTCAACCTGTTACTCTCAGAAATCTCAGTAAAATACTCAGTAACTTCATCCATGAACTACTTCTGGGAAAGATCACTGAAAAGAGCCTACCTGGAACAAAAATCTTAACTTTTTTCAGAGCTGGACTATCTTCTCATTATTCCTACACTCAAGGATGAAGGAACATAACAAAACAAAGAACTCCAACCTCTCCTTCTTTTGAGTACTAATGCTGACATTCAGAGAGCCTGAAAACACAGTGTTTTCCAATGTCTCTCAGCATGACTTCTCATTATTGGATGATTTTATTTTAAGCTATAGGAGATGCTTCTGTTTTTGAAGTGAACCTCATTGAAAAAAACCCAAACCCTTAGTTATTCAAAGCTAAAGACTCTTATGAGAAATGTCAGTGTTAGCAGGAAGACAGTTCTGACTGACTGCACTGCTCAGCCATACATGCACCATTTTGCTACTAAAACATCAAAAGGTACAGCAGTTACAGAGAAATGCTTAGAGAAGCCAGGACAAACTTTTGGCAATGAAGGAAATAGGGCTTAACCTACTTATAGCTGCATTTTTAGTAGCTGGGATGTTTTGTTTGGACACTAAAATTGGGGAGATGGACTGATTCATTGCTTAAAAACTGCAGAGCTCAAGAATAACTCCCATTTGAAAATGTGGGTTTTGCTCCTTCTGAAAGCAGGTAAAAGTGGTGATGGTGGCTGATAGTAACTACCTCTGGTTAACCACCTTTTGAATGGCAGTTTGTAACACTTCATGGCTTAAGTAATGACTGCTTAAGTAGACTCCTGATGTCTATCTTGGGTAGTGAATTAAGGGTAATGAATTTGTAAAACAGGGAGAAAATTATTAAGAAATCTAATATTAAGTTTCTGTTTGCAGCAGAAACATGGTCAGGAGCTTGAATGGTAAAAACTGTGTTGAATTATATACTTACATTAAATAACCTAGGGTCCTTTGTATGTGGATGGAATCCCTTCTTTTTACAAGCAGAAACTTCTAGCATACCAGCATTAGTAAGTCTGAAGATGCCAGTGCTGAAAAGCAGAACATGAAACTCCTGTTACACACTGCTCCCACAGTACCCAGCAAGGTTTCACACACACATTGCTTAGCTTAAAAGAAGGACAACAGAAAGGTGCTTGGTGACCTTGAATACACAGCAGCCCTGGCTTAGTTGAATTTTTAAAGGTATTTTAAATCAAGAAGAGTTGTATTCCTGTAAAGGAAGAGATGATGAGGGGAAGGGGAGGAAAAGGATCATGGTGCTGGTGCTGTTCCTGTTAGGCAGGTTAGGCCACTGAGGGATAAGGCTGGTTGACACAGGAACAGATGCAAACCAGAAATGTACGTGTTCTGTATTGCATTTCACCCAGGACAACTGAAAAGAGAAGAGCCTTTAAACCAGCTGTGTAAATGACTACTGGGAGCACATCCTCCCAGCTCCTGAAGGCAATCATGTAACACGAAACATTAGAAAATGCACTGCTGCAATACTTCAGGTATTGAATAAAATGTTCCAAAGCCATCCTTCTGTAAAGAAGGTTGATACCTATTTACAGGGCAGCCCGTGACAACATAAAGGTTACAGGTTAGAGTTGGTTACAGAGTATCAGCATCAACTGTGAGAGAGGTTTGCAAGAGCAGAAATTTGAAACTAATTTCAAGGAATTTGAAAAAAATTTGAGGCATGTTTAGGGTTAGAAAGCCTGGTGCTTGTGCCCTTGCCTCTCTCTGTGTTCACAGCTCTGCCACCTGAAGCTCGTTTAGGGAGTCAGGCAACCAGGGCAGGATTCACATCTGCAGAAGCACAAGGCCAGAGGAAATGCTGAAGAAATGAACACTCTAAACAATGGAGCTAGCCCTGGCACCCTGAAATGCCAGGCACACCGAAGGACAATCACAAATTCCTTGAGGTTGGAAGGAACTTCTGAAGACTGTCTGGTCCAGCCCCCCTGCTCTGGCAGAACCACCTTGAGCAGGTTGCCAGGACCATGTCCAGTCAGGTTTTGCATCTCTCCAAGGAAGCAGACTACATGACATCTCTGGGAAACCTGCTCCATTACAAACTTTCACATTAATATTTGCACTATTCTAGTTTTTTCCAGAAATTGTCTGAAATTTATGAAATACAAAAACAGATCCTTATTATTAAAAAAGTGATGTTTACCCTTCTGCTTTCCAAATTGCAATTTTCGTATCATCCTTGAGAAATAAGCCTAACCTCCCTCCACATCTTTAAGCAGATAGAATGAAGACAGATCCGTGGTAGGGCATTGGCAATGAGTACTCCAGAAGAATAGCTCCTGTAATTATCACTTTGTTGAGCTGAATTTATAAAAATAAAATAAAATTTAAAAGCTGGGTCTGTGAAGGGAGGAGCAGAGAGAAGCCAGAAACAATACTGTCCAGAGAGGCTGACTGAAATGCAGGTGTAGGCAACTTGCAGAAAACAAAGTCACAATACAATGTTCATGCCCTTCATCTGAGTTGACATGTACCCTTTGTATTTGATCAAATTTTATGACAAGAAACAGGAAAAAAATCAAAATATTACTTAAAAAATCAGAACTTACTCATTATGCTTTGGAGAGCAAACAATTGCAATGGCCTCAGGCAACATTAGCTGATAAGAACAATGAGTATGAAGATCAACACTGGATAAGAATGCAGTTTGTGTTGGATGTGTCTACAAAAAGAAAGGGAAAACTCAACATCATAAAATATTTCCTACAGCTCAAGGTCAACAAACATTCAAGAAGGAAAAATAATTTGTTACAAGATAAAGCATCAGTCGTTCCCCAGGCTGGTTTCTAAAGTTCTCCTTAGCCCAGATTCTATGTTGTTCTGTATTGTTCAGCCTGGAGAAAAGAAGGCTTTTCAGAATGACATTAATGGAGGCATGTTCACAACCAGATATACAAGCAATTTTCTGATTTTGGGGGGGAAAAGATGGAACGAAGAAGCACAAGACATATGGAAATTGCTTAACTGTCCAACATCCCTAAGAGAAAAATTAATATAAAGTTTAAACAACACAGTAGTCTCCTCCCAGACTGTTGAATATGACATTAAAAAGTAATGCAATACCCCTAAATCAACATTAAAAAAAGTTGCACCAGCAAAAGCAGGCTCATTGTATCAACAGGATGCCTCAATTGCATTAAGGAGTTCTCTGTGGAGGACGTGAGTGTTTATTTCCATCACTACAATTTGAATTAAGTAAGCAAATTTGTATTACTCCAGTTGTTTATCTTCTTTCTTTTTTTTTTTTTTTTTTTTTTTTCCCCACATAGTATGTAGAGCCAATATAAGGAAACCAGGATCTTTGAGTTATACGTACATGGATCCAACCCAAAGTGAGGAGATCATACTGATCCTGAATACCAAATAATTCTTCCACATTCTCCATGTCACAGTAGTCTGGTCCCGCAGTTTGCTTTGGCACTATTACATGTGTAATAGTAAATTCATTATGAGTCTGTAAAACAAACGTTGACTTAGGGTGGAGCAGATTAACTGAGGAATAAATACCAAATCAAAACCTGAAAGATGTCAGCCTGTCAGCTAGAACAAAACAGTACAGCTCCACTGATTCCAGCTCCACTGACTCCAGTGCAGCCCTACCAACATACTGTACCTAAAAATATTTCTTAGCATTTTATTATGAAAACATACAGGGGAGTATTAGTCACAACACAAGATTGTTGTATTGGAATGTTCTCAGAGATCAGTGTGAAAAGACTGTTCTTTAAAGTAATTAAAAACACATAAAAGAGCTTTGAGAAAACTATCATGATTTTCTGTGAAACTTGGAACAAGACTAATACTGCTATTCTTTCTCTTCATGCAATTCAAATACACTTGGGATCATCTTTTAAATTCTTTCTGTCAGCATCAGCCATGATATCTTTCCCTGCTCTCAAAGGACATTAAGTGTTAACTAGGTCAAAGGAAAAAAAGTCAGCCTGAAAATCAGATGTTCTACAGCATGATGGGGGAATTTCTGTTTCGTTGTGCCATTATTAATTCGATGACTCCAGTGGATTCTGGCAGTCTTTATATTTCATTGTCCTGTAACTAAACCTCACTTACCTTAGATGAATGCCAGAGAAAGTACTCGAAAAAGCCTGTATTGTGCAGCATGCTGAAAAACTTGCTAGGCTTTATAACAATAGCAGCGTACTAAGAGCAGATGTTTCCCCAATAAAGCAAGCCCTCAGTGCTGAAGTGCCCACTCAGATTATAATATGAAGTTCATTACATGGAAGGCCAACCATTTATATCTGCTTTTGCTCTGAAATCAATACATCACAGGATAATACAGCACTATCAAGTATGTCTTCCCCATACAAATGTGAGGGTTAAACTGTACCAGTTTTCCACAGAGAATTCCACATGTCTCTATTCCTCTTACTGTATTTGCCTCTGCCAGCAGCAGAAATTTGTGACAGAGATCCCTGGGCAAAATGACACCTCTGAGTGCTTCGGCCAATTGAGCTAACCAAGAATAAAAAAAAAAAAAAAAAGAAAAAAAGAGAAAAAGAGAGATAAAAAGGCATTTACAGCTAACACAGTGAAGATTCCTAAAATAAGGAAATATACAGTATCTTATACTATATTAATACAAGTGGAAGAATTATACTTACCACATCATAGACTTCTAATGAGAATAAATTAACAGCATAAGCACTTAATCTAAATTGAATTCACCAGCCCACAAGATATGCTCACTAGACTGTCCCTGAGGTGACAGTGAGCTGGAATCATCTCCCAGGCCAGGGCTTTCCAGGGAGAACCACTGCAGGTTCTGTTTCTGCTCCCTTGAAGTCTATTGCAAGATTCAGACTTCATTTCCAAAAAAAATCTCAATCTCTATATCCATCCATTGGTACTGAAGCGGAAAATGTGAAACTGTGCAACTGTCCCTCTTAAAATGAATAAACTATAAGGAACTGTTATGTTTGCACAAATCTTTTCATGGTTATTTCAGTATGGACATCCTCACAGCAAATAAAAACATATGCAGGTAGATAAAATAAAATAGGGGGGAAAAGAAATGTCTGCACTTACTCTGAACAGCACTTAGAGTAGCTGCTGGCTTTAAGACCCGTTCTACTGGCGGTGAGTGTCCAGCACAGCCAGAGGTGCCGCTCCTCTCCTTCTTCTCCAGCAGCGCCACAGATAAGGAGCTGTTCTCTGGTACAGAAATACAAGACAGCATACTTCCATCTATCTGTTCAGACATAACCACACTCTCTTTGATTCTCTGATCTCGAGCTAGTTCTTGCTTCTTAAGCTGATCCTCAAAGAATTGAAACTGCTCCGATTCGAGCTGCTGCTGCCGCATATGTGCGATCCGTTTCTTCTCTGCCTCTATTAGCTTTTGGTGCTCTAATTTCTTCAGAAATTCGGTTTTACATTTGTTCTGAAACATACACAACATAGTGACATCCTCAGAACACCAAAAATGCTACCAAAAAAATGGAAGGAAAGGAGCAATCTAACAGTTCAATAAAACCATAAAATTCTGTCATTGAAAAGGAACTCTTTTGGAACCTGGCTACTGAACTGGAAAATACAACTGTATCCTCAAAGGTAGGATGGAATACATATCATTGATAGAGGGAACAAAAAAGATGTTTCTCAGATGCTTTTTTCCAAGACAAGTTTTTAAGCTATAGATCCAGTTTTTAGTGACTTCAATCTCAATTCAAACTGGAGCACATTTGGAGCCAAGAAATCTTTTCCACTTATTGACATAAGTATCAATTTAATTTTCTTTATAAGAGACAATCAGAGCATACCAAAAACCTATTTGGATCTTTGTAGACAGTTACTAAGTAGATATGGCAGTAGATATGTGTATTTCCTAGCACACATTTGCATTACTTATTTTTAAATGGCCAGCTGATTCTAAAGAAGAAAGGAAAAGTCATTCCTAAGCAACTCAGGAAATTATTAGGTTCTTGAAAAACCAGCATTTTACTGCTTAATTTTTAAGTTCTATATGACAGAAAAATATTCACGTCAACATTCAATAATCATATAAAACTTACTTTGTGTTGCATGTATTCTTGATATTCTAAGTTATATTTTTTTAAAAGATCTCTTTTGAGTTCATCTGTCCGTGGAAATGCAACCTCCTTCAGTTTCTTTGAGGTGGGGTGGGAGAAAAAAAAAGGTAAGTTTACTTTTCACTTTTTAAAAGAACCACCTGGAAAACAAACTCAGCTGTAACACAGAGTTTTAAAAAAATAAAAAATAGGAAAACAACCTGCTCTTCTCACAGGAAAAAGAAGCAAAAGAGGAAATGTACACTAAATCATTAGTTTATGAAATTTCTATTGTACATTGGTTTCAATAAAGATATATTAATTTAAATTAGTGAAAGGTGTGACATGGCTACTTCTTATCTCAAGGAAAGATTAGTCCTTTTACTAGGAGTCTTTTATCTCTGCCTTGTTTAATAGGTGTGTGATGAGTAACATTTTTGTTGTAGGTGTAATTCATAAAAAAATGCTAAGGCCAACTTAGAGTTTCAGGTTGGATCATTTCATTTTTCTCTGAAACTTCCCAGTTAGAAATATGTCTGAATATGCTCATTTCCAAGTGGGGAAAAAAAAAGTTTTTTTTAAGAGATAGTTATACCTGTAGCTTTCTGTCACACACCTGGCAGAATAACATTTCTTATAAAACAAAACCAAGACCCAGTGCTTTCTACTAATATGAAGGCTACTACAAAATAATTCAGAGGCTGTAGGCAAGGGAGGGAAAGAGACCATGAACTTAAACCTACTGAGTGCCATAGGAGAAATCAATGCTAGATGCCCTTTCTCAGCAGGGATGTGGACCTGCTGTTGTGGACCACAGTCAGAATTTTGGCATGAAGTGTTTTGGCTTTGAGTAAAACACTCAGTTTAATAGTAGAGAAAGCAAGTAAATATGGGGGCATGGAGCAAGCAAGAGACACTCATGGACCAACTTGCTGGGCAATTCCAGCTGTTTCAAGTTCAGTATAAAGCTATACTTAAAATTTATTCAGCATTTACTTTCTAGAGGGGGAAAAAAAAAGTAAAACTATTTTGTATAGAAGAGGAGGGAAAAAAATCTGATAAAAACTAAGTAAATAAATGTTTGGTTAAAAATACAGAAAAAACACATTTTACTTATCTAGCAGAGTAAGCAAATACTGCACAGGCATCAAAAATGCTACACATTTCTCCTTCTGTTTGCAATAGTCACTTTGGATCATTGCCCATTCACATAATTGGGACCAGAATCAAACTAAGTATTGTTAACATGAGCAATTTTAATATGTAAAATTTCAGAAACAGATGTACATCTGAGCTCCCAACAACCTACCAAATTACTCAGACACCATTCTAATTCACATCTTAGATTAATAATTTAATTTCCAAAATAAAATGTGTATGAGTAGTGGAGAAAAGTATCAGAAATTGAAGTTGTGATGGCTGCTATGGGCTATGGGTGCTCTGGGGAAAAAGAAGGTATGGCCTATATGTGCTGGCAAAACAAAGAGGTTCTGAGCAAAATATTTCATAAGACCAGGAAACCATTACCCTACCTTAATAATATCTTGTTTTTCTGGTACTGCACATTGGTGATAGTCTCGGTGACTGGGCAGCTTTTCCACAAACAACCTAGAAAATGAAACATGCATGTGTTTGCCTTAGTAGGCAGAGGAATATCCATAATAGCTTTCATGTTGGCAGAAAAATCAGTTTCACATAACTGTTAAACACTGAATTCCAGATGACTTGGACCAGGGCTCCACACACATGTTTCAACTAATACATTATAGTATGGACCTGTATGGGACACACAGGATAAGGACATGAGATTATTTTCCACATCTGATATATTCTGGTTTCCATTAGTGCTAGGTTAAGTTAAAGAAAGGCTAACTAGGAGCCAGCATCTAAAAATATCCCTCTAAAACACCCTCTACCCTAGTCAGTGTTAATAAATCCTATTTCTACTCTCTTTATCTGTTCTTAGCCAAAATGCTGACTCTTCAATGGAAGACAAGAATGTAGCACTGACTATCATTAAAGCAGGTATTTTTACCAGACCATGCTGCACAGCTAACTGCAGAATTATTAACCTACCCAACAGATAAATTATGGCAGCATTCAGCTGCAAAGAGTTTGCAATGCACAGCTGCTTTCATTCTTTCAGTAACTCGCACAATATTCACCTCCAGACCCTTGTTTTATAGAGATAGATACATGTAAAAACAGGTGGACTAAGAAAGGTTTGGTTTAGTTTTCAGAGTATGAGGAAAATAAGGAGGGAGGAAGGATATCTCCTTCAAAAAAATTTTAAAATATGCACATTAAAAAAAAAAACACCAAAACCTTTCAGAAGTAATAAAACAAACTAATCAATCCTACAGCAAAACTAGCTAGGTTAAAAGTTTAAATCTGCCAGTGATATATTTTTCAGCTGTCTATTTTGAGAGTTGTAGTGAAAGCTGGCCAGATTTGTTCTTTTGTGGTGAAGAGAACAATCATACAATGAACATGCATTGCAGATTTTGCATTTATTCCTGTAAGAAACAATAAATTATACTTAATCCTTTTGGGGGAAAAAACAGTAAAAAGGAAGCAAGAAAACATTTTTCTCAGGTTTTTTAAGTGTTGTGCAGTACTACCATCCTTAAGATCAGCAGATGCTCATAGGACATAACTGCTAAAGGCTCAGAAATCTTATTTAAACATTGATTTTATAGTAAAAAGTTATATTTAAGCAACATGCTGAAATATAAGGAATAATCTGAGGGCAGCAGTGCTCATGGTATGGCCTGGCAGAGTAAACTCAAACCTCTGTAGGTTGGGTTAATTCATGCCTGGCAGTTCACACATGGATAGGACAACCACATGAAAAGGTGAGAGGAAGTTTTAACAAAGCCTATGCTCGGCATAAAAGATCTGCAGAGAGCAAAGCTGCTCTGCAAGACCACATTAAACAAGTTTCACCTTATCTGAATGGGTTCTCAGTGCAGCTGCCCATCTCAGTTCACTCAGAACGACAAGCTGCAATGGCTGCAGCAGTTCCTTACGTGATGAACTTGTTGTAGAACACGAAGGCGTTCTCCAGGTTCCCCTCCTCCATGTACACCGACGCCATCCGCTCCATCTCCACCCCAGACCTGAAGTAGCGCCGGGGAGTGATGTCCTCATTGATGGTGATATTGCTGCCAAGCTTGCTTAAGGCACGGACCCTCTCCTCTGGGCTCACAGAGATGTCTGTGTGGTCAGGAATAGCCACCAGCTTTCTCTGAAAAGGAACAGTCTGATTAGCAAAGAGAAGATTCCGTTTCACTTCCCATAAGTGGTCGCAGTCAAGAAGCTCAAGGGAAATCTTCAGCTATTTTCTGAAAATAGGCATTGGCTTCCCCACCTCTGGCCACAGTTGAAACATTCCAGCATATCTCTCAATTGCAAGTAAATTTTGAGCAAAAAGAAAAGTGATCTTATTCCCTCTGAAAACAACAAAAGAAAGGATAAAATTAGGAAGATACCTGTAGGAAAAAAAAAATTAAGTAAATTGCTAGAAAATACCAAA
Source organism: Muscicapa striata striata (assembly GCA_030060385.1). Classification (NCBI taxonomy): domain Eukaryota; kingdom Metazoa; phylum Chordata; class Aves; order Passeriformes; family Muscicapidae; genus Muscicapa; species Muscicapa striata. The sequence continues at coordinate 1,838,186 of JAREIS010000134.1, forward strand.
GGCAATATAAAGTTAAAGGGGGCCCTCATTAAAAGCCCCCACAAATGAATTCTATAAGGTTCTTTCTTAAGTTACTGAAATAATTTGATGGATGTCCTGAATACTTAGACTCTTATTACATGATGTATATGATCTGACTGCTAGAAATAGTTCAGGAAACAAAGAGCAATAAACTCCTCCAGTTCATTTCAAATCTTCATTTCCAGTTTTAAATGAGATAGTTAAAGACTAAGAAATTAGAACTAATTACTGAAGAAGGACCATAGATGTTTATTATGGTCATTACCTTCCTGTTAAATAATACATAAATAAATGGTTTCTGCAAGTTGTTTCCTCTTACTTTGATGAATTTTTTTTACTCTTTCTATTCAAAATGCTCATTTGAACTTCTTAAAAACCTGGTTGCTGAGACCCTATAAATCACACATACAGAAATATAATAAATTCCAACAAAACCATCAGGCAGAATATGGGAGGAATGTGGCAGAACACAGGAAGAGACTCAGGAAGCTGAGAGCCACCACTGCTAAACAGCTCTCTTGAAATTTTTCCTGGTGGAAAGAGAAGTTGCTCAGCCACTGAAACATTTCTTTGTAATACATACCAGTGAGCTGACAGTGAATGGTTGCTCCATGTTGTTGTCAGCCTGCAAACCAAGGAGATTGCTCTTTTCTTCTAAAGTCTCCATCTGATTGAAAAGGGCAGTATCAATCCTGAGCTCAAGATTTGCCACCAGATGTCTCAGAGTTTAATAGCCCAAGGGAAACTGGAATATAGATATGTTGATTGTGGTCATGTGCTGGAAAAAATAAGTCATTCAGATTAGAAATATATTCAAATATCACATAACTTTGCATGCCAGCACTCACTTATTACTTAGGTGGTACAGTACTTCCACATTTCATAATAATTTAAAACTTAGCAGGTGTCTAGAATTTAAATTTGGAATGCATAAGGGCTTACAGTGCAGTTGTGGACTAGTTGGTCTGTAGTAAGGTTATTTCTGCAGATTCAAACACAATAAATTATTTTTACATTTTTTATAACTACTTAAATCCCCCCAACTTTCAAGTATTAGATGAAAAACACAGAAGTTTGAGGACTAATCACAGAACCTGTGCTTCCTTAAACATATGTTTTGATAAACATATTTATGAAAAGTATGAATCTGGTATCTTTGTTTCCTGCTAAGCCTATAATGAGAAATAAAACTTTACACATAAATTTGTATCAGTAACATAAAGCAGAAAAAGTACTTCAAACACCATGTGTTCCACCTGCACAGCTTGCTGATTTCAACCCTCTAAATACAATGAACTCTGATGAGTCAACTGATAAAAATTCCTCCTTGAACAGCTTTGAACAAGTAAAGAGAAAAATGTAGATATTGTGGTCATAAAAAAAAACCCCAAAAATAAACCAAAACCAGAAAACCCAGCTTTGAAAGAGGAATTATATACTTAAATTACACAGGAAATGTGAAAATTAAGTTTCTAATGTGTTTTTGCACTTTGCTGTGCTCAATCTAAACAGATTAGATCCTGCATGTTGAAGTCTCTTTATATGTTGCAACATAAACATGCTTATGCTTTTGTAAAAGCATAGAGTGGGTTCAGCAAATATATTTTATCAGCACATCTCTCTCAGAGGCCAGAGGACTCAGGGTTAAAGAAAATTACCCTAATGTGTTTTTAGATGGCTGTATTTCTCAAGTATTGATTTTTGTATCTGTGTCTTCCTCATTTTTCTTCCAAAAAGCAATACTATCTATTAGATCAGCTCCTAATTTTAAATATTAGTACAATTCAATTTCAGTAATTTTTGCTAATTAAGGTATTCACACTGCTTACACAATTTGTAACCAAAAAAATGAGCAAGGCTTTTACATCTGAGAAAACAACCTTAATTGTGGTTGCAGTGCTAATAAAAAGAGTTCTCTAAACAATTTATTTTAAGTACATGGAGCTCTGGTGTAAATGATCAGCTTGGCAGGAGAGCCTATTCATTGCCTATTCACAAACTGTAGAAAGGTCCCATGGGACAACAACAATGAAATATTTTTGCTTTAGCCTACTCAAAGAAACATTCTGCTTCAGGGCTTGTTCCACCTGAAACCCTTTTTCACTGAAGCACTGTAGATGTGGAAGGCTGGGAAAGGAGAAAGCTAGAAGCTTGGCCAGTGCAGAGTCTGCCAGACTTCTGGCCCTGCAGCCCAGATTCTAAGAAGGAATAAAATCTTCAATGACAGACTCTGCATTCATGTGTTTTGTGGAACAAAAACCAAAACCCAAACCAACCAACCAACCAACCAACCAACCAACCAACCAACCAACCAACAAAAAAAGGACCTAAAAAGCATATATTTTACAAATATTTATGCATTCACTTGTCCATCACTTGTGAATTTTTTATTTTATTTCCCCTAGAAGCATCTGGGACAGCTAAAATACTTGAATAGAAGAATGGATTTGGTCTAAAGTATGCATGCAAGTATAACAAACTGCAAAATGTTCTAGTCACTCATGTATATAAAAAAAAAATTTCAAAAGTAAAGGTGCAGAAATGTATTTCTCTCCAATCTCTTATTTAATTTAGTAGCTTCTGGCATGAAAACTTCTGTAGCAGTTTCTCATTCTGCTTTTCAAGGCTTTCTCTCTTAACAGTCCTTCTGTAACACCTAGAGAGGAAGTGGACATTTAGAACAAAGCTCATGAGATGCTTCCCACTGAAGACATGGAATATGGATCAAATGCTTATTTCAACTGCTACCACTCCTTGGAGACCTTTCCGTCTGGCTAATAAGCAGGTGCAAAAAGTTAGTTCAGAAAGTGGCAAACACAAGAGCCACTAATTAGGGGCTTGGTTTGTTTTTTTTGGCCAGTACTCCCAAAGAGATCTTTATTAAAGAAACTGATGGTATTCCCCAGACAAAATCTTTTTAGAAATGCCACAGGAAGGCATCATGGAACTCTTTACATTCAAATATCTCTCAACTTGACTGGCTCTAAAAATATTAAAGTTATAAACATAATTCAGTAAGCTTTTAACCTAAAGAAACATTAGTGATACCATTTTTTTTTTTTTTTGAAGTGTAATACCAGGTATTTTAAAGAGGAGACATCTGGTAATAGCAGAAACTCACACTTCCTCAAAATGGTGTCAGAACCTGGAAAGGATGAAGAAGCTCTGCAAAAACCTTAAGACACGTCACAGTGAAAGAGCTTAGCAGAAGAATGCTTGCAAATAAAAGGAGAAACTGGCTTTTTAAATTTAGTTTCAGGAACACACTAAAAACAAGACACTGTAAATGAAGAAGAAATACTAAGATGAATTTGTATACCTTTTACAAAATTGTCATATAAGACTCAAATATATTCACTATTACAAGTGGCAGTGTAACTTAAGAAAAAAGAAATTCTATAAAGAATGTGGGCTGACTTATGACTGCACTCCCATATATTATCCTTAACACGTGGAAACGCTGGCAGAACTATGAATAATTAAAAAGCAGAGAGTTAAGCTTTACTAAAAGCACCACCAGAGGCAGGTTTGCCAGCTGCCTGGAATGCCTCTGTGCATAATGTTCTTTGTGGCACAGCTTCACAGTCACCTTCAGCTGGTCCAAGGGCATGGCACTGCCAAGGGGCTCCCCTCACCCTCACCATCCTTCCTGGTACTCTCACATTGTTGCCTCCACTGACTTCAAGGCAGGTTGTAGCTGATCCAAATTAAAATTAAATGGGCTTTTACTTCCTAATCAAAATGCAAAGGAGCATGCAGAACCACGAAGCCAGCAAAGCAGAGAGATTTGTCACTTTCTGAGGCAGTGCTGTCCTAGATTGATAGGAGATGGCTTTGAAAGGGCACCCTGAAAGCTTGTATAGTGCCCAAAAAAACTGCCCAGTTCTGGCAAGTGACTCTTGTCAAGTGACTTGTTTTCCGGAAATAAACTCATATTTCACTTTACAAGAGTAAAGATAAATTCAAATACCAAAACTCACTTTATAGCTGAAACTAATTATACTCAAATATACAAAATTCTTATGCTAATACAGTGAACTACACTCCAGCCTCACCCACAGGGGATAAATACCAATGCTAGCTTGGAGCTGTCTTAGTCTGTTAGACTCCAAAGTGCTCAAGAGTCTAGGAGCAAAGATGCATTGTTTTACTTTACTATTTCAGGCATTACAGTTAACTTAGATGGACTTAGGTAATGTTTGTTTGAGGAGAAATGATAGGACATTTAGCATTCAAATTAAGGTTTTTCTAATTATGAGTTTTCTGATAATCGTTACCAGAACATGATAATCTAACATCTATTTAATGGTTAAGAAACTTTTCTTGATTTCATTGGGAATAGCACTTCTCACCAAATCCCATTTCCTCCTCAATAAGCATTTTTTTCCTATATGTCCCATCTTATTATTGTATGTATTAATCCTTGAAAAATCCAGATTTATTAAATCAAAGCCCTTCAGTCACAGGAAATAGAGCAAACTGAGAAAATCAGCATTTTAAATGGCATTGAAAGTTAATCTTCCTGTTCAGATTAACAAGCCTGGTACCAAGTATCAGGGAAATGAAAATCAGAGAGAGCAATTTGAAGTGAAAATACACGCCAAGAGTAGTACATGAAGATAGGATAAGGATATCAAATACCTCAGGAGTAGGCTCATGGGACAGAGGTGGTGTGAGCAGATCTGGGGAGCACATGCACAAACAAACCCTTCTGAGAGCTGCAATGTCTCGATTCACCACAAATTCTCCAACGCCCTCAGTTTGCAGCATGCTGGCATTTCAGAGAGTTACAGGGACAAAGGAGGCACGCTGGCTGTGCTCAGAGCCCCACAGGCACGGCCCTGCTGGCTTTCCCTGCTGCAGAAGTGTGGTGTGATGGTGGGAGGTGACACACACGGCTGCACAGCGAGGCTGTGGTGGCTCCAGTGCTGCTGCAGCTCCACAGCTGGTGTTTGCAGTGGCTGCAGTGCAGCCAGGGCACAGCCTGGGCACAGGGAGCGTGTCTGTGCCTTGCTGGGAGAGACTCTGAAATGTCCTTCCCTGGTATCACTGCCTCTGTGTTATAAACCTGCCTCAGCCAAGCCAGGGATGCCAAGCAGGACCATGTTGTGCCCAAGGATGCACACAGGGACTGTGGTACCCCAGTGGGAGCTGTGCTGCTTCAGCTCTCTGGAGAGGACACAGAGAGAAGCTCCCAAAAACTGACTGCAGAGCACAAGCACTGAATTTCAGCTCCTTGTCATCATCCTCTTTAGGTTTTCAGGAGACGTTTCAAAATGTTGAATGAGTTTTTGGATTTTTAAACAAGTAACAGAGTAACTTCAATAAATATTAGTTAAATATTTATTTAACTAATTTAAATAATAATAAATAATTTTATAAGTAATAATAACAATAACAATAATAATAATAAATAATAATAGTAAATAATTAAATTAATTAATTAATAATAAATTAATAAATAAATAATAATAAATAATTTAACTAATTTAACTAATTTAATAGTTTTCTATTAGTTAAATATATAGTTTTCACTTTGTAACATTAATTACTTTGAAACATTAGTTTCCTCTTTGTAACACACTTTTAAATTTCAAGAGAATTAATCATAACACCTACTTCACTGCTGTCAGCAACATTTATCAATATTTTGACTATTGGTCTTATGAAAAAAATCTTCATTAAGGCAAAATTTTCCAAAGCACTCTCTTCATTCAAAGATTAGGTTAAGAATAATCTAAGCAATGAGTTATTCTCTGAATATTTTTAACCGTGGATTATTCTAAAAATACTCATCTTTTTGTTTGATATTTTTGTGGAATGTAAAGCTTCAATGAGGTTTCCCACCAAAATCATTCACTTCACTCCATTGGGATCAGGATTCTTAAAGTATATCTAAAAATATTTGCTAATAAAGAAGCCAAAATGTGGCATAGTTCTACTTTTTGAAACTATTCTTGAGTAGTTTTTGTTCTGCAGCCATCCCATGGCAAGACGTGGTTTGTATAAATTTCCTGAAGTAGTTCCCTGTCAGCTCCTTTAGACCTGAGAAGGACCAATCAGTGTTTGACTTTTAATACTGACATATTGCTACACCTATGAGAAAGTTTAGGCACCTTAGTGAAACACACATGTGAAGATGACAACCCCAGGAGTCTCTCTTTTCTTCCTGGCCTCTCAGAAGGTAAGGAGCTAGGCTGGGCCCAGGCTGGGCCAGGGAGGGGAGGGGAGGCCCTTGGGCTGTGGGAGTCCAGGGTGCTCCCCTGGCTTCCCTGGGGTCTCAACCCCCCCCAGCAGCCTCCCAAAAACCCCCGAATGAGACCCAGGTGTGAATTTAACCCCTTGGGAGAAATTACCAACATGGAGGGAAGAGAAGCAAGCCACAAAATAAGTAGAGTATAAATTAGACTGTTAGAAGGTAGAAAAGTGGATTTTTAGAATTGTTTATGTTAGAAGGTTTTTAGCTAACATGGAGGATTTGGGGCGTGGTATGGTGTAGCGTTGGGGGGGGCTAGGGTTAAGCCAGCCCCCAAGGTGCTACGAGAACCCAGATAGCTCAGGGGGGTTCAGGTAGCCCTCTGGCTACCTGCCAGTGAGGAACAAAGACTGAGACCTGTAGCTGAATTATTCAGAGACAGTTTATTCTCCGAAGGGAGTTCAGGCTACAAATCCATTAGATACAGGTAGGACAGAAGTATTTATAGATTTCAGAGGGATTGAAAAGAACCAATTAAAACACTAGTTAAACTCAATATCCAATTATATTTCACTTAACACTCTAAAAAGAAACCAATCACTGCGCTAACTTGAACACCAATAAAACTCTAAAGTGATAAGAAGTTTTCAGGCAGAAATTGTCTCATGTGAGAGGAATTTTTCTTTGTTTCTCAGGAGAGAGCTTCCATGGATATTTTCCTGGGAGTTTTGTGTCATCCACAAGATATTCCTGAGATAAGAGAAAATAAACAACCTTGAAACCTCTGAAAAATCCTCTCCTGCAGTCTCTCATCGGCGGCTTTGGGAAAAACCTGGATCTCAGACCACCTGCATGTCCCCTGAGGTGATCCCAGGCCAAAAGGGACACCCCAGGCTGCGACATTGGGCCACTGAGATCCTGGCTGCTTCCCCCTACCAGCATGGCAGAAAGGCTGCCCCAACAGCCCAGGAGCAGCTCTGGGCAGGGCCCACCTCGCCACAGTGTGGCCTGGGGAGAGACATGGCCCGTCCTGGCAGGGCTGGGCCCTGCTATCCCGGACCAGCCCCCCACAGAAACAGCATGAAAACACCTGGGAAAAACACGGAACATGGAAGGGATTGGTGGACATGCCTCACTCTTGGACTGAAATTTCTCTTTTTTAAACTGTGAAGAAGAGACTCTTGTTTCCCTATAATTCATAGAAATCCATTATGGGGTGGATGAAATGTTCTAACTGTAGATATGAGCAGAGGCATTTGTGCTAGAGTAAGCAGATGTAATGGCTGTGATCCTATGAGATGTTTGAATAGAGAGGAGATGAAGATCCCTGCTGCCCCTCAGGGAAGAGAAGAAGAAAGACCTCTGTTTTCAAAGATGAAGAGAGCTTTTGTTTGAATTGTTACAATCCTTAAAGTGTGCCCCATAAGTTGACATGGTCCTCAATAAAGTTTGTGGGAAGACTGTTAGGTGAGGAAAGGATTTTTACAGTGATCAGATTTCCATTCTCCCAGGCAGCTGATTCAGTGTGACATCGAGGCCATGAGAAAACTGTTTCTTGTGTAAAAATCTCCATAGACTGAAGAGAAGTCTCTTCTCCCAAGTAAATTGGTGCAAGACTATCTTTAGAGATGATAAACTGACTGAATTTTTTTCTATACATTATCAGTGTGAAAGGAAAGAAAAGAAGTTGTGGGGGCAGGAGAAGTGTTCTGAAAATTTTATTCTAATTTTTATTATTGTTTCTTATAGTTTCTGGCAATTAAGTTTTTCTTTGTACCCTTTAAAGTTTGAACCCTGTTTTGCCTTCCTCCTAAACCTATCTCACAGAAGGAAATAAGTAAATAATTCCAGTGGGTTCACTGGAGATTTAGCCAGCGCTAGACCCACAGCAATAATTTGTGAAATTTCATAATTTCAAAACTACACAAGAAAAAGCTTACTTTAATATTGTCATGAGAAGTTAACACAATCATACTTCATGTTACTATACTAGGAAGTGTGATGATTACAGAATCCTAGAATAAAGATGCATCTCAAACCATAAGGAGGTCAGTCCTCATTAAAATAGCCAAATTAGCAAGTGCAAATAACACCTTTCAATTACCCATAATGGAACTAAGTTGTCTCAGCAAACTTTAAATAGGTCATACCAGTGATTGCCAGATGAAGGTAAAGGACCATTTCACGCCAATACATTACCCATGAAGCAGATACTTAAAATTCTGTACTTGGAAGTGGATATTCAAGTGAATTTGGTGAAAAACAGGTTAGAAATACAGGCACCTGCCTCATCCAGCTCTTTTTGAAATGCCAGGCCATATATTGGCACAGCACATAATCGTTTATACACACACACTTAGGTTTGATATGTGCTAAGTACCAGCCTAAATAGCAAACTGCTTTCTGTTGGCTCTCTCCAAAAAGAAACAGCATGTTCATCTGTCAACATGCTTTTTTGTAGCAAGCATTCATCATCACAGCAAGTGATTCAGCTGGTATAGTAAGTGGTCTCTTCTGGAAAAAAAAAAAACAACAAAGCACAAAATGTCATGGTAAGATCATTCTCTTGTGCAGAGGAAATACCCAATCAACAAAACTCAAAAGAATAGCCTTCCAATGAAAGGAATCACTGTGAGGAGCCAGTTCCTGAAAATCCTGTGCCTTTCAATGGAGAAGGTGCTCTTTACTAAGCTCAGCTCTAGAAAAGCCCATCTCAGTGACTGTTCATAGTTTGACACTGTTCCTTAGCTCCACAGTTCCATTTAAATAGCAGCTCCAAGATCTCCTCCCAAGCTCCACTAACTCTCAGAAGCAGCTTCTGAGCTAGACAACCATCTTCTCCTAGAAGTGGGGCAGGAACATTTCCTCTTTCTCACTTGTAAGGGACCAGTGCCTCCCATGTCCCAGCACACTGCCTAGAGGCCTCTCTGCAAACCATGTCAGTGGCAGATACACAGCAGCACCTTCACCTGCTTGGGTGCTGAGACGGAGAAACTATGGGCAGGGAAGGTCCTCCATGCACAGGCCTACCAAACCTCAGCCTTGCTTATATGCTTAGGCCACTCAGTGCTGTACCTTGCATCATGAAGCTGAGCTTTATTTTAATGTAAAAAAAGAACGGATGACACAAGAATCTGTTTTCCCACTTCAAAACGAAGTTTGATTTAATTATCTGAAGACTGTTATAGTTGTTCTGCAAATATTTGGACTACTGCAATTAGTCAGCATAGTTACTTGAATATAATTGACTACCTGTTTTCTAAGGACAGCATTTCTCTTGGCACAGATACAAACATTACTGCATCAAGAAGCTAGCTTAATAAAATTAGATTGCTACTGGGTCTGCTAAGACTCTGATAAACCACTATAATATAATATGCATATAAATTCCAACACGGCACATGCAAGAACCTGACTTTTGCTCCCTACAGAGAATGTGAAGCCTGTAGGTTTCTCTCTCCTATTGCTTCAAAGCACAGAGGAGAGTTCTGACTGCCAACTATTTGCTCATTCATTTTTATGCAGGCTGTTTTGAAACCAACATCTAGCATGGTTGTGCTACTATAATAGAACCCTTTGCATTTGAGCTGTACACATAGATGACTGCTCACTACCAGATTCATTATTATGCTCTGTCTACAAAGATATTAGTGACTTTTAACAGAACGTCCTGAAAAATGGACTGGAAATATTGAACATTTAATATTAATTTGTTTGCATTCGTGAACTGACAGTTCTTTCTCTTGTGGATTCTTGTGTTAAAACAAAACACAGTCCCTCCTCCCCCCTCCTTTCTTTAGTGACACCATTCAGTTTCAGCGAAAAAAAATATTTTTAACATAATGGATAAATAACAACCATGCCAGGATGTCTTGGATTACAAGCAAAAGCTTTCTTAGGCAGTCAGTGAAATATACTTATGCAACACAGAACATCATCTTCCCAGTGACCCACTAAAAAGATGTTATGGACATAGTGTAGAAAAACAGTGACACTTCCTTCCTTTGGGAAATCCACAACAATGCCCCAAGAAAATTGCAGCAGGGCACAGTAACCCAGAAGAGGACAGAAGTACAAGAAAGCTGTTTCTATACAATTTGTTCTTTGAAGATTCAGTTGAAATACTGAAAATATGAGGTACTTGCAATCCATTACATCAGTGATAAAACTAACATCCACCATGAAGACAAGAAGCTGTGTTGCTAGGGGAAACAAATGAGAGGTTAAAATCAGCACAGAGGCCTGCAACTTCATAGACTTCTGAGAAACAAAGCAACCCTGATTCCTTGCAAAGCCTTAGGTTTCACGGATTTTTCCTGTCTGCATCCCTATTTCACTCAGGGCAAGATCCCACTAGGCTACAGGAGTTAAAGATCTTCTGGTTCTTCCTATAAAATGCAATGGCTTTTTTCTGCAAAATATATCCTACCTAATTTTAGAATGCTTTCAGACTCCATAGCATAAGGACACTTGTTAATTGAGTAACTGGTTGCTACAATCAATTTGTGTTTCGATCTGATGACAAATTCTTATGCTGTCTTACTTTCTCTTGCTCAAAATATAGGAGACAAAATAAAGGAGAGCCAAATTTATTTGACATTTTTGATATAGAAATTCACAATTCATTTGAAGACTATTAAAGTGTCTAAAAAGAATGAAGTTTGTTTTTTGGCCTCAAATCTAGAAAAAGAAACTTGAAGCCTTATTTCAAAGGATTGACTGTTTTGTACACAAATGGTTAAATAAGGAAAGGTCAGGTAAGAAATGGATAGTGAGATAACCTACAGGATGAAGCGTGATCAGTCAGTACAAATCACTACCACTTAATCTGGCATGTTTCTGTAGTACAATGTTTATATTAAAATAACACAGTTAATTTCATAAGGAAATCTTTGACCTCCTCCCCTATTCTAGATGATTCAGGATGTAATATGTTATGAGAAAAAAAACCCAGGAAAAACAAGAGGAATGTCTGACTCTATGAGAAGAATTTCATGAGGTTACGACTGCTTGTTCTACTTGGATGGTTACAATATCTAATTTCTCTTACTTAAGTTTCTAAGATTGACAGTGGTAAGCACATGTTTTATAGCAACACTGGCTGTAACACAGTCAGCTCACAGGGCTGCTTGACAGTCAGCTGAATTATCCAGAATATCAAAGCTGAGCACATTGGTTCCTGGTTAACATTCTGCACCCTTGCAGGCCAACAGGCTATTCATCCCAGTGAAGCTATGCACAGCCTACCTTTGAGCCTTCCAAATGATGTGCTTTTCCCCCCAGGATGAGCCCATTGATCTTTGCAGCCTATACGAGCTCCTTTTTATATCAACACAGAGCAATAGATGTCTCTGAAGGCTTTTTGACAGCGGTTCAGAGATGCTAAAAGAGGAAGATTCTTCCTACGTTGATTATGTGGAGAGCCCACAGCTTCCATAACGCAATTCCATGTGTTGGGTGCTGAGCTGTGACTCATCCAGAGCTGCCAGTAGGAAGTGGTAGGCAATGGGTTGTGTCTGAGGAGCTGCCTGACTCACAGCATTACTGAGAGGCATCAGCAGCCAGCAAGATGGAAAAGGCTGGATTTTTATAATAGGAATTTCTTTGCAACAACAGTACTAAGCCGTTGCACAGGGATTGCTCAGGAACTGCACAAGAAAGATCATTTTCTTTCATGGACTGATACTTCTATCTATAATGGAAAGCACGACTGGAAAATATGTTTCCCAGCATGACAATCTAAATGTCCTAATTTTATCAAAATTGTATAGATGAAGACTTCATTTACATGGCAGCAAACTAATTTTAGAACACAAATCGAAAGTGTAACCTTTGGTGCAGAAATAACATTTCAGGAGTCTGACAAAACCAGAAAAAGCCATTATTCATACGTGCCCAGCAAACAGAGACCAAATACTTAGTTTTAAACAGTATTTGTTCAGTGCCTTCATGCACAAGTCACCTTGCCATTCCCTCAGCCACTGAAGATTTTACAACACCCTTCACCTTGAGCTATACTCTTCCTGATCTTGGTGATTAACTTCCAGGAAATGCCTTAAGGCCTAACCTTGAGCATGCTCCATGCACATAAACAAAACCAAGTTCACTGTGTCTGGAGAGCAGTATCAAGTAATACAAATGACTGCAGGATTGATCAAGACAATTTTTAAACATAATGCTACAAAATACCCCCCTACACTTACAGCCATTTAAAATACTGTACACACACATGCACAAATACTCTCCACTATGAAATTGGTACCTACAGATCATACAGAGTTTGGGATGAAAGCTTCCTGCATTCCTACAGTATCCTGTGATCTATGAAACTCCAGACTTGTCAACCCTGGCCTTTGGTTTAGTTAACCAAACACTTAGCACTTAGACATGCAATATACCAGCTGTAATGAATTTAGTACATGAGAAAACTTATCTCTTTCAGAGATATATTGCCTGAGCAGCACCCACAACAACAAACCTGGGCTCCATTCTCCTGGGAATATTCAATGAAGTTCTGGGTCTATATCCTATTTTCTCGGACTTGGATGTCAACATATGCTAACTTACAGTTTTGGATAGTAATCCACTTTAGCCTGCAACGAGGAGAAACCCCATTCTGTGAAGACAGAACTTTCTCAGAGCTGGTCTTCACCTGGGGAATGAACGTCCTGGAAAATACATTGTCTCCAAGACCTTATAATCTCACTACTTCCCATTCTCAGTAGAAGGTGAGGGTTTTCCTGCCCATGACTTCTCAGAACATTCAGAACCACGTGCATATTAAATACAAATAATTCCAGACCAAGAGAAATTCCCCCAGGAGAGACTTTCGGGCATCCTTCTGAAACAGGACAATATGTACAAGAGTGAGTTACACTCCTCAATGTGCTCCAGAAGGACACCTGAGATCCTACAGAGGTTAAAAGGAGGCAGGTACAAAACCAAGCACATGAACATAAAAAGCTCATCAGAGAGTTACAGGTGCTCAGCGAACACAATTTCTACTGCTTTAGATTCTTTCACTTTCTGTTCCGACGATCGTCTATCACATCTATAATGAAGTAATTTAAAAGCAGAATACTGTTATCAGTCTGATGTGTCTCTGGCACACGGTGACACTCCAGAGTGCCCGCACACTGCCGCCGGCGCCCAGCGTAGCCGCAGCGCAGTCAGCAGGCTGGGCCGGGCTCGCTCCCGCCGGGCTCGCTCCCGCCGCCCCCGCCCAGCCCGAGCCGCGCTGCCCGCGCTGCTCCCGGCCCCGGAGCGCTCCCGCCCGCGGGCCCGCCCTGCCCTGCCCTGCCCGGAGGAGGGCTGTTTCCGAGCGGCCTCCGCGGCTCGCCGCACCTGACAGCGGGGAGAGGACGGGACGCTGGCCGGGCCGAGGGCGGATGGAGCCGGTCCGGCCCCCGCTGGCTCGGCGGCGGCCCGGAAGGGGTCCCAGCCCCGTGCGGCTCTGCCCGCAGGGGCGGCTGGCGCGGAGCAGCGGGATGGAGGCGGGGAGGCAGCGCCTCGCCCTGCTCTCCCCGCAGCGGGAAGGGCGATGCTGCTTACCGGGTCTCGCATCCGTGCGAGCGGCGGCTGCCGCGGACAAAGCGCGGGGCGGGGAGGCAGGGCGCCTGGGCCTCCTCCCGCTTCTCTTTCTGTTCCTCGTCCCGTCTCGCCCGGGCTCGCCCCGCCGGGACGCGGGCCGCGGGCGCCGTGCGCGGAGCGGCCCCGGGCGGGCAGGTGGCGGCGGGCACGGAGCGCCCTGCGCCGCCGCAGCCGGGCCGTGTCACGGTGCGGGGCGAAGGGAGGAGCCTGCGCCGCACCGCGCCGGCCGAGCGCCGCGGCCGCGTCCCGCTCCGCGCTGCGGGCTCCCCGCCGTGCCGGGCCGCGGGCAGAGCGGGCCGGGCCGCAGCGCCGTGCCTGCCCGCCTGGCATGTGGCCCCTCCGCTTTCCCCGCGGCCCCCGTGGCAGCCCGGCCATGGTTAAGTTAGTCCTTATCTGCTTGAGTACCCGAGGTTATGCACACCTCACCTGGCCTCTACTGAACTTTGGGAAGGGCTCAGTGAGGGGAAACAATGTTAGCACATTTGCGGAGGAAGCTGTGGGTAAGGAGGAAAAGGACGAAAGTTAAACCGAAGGTATGGTTGTCAGTGTAGGGCTGTGGTGCCTGGGAAGAGGCATGCTGGACAGGAGGGCCTTCCTCCTCTAAAACAGAGAACATAGCCTGGGTTTCCAAGTAGGCAGGGCAGTGCTCTGGGCTGGCCTAGATCTCTGCTGGGAATGTTCAGCCAACACAGCAGTTACTCTGTGATAAGTTTGGATGCTCTTTCTGTTGTCTTCCTGCAGAACTTGCTCAGCAGGTATTGGTCATATTGACACCTTTACTGGACACCAGACCTGGGCATGGAAATCTAGACATGGTCTAACATACTTGTATTTGGCTCATTCTGCGCCCCTAAACACAGTAATGTAATTTTCCTTCCCTCCTTTCACTGTGTGTGAGGCTGTTCTGGCTTCTTGGCATCTCAGCCTAGAAGTACCATTCTTGGTGCTGGTGGCTGTGAAGTGAGACAACAGGTCTTGGTCCTGGCTTTAAGAACAGGAGAGACTGATTTGGGCAAGCAACAAAAATCCAGGATGTTCAAACACTTGGTATCTTAGATTTGGCTGAGTTATGAAACAGAGGTTCCAGTCTACGCCATGGAGCGTTTTCAGTGGAACTATTGCATAAATCCTACCCTGAAGCAGACATGGATGGGACACTTTCAGTGCTGTAAGGATTTTGTCTGGGTAGCTAATGGTTTTCCAAGGGCAAATGTAAAGAATGGGCATTCCTGTTGTCCGAACCCTGTGAATTCCAGGACTGCAATTCTGATGGATGACTGTAAGAAGATAAAGTTTGGTTGCAGGAAACTTTGGTAAATTAAGAGCTGATCAGATGAGTGTTTGGAAATTGTCTTCCATTAGAAATACTGGCAATCCCTTACTCAGTTATGTCAGAGGTGAAGTTAGGCTGAACATTAGGCTGATTTATGTGTTAGCACTCAAAGCATTGCACATGGTGTTCTTTCCCAAGAACTGTTGGTCACTGACCTGTATGTTTCCCTGTAACTCTTGAAGGATGTGTTTGTGGCTGGTTCTTCTTGTACAGCATGGGAAGATGCTCTAGAAAGGTTTGAACTTGATGTCCTGGGGCAGCCTTTAGTGGCTGCTTCCAGCATGAGTAAACCTAATTTCAGACCTGTGTCCGCACAACCAGATTTTGAGGAACTGCTAGATCCACCTTCCTTCACCTCCCTGAAAGGGCAGTCCCCAGCATGTGCTTTCTTCAGTTGGGCAGAGCCATGTGCTCTGGTTCATGGAGAATCAGTTCTAATTCATTTTAGCCCTATTCTGCAGCAGGGAAAATACACCACTGGTGAGGTGAAAGGAGTTTAGTGCTGTGATTCCCTTTTCTTCCCTCCCTTCCACTATGTTCTGTGCAAAGTCACAACATTGTCAGGTTCATCCCATGCCCCTTGTCTGAAAGCTGCCTGGTGCTGCAGAGGTGTGAATGAGAGCAGAGGTGAAGGGCTTTGCTGGCAGATACTTCAGGGAGGCCCCCTCTTCCTCTTTGCCTAAGCTGGAATTGTGGGTCCTACTCCCCCTCCCTTCAAACCTGAGCCTGTGTCTGTATTTGGTGCAGTGTTTGCTGTGCCAGTGAGTCTGCCCTGCTGCTTTATGGAGGTGAGCCAGGTCTGTTGTAAGTTCCCTGGGGCAGTCAGGACACTGGGATTTATAAATGATGTGGTGTGGGCAAGAGTAGCCACTCTGTGTCTTGGGCTGCAAACATCTCCAGAACCTGAGAACTCGGTCCCCAGTGGTACCATGGGTTGCTAGAGGAGGTGTGTCATTTTCATATGTTTGCATGAAGGTGTCCCTTGCATGTGTTTTCTGTATTGCGAGAGACAAACGTGTTTTGTTTATATTGCTCTTTATCTCCCAGATTATTATCATTATTATCATATTATTATTATTATCATATCACAAGTCTTGACTGAGGAATCTGGGCTGATGCCTCCACCCAGAAACACCCACAGAGCCTGATCTCTCCTGACTTGTCCTGTGATAATGAACCCTTTGATGTCATCTTTACCCCCTGCAATAGTCTTATAGGCAAGCACTGACATGATGAACTGAGGACCTAGAAGAGCTTCAGCTTCTTTACTGATAGTGGCATGAATATTTATTGAGATGGATGCAGTTGTCTTTTCTGTGCAGTTTGCTGTTATGCCTGCATCTTCTCAATCCCCAGTTGCCAGGTTATGGGCATGAGGACAGTTGTGCTCTTTGTAGTAAGAGGGGTAACAGTGTGAGGGTAAGAGAGTATCTGCATCTGTCCAACAGTCAAGTGCTTTTTCTCTGACATGTATGTTTTGGTGTTGGATTTCTTAGCATTTGGACCAGTATAGCCAGCTCCTGTCTGCTTAGATGCCAGGGTAATTTTACAAGTGAAAATCTTTTGGGTCTTCCCTGCTGCTGTTGGTAATGTGAGAAGAGGAAAAAAGAGGAAACACTATCGGGATGACAGATGATTCAACTTCAGCAAATTTCAGTAAACAAGGTTCAGTAAACCCATTTTGGGTTTTCAGGGGAAATCACCTTTGTCTCAAGTGAAATATGTAGTACAAATCAGCAAGGAAACAGAAAATGAAATCTTAGCAAAAACAGTCTCATAAAAACAGGAATCTTCCAAAGTAAGGGATTCCTGAAGTGTTCTACCTAAAATATTTGTATTTTCAGTGGTCATTTGTCTGAGGTCATACCTCAGCTTCTTCAGAAAGGCTGCAGTCACCAAAATAGTGTAACACCATTGGAAGCAATGTAAAAAAATTGCAAACCAGTGGTCAGTAGTTTGTAAACCCCTATACCTGTCCCAATAACCAACTGCTAAATAGAAATCTCTAGGGTGTCTACTGCATGAATTAAATCCTTCTTGACACTTTAAGCATATTTTTTTAGTAGTTCAATGATTTTCACATACATTTTCTCAGTTGCATCAAGGCCCCAGAGGAAATCAAGATGTCCCCATGCAGGAAAATTCTCGTGGTAAATGAGATTAGTAATCCGAGGAAGTAGCCTTGCCATGTCTTTAGGATCTGCAAATTTGTCCTGTCCACCACTCCAAACAGCAGTTGGGATCTTTATCTCCTCTATCTTGTACACAGGAGGAGCAGTCTGTAAGACAGGAGGAGACCTGAGTGAGTGCTGCTGTATCAAAGTTGTGTTTAGAGAAAGGTTTCTGTGCAAGCACCTCTTTTGTTTCTGCTTCTGCACAGCCTACAGTAAAGCCATAAGGATGAAGGCCACCCTCTTATTGTTCATTGCCCTAATCCCTTTCCCTGCCTTGCTTGCCACACAGAAGAAGTTGAAGAAACACAGAAAATAAAAATGGAGATAATCTGAAATCTGATCATCTGAATGAAGGATGATTATTTGTCAGTGTGGTAAGGGACCATGCACAAGATGTTTTTAAACTGGCCCCTATTATCAAAGGCTAGTTCAGTTATCTTCCTTCTTTACTGCTTTTTGGGCAGTTTCCTAACCTTCCACAATTTTGGGAATAAGACCGTATGTGCATATGAAAGCTGACTGAGAAGGGAGGTGTCTTTGTAATCTTTGGAATCTTTATCCACCTGTAAAATAATGTGCCACCCATAAAATAACCTGCCCTGACTCACAAAGCTCACTACAAGTCAACTGATCTGATCAAACCTAAAAAAATAATCAGGCAAGTTATAAGTGTTGCAAGAGGAGCAGAGCATTTTCGAGTGTTGTCTATGCAAGAACTAAAGCTCCTACAGACCAAATTTTGCCTGTTTCCTTTTTTCTATACAGCAGGATGCTTTAGATCTCCCCAGTTGTCTTCACTTTGCCATACTGAATCATTCCTTAAGTTTAATTTTACAGCAAGTAGCCACTGAAAAACAATATATTAATTTCCACCTTTTTTTTTCTTTTTTTTTCCTTTTTTTTTTTTTTCCCGTGTTTAACTGAAAGGCAGACCTCAAGAATTTTTGGGGAAGAGCAAAGAGCTCTGTACTCCTCCAGTCCTAGAATCTGGGTGTTGCTCTTAGCCTTTTGGGAACAGCAGGAGAGTTGACATGTTGTTGGACACATCCCTGTATCAGTAGGGGAGGCTGCAAGAATCTGTATATGCCATGTTTGTGAATAGACTTTGACAATTATGAGTATTAGATTCAGTTAAAACTTTACTTAAGATCACCCTCCCCCTCTTTTTGTAGCGCTCAAGGTGCTAAAATATAAATTTTTTTTATTCTTAGATTTGCCAGAACCTGAGTTATTAGAAAAATTAATTGCCTTACCTGATTATATTTCTTCATGTTTTCCTTACAGCCATAGTCATAAGCTTGAAGTTGGTCTGCACGTAGGATCTGTTAATAATGTAATGAGGACAGATAGAATGAAAGTATTAGAAGACAGAGTGCAGGAGCTGTTTGCTTGCATATGATTGAAGTCAAATCTCAGCCAGTAGACAGGATTCGAGGGATACTGAGGAGGGATGATGGGATAAGTGGTTTCACCATCTTTCCCCTTGCTAACATTCTCTCCTGATCTTCAACCACCACCCTTATTATGTTTAGCTACTAAAACCTTGCTGCCCTATCTTAATTGGCTCTTTAGTTGGCTAATGTAGCTCTTGTGATGCAGGAGCATGTCAGGGCTCTCACTAGGCTGGGATACCTCCTCACAATCCTTGACTTTTGTGTGCCTGCTTGGTCTGGTCTGGTCTGCTCACAGCAGTGGCATCAATATCAGAGGCTCTGTACTGCATACAAGAGTATTGGGAGCTGGGTGTGATCACCTTAACACAAAACTCTTGTCTTCTGTGATTTGTCTAAAAGGAAAATCAAAATAATAAAGGATTAACCTGTCTTACTGATAATGTGTGTGCATATTTTTATTTAATCCAAACCTCTAAGTAACATGAGAACATGATAGAAATCTAGTAGCTCATCTCTGTTTTCTGGCTCTGGGTGCTGGGTTTCTGGTCTGGATACCAGGAATTTTAGGCAGGAGGGTATACAGCAGCACACAGGTATTTAAGGGCTGGTTTAAGTGGCACAGTTCACTTAGAGTTCACTTAAATTCTCAGTTTGCATACAGGGATGTGTTTCTGAGCCAATGCCATCTTGCCCTGGTCTGATTTGGAGCCTAGGCAGAGCAAGCTTAGGTCTGAAAGTGACATGAGGTACCAGCAGAAGAGGCAGTTCCCCATTTTGCCATTGTGCCAGCAGAAGCATTTGTGCAGTAAACTGGCTTTTGGAGGTAATCAAGGCTGCAATTAACCTTCTGGGAGATAAGCTTTAACCTAATCACTTCTTTCTCTGGTTCATCCCTGACTGTAAAGTGCTCATCCCACCTGCCAAGTGCCTAGACCATGCTTGTGTTCACTTCTGCAGCTTTCAAGGCACACATCTCCATAAATAGGGATGAAGGCTGGCAGCCATTAGAGCTGAACATATAGAGGTGTGATGTGCCCTGGGGAAATCTCAGAGCCTGGTGCCAAAGGGGAAATTCGGGGAATGATCTAGTGAGCCATGGGAAGCAGGGCTCCCTCTGTGACAGGTGAGATGTGATGGGCAGATTTCCAGATCTGTCACCTCTGGGCTTCCCTGTTGGCTGTCAGTTGCATAAAAAGACATACTAGGAGTGTTTATATGTCAGCACAGTTATACCTGATGCCAATGAATAACATTCTGTACTGATGTTCCAGCTGGGTAATGTCCTGAGTATGAATCTGTTCGACTCTGGAGACAAAGCAAAAGGGTTATGAAGGCAGAGATCCAGTGCTGTGACAGAATAAAGCTGTGAAAGCCCTAAGCAACATACTGCTGCTGTGTTAGAACCCCATTTTTATAGGATATCCTTCAGATATTAAAAAAGGAAGTTGAGGAAAGATTCACAAATATGCTAGTTTACAGTAGGAATGATTACATAGGATTTTATAATATGTAGGGATAATCTTTTCAACATTAGTCCTTAGCCATAGAGAAAACATCATTTGATAAGCGTGTATGGCCTTTGTTTTCCCATTTTCTATGTATGATGCTGTTAAATTGTGTTGTGCATAATCAGTGGAGAAAGATTGTTAATATACAGTTCTATTGAGCATAATGAAGCTGCATGCATGAGAGCTTTCTATGGGCACACTTGTTAAATAGAGAGATGAAAGGTGACTGGAGAACAGTCATGTGAAAGGTCTGTAAGAAAAAACAGGTAGCAGCCAAAGCAAAGAAATGCAATCTTTCTGCTGGGGGAAGTGTGAAGAAACAACTTTGAGTTTTGTTTGGAAATGTTTCAATGTGTAGCAAGCAAAAAGAAACCATCTCTTATGTTTAGAGGAGTCAGATGTCTTGTTTAGGAAGGAAAATATATTAATCATGCAAAAGAAAGAAAGATCTTTCTCCATCCAGTTGCCCTTCAAAGCTACTTCAGATTTACTTGTATTAAGCTTTTCTTGGATGTGCTTACCGTGTTCATATTTTGTATCCTGCCTCCAACTAGGTAGCAGAAGATACTGCCACAAACTTTACCCAGACATGCACAGAACCGTGTTGCAGGTCCTTTCATCAGCTCATTATAGTGAAGAACTCCTTTGCAGCCAAGTAGTAACTGAGGAGAAGAAAAGAGCAAAATTTTTATTACCTGTTGCAAGATTATTCATGCAGAAAACTCCCTCTTCTTTAAGTCATTCTCTCTTCTTTAATATCCTTGCTCTTCACAAGAGGCAAGATTGCTGAAGCTGCTTGCCATCCCACTATCCTTTGTAGTGTGTTCTTCCCCAGGGCAGACACTTCCCCCTTTTCTGTCCTTCTCCTTGAGACGAGTGCTGGAGTGTTTTTAGTGCACTGATCTCACTGAGAAAGGAAGTTGGCTGCACTGATGGCTGCAGAATATAGGAAGTCCTTCTTTGCCCTAGTACTTTTTCCTGGCAGGTGCAAACTGTACTGTGAGTACTACTACTGAGTAAAGAGGGATCAGACAAATGAGACAAATGAGGAGGGTGTAGATGTAGCTTGGACAGAAAGAGGATGTGCTTCTGTGGTTTGACATAAAGTACAGCATGCATGATTTCCACATTCCCAGCAAATTATATTAAGCTGACACCTTCTGGTGCTTAAGTTTCATTTATCACTTTACAAGTAAATATTTTACAAGCATAAATTATCTGCATGTCTGATAAAATTAAGATGTGAAATATCTTACTTGTGGTTTTTATTAGTGCTTAAGGCTAGATTTAGTAGACTACATTAGATTTCTTTTGTTCTGGTATTTTAAAGTTCTTCAGAAATGTTTTACTTAAATAAATAGTGGTGAAAGCATGCCTGCTACCTTAAAGAAATTGCAAAAGAGATACCATATGAAACCTTGCAGTTTAGCTCTTTAAAGTCTGAAGTCTACAGACACTGCAGCAGTCTGATACACTGAATTCAATTCTGACTGATTGCCCTTTAAAAAGTTCAGGTTGAGTGAGTCCAGTAGAGACAAAGCAGACAATTATGTCTTTCTCTTTAGAAGGAGAAATGACTTACCCTGATCAGCGACTGGGGAAGGTATGCAATCCCTACCAGAGGGCTGGTAGCATGTGTGATAGTGGCCACTGGTCCCAAAGCAAAGAATGCTTTAATCTTCTGAGACAAATCAGGATAAGTAGAAAATGCTACGAAGCCTGCAAGCTCAGAAAAAGAAGTCAAGTAGATGAAGAGATCTCCACAGAACAAATAATAATAAAAAAAAAAAAATTAAAAAAGCAGTAGGCAGCAAAGGAGTGAGACTAGATTAGCATCCCATGCCTGTATTCAATTTCTGTGCTGCAAACATAAAGACAATGTTTGATTCTTGCTTAAAACTTTTATTTGGAAGATAAAGTTCATTCAGAGGATACAAGCTCATTAGAGCATGTCCTGATACTGTTTTGTCAGAACTGAGAATTTTGTGCTAAGGCCAGTTTTGGTAGAAAAGGTCTATTAATCAGATTTTTGAAATTCAAACTCTTTCTAAAGTTCCCTAAACTTGAAATAAAGAGTTGTTGAGAGCTTGCAGTCTCTAGAAGACTGTACATCTGTATGCTGGCATTCAGCAACACAATAATTATCTGAAGATTAAGAATAGAATTTTTCTTTTAAAAAAAGCACATACTTGCATGGCAGTGAATTCACACATACAGAAAGAGTATAAGGGAGGCATTAAAAGTAAAAAGGGTTTGTCACATGCTGTCTTCTGAATGTGTTTAAATTTCTTCACTGGTGGATTTGACTGGCTGACATAATTATCTAAAGACAAAGAAGGTGGTGACTTGGTCTGAACAACAATTCTGCAAAAAGACTCCTAGAATGCACATATGAGAAGAAAGGAAAATGCTTTTCTAATAATGCTATTTCCCCCCATTTTCTCCTCTGTTTCTGAGCTGTTTTTGTAAAAGCACAATGGTACACTGTGACATAAACCCCAGAGTCTGCTCACAGGTCTTATATAGAAATCATAAACATATAAATCATATATATATAAAACACTGGCTGTTTGGTACCCAGTCAGTTCTAACATTACCTGCAGTTGACCCTTCAGAGTGACCAATATAGTAAATATGCTTCTGTCCAGTTTTATTCATGATGAAGTTCAGCTCTGCTGGAATGTCATATTTACCTATCTCATCGAAGCTGTGGGGAGAAACACAAAAAGCTGGCAGACAATTTGGCTATCACAGTGTGAGTTACTGACTGTCAGTTTTGTGCACTGCTCCAAGCAGGACCCATTGGAGGAGGAGGTTGCACACTGTGTCTGCACCCTTGCTTGAGCTGCAGGAGTGGGCAGAGGGTGCAGCTGTGCAGCCTGGCTGCCTGGTGCCTTGGGCTCTGTGTGGATGAAGTGCCAGCTTCATGTGACAGCTGCAGCCCTTGGGGAACTGAATTTAACCAATGCTTTCACCTGCATGGGTTACAAGAAATATTTTTCTAAGATAAGTCGTAGTTCTGATTTCCAGACTGAGCTGAGCAGTCTCCTGTCCTTTCTGCACTTGGGACATGGTATCAGGTGGGACACTTCAAGGTTACAGATGCCTCTCAATTTTGGAAGCTTTTTCCCAAAGAAACCAGCCAGAAATGATGATGGACAAAGTGACCTGTGTACTTCCAGCTTTGCTTCTGTGTGTGCTGATTCCAGAAGAGCCTGTCCAGATCATGGAGGCAATTCCTTCTTATAACCTCCCTAATATGCCCAGGAGTGGCTGCATCTGTGGAAAAGAGTTTATCTAGTCTCCTTAAATGTTACATGTCCCACTTGAAGTCAGATTATATGAAAACTTGTAGTGTTTTCAAATAATTTAGAAGGGATTTTTTTCGTATTACCAGAAAGGGAAAGGTTCTGCATTCTAGTAGCATCTGCCTAATCTTGCTAGTTCCCTGAAGTTCTTTTCTTCAGAAATTTTTTCTCCACAGAGTACCTGTACTGCCAGAAGGCTTTCTGGCAAGGCTTAAGGGTCTTGTGTTTTAAAGACCAGGTGTCTCCTCGGCTGTTTCCCAACCAGACATCATAGCCAGCATCAGCGAGCACGAAGCCCAAGCTGTTGTTGGGCAGGTTGGAAATCCAGTGAATAGAGTCTGATAAAATACCATGATGCAGCAAGACTGCAGGCTTCTTCCCTAAAACAGAAGAGATTTTCTTAGGCTTTAATAGTAATAGGCAATGTGTAGTTAAACCTGGGGTGCAGAATTGGGTTTTGCAGGAGTGTTTTAACCAACACACAGAATTCAGGCCACATTCTAGGCTGAATGACTGGGTGCCCTTGCTGAGATGGAAAGGTAAAGAACTTGCCATTGCATATGCAAAGAGGAAAGATGGGGAATCCATGTAAGAGTTGGCTCTCTGACCTTCCTTATATGTCATACCTGTATTTTGGCTGTTCCTTCCAGCAGGAATTCTGTAAACAGCAAGAATGTATCCATCCTCCGTTGTAACTTCATATTCCTCACTGGGGAATCCGTGATATCTGATAATTTCACTCTGTGGAAAGCCAAAGGAGAGTTTGTTATCATGCATTTACTGTGTAAATATTGATATAGGAACTGTTTGGATGCTGCCTCTGCCCAAGAATGTGAAGCTATCCAAGAACATGCCAGGAAGATAAACGTGATAGCATATTGCTAGCCTTTCTATACTGCTCTGTGTTGTACTGGTAGGGAGGGGCACCAAAAAGGACTCCAGTCTCTCTTTTTTGGGGATGATCCTATAGCTGCCATGCTGTAGCCATGGAGGCTGGAGGATGCAAACAGCAGCAAGAGGAGTTGGGATGTGTTTCTGTGAAGTGGTTTGTGTATTCTATTTAATGCTGTACCACTCAAATTGTAGTAATTGCTGTAGCTGTGGCACTCAAGCACTACACAGACATAAGAGTAGCAAGATGCAGTAAAGTTTTCTTCAGACTGCTTAGATGATAGTTGTCTGGTATTTGATTCCCTATTATGGGACAAAGTGAGTGACTAACCTTTTGGGAGATAGTTTATCCTGTTTTGCAAGGCTAACACAGGTCTGTAGATATTCTGTCCTGGAATATGGTCAAACCACTCAAATAATGTCCTGTATTGCAAGCTGTCCGTGGTGGGCTGAGAAGGAGCATCACGTGTTCCTGTAGGTGTTGAATTGTGCTAAAACAGACCTAACACATCAACCCCAAATCAGCATCCTGATAATGAGGCAAAGATCTGGCAAAGATAAACTGCTAAGCCAACCTGGAGACATAAGACTGGGTGAGGGTGTGTTACACCAACCTCTAATAATTGGGTTTTTTTGCTAGCTTTAATAAAATTGCTTTTACATGTTCGCTTTGATATAATGAACTGTCCTGTAATATCTTATAGCAGTAGTTTTAACTACTATTCTGTGTAGTAAAAAATTCTGATTAGCATATTTTTGTCTAATCATTAATTATAATGATCATTATTTTTGAAAATATAAATATATCTGGTTTGCCATGATTAGTTCTGCAGGGCAAAGTTGTAGAATGGCTCAATCACACCTTTCTAATTCCTTAGCCTTCAGCAGTGAGAGTTGGATGCTAAGACCAGATTCAGCTGCACCCAAGCTCCTCCTTGAGAAGGAGTTCAGAAATCAAGGGGGTCCTTCAGCACCTCACAATTTCACAGAAAGGCTTCTCTCATGAACTTTGTCTGCAGCTCCTACTCTCCCCCACAAGAAGGTTGTACCTTTCTAGAGAGTAAACACGCAGCAGTATCTCCATCTGGTCCACAGGAACCCTTTCTTGCCCAAGTGTGGTTAAGCAAACCATGGAGGGTGGGTCTCCTATTACAGACTCACAGCACCACCTACTACACTGCTGCCATGGTGAGGAAATCTTGGATTCAGAGTAGGGGTTTTTGTTCTGAGAATCTGCTGTTTGAAGAAGGGGCTCAAGCACCCTCACCACTGTACCAGGCAAACAGGTTGTTACAGAAGGGAGCCCTTGACACTAGAACCAGCCTTTGTTTCCACTGCAAAGGAATTCTCTCCAGCTCAGACTGTTTGGATCAACATTTCCTCCTGATGCTGGAGGATCCCTTCTGAAGGGAACTTACTTCAGCTTCCTGATAGGCACTCTTAGTCAGTGGTAGTGGGAGAGAAGCTTTAGAAAAAAAGGGAAAGGAGGTGACCCAACTCACAACATTCATGAAGCATTCGGGGTTGCGACTCTTCTTGCAGAGGCTCGTGTCAACAGCTGGAGTGGAGGCTGCTGTGAATCCTGCTGAAAAGGCAATTCCTTGGGAGCAGAGCAGAACCAGGATGCACCACATCTTGGGGCTGTGTGGAAGAGCACATGCAGGGTGTTTGTGTTAGGAAGAGAGTGGTGTGGAATTCCACAGGAGAGGAGAGTCTCCTGAAGGTTGCCCAGGAACTGCCAGAATAAGAATCTGTGTAAAGGAAGGATTGTCTACAGCTTTTCCTGTTCAATATGGACCACAAATGAGTCAACAGCTCCAGGATGAGAAGGAACCAACCAGGGCCTGTGTTTATATGATATCAGTGCCAGTTTGTGATGTGTACCTTCCTTTCTCTCTACATAAGGTCTTTGCTACTGTAAATCTGTCTTTCTTGGAGAAAAGGCTGAATCTTCCTTTATTTTAGGCATTGTCTGGTGGTCACAGTAAAGCTTGAGCAGAAATTGTAGTGCTCTCTGTGTACTTAGTGCCCTGCTTTTTGGCTGTAGCCACCTTTGTAATTAGCATGGATGAAACAGGTCATAAACCCAGAGTGTCTTATCTGAAGCACCATGGGGAAAGATCACTAAGATTAGGAGAGTGTAGAAAGGATAGGTAAAATATTTGTTTATTTCTTTCCTCTGAATTTCTTCAGGAGGGAGGGAGCGAGTTGTCAGTTATTTTCATTTTTTATTAAGTCTATTATATCCCTTGAGTCACTACAACATTTTGATTAAGCCACAACTGGAATATGATAGATAGATAGATAGATAGATAGATAGATAGATAGATAGATAGATAGATATAATAGAAAAATTATATATTATTATACATTATTAGAATATATATTATATATTTTATATATATTACATATATAATATACATATGTATTATTATACTTTAATAGTTTTATTATTTATACTTTATATATTTTTATATTTATACTTTTATTATACTTATATATTATTATACTTTTAATATTTAAATCCAAACTCACTGTAGTCTATCCACTTTGTAAGAGAACACTCCAATTCTTTTTCAATACAGCAGAAATCCTCCTCCCTGTGTGCTCTGGAAGCTCATTTTCAGAGTAAATATTCCACTGTTTTCTGCTATTTTATTTAGTTCAAACAAAAGTAAAAACCACATTCTTCTCTTCTGCATGTGGAGCATTGTTTGGGAAAAAACCTGAAAATTTCAGCTTAAGTCACAGTTTGCACTAGAGATGAAGCTATGGGGTAACTAAATTATTACCTTCTTTATGGTGTGCAATTTTCTATATACTGTACTGAATATGAAAGCTTTGTAAATCAGACATGAGGCACCAAGTAACTCCAAGGCTTGGCACACAACTATCTCAGTAATTTTAATGGCCAAGTCATGACTGTAGGAGCCTTGAAAACCATCTTGTCTTTTTATGTAATGAACCAATGCCAAAGAGTGACATTTACCATTGCAAACTGAAATAACTGAAATATATAAAAAAGGTAGAGGAAGGTGCCTGAAAGATACATTCAAAAATGTCATTTTGGACCTTTTTGATATTAATGAAAACAAACCTTAAACCTTCTAGAAATTCATCAGTGTACTCTTAAGAGAGTCACAGTGGCTTTCACATACACTATAAATGGGACAGAAAGACACCAGGCTAGCAGATGTCAGAATCTCTGGGTCCATTTACAGGGAAAACTCAAATGCTTTTGGAACTATAAGAACAAGATTTATTTAATTTATGTGCATGGTTTCAATGCTGTGATTTCTGTGCATCCACAGTGACTTCCCTAGGGGAAAAAAAAACAAGGAGGACAAAATGAAACCATCAGTTACTCCTTTTTCCCTTTTGCATGGATGAAAGGCTTTTTCCTCTCCACCTCTGGCAAGCCTGCCCTTTGCTGCACAGCAGTCAGAAAGGATGGCAGGCTGGCTGCCCTGAGAACCAGCTGCACAGAACCTGGATAGCAAATCTGTATGGAGAGGGGGAAAAGGGAAGGAGACCATGGATGCACATGAACAAGCAACTTACCTCTGTTTTCAGTCCCTCCTGATCTGCCTCCTGTGGATTCACTGCCAGAAGCTTGTGCCAATAAAAGGAGCAGGAGTAGAGTTCTGAGTGAGATGTGTGTGTATAGGAGAGCATGTTAAAATGCTGTTTGTTTTGCAGTATTTAAGGAGTGGAGTTATTCTATGATAAATAGCACCATTGCATGACATTTTGAAAGACCAAATTGCACCATGGATCAGGTGAAGTAAAGAGGCATCTAACCTGTCATTAGACTAATTTGGAAGAACTTAGTTATTCTTGTTCCCTGAGGCTGTGGCAGATCTTTATCTGTACTGCTACCTGTCTTAGTAAGTGCTGTAAGTATTATATTTTGGGATGAAAAGGAGGAAGAATCCAAATTTTATCAAAACTTTCTAGCTGTGAATGTGATCTCTGCTGCTGTGGGTAGTACAAAATCTGTTTTGGTCACTGGTTCCACACCAGTTGCTTGTTTTCTGAATTGCTGATGGCTTGGGGACCATCCTTCTTTGTTAGGTAACCTTAGAATAAAAAACAAAAGTGATTTGAAAGGTGTGAGCACCACAACCTACAAAAATTACCCTGCTTCTGTAGGGATTCTCAGAAACTGAATTAAGCTTGAAAACATTGTTTAAACTTGGAGTCAAGAGAGGGTGATAACTCTAATTCTTATTATTTCCAAGCCATCTCCATTAACTCTGTAAACTCAATATGCTGGAGACCCCTGTCTAACCACTGAATTAATTGTAGTCAGCCTGGGGGCTTGATCATCACTGAAACTAGCCTGGTTTTTTGATGCAGCAAATTCTTTGAAACAGTGCTAATGATATGCTGCCTTGCCTGGGAAAATGAATGAAGTAAGTATTTGTTAGTAAACAAAACCTGAGAGGCCCCACAGAAAAAAAATCTGCTTTATGAGGTAGGGTACAATCTGGAAAAGCCAAAAAGGTGATTTCTCAATGAAAAGCATCACAGCTCAGCAGGTCTGATACCCCTGCTTAGTGAGAAATATTGAAGACTTTTCTCTGCTCTATTCCCAGTTGACACCATCCTACATTTTTTGTTTTATAGAATTGCCAGCAGGGAATGGTCTGCAACATTTTACCTCTATCACCTTGTGGTGGCATATGTGATGTATGATATTGTTGATGGGAACCAAGTGAAAAGCAAAAGATATGTCAGCTCATCTGAAAAGAGAAAAGAGGATGAAAGTAATGCATATAAAAAGAGAATAGAAAACAGAAAACCTAGACACAGAAACTTCCCAGGATTGGCTGTCCTTACCTAGAGAACCAGGACAGCTGAGACAATAAATATTCTGTTTTTAAATGGTGAAGCCCAGGTGGTGTGGCCTGGAGCTGGAACTAGCATGAAGTCAGTTTAGTGTTACAAAATACAGACTCTGGTCCATGCCATGGAGGGTTCTTTGTGCTTGTTGGGTCTGGTGAGTTAATCCTGTCCTGCAGCAGAGGTGCAAGAGACCCTTGAGTTGCTCCAAAGATGTTGTACAAGTAGTTAAAAGTCTTCTGAGGGAAAGTGTGAGGTGTTAGTGCCCCTCTTGTCCAGATACTGGCCATTCCAGGATGGCATTTCTTGGGAATATGCATTTTGGAGGACTGTTCTGCACACATGACTCCAACAAGGCACAGGTTACTTTCCTGAGAGTAGTGTAATTTGTGATTTGCAACACTGCAAACTCCAGTGCTTGGAATTTAAAGAGACAAATGATCTTCTGTGACTTTTACTGAATATGCTGTTCTTAAGTTATTGATACTTAGTTTAAAAAATTAGTTTATCTTATTACTGCTCTGGTGAAGGCCTTTCTGAAAAATATTTAGTTCCCTTCTGGCTCACATGAAACTTTTGAAGTGGTGTTGAATTTTGTCAGGATGCAAGAATCATGTTTTCCACACCGACTGGGTAGGTGACAGTTTGTCCATGCACTGAGTCTTGGCATCCTTTGGAGAAAAAGACTCTTATTCATAAAAAAAAAAAAAAAAAAAAAAATTCAGGATTCTAATCTTAATTTACAAGCATGGCAAAGAGCACTGAAGCAATAGGTTAAGCAAAAGTGAACTTGTGACTTTATTCATTTGCATGAGTCTCATACCTCATCATGGTTGGGCTGCTTAACTGGTCTTCAGTTGAAGCTCTGACCAAAGTCATCACTTCAGTGCTTTTCAAGAGAACCTGAGATGTGATGCTGGATTAAATGGTAATTTACACTTTTCTTGGGAAAAGTGTTGCCTGAAGCTATTGCTCTGCTTTGGAGAGGATGGGCATTTTTTTTTGCTCACTTTTTGTTCTATTTTTTAAATGCTTTTCAGATTACCATGCATTTGTTTATTTTTGTTAGTAAAGGATTAATTAAACTACTAGGTTGGTTTATGTAGCATCTTAGTGATTCAGTATTTCTCTCCACAAGCTGTCGTTTATAAATTCCAACAAGCAGGTCAGTAGATGCAGGAGGATGGGAATATCTTAGGATCTCCATGAGAAGAAATACTGGTGAGGAAGACCTTTCCACCTCTGAGCTGTTACTCACACTTCCATGTCCTCAGTACAACAGCATGTTCCACATGCTGAAAGATCTGTCTGCTGAGAGGATCCCAGTGAGTCTGTCACAGGTAGGTGTTGTGTCTGTGTCTGTTACATGCCAGCCTAATTTTCTTCAGATAAAGAGCCACTGAAAAGGTTACAACTGGTGCCAGCAAATGAACACTGCAGCCAGTGATGTACTACTTCAATTAGAGAAGGCTGGAGATAGAACAAGTCATTTTATATGGTTCTCCACCTCACTGAGAATAAATATGATAATTATTTGGAAATAGAAGTTCTCAAGTGTAAGGCAGAGGACTTGGATTTCAGATGCATGCTGACATGCATATGTCTTAAAACTTCTTTAAAAATTTGCTTGAAATACAGAAAACATGATTTAAACTAAAATAAATAGAATAAATAGATAAGATAGATAAATAGAAAAGATATTTTTGAGGTGAATGCAGACATTTGAAATACACATGCCTTGCTCGGGAGGACTGAGTGTAGTTCAGAAATGCTATCAGCACCTTGTCCTCAGGGCCTTCAGCAATAATTCTCTTCCCAATTAGCATATAAAATTATCAGGTTAGACATGAATCATATTCACTGGTTGGGCTGGGCTAGAAAGAGAGGACTGAACAAAAGTGATGAAAGCGGCCGGCCTGTTTAATTAAAGAATGAGAGGCTAATTACACTGGGAGGTTTCATCAAAGGTGTGGGATTTAATTGCTTCCCTTTTCCTGATGGGCATTTGAGGTGTTCTTGCAGAAGATTTGGAACGTGTTTTGGTCAACAATAGCTTAGGTGACAAACTAGGTACAATTCTTCATTATTCTAAGTTTTAGATTTCATGCTCTTCATTCTTTTCACTTCTCCATTGCTTTACTTGCGAAACTTTCTTCCCTTCTCTCTCCCTCCTCTCCTCAACCTGTTTTGCTACTTTCCTTTTTAGGTAACTGAAGGATGTTATTGCAAACATGACAAAGGAAAATGCTTCTGTGTTGTAACTTGTTCCGTCAGTCTCCCATAAGCTGCTGTTCTCAGGTTTACCTCCCTGGGTTGGGCTTCTGAACACAATTGTTTTATGCGACTAAGTAGAAAGCACTAGTAGCTAAAGAAAAAGTATCACTTTTAAGTTAACTATTAACCAGATTCAAACGAACTCAAGCGCATTGAAGTGAGGGTAACTTGTTGGGCTGTTGAACCAGAAGGAGCTCCAGAGTGAAGAATAGGCATGGGGATACTTTATTCAGAGGTACGTGACCATTTTCTGCAGTTACTGGCACTGTGGGAGGCATGGATACTCACTGGGCTTGGTCTGCTCCCTTTGCAGCCACCCATACACAGGCTTATAGGAATATGGAAGTTTTTTCCCTTTGGAAATGTTTTCCTTTGTCTGTTACAAGCTGTCAGTAGTATTGTTTATGGAAGCAAAGAAAATGCAATAACCAGCATAGTTATTGTGGCTTCACAAAGTATGCCTTCAACATTTTCTATTGTTCTGCATTGAGATCAGAATGATTCTGTACATGGTGCAAGCAACAAACCACTTTGCAAAAAGCAGACAACTCCTTGGCTTACACTGAATACAGTCAATAAAGCTAATGTCTAAGAAAACCTTCTGCTCCCTCCATATTGTTTTAGGAAGGTAAATTTTTTAATCTTATCTTTATGGGTTTGTCCCCAAACTACGGTTTATATAACATTTTCCTGTACTTTCATATAAATTCTACCTAAACATATTCTGTTGTAAATTTCCTGTTTGTATGTGTGGGAACTGTGAAAGAATGCATTGCACTGTGCTTGTTTTTCTGCAGATAGTATTACACAGCTGTTGCTTTTAAAGGTTACATTTCTACACTGAAAGCCACCCTTTTATTTTAAAAAAGCTATTCAATGAAATCAAGTATCTTCTCCTCTTTCAGTATTACAAGGAGCATGAATCTGTGCATTCATAAGGTGATGGGCTGAATAGACTGTAGCTTATTCTGAAAGGGTTTCTTGCCTCTCTCCAGATCTACTACTCTGAGATAGTGCTGCAGTGGAGACAGGTGTAGTCTAGCTCAATTACACAGGTGTTTAAAGAATGTTCAAATGCCATCCACATTTTTCACGCTTGTTAGTTAATATTTTCATATACATTCATTTTCTCTCTTTAAACATTTTGAGATTCAGTTTTCTGGGTAAATTATGGTTCATATTCATACAGGATAGAAAGCTAGGGAACTGAAAATAAAGAATTGTAAGCTGCCTTTTCTGAGAAGTATGTATTGGATATTAGTGTATTCCTCAGCCTCTTAAACATAATTTAGAATTTCCTAAGTTCATAGCATGCTTTTGGTATAATTTTAATGCAAAGGAAAAGGCTATGAATTGGTTCAGAATATTTTGACATTAAAAAGCATCCTCCTTTTTTCTAAAGAATTGCAAAAGTTGATGTAATTTAGGCAACCCCATGGAGTTCTAAAGGAGGAAGCAATTATGAACTGAAATTGCTCTCCAAGTTGCAAGACAGGGTTTACCTTCACCTCCTCTCTATTGGTTGAATGCTTTGTCCTTCATACTGTGCCTTTAACCTTTACTTCATGTACGGTAGAACTTGCTAAACAGCAGGAGATTTATCACTAGCTCAGGAAAGCTAAGCAGAGAGTGATGCAAGAAACTCTGAAAACATCAGACAGCTTCAGATGTGGCAGTTTATCTGGATCTGAGTAAACTACTAAGACCTGACATGTTCCACAGTTGATTAAAAATATAATAAATAAATGGTTCTATAACTGTCCTTCCTGATAGTGAAAGTGTTATTGCTTTCCTTGCACCCCTTATTTGGCAACCTGGTGCTGGGGGCTCTCAGTATTCTTTGGGCATGGCTTGCACCTTGCATGTGAAGCTCAGGTATTCTGAGTACTATCCCATAGGTTTATTTCTCTCTTGTGTATGATGGTGGATAAAAATAACATAACAACAGTAATAACCATAACACAAATATGAAACAGATTGTTGAGCTGTGTCACTACAGAGGCAATCTTCTAACACTGTAGAAAATGGAGTGAGAATTTCCAGTCTCTTATCCTCCAGGCTTTTCTACAGACTTCAAGGAAATATGCTTTCTTGGGTTTTGGATAGAACCTACTGTTTGTACCTAACACTCTTCTAACTCCATACTTGTCCTCCCTGCTGATACTCCAGATAGATGCTGTCCTTCTGCTTTTAAGAATTTATATTATTGTCTTGTGAGCAAACCTCAGAGAATAGTCTGTAACAGTCTTAAGCACAGTTAGCCATCCTTTAGATAAGGCTGCCAGAGTGACAACCCAAAAAGAGTGAGAGGTGGAAAAGATATTTGTGGCTGAGACTTCACAACCACAGAAAACCTGGCACATGCTCAAGCCCCAGCCTGGGGCCAGGCAGGTTTGTGTCCAATCTGTTGCTACTGGAAGCCTGTTTTGTTACTTTACTCTGCTTATGAATACAAATCTCTCTAATTTGCATGCTAAATTTCTTGGTCAGATGTATCACCTTTTTTACTATGTTCCTTGAAATTAATTGATCTTCTTTAACACTGACCCTGTAATTTATTTTGGTACATTGACAGTGCTGCCTCTCCCTAGCTCAGCTAAGCAAATCAACCTTTCTTCAGGCTCTTCACATCCCTCAGCTGTAGAGATGTTTCATGTTCCTGCCATGGTCTGGTCTCATTTTAAGACCCAAATGACAAGAACTCTATGCACTATCCCAGTAAAGTGACTTCTGTAACATCTCTTTCTGTTAGAGACACTGTCTAATATAGCATTTGCCTTTTTTGGACAAGTGTCTGATTGCCAACTATTTGGAATTTTCCTTATCTTCATACTTTCCTAACACATTTTTTTTTTTCTGAATCCTTATTGTTATTGATATCATGAACTTAGAGTTGCTGGTACTGTTCTTTTCCTTTACTTAAATATTCTGCCACTTAAATATTCAGCCAAGGAGTCGTGTTTGCCAATTTGGAACATATATTACAAGTTTGGTCTGTGGGACTTTTCACCTTTCTTTGACTAAAAGGTATTTTCATGGATACAAACCAACAGTGTGGGCCTCAAAAAAGATCCATACAAATGGGAAAAAAGTTTGTGTTGCTTTGTTGTTTTTCTCTTTAAACATGAACAGAACATTTTAATGCAGAGAGAATGATTTCTACAGACAAGCCCCACTCCAGGGGAACAGTAATGATTCAAAAGATAGTTTAAATACATCAGTTACCCAGGTATTAGTTGCTGGAATGGATGGGAACTGCTTCCTTACATTCTCTGTGCCCTGGATGTTTTCTGAGAAAAGCTGGTTTCAGTAGGTGAAAGACTCTGTGACTTATGTGTGCTGGTCCCTGTGCATGACTTCAGCCCCAAGTAATGTGGTCTCTTAGGGAGTGGTCTGTGCCATCATTGTTCATGGCTCTGGAACTGAGCTCAGCAGCAATGTAAGGTTTAGAAAAAGATCCCATGACAGTATCAGTCAGAAATGCATTGGGTTTAATAGTCTAGCAGGTAAAAGTCTTGGAGGCAATACAGAAAGAAAAGCAAGAAAGTGGATCCTAGAGCTGCTGAATGAGCAAAACCAGCCTAGAAAAGAGTAAATTTATACAGTAAATGACTGGGATTTGAACAGATGTTCAATCAAACAAGAGCAAATCTCCTGCATCTTTAAATAAGCAAAGCAATACCTAAAACCAAGAGTAGTAGGGAAATCAGAGGTGCAGACAGACTCCACAGGATCTTCTCTTTCCTGGACATGAGGATGCAGTACTAGACACCAACAGGTCAGAGAGCAAGGTTCTAGAGAAAACTGATCTTTTAGATGGCATCTATGTGCAAATCACACCAAATGGAGTTTAAAAGAGGCTTTTCTCCTCAAAATCATCAAAACAGTCCTGGTTCTGGTGAAATGCATAATACTAAATGGTATATGTAAGCTTCTATACAAATATAGACAGGTGTGCAAATTTAAAATATGACATGAGTTCTTTCTAGATTTTTGTCTGACATAATAAAAACAAAACAAGAAGTGGTGCAAGGTCTGGTGAGCATGTAAATACTTTCTTTGGAAACAAATCACTTCTCTTACGCAGCTGTCCAGAAAACCAGGCAGTAATTATGCTGGAGATAAACCTGTGTTGTAGATCAAAGTTTGGCTGGAAAAGTGTAAACAAGATGAATATTTTTAAGGCAGGAAGGTGTGGGAGTAGAGGGGAGGACAGAGGGGAGGGAACAAACTGGAGGAGTGAGG
Source organism: Muscicapa striata striata (assembly GCA_030060385.1). NCBI lineage: Eukaryota > Metazoa > Chordata > Aves > Passeriformes > Muscicapidae > Muscicapa > Muscicapa striata. The sequence continues at coordinate 1,873,965 of JAREIS010000134.1, forward strand.
AAAGAGCTCAGAGTTCAGGACTAGATATTTTTCATGTAGAGAATTTAGGATGTGAAATAAAGGAGAATGGAGAGTAAAAACTACAGGTAATATTTAAAGAAAATTAATATTTTGGAAAATGTTGGGTAAAATCCTAAGTATCAAAGAAAAGAAAGAATTATTCTGTTTTTGACTGGAGAACTCAAATGCTACCAGTCTGCCCCACCTCTAAATGTGATTTTCTGCCTGCATTAGGCTGTTTGGAACTTGTAGTACTCCTGCCTTTCTCTGCTTCTCCTTAGTCTGACTTCTTGCTACTGGAGAGGGAGGAATTGGAGTTCAGGTTAAGGATGTGTAGAAATACTGAGTGAAAAGCTGGCCAGCAAGCAGCTCTCAAAAGCCAAGCAAGATCTGACATGTGGGCACACTGGAATGTATTTTTTTAGGTATTTTAAGGTCTAGAAAAGAAACATTGGTGGGGGCTTGTTTTTTCAGCTTTCACCTGAAATGTGGCTGTCTTCTGGGAAGGGATGAGTCAGGAGTGGCTCCTTCTGTTCAGCAGTGCTCAGCCAAAGGGGAAGCCTGATGTGAACTTGGGCACATGGGCTTGTCCCTGCTTGCTGCTTAATACAGTGACCAGCTCCTGAGAGAATGGAAGCCGTTCGTTTTGGTTTTTTTCCTGTTGAAAAGTCATCAGGATTTGTTTCCTGGATTATAGAAACAGCATCCAAAATGGACAGAAAATCCATTCCACTGTGCAAAGGCTGTGACTTTGGGGCTGAGGGCTGTGCAGCAGCTGCAGGAGTGTCTCCTACCACCATCTTCTGGAAGGCATCAAGAACTACAGCCTCTGTCAAGTATTTTAGGGTGTGTGAGTAGTCAGCCAGAATGGGAAATATTGATGTCTTAGTGCAACATGTGCTGATCAGTATTATCTTCTCCCTTCAGCCCATCTGTCAGGCAGCTTATAGCAACGATTTCAATAAAGTTCATCTCCTTTTGGAGCACAACAGCAACTATCTGAACGTCCAGGACAGCTTCAGTGGAGACACCCCCTTAATCTGTGCATGTAGACAAGGAAACAACAGGATAGTTAGCTATCTTCTTAGAAAACATGCTGATGTCAACCTCAGAAATAAGGTAAGTGGCCACTGACTCTTCCTTTGTAGGACTGTTCTTTCAGATTCTTGCAGTGCCAGGGGGGACACTGGGAAGCACAGACAAATCTCAAGTTTGTTTCCTGTTGAGGATATGTGGAGAAATGGGTGGAACAAAAAGGCTTCTCTGCTTACCTTGGGCACCTGTGTCCAACTCCATTGTGACAACCTGTAGCAAGTTTAACACTGTAGCACAAAACTTTACAGACCCGCCCTCTAGTTGCTTTGGTATATTCAGTGTTCAAAGATATTTTAAAACTCTGTTCTCAATAGGAGTCTGTGGTGGTAATTGCTACTTTCCTGTTTTTGTCTGATGTCCCAAAAGAGATGTCCTAAGGTCTCACATGCCCTTGCTTCAGTAGCCAGCACCTCCATAAGAAGGAGGGCTCTGGTGACTCCTCCTGCTGATTTACATGCTGTGTTGCAGCAACAGCCACGAGACACCCACCCTCTCCTTTGAATTTCTGCAGCCAGGTCCACATTTGCCAATATATTCATGGAATCCTTTTTGATCCCACATCCTCCTTGCAAGTGTAGACTAATTTCCATGACGCTCTATGTGTTAAATGTGCCTCTACTTGAAGGGAGCAAGATGCACGTGTCTATTTCTGCTTGAAAATCACATGATATTTTCTATTAGATAGTCCAAAAGAAAGCCTGTGGGATTTGAAATGGTCTACTCTTGTCAGTATTAAGCAAAGTGAGATCACTGAATCTGGCACTAATCAGTGACTTTGTGTTTAGAAGGACCGCACTTGCCTCCACTATGCTGTGAGAAAACGCTTCACCTTCCTTGACTATGTGCTCATCATAATCCTCATGCCAGTTATGCTTATTGGGTACCTGCTCATGGTGAGTCTGCATGGAAGCAAGAATGACCCTGTATCTTTCCCTTGAGCACATTTTTGATGGCAGTGTTTCAGGCCAGGAACCTCTATAGAATATGAGCTGCTTTGTTAAAGCAAGACTGAATGTGTACAACAGAAGGAGCAGGGATTTTGCTGTGACTGCAACTGGTGAAAGAACATATTTGTATTATTGCATCAGTCTGACATTTCCAGAGACCATGCCTCTTTTTTGAAAAGTCACAGTATTTAGCACAAATATACCTAAGACTATATGCTGATGAACTGTTTTACTGTGTTCCTCTTTCCCTGGAACCAAACAGGTCTCAAAGACAAAACAGAATGAACACCTGGTCAAGATGTTGCTTAGAGCTGGAGTCGATGTGAATGCTGCAGACTCTGTAAGTGGGTTTATGCCAATGCAAATGTGGCCCCATGCAAGAAACAATGCTAAAAACAGACTACAGAACCTTCTAGCAACATAGTTGGAGTAGGAGCATCAGGGACTGAACTGACTGATGTACCAGGAGGATTTTGTGTTTCTGCTTGACACTCAGGCAATTGATTTATAGTGTATACAGAAGTAATTCCCCACTGATCAGCTAATCCTCACTTTCTGAACAATGCCCTCATAAGAGAACCCAGGCAAGCTGGGCTGAGGTACTTGTGTATTAAATACACAATTCTGTAAAGATTCTAGTGATATAAGCATCTGCCTTTTTCAATATTTATAAGATTTTGAACTGGAACAGATTTGTGGGCTACAGGGCAAGGCCCTATGTCTTCTCTTGCTCTTCAGAGTGTATTGATCTGCCATATAGAGAGTTATGTATCTACTAGCCTGCTTGGGTGAGGGAAAGAGCTCCTCTCCTCTAAGGCAGAAAAGGAGAAACACTGATTTTATCAGCAATGAAATTCTAAAGCACTGAAGTGCAAGAAAAGAGTATTGTTTAAGATGTAGTTTCTGAGATCAAGCTTGTGTGATCCTCTGAAATTATTGGCTTCCTGCTAATGTATCAAATCTGTTCTAGCAGTTGCATCCCAGGGAACAAATTAATTTTTTGTTCCTGTTTTTTCTCATGGTAACATATTTGTTTTACTGTGTAGTGTATTGTGACAGGAAAGAATATGTGTGTTTTGCATCCAGCTGTTAGGGGGAAACTGATAAGGCTATAGATAGTCCTACTTACCTAAGATCAACTAAAGAAGTCATAGAAATAAAATTAATCTGCTTCTGTTTCCCTTCAGTCTGGCAGCACAGCCCTTCACTATGCCTGTGAAATGAAAAACCAGGCAGTCATTCCTCTACTGCTTGAAGCTCATGCAGACACTTCTGTAAAGAATCAGGTAAGAAGGTGAAGTTGATAAATGTATTTGCTTGTCATGGTGGTCAACCAGTAAGTACATTGTGGGCCTTAGCTGGTGCACAGCAGTTTAAAGAAAAGGGTGCACAGCTTCCTGGCAGCCAGTTTGTTTCCTCTTCAGTATGAAACATTTGCTCCATTGCCATTGTTGACAAGAGAAACTTTAGAGTATGAATCCTTCACTGCTGGATTTCTACCAGTTAACTTTGCCTGCATGTCCCCTGGCTTAGCACATCTCTTAGCTATCCTTATGCTGCCTCTTCTTAGCTCAGAGCTACTCTATAGCTGTTCCTAAGATGTATGCTGCAGAGCAGGGATAAAAGTCTTTCTAGGAGGTTTTTGTGCTGTTGAGCACCCTAATTCTGAGAGGATAAGTCAGGCTGCTTCTGTCACCAGAACAGCTCAAGTGTTGCCCAAATCAGTATTGACCTGGGAGTACCCACACTACTGAGCTGAGGTGAGCAGTGTATTACCTCTGTTGTCCTTGAAATCAAGTCCTAGCTGAGCTCTGTACATTTGGATATTACTCCCAGGAAACAGTGGAAAGTCTTTCCCTACTGCAGGGGAGGTCTCTGCTCCTTTCTTCAGCCAGAGCAGTATTAAGCTCAGCATGTCCTGAAATCTTTATTTTAGAGCAGAAGTGACAGGGGACCTTACACAAGTGTCAAAGTTGGAAATTTCTTTTTACTTGACCCATATCTATCATATTGCAATGTATTTCATGTGTTTCTTTCAGGATGGGGAGACTCCCTTAGATGTAGCAAGAAGATTACAGTTCCACAGCATTGAGAGCATGATAAGAAAAGATTCCTAGCCATCAAGGACTCTCAAACATGCAGAAAATTACCTCATCTGGCAATCCACCTTTCACAACAGCAGAAGTCCTGCAGAGGATGAGGGCTGATACTCAAAAAAGACTCGGTCCACATTCCTTGTGCAGACTTGGACAATTTTGTGTGAGATTTGTCAGTACCCCAAGGCCATGAGTAGGCTGAAAGAAGTTCATTTTATTTTACTAAGCCATGAATTGTTACAATAGTGTTCAAAATATTGTCCTTCCCATCTGCTTCATCAGTTTTATTACTTGACTTCTGCAGACTGTGGATTTTGAAGGCTAGCTATAAAATATCTGGAAGCCTAAACATTGCATACGATGGTTGGCAGCCAATGCAAAAATAAAATATCCTTTAGAATGTGTATTACTTGTTCCATAGGGAAACTAAACAATATGCTACAGCAGTTATAAAAGGTCTGGTACCCTTCTTCTTGATATTTCTCTTCCTTCAATGGGAGAGGCTGGCAAAATAAATCTCTCAGTTGAGCCCTTCCTTCTTCCATCCTTCCTACAATTTTCACACACCTTAATTCTCACTGTGTTGCTACAAGTGTAGGACTATCTTCTTTTTTTTTCATCTAAGAAACAGCAAAAAGAGATTCAATGCCTTGCTGGAGACCATAGAGAAAGTCAATTCCCAGATCACTTTAATACATTAAGAAATAGTAAAGAAAATATGTTTGGCTCAGTAGAGAAATGGGTCTCTTGACTACCTTTCCAATATAAACAGTGTACTAAAGAAAAAAAAAAAGAGTCAATAAATGAAATGCTGTTGATGGAAACCAGATGTATCATTCCCATGGGACTAGACAGGGTAGCATGCTGTACAGAGTGGTGCATGCAGCAGGGGATAATACCAATCATAATAATAATATATCCACGGTTCTTCTCTTGCCTAGGTGAAGGCAGAAGAAAACCTGCAGTTAAATGCAATGTATTAAGGTGGCCTAGTGATTTAATAATGCAGCAATAAAAGAGAAACTCCTTCCATATGCTGCTGTGTTCTGCCTCCTTGCTCTAATGGATCTTAATTTTTGTTGACAATGTTGGCCTTTTCCTGTAAGCTGCCAGAAGTGCAGTACAGCATTGCTAATGGGTGCTACAGTAGGTACATGGACAAGCTTCTCCTGTGTTGCAAAGACAGATATATTTTTCACTCTGGCTATTGTACTGGATATCAACTCCAACTGCAAAGGGTCTTGGCTGGACAAGATGAGCTTGAGGCTGCAGCCAGAAACACCCCATGGAACAAAGCTCCTTGTTGGAGCCTGTAATAAGGAACATTTTGTGTGCAGTCTGGGGACAGACACTCCAGATCAGCTTGTAGGTGAGGAGAGGCACTTGAATGGATTATGAAGACACCATCTCTTAGGGCTAATAGCCAGAAAGAGAAAACATCCAACTGCCTTCCTGTGTTTTAGGAACTGCTTGAATCAAACTGGCCCAGACACAGAGCTGTGTAAAAGTGAAGGCTGAGTGCTCAGAGTGCTTGCAACAGCTTTACTGCCAGTGTGAAGAATAATTCACAGGGTGGGAGCTGCATTGCCTGGGGTGCACCTGCTGGATGGGTCTACATCTTTTTATTCCTACATGGCCATTCATGGTCTTTGAAACTGTAAGGGGTTCAGGGTGTGTGTGAACTAACATTTGGGTGATTCTTAGGCATGGAGAGAAGAGGAATTCTTCCATCAATTTTTTTGAGGTTGGATTCCTTGATGTTTTGTAGCCATCTATTATCTGCTCAGTTTCTTATTCTTGAAGATCTCTTGCTTGTGTTGCCATTAAAGGGTAATTTGAGGAGGGGAAAAAAAAAGACAGGTTGTCTGTCAAAGGGATCAATAATTTAATTCAAATAAAATTGTTCATTTCAACAGAGCAAAGACCAAATCATATTTTGGGTCTTCATAGGAAGACAAACATTGAGCATGAGAATGACTCAAATATATCCATGTTTTCAGCTTTCATTCTTATATACTTCAGACTTCTCAGGAAGACAGCAGTCACAGTAACACCATGGTAACACTCAAATAATGAGAAAAGCAAGAAATAAATAAAAACAAATAAATACCGATAGAAGCATCCATCATGTGTGCCTGTGTCTTTACCTCTTCCCCAGATACCACCCTTATTGCCAAATAGAAATTTTGGAGGTTTTTACAATCAACACACTGCTCATGGTTTCAAAAATATTTCTTCATTAATTCAATGATTTTAAGATACATTTTCTCAGTTGCATCAAGGCCCCAGATGAAATCAAGATGTCCCCATGCAGGAAAATTCTCGTGGTAAATGAGATTAGTAATCCGAGGAAGCAGTGTTGCCATGTCTCTAGGGTCTGCAAATGTGTCCTGTCCACCACTCCAAACAGCAGTTGGGATCTTTATCTCCTCTATCTTGTACACAGGAGGAGCAGTCTGTAAGACAGGAGGAGACCTGAGTGAGTGCTGCTGTATCAAAGTTGTGTTTAGAGAAAGGTTTCTGTGCAAGCACCTCTTTTGTTTTTGCTTCTGCACAGCCTACAGTAAAGCCATAAGGATGAAGGCCACCCTCTTATTGTTCATTGCCCTAACCCCATTCCCTGTCTGTGGAATGACCCATCCTATACCTGTTCTTTCTATAAAGCAGGCCTAAGTCTTGCCAGGGCCCTGGCTTGTGCTCTTCAGAGGTGTGGGCATGGGAAGAACAGTCAGTATTCATCAGTCAAGGATGGTGGAGATTTTTCCTGTGTGTATTCAGGGTGAGGAGATCTATAAGATTTTTGGGGTGCATGGACTGCAACTTTTGGTCTTAGTTTTCATGCTTGAAACTGAAGTGGAAAGGAAATAATTCGGTATTTTATGATTTTCCCCTAGAAAATTTCTGAGTGTGCGAGATAGAAGTGGCTGATTGTAGCTCTGGATCCTTTTTGTTTGTGAAAAACAGCATTTTGGTACAGCACAGGACACTGCAAGTCAAATGTGCTGGCTAAAAATGAAATGAGTGCCAAGTTCTGTAGCTGTGAGATTTCTTCCCTCTCCTAAACAAAATGCAGGCTTTGAGGATTTTGGGGCAAGCGAAGATCTCTGCACTCACCCAGTCATAGGACTTGGGTGTGGTTCTTATTAATTTTTGGAATGACATGCAAGCTGACACGTCATTGGGCACTTCCTGGTATCAGTAGGGGAGGGCAAAATGAACTTCTGTTAATTGTCTGTAAGAGTTTACCTCTGCCTTGTCTGTGAATTCAGCTGAAACATTTTTTGTGACCACTCTCCCCTTTGTTAGTACTCACAGGCACTAAAATTTGAATTTTTCTATTTCTAGTTTACCAAGATCAAAGGATAAGTTCTGAGGGAAGCAATTTTGCCTTACCTGGTTGTATTTCTTCATGTTTTCCTTAGAGCCATAGTCATAAGCTTGAAACTGCTCTGTGAATGCTAGCTGTTAAAAGAACAGACAAAATGAAAGAGATGAGAGATGAAGGAGATGTGCAGGAGGCATATTCCTGCTGTGAGTTAAGTCAAGGCTCAGGTAGTGGACTGTAGTTACTCCCACACCTTCCTCTGGTTGCAGGCTTCCAGGGTGCTGAGGATAGATCCCAGGGCAAGGGGCATCCTTGCCTTTTCTCTTGCTGACTTTCTATTCTGATCCTTATCTTCCACCCTTACTATGTTTTGTTACCTGAAATTTTGTGTTACTACCTTAGGTTACTAAACTTGGGGTCCCTGTTTGTCATGCAGAGTTGGGTAATTTAATTTTTTGTACAAACATGACAAGTAATTTCACTTGTGAGTGGTGTGTGACAAAGGATGAGAGAAGCCCAATGTCTGTCACCCTAGAAATCCTTTGCTTCCAGGATTTACCGATGTGCTAAAAAATCTGCCTGGTGCATTGCCTTTGCTGTTCTGTCTCCTGTATCTGTGTTTGCTTTGCATCCACTTGATTTTGTTAGAGGCTGGCAAAATAGACTGTAGAGTCACTAGATGTTCATGGTTTGTGTCCATTTCCTGGCTAGCTGTATCCTGTGGGACTGACTGTTGGGAATCTTTGTCTTCAGGAGCACGTCTATATTCTGGACATATGAAATCTGCAGGTGCTCATGGCAGTAGGTGAGAAGGATGGTGGTTAGTTTCCCAAACCCAGAGCCTCTGGATTTCCCTGTAGGCTGTCAGTTGCATAAAGAGCAGTAGTAAGAGGTTGTTCACATGTCAGTGCACAGTTATACCTGTCGCCAATGAAACATGTTCTGTACTGATGTTCCAGCTGGGGAATGTCCTACGTACATATCCACCCGACTCTGGAGAGAAAGCAGAAATTTTATAGAGACAGAGATCCAGTGCTGTGACAGAATAAAACTGTGAAGAAAGTGAGTTTCTAATATTAAAGAACTCAGCTTACAAAACATCTTTTATAGTTCTGTTAAGGAGCTGTCCCAATTTCATCTCCCTGGATTCTTCCTCAGCTATGTTATCTTGCTCTGAGAACCACATTAGTGACTTAAGTAAGGCAGGAAATATCCTTAATGGTTTAGCTCTGCAATTCAAATGCTGAAATTGATTTTTCATTGAATCTTTGAGTCTAACTGCTTTCCCATATGTGCTTTTAAAAAGGATTATAGATGAAAAAAATGGGCCCAGTTGTTACAGACGCTGCAGTAATAAACATTATACAGGCCAGCTTCTGCATACTTTGGCCACTGTAAAGGGGACTGGCACCACAGCATCCATATATTGGCAAGCAGAGGGAAAACTCTGCTGTCTCTCCTGTCCCCTCTGAGTGATGCACAAGTGTTTGTGAATCCCACTGTAGGTGTGTTGCAGTCCTCAGCACAGTGTAAAGGCTTTCTGTGGGTCTACATCTTGTGGACTGAGCTGTTGGGCCCAGTTCTAAGGTCAACAAAATGAGGAAAATGCCCCTTTACAGTAGGTCTTTGAGACCAAGTTTTGGTGTAAATAGTCTGAAAAGTCTCTTTTTAAAGAACATCTGTGTGTGACAAAAATCTGGTTGGCTTAGCCCAATGTGAGGGTACCCATAAGTGAGGGTACATCCTCACATATGCAATATAGCTCCAGTTTGAGCTCAGTTCTTCCTTTCTGGCACTGGAATGTGCCTAGGTTGGTCCCATCCATCACCAGCCCCAGCCATGTTGCCACTGTTGACAATACACGATGTCCTGGCACTCCCTCAATCTGCTGAGAGCTACTCTGTGGTTTATGTGTGATGGTAACTAGACAAGGATATAGTGCACGAGGGCAACTGCCAAAATTCCTTTAGTTTTGCTCTGAGTAGGTGTTCTTGCATATACTCACCGTGTTGATATTTTTTACACTGCCTCCAGCTATGTAACAGAGAACATGGGCACAAAACTTATCCAGGCTTGTACAGAGCTGTGTCACAGGTCCTTTCAGAAATCCAATCTGGTGTGCAGCTCCTTTGCAGCCAAGTACTAGCTGAGGGAAAGGAAAAGTGGAACACCTTTTGTTCTTGTTACAGAAGAATTTTATGCAGAAAATTTTTGCTAATAGTCTAGCCCTCATAACTCAGTATTCAAGGAGTGGTGGAAGTGCTTACCCTCACAATACACCTTAGAACACCCTCTTCCCCATAGCACATACTTTATTCTTCCTTCTTCATGTTACTATCAGCAATCCTTGAGGAAGCTATCCTTCCATTTCTAGTGTGCTGACCTTAATGCCTACCCATTTTTAACATCCTAGAGAGTGTCATGTCTGTTATTGCAGTTCTGCTTTAGATCCTCCTGCATGAGGCCAGCAAAATTTTACTTAAACAGTAGGAATCCTGAAACAGGACAGAGTTTCCCAAGTCTCCTACTTCACTGGGAGCTGCTGCTACAAGCTCTATCTCCTAACTATTTTCACCACAGGGTTTGGGAACAGATTTTTTGAGAGCACTCAATTCATCCCAAGCTCAGTGTCAGCATGTCAGTTGTTTGGGAACACTTGGCCTCAGGCTGAGGGAACCCTGTGAAGATTAGTCAGGCATTGGGCCTCTCAGAAGGAAAAAATACATACCCTGAGCAGTGGTTCAGGAAGCTTTATTAACTTAACCAGAGGGCTTGTAGCATGTGAGCATGTAGTTACCGGGCCCAGGGCAAAGAACACTTTCACCCGTTTAGCCAGCTCAGGGTGTGTATAAAATGCTATGAAGCCTGCAAACACAGAAAAGACAGCCTGAGTTGGTGAAGATATCCTCCACTGACCAATTAAAAACATAAACAGCAGATAGCAAACAAGACATCATAGTACATTTGCAGCCCATTGCCTGTTGTTCGTATTTGTGCTGCAGGTTTTACTTAAGGAAAGTGTTGAAGTGAAGTCCTGAAACTAATTTTATTTTGGAGGCAAAGTTCATTTTAAGGCTCAAAACATGTCTGAGCATTGTCTTTACCAGAATAGTTTTTGTAGGCAACACGTCAGTGAGGTTTTGAAGATAACATCAATTCCCTCTAAAGTTCATGAAACTCATCATAAAAAATAAGTTTTTCAAATTCGAGTCTCTAAAAAATCTCTCCATATTCATGCTTCCATGAACCTATAGAATAATTACTTGAATACTGGGAGCTTTGAGTATTTTCAACTGATTGCTTGCATCACAGGCAGATGAAAAAAGCCTAGATGCTTGATTTGTTTTGCCATGAGGGTCCTTAAATACTCTTACGAGAGGCAAAGAAAGAAAAGGTCAGAATTTGTGACAATATGTTATTTTTCCACACTTCCTTCTCTTTTTTTCTGGGTTGTTTACACTAATAACTGGCAGTAGATCCTTTCTAATCAATATCCATTCATAGACCTTACACATAAACCATAACCATCAAGAACTTTCAGCTTATGCTAAAAGAAGGTTAACTTCATTTAGAGGCCATGAAATTAGTAATGACAGAGGCTGGACCTACAAGAAAATAATCTATTATTGTTTTTACTTTCCTGATTTTTAGTCTCTGGCACTGTTTTTAAACAGAAATGTGACTGGTTACAGCCACTCACGAACTTAAATTGTAAGATTGACACAATTGTAAGATTGTGACTACTACTAAGTCACAACTTAGTAATGTTGAGATTATTTTTCCTTGCCTTCAAGCAATTTAATTTAAATAAACGTATTCACTTAAATGATGTATTCTATAGGCTGCTTTATCTTTTTAGTTTTTCCATCCTGTTCACAAGAATAGGGGCCCCAGGGCAGTGGTCACAGCACCAACTCTGCCAGAGTTCAAGTGTTTGAACAATGCTCTCAGGCACATGGAGTGATCATTGGGGCTGCCCTGGACAGGGCTAGGAGCTGGACTTCAGTGATCCGATGTCCCTTCCAGCTCAGGATATTCTATGATCCTATGATTGTAATTGTCTGTCTTTATACAAAAGAACTTCATGTAAATTCCTGTTTCTGAGAAAAATACCCCATAGCAGTACCAGAAGTACCCAGTAAATGACTGTTACTATGTCTGTAATTATTTAACAATTATTGAACTACCACTGCATTTTCTATTAAGTTGATTTGCGTCTTAAGGGTAACCAAAGCTGGTTTCAGAAGTTTTGCATATTTTCCAAATCTCAACACAGAAAAATCTCTATGTTTCTCTAACTCTCTATAAACAAGAAAAACAACAGAATCAGTGGGGAAAGTCATCTACGGATCAAATAGGAACACAAATGGTTGTTAATAATTCTTCTGACACTACCTGCAGTTGACCCTTCAGAGTGACCAATATAGTAAATATGCTTCTGTCCAGTTTTATTCATGATGAAGTTCAGCTCTGCTGGAATGTCATATTTACCCATTTCATCGAAGCTGTGGGGAGAAACACAAAAAGCTGGCAGACAATTTGGCTATCACAGTGTGAGTTACTGACTGTCAGTTTTGTGCACTGCTCCAAGCAGGACCCATTGGAGGAGGAGGTTGCACACTGTGTCTGCACCCTTGCTTGAGCTGCAGGAGTGGGCAGAGGGTGCAGCTGTGCAGCCTGGCTGCCTGGTGCCTTGGGCTCTGTGTGGATGAAGTGCCAGCTTCATGTGACAGCTGCAGCCCTTGGGGAACTGAATTTAACCAGTGCTTTCACCTGCGTGGGTTACAAAACACATTTCTCTCGTGGTTGAATTCAACTGTGAGAGATCAGATTTCTAGACAAGGCTGCTCAGCATGTTCCAGCTGAGGTTCTTGCTCTCCCTCTCACAGTACATTCTCCCTTTCCCTCAGCATCCTGTTTCATTTCCCAGTCTCTGAAATCTCTTCCCCAGCCAATGCTCCCAACTCTGAGTAGTAGGGAGCATCCATCTTTGTCTGGTTCTTTACTCTCCTGGGTTGGTGTAGATCCTGATCTGATGCTGGTTTAGGTAAAAGCCATCAGGCTGAAGTTATCTAGTCCCTTGGAGTTTCTATGTTGAGTCTTTCCACAGAGTACCTGTACTGCCAGAACTCCTTTTGGCAAGGCTTAAGGGTCTTGTGTTTTAAAGACCAGGTGTTCCCTCGGCTGTTTCCCAACCAGACATCATAGCCAGCATCTGCAAGGATGAAGCCCAAGCTGTTGTTGGGCAGGTTGGAAATCCAGTGGGTAGCATCTCCTAGAAAAGCATGTTGTAGAAATACCGCAGGCCTTGGTCCTGAAAAAGATTAAAATATTCTTTTATTGGAACAGCAATTAATGTGTATTTAATATTGGAGAGCAGAGTTCAGTTTGTGAGAGGTTTCCTTCTTCTAGAAGCTCCCAGGAGAACTATAAATACATATTGGTTTGAGAAACCTGAAGGATTTTTTCTGTGCAGGCAGGAACCATTTAATGACATTTCCTAACCATTTTATGACAGGTCTGGCAAATAATGAATTTACTGATGATGCCTGTCCTCTCTCCTCTTGCACTGGGAAGCCAGCTTACAGCCCCTATGCTGACACCATCTACCCAAAGCTGAAAACTGCTGAAGGCATAACTGAATGGAAGAGAAAGAAAAACTAATCCAAAGAAGGAAATCCACTTTGGTAACCCCTGAGCAGGGCTGAGAGGCCCCTGGTCTAACTGGGCTGGCCTTACTTTGAGAGTCAGGCTGGTATAAGTGACCTTCAAAGGAGATCCAGTTAGGGGAAGGCATCCAAATAAATAATTCTATAGTATTAGCAAGGACTGATAACCAAAGTTAGCAGTACCCAGACCCAGAGTACCTCAAATTCCAGCTAGAAACTTCTATTCATGCGACGAAAATGCGATGAAACCGATGAAATACATTTGCTGTTCACTGACAACCTGATTTTTCCTTCCTTAAGAATATCTCTGTCCTTCAGAAGCTTGAGAATTATTCATATGCCTAACCCCAGAGGCTTTATTGTCAGGCTACTTTTTAAATGTACATTATTTAGGTTGTTAAGGTAAAACCTCCCCAAATCCTGTTTACCAGCCTATCTGCTAGACCATTTGAGAAGAAAAACCCTCCAACCCTTGGATAACAAAATTATTAGGAAAGTCTGAAATAAGGACAAAGACACTGAATGTGTGGGCTTCAGATGGATTTAGTATCTGAGTAGGTGCTCTTGTGGAGGTGGAAAGGTATGGAACATGCCATTGCAGGTGAGAAGGGGAAGGATGGGGAATTGGTGGAAGAGTTGGCTCTCAGACCTCCCTTGTGTCCTGTAACCGTATCACACCTGCATTGCGGTCATTCCTCCCAGCAGGAATTCTGTAAACAGCAAGAATGTATCCATCCTCTGTTGTAACTTGATATTCCTCACTGGGGAATCCGTGATATCTGATAATTTCACTCTGTGGAAAGCCAAAGGAGAGTTTGTCAATGTGCAGTTGTCCTGCTCTGGAGCCTAACCAAGAGGAGCAGTGCAGATGTGGGATGTGCAGTGATGGTAGAGCAAGGCCCCAGCCACAGAATCCATGGCTGGGAATAAACATTACAGTCTTGTAAAAGATGAAGAAAAGTCCTCCTCCTGTTTAGATGGTGGCTGTCTGGTATTTGGACCCCTATTATGGGACAAAGCAGAACTGAGCTGAGTAACCAACACCCTTCTGAGAGATAGTTTGCCATGTTATGCAAGGCTGATAGAGATTGTACCTTTCTATAGATTAAATATGCAGCCATATCTGTATAAGACAATGCTAATAGCTGTGGGGATGGTCCTTAATGAATCCTTTCTTACCAAAGTGTGGTTAGGCAAGCCATGCAGGCAAAGCAAACAAGGGTGGAGATCTTGTCAGAGGAACTAATGGTACCACCTATACCTAACTTTGCATGTACTCTGAGGAAATCTTTGGTGACTCAGGATAAGGTATCTTTCATTAGTTTGCATTGTGAGAATCTGAAGAAGGAGTTCAATCTCCCTTACCACTGTTCTGAGCAAACAGTTTGTTATGGAAAGCAGGTCTTTGCTCCACTTGAGATTAGAAACCAGCATTTGCCTCCACTGCAAAGGAATTCCTCTCTGTGGCAGCCCAGACTGTTTGGATAGGAGAATCAAGGTTTCTTCCAGGCTAGTGCTGGGAGGTTCTTTGTTTTCCTGCCAGGTTTGCACTCCTCCACTTATTCAGTAGCCTGAAATACCAACATGTGTTGAGAAAGCTGACTGCAAACATGTGCCATGTTTGTCATGTGCCATGACACAGCTCCACATTTATCATATATCTATTGGGCTTCACCTTAAATGCAGGCAGCAAAGTCTGTTGTTCAGTTTTGTATGGACTGGAGCAGGTAGGCTGTGCTCTGACCACAGCCCAGGGCTGAGTCTGGCCACTGGGATCAAAATTATGTAGTCTGGATCTCCAGTGCCCCTCAGGAGGCTCTGGGGAGTTGCCCAGCCTTGGAAGCAAAGGTAGCAGCCAGCATCCCCACTGCAGTGCTACCTGTCTGTCCTCATGCAATGTGCAAGGAGCACATCTGTCCCTGGCACGTTCAGAGCCAGCCCTCATCATGGGAGTGGCTCTGGAAACCTAAGGCAGTGGTTCTGGAAACAGCAGGCTGGGACAACAGGAGATGCAGAAGGGACTCTCCTTAGGTTTCCTGACAAGGACTGTTAGTTATGCAATGGAAGAGAAGCTTTAGAAAAAAAAGGGAAAGGAGGTGACCCAACTCACAACATTCATGAAGCATTCGGGGTTGCGACTCTTCTTGCAGAGGCTCGTGTCAACAGCTGGAGTGGAGGCTGCTGTGAATCCTGCTGAAAAGGCAATTCCTTGGGAGCAGAGCAGCACCAGGAGGCACCACATCTTGGGGCTGTGTGGAAGAGCACATGCAGGGTGTTTGTGTTAGGAAGAGAGTGGTGTGGAATTCCACAGGAAGACCCAAGAGGAGAGTCTCCTGAAGGTTGCCCAAGAACTGCTCCCCAAGGGCTGCCAGAATAAGAACCTGTGTGAGGACAGGCTGTCTACAGCTCACCCTGTTTAACAGGTAGGGCTGCAGAACAGGAGAGGAAAGCACCTGGGGATACCATGCAAGAATATGCTTGAGCACTCTGCAGATTACAATGGAACTGTGGCTGGCAGACAGGGGCAGCTCTTGGCATGAGCCCAGCAGAACTTGACAAAGAAGCGTGAGCACCTGAGATGACCATCACCCAGTCTGCCTTCATCTGTCTCCACTCTTCTGCCAGCAGCAGAGGTGAAGGGAGAAGAAAGCACTCTCTGTTTTGTCTCCTCAGGAACGAGGTGAAAGAGGTTCAGGATGGGCTGTCTTTGAACCTGCCCCCTCTTCCTCTGGGACTGAACGCTGTTCCTGTGTCTGTCAGTGGTGTGCTGGGGTGACAACCAGATCATGAGGCTCATGAAGGCACCAGGAGTAATTAATGCACTCTGTGAGGAGATTTAATGGCAGCACATTTACACATTCAGTGCCAGTTTGTGCTTTCCTCACAGGGTGATATGCCCCAGAACATGATCAAGTTATGTTTGAAATCAGTTCCTCTGAGAATATGGAGCAAGTGACCACGTGTGGCTCCCCAAAATCAGTCAGTTCCTAGTCAGCCTTACCTTTTGACAACCAGGCAAGCAGCCATGAGGAGCGAGCAATGGATCCTGAGATTGCCTTTGTGCTGCCAAGGGCCTGTCCCATTGCCTCTAGAAATGGTTGTCCACAGTGCTAATCTTGTACTGATCATGGGGAAGTGAGACCTTGCCCTTTCCTGGGACAACTGATGGTTACAGATTAGCATTTCTGAACAGAAACTGGAGAGTGTAGTTGATCTAGTACCAGTTTATGCCAACTCCATGTAAAATAGATATTCTTCCAGGTTTTAGTCTTTATTTTCTAGAACCCAAGTCCATGAGTGCAGGAACACTGCTCCCTCTGAGCTTCCCAGACTTTTTTTTTAACAAGATAATTTTGACACAAACATCTCTTAGAAAAGAGAACAGATTCTGTGGTCCAGACAGTTTCTGAGTGTGGGATTATAGGTTAAAACCATGTGGAGAGCAAGAGCTCACAAATTCACCACTCCTTGCTCCTTCTTTCTGAAGAACTGTGCTAAAAAGACTAATCCATGAAGCTCAGTACTGCGCTTACATATTGAGGAAAAGCCACATCGTACATCAAACATCAAATTTTTTGTTTTATGTTGTGCTTTAATGTGTGAGGAGAGAATGATGCCTGTGAAAAGAAGAGTAGGAGTTATTCTGCATGTGTATAAAAACCATAAAGATCAGGCAGGAGACCTAAATGTTCAACAGTAGAATCCATGGGACTTCATGCAGTGTAAGGCTTCAGCTCATCACAGCACCTTGTAGGAATGCCACTGCTCTTGCAGGCTGGGCTTCCTCAGAACAGGAGGACACATTTCTGTGCCCATGGTGTGTTTGTGTTAGTTCACCCTCCTGTCCATCCTGTAATTGACTTTAGTTAATTGTTAAATGTCTGCCAGGTCCAGCACTGAGATACAAGCCTGCACACTGATGTGGGTACCAGCAGTTCCTGAGGAACTTCCCTGTTTGTCAGGGAAGGACTACTCCAGAGGGCTCAGCCTTGCTGGGGGGAAGGCAGGCAAAGGCAGCTGCTGTTATGCTCAGCAGCAGCCAGCAAGAGTGAGATTGTCATCATTTGAGAGTCCATGCAGCTTCACAGTAGCCACAGCACACAGAGTTTGTGACTGAACTCCATAGGAGACCTGCCTGCCTTACAGCTTTTGTCAGGAAGTTAAGTAGGCTCAGGAGACAAGTCTTTTGGGAACCAGGCATTAGACATGGAGAATCCAATTTTTAATGATGAACAGAGGTTCTCATGTGGCCACATTTCTTGGGTCTGCTTCTAGCATAAGGCATCTGCTATGATGAGATAAAGTACTCTGTGAAGTTTATTTGTACTCAGGAATGTTCAGTATGAAGATCAAGAGAACATAAGCAGGTACTCCCCATCAAGTAATGGGGAAGAAGAACAGAATTTGTGGGATAAGAGAAAGATAAACAAGGAAAATATGTTTTGGCTTTTAGTGATCTTCAATTTAACCTTTAAATTTGACCGAACAAATTTGAAGAACTCAAACCTCATGAGTCATCAAACAGTTGAAATGAGGCAGCATTTGGAAGCACCCTAAACTTTAAATTTGGCATCAAAATACACTTTATAAGATTCCTTTTGTATATCAAATACTTCTTAATTTTTTTGTCAAAACAAGAAGCCTCACAACTATATACTCAGGCAGTGCAACACTGTTTTGCTTTCTGCTGTTTCACTCTGTTCTAGTGGGAGTAAAATATGTCTGCCTCTGCCTGCACTGGGAATATCAATTTGGCAAGAAAAAGTTCAGCTTGTTTTCAAATCACTACCAAGATTAGTTGAGGCAATGCAGAGGCTTAATTATTCCTCTTGCTAAGGTAAACTTTCCTCAATGCACTCTGTGATCACCTGGCTTAGCTGGCATGGCTTATGGACTTCCAGGTATTGACCTTTTACTCAGATGCAGGTGGCCAAGCAGCATCAATCTTGGCAGGACACTGTTCCCTTAAACTCTAGGAATAAAGACAGGCAACACAAGCAGCTGTTTTCATCTAGTGAGATGAAGTCATAAGTAACTATTGAGCATGGTAAACTATCATAAAAGAATATGCTTAGATGGAAAAAAGATCTGAGAGAGAAATGCCCTTGGAAGTTTCTCTATTAACTTTTAAGATTAGTGAAGCTAAGATGCAAGCCATTCTGAAATTTGCCCTTCAATCCTTGTGCCTTAAGCAGTCTAAAATTTACTTCATAGAAGCTGTAAGGCATACACACACCAACAGGAAGAGCAACTGTGACTAAACATGCGTGAGAATTCACTGCCTTACTCACTAAGAAATCATACATGTGCATTAGGCAGAAGGAACAGGAGGTCCAGATTACACATTGTTGCAATTCTTGCGCATTCATTCCCTTGTTCTCGGAGTAAAGAAAACAAGTAGGAAAAATTTAAATAGTTGCTTCTTTGTCTCTAGCTTAAACAGAGAAGCACTTCTGTGCATAGCAATAGGCTTAGAGATGAGAAGGAAAAACACTGCTTAGTTTTACAACCAACTGCACAAAAGCAGGGCAGCTCACCTCTATGGAGACAGGAAACAGAAAGAGACCATGAGCATGTATGTTCAAGTACCTTACCTCTGCTTTGGCTGCCTTGCTGCTGCCTCTGCCACGGTGGCTGCTCCGTCTCCAGCAGCAGACTGGCTCCCTGGCAGAAACCTGCGCCGATAAAAGGAAGTCAAAACAAAATGAGCACTTCAGGGAAGCAGCTGTGAGTGTCATGGGTTGGCAGCACGTATTGCAGAGCGTGTTTGAGTGCTGATTTGGCAGCATTTCAGAAGTGGGGAAATCCTTGTGATGAAAAAGATGACCTGGTTAATTCACCATGCCAAATTCACCATGGAGCAGGAGGGTGTAGAGACTACCTGTAAATCAGTGGTTAGTATGTTTAGCTGGGATCTGAGTGTTGCAGCTCACTGGGGCTGTGGCAGACCTTGATCTGCACTGTTGCCCAACTGAGGGGCTGCTTCAAATGTAATCTTTTAAGATGAAAAGGAGGAAGTGGACAGCTTTTCTCAATGTAATGTCTCAAGAACACTGTCTCTGCTATTGCTTTTAATTTGGTTTATGTTAACTTTAACATTGCAGACTGACCTAAATCTGTTTTCCAGTGAGCAGCACAACTCGTGAAACCCACCTTATCCTGCATTAAGCACACTCCAGTGCCAAAGAAGGCCTGAACACTACATGTAACCTTTTTCCCAGTGAGGGAACAAACAAGGGTTCTTGTTTATCCTAAGCCATTTCCATTACCTCTGAAAACAGTATCTGGAGATCTTTGCTTAAGGGCTAAATTAGCTGAAGTCAGCCTGAGGGCTCCATCCTCACTGAGATTGGCTTGATGGCCATGGGCAGAAGGACTTGTTCTGTGTCCTTGGGCAGCTGGGCTATAAACTAAGTAGAATCCTCCTACATGAGGATCAGCCTGTTCAGCCAATTAATTCACAAGTGTCTTCAGCAGAACTTGAGTTTCATCGTGGACTGATGAGCATTTAGAAGAACACCAGAGAAGAGGGATGTGTTCTTGGGAACACCATTGCATGGTATGATGCCTTCGACTAGTGGGGGAAGGAAAGGAGTGAAACAACAGGATGTTGGTGACAGCACAGCAACAGTTCTGCTTTACATACAAAAAACATGGCTTGGCATACTGAGAAAGGTAGTCTGATAATTTCTCAGGGAAAAGCATCATAACTTGACTTCTCTGATATCTGTAAGTGACAATAACTATCACCAAACTTTTGCAACATAATGTCTCACACCTTCTCATGTCCCTAGGCGGGATCAACAGTCCCCATGATGTGTCCAATGCTGCTTGCTCAACCTGCTTTCCCTGATTTTCCAGAAAATTCAACTCCCTGCCTCCTCTGTAGTGTCCCAAGTTGCAAGATAGCTGCATAATTGCAATCTCTTTTCTAGGTGACTTTATGGAATGCTCTGCCTTCTTTCAGGTATGATGCTGTTGCTTTTAGCATGGAAACCATAGAAAACTTAAAAAGTAGGTCTCATGTCCTCATGCATTTTCCCTACAAAGAGTGAGTTAGTTGAAAGATTGACTCTCTGAAGGGTATTGGTCTCCAGGAATTTGTATTTGATGGAAGGAATGTCCTTGTCTGGATGGGAACTGTTTTGTTTGGATCAAATTTAGTTACATTTGGGAAACAGAAGGAAAGAGGACAGCCTTCAGCAGTGGGCTCAGAAGATGCTGTTTCTCTTGGAAGGGAAAGGTGCAGAAGTGGTAACAGCCATGGTTAATTTGTTTGGCTAATGAACCATTACTCAGAGTGAGACTCTGGTCCTTTGGTCAAACAGTGTCACCAGTGAACTGTCCCAGTGCAACAGCTGCACTGTGCTGGCTAGCATCCCACACTTGGCCCACATTAACATCTCATTGGAAAGGAGAATGAGGATGTCAGGCTGAAAGGAAACCCCTAAATGCACCGTGCTTCTTTTCACAGTGAAGCTAATGGCATTTTGTTTTGGAGGAATGGTGACCTATAATGGCTGTAACCTAAAAACCACAGAGGTTATCCTTCAACTGAGTGGTTTTGTGCAGTAACTACCTATTTGAAACAAGACTGGTAGAGTCATAATTCCCTCAGGAAATTAATAGGATGAATAATTCTTTAGCATTGTCTTGAAAGCAGGTCTTTCCAGTAGTGGTCAAAGTGCTCTAAATTTACATTGGATGAAGATAATGGATTCTTTCTAGCAATGTTTGGGTGCTTTTCATTTTAGTGTTTAAAATCCAAAGAGGCTGCTCAGAGCCTTGACAAAGGTTAGATCATCTCAGCTCTGTGATGGCCAGTAGCTTTCATGTGAAACAGCAGGAGGTGTGAGGTTTCTGCTGGGTTCAGGGCGTAACTTTGAAGTAAATGGAAGTGCTGCCATTGCCAAAAGGATTAACATTGAATCAGCAAGGATTTCTGTTTCTCAGGGTTTCTTCTGAAGCCAACTTTCCTAGCTTCCAGGTGCATGCTTGAACCATGGGACTGGCTACTGTTTTCTGTTGGGTCCACCCTGTGTCCCTTGCTCTCCCCCATGAAAACAGGGAGCATTCCTGTTTCAAACAAAGACAAACCCCCTTCTTTTCAAAAGAGAGGGGGTTTTTTTATGAACTCACTTTCTAGTTTAATAATCTGTTTAATAATAAAATTTTACAGTACCACAACTGTTAGAATAAGATTTTGATTACACTCAGCCTTTCAATAAGTGCCAGCCCAATAAACTGAGCAATAATATGAAGAATGATGAACATCTAGAGATCACAGAATGTATTCAGAGAAAGGAAGTGCTTTCATTACTGTTATAGTCTAGAGAAGAGAGTAGGCTGGAAGCAAACCCTGTCTTCTGTTAGCAGAGTATAGTTATTGCATAATTGAAGATGTATCAATTGAAAAAGTGTTACAGGTCCACAAGGTTGTCAGAAAACATGAAGTGCATTATCAGGATGTAAAAGGCACTGGAGTGACAGGTAGTGTGCAGGAGGAGCCCCTTCCCTGACTCTGGATGCAACAGAAGGGGGTTTTTGTACCCAGTGAATCGAAGTGTTGATGAACAAGTCAGGTAAAGCTTTTGGTTGTGGGTTAAGGATACTTCTGCATCTGGTCAATTATTTCACTGTACACATGCAAAGGTGCATCTAATCCCCAGATGAAATCCAAGTGTGCCCATTCAGGAATCTTCTTGTGATAGATAAGCTTCTTAATTTTAGACAATAAAATGGCAGCATCCTTGGGGTCTGCGAGCTGGTCCTGTCCCCCAGTCCATACTGCAGTGGGTACAGTCATCTCTTCTACGTTGTAGAGAGGAGGAGTAGTCTGGAAAATAGCACAGGAATGAATGTCCAGAGAGCACAGCAACTTTAAACATACATCTGGGGCTTTCTTCTGTCACTGCTCAAAGTAGAGGTGTCTAAACCAAAGAGGAAAGAAGTTCCCTTGTTTGCCTTTTCAGTCTGTGCTCACAGGGATTACTTAACTGAAAGCACAGCCAAGAGTAAAACACCTCTTGAGCTAACGAATAGTTATTGTTGAGTCTTTGCCCTCTCAAATGGGAATCTTAGGGTGGGAGCCTGAAACTAGACAGAGATGTCAGGATGCCCCTGGAAAAACCCTCATCATGGTCCTTTTGAAGTACTGGTTGGTCCCAGAAGACATGGGCTGGAGAGAAAACACAATGTGTGCCAAGGATGAAAAGGATCATAGAATGGCTTCTGTAGGAGGAGACAAAAAGCAGCTTAGGACTCCTGTGTTTGGAAAAGGGACATCAGAGCAAGGACAGGAGACAGGTTTATACAACCACAAATGGTATGAAGAAAGAGCACTGTAAGTAATTATCCCAAACACAAAACCTAGAAGGCATCCCATGACTTTCCAGGAGCAAGCAAATTCAAGGCAAACCAAAAGAAGCTGACTTTCATACAAGTCATCATTCAAACATGTAACTTGTAATGACAGGCTCTTGTGGAGACCTAAAGAGGAGGAGGGTCAAGGATAGGATTAGAGTCTTGAATGGAAAAGATACTCCTCAGGGCCTGCTTGAGGACAAAGTCCTTTCAGTCCTTTTGTCTCTGGCTGCCAGAATCTAGGGATGGCTGTTAGTTTTCCAGTTTTCCTATTCCTAATGTTGTCATCTGTTTCAGACACTCCAGCAGGCAAGATGTTTTTGTCATTTTTTGTGTACTCTTATTTTTCAAAATTAGTTTTCCAATTTTTCTGCCCTTACTTCCTCTTATTCCTATTGATCATTTAATTGAAAAATTTTTCTGTTCCTCTCTCTCTTTCTTTTAAAATGTATTAAATTTATTATTGCCACTAGTGCTTGCATACTTTCTCTGTTGACTTTCAAACTGAAAAGCAATAATATTTTCATTTACTTATCTCCTGAAAATGTGTCTACTACTACATCCTCACTCTTTTCCTGTGTGTTTCTGTGCTGTCCAAGGTTGCCTCACCAAAACATACCTGTTGGTATTTTTCCATGTTCTTCTTTGAACTGCCCCAGTCATAAGCTTGGAACTTCCCTGAGCGGGCCTCCTAAGAGAATGAACAAGAGAAGGGTATTTATAAAGCAATAATTTGGGAAGTTTCTGTGCTCTTTCCCTGACGAGCCTCTGACTCCAACCTAAAGCCCCAACAGAAGTTCTTCAAAGAGCTATGAAAGAGCCAATAGTAAATTAATTAAAACTGTCAAAAAGTGCAAAGGAGTCCAATGTTTTTATTAGAACAAAAGACATTCAATTCTTCTGCAGACAGACCCAAGGATGTTCTCATAGGCAGTTAGTTCAAGTTTGTAGAACTGCTGTTAACAACTACTGTCAGCAAGTTCATCTCAGTGTTACAGCCTTCTTACAGTCGTGTTGCCAACACTCAGCTCTGTGAGTGGCTCCATCTTATGTTTTCTCTTCCCACTCTATTTTGAATACAGAAATCACCATTTTTAGTTCTTCCTCTTCTTGGCTTTACCTACAGCATGGGTTGTTACTACTCTGAAAGACACCCTCACCAGAATCTTAGTATTGAAATTCTGTTAGCTCCTTCAGTTGTGTAACCGTAAGGACAACAAAGACGTAGGAGTATTACTGCTGCATGTTTGTGCTCACAGTCTGTGGTTAGATGCTGAATTCCATCTGAATCAATTTGCAGAACTCCCTCCACTCTGCTTTTGTAACCCTTTTTCTTTTCAGGTCTAGGTCATGGTTACAAAAACAATTTTTCAAACATACTATCTAATGCAAGCTCACAACCAAAAGTATAATTTTGAGTAAGTGCCTGTGCAGATGTCACCCAAACATATCTGTGTGTCTGCTTTGCTGAAAAGGGCACGAACACTCCTGAAAACTCTGTGTGCTTGCAGCTGCTTCCTGCACCACTCCAGAGCCTGTGGTGCTGCCAGGAAAACTGCCTCACTCCAGAGGCTCCTCCAAGGCAGCTCTTTGGATCCTCAGAGTGGGAGCCCAAAGACAGAAAAGCAGCTCCTATCAGCACTGCTGATGAGGGGGACTATGGCAGTACCTTGTAGGTAAGGGATATAAACATCCTACTAAATAAAGTATTTATTTTTTTATGGTTCTATTGCTGTCCAGTCACTGACAGCCTTGAAAGTGAGAGAAGAAACTACAAGGTTTTTAATAGTAAAATGTGACAATATATGTGGCAGCCTAAATCCTGCTCATTTATTCACACCACAATGGAAATACAACTAATTTATTAAGGTAAACTCCCTACAGAGCTGTGGACATAATTTATAAGAAATACTGGATACACAATAAGAGGAATGCACACACAGCTTCCAGCCTACATATTTTTACTCAAATGCAGCACTACATTGCTGGCTTCAAATGTACCTGTATCACATAGGGCATCTCTAACCTGCTGGCAAAAGAAGGAGCAATGAAAAAAAGTGTTCTGAACTGTGTTTCAGTTGCAATCCACAAGTTGCATGTGTTTCCAAGAAGTTGGCAATGACTTCACAGTTGGTTATCTCTGTACCTCTCTATTCAGCTCGAGATGAGTACCTATTCTATCTTTCTGGGGTTTGCTCATACCTGACTCCAGTGGACTATGTTCTGCACAGAAGTTCCAGCAGAGGTTTGGGCAATATACACATTGATTCGGTTCTGAAAGAGAATATTCAGTGAGCATTCTCTTCTTCCTTCTATGCAGATGTACATGAAAACATATGCTACAGCACTGCCATGTATCAATAAAACCCAGAAATTGGAGTGGCATGACTGGAGACTCCCTCAGATCCATTTTACACATGGCAGTGTGTCAGATTAGGAGTAGCCCTGGAAGAGCAATCCCTAACCAGAACATTTTCCAAGATGACTGAGAATCTAGAAGAATCTGCAGGTGAGAAAGAATGAATAGAATCTGTGTAGTGTTTTTCAGAATTCTATATCAGATTTTGTATAAAAGAGGATCACTGTTGGACAGAACAGCAAAGGGAAATGCAATTTCCTGATGAATGCACAAATATTTGGAATAAATTCACCCTAACACTGCAGGGGTTTCTTAGCAAGCTGCTGTGTGATCCTTCCTCAGTGAGCATTTTCTGAGGCATTTTTTTAAAAATGCTGGAGCAAAATTTTGACTCCCAGGTGACCTACAGCTGGACATAGCATGAGGTGCCCAGGTGTGTCCTCTCCTACCCTGATGGTCCAAGGCTTGGAGAACAAGGACAAGGAGGAATATGTGTGTTCCTTTCTGTGTTGCAAAGAGAAAACATGAAGCAAGTAGGCTTTTTATTTCTTCCTTTTCAGATATGTGAAATATGTCTGATGAGAGCAGTAGCCACAGTATGGAACACAATATGGTGCCATGGGTTAGGTCTGTCAGAAGGCAGACTGCAGAATTTGGGGGGGCTCTGAGCAGCTGTCAGCTGTGGAACAGGTGCCAGAAGCTCTTGTGAGGGGAGAGGCAGTGGTTCCCTGCTAGAGACAGGGCAATCAGCAGATACTGCTGCCCAGTAGTGGGGACTGCTCCCTGCTATGTGATACTAATAGAAATTCAGGATTCACACTACAGGATAGAAGGTAAATTTGGGGAGCATAAGCTTAAACTCCCAGCAGAGCTGGTAAAAGTTATACATACCACATCAATGTTTTTCAGGTTGCAGCCACCCAGATTGAAGAAGACACTTCTACAAAGCCTGGCGAAAGCTCGGTGGCTGCAGACAGGGGCTATTATCCTTGTTAGACACTCAGTCTGGGGAAGGAATTCTCTGTTGCCAAGCATACCCTGTGAAATACAAAGGTAACAATAACTTAGCAATGAACACACCTCTCTTCTCCAGCAATTTCAGTGGTTCTTACTTGCCTTTTCTCCAACTGTCAGATGATGTTCCCACAAACAAGTGAGAAATTACTTGGTTTTTCATTGCATCAGCCTGCTTGGGCATTACTCAATCTGGGTTACACCACTTATAATGAAGAGATATGTTAAATGTCTCCAATTCATAGTTTAAGCTTTTATATCAGTTGTGGCTTTGCCTGGAGGAATCTTGGAGACCTCTGAGGATCTGCATCTTTGTGCCTCTCTGGGTGACCTGTCCCATGTTAAGCTGCTCCTTGGACTGAAAGCTTTCCTTATTGCCCTGTCTGAACTTTCAGAAGCCTCATCACAAGGTAAACCTGCCCACATGCAAATGAGTCGACTTCACAAAGCCCTATGCTTTCTATTCATCCATTTTAAGAGCTGAACAAGCAAGTATATGGCTAAACATTGGAAACCAAGATATTACACACCCTGAGCATTTTTTCAGGAAGGTAGAGGAGTTTTGTTGCTGGGCTTTTAGCATACTTAATAGCAGTGACAGGTGCCAACGCAAAGTAGAGTTTGATTTTTTCAGCCAGCTCTGGCATGGTTGAAAATGCAATGAAAGCTGGGAAAAAAAAAAAAAAAAAAGAGGAGTTAAAACCCCATCATTTTAACACTACACTGTTTTTAGTATTAATATATGATACTTGACACTTTCAATTTATAATCAACCTTGTTAGTTGTGCAGAGACTATGGTCCAGCCTAGATTCATATGAATCCCTCTTCTCCATAAGTTACCAGCTTGTAGGGATTTTTTCCCCCTATTCAGAGAAATTTCTCTTTCTATATTTTGCAGCTTTCTCTCAAACTTGATAAACATAGATGTACACTTCTGATGTACATTCATGTACTTCTTATACTATTGGGAGGAAAAGTGTTTTTTCTTTTGTTCAATCCAATTTGTATTTTCTTTTTTCATGTGTACATCTGGTCCAAACTGGATAACTTCTCTTTTTGTAATCTCATCTTCCTGTTTTGTTTATTTTGGTGAACTGACCAGCTGCTGTTGGGCACACCCTTGCATCTTAGATAGAGACAATTTGCATGGCCCACACACAACAATTTCCAGCATAATTCTTAGTTGACAGACTTCCAGCAGCAGTCCATTTGATCCATTATGCTTCATTATCTTTATAATAAATTTTAAATGCCTACATGTTGAAAATTGCTTATGCTAACACAGTATTTCACAACTACAAAGAGTTAATGAAAACTTCAGGTACATTTGTTAACTCAGTATCTTAAATCACGTTTTACTCCTGTTTTCCCAAAGAATTCCTCTCTTGTGTGTAACTTACCAGTGGTAGTACCTTGTGAATAGCCAATATAGTACAACTTTTCCTGTCCTGTTTTCTCCAAAACAAAGTTTATTGCTGCTGGAAGATCAAACTTTGCCATCTCATCAAAACTGCAGGCAGGATATTGAAAGAGAGGCATGCATAAATTAAAAAACAGAACTTAAATTGAATTCACATTTTTATTAATAGCTTGTCAGCAA
Source organism: Muscicapa striata striata (assembly GCA_030060385.1). Lineage (NCBI taxonomy): Eukaryota > Metazoa > Chordata > Aves > Passeriformes > Muscicapidae > Muscicapa > Muscicapa striata. The sequence goes on from JAREIS010000134.1 coordinate 1,901,434, forward strand.
AGAAACAGTCTGACTGATTTAGTGAATCATTCAATTGTTCTTTGTTTTTCTGGCACTGGATATGGAAGATACTACTCAAGATTTTTTGGGTTATTGTATTACACAGACTATGTGTTTCTATGTAGCTTCCAAAACTGGCTCCAGGGCTGAGGAATGGCTTGGAGATGGCCAGTGCAGGTTCCTCTGAGTCCTTCTGCTGCTATGCCTCTAGTCTTGAGGAACCTGTTCAAGCAGTAATTAAAGTTGTCTCCATTTCTATTGCAGTTCACATGCTTTTATAGGGGCACCTCAGCAAAAGTGAAGGTAAAGAATGCTTATTAAAAAGTAGCATAAGTAAAGCCCTGATTTAGCCAGCTGAAAGAGAGGCATAAGGATGGGCAATGGATATCCCCTTCAGTGGTTCTGTCTACCTGAAAGCCCAGAATTCATCTTGATCAACGGAATACTTTTGATGTTTTCTTGACCAGCGATTCCCTCTGCTATTTCCCATCCAAACATCAAATCCAGCATCAGCTAGTAGGAAGCCCAAGCTGTTATTGGGCTGGTTTATGACCCAGTTACTAGCATCTCCCAATAATCCATGCTGGAGAAACACAGCAGGTCTTGAAGCTGAAAAATAAAGCAAAACTAAAACAGTTTATAATTGCTTTTATCTTTTCATTTCCTGGCTGTTCAGAGACATTATTTTCTCATATTCAATACTGGGATTTTTTCCTGAATCAACAAATCGTAAGAACAAAAACTCTCTGCCTGACACCAGAGCAAACTAACTTGGCACCCTCTGGTTACTGTTTGTACAGCTCAGACACATCAGCTTGAGATTCTCAGCACTGATACAGAGATGAAGGTGTGGGATTGTTTTCAGAGGTTTCCTTTACCCATAATATGAATCAGACACTGATACTAACCAGGTGTAAGCAAAAGCAAAGCAAAGTTAGAAGCTGGAAAAGCTTTTGCAAAACAGGCTGATTAGGCAGCCTTTATCCTGTTTTTAATTTTTTTAAGTTTTACTCATCAACTCTTACTAGGAAGCATATGCTTCATATTAGGGTGGAATTTTATTATAAATAGGTGTGCTTGACATTAATTCTGTAGATCTTGCTTTTAAAAATACAAGTTACCTCTCTTGAGAATATGCCCTACCTGGGCTGATATTGTGTCTCATTAAATAACTGTACCTGGGCTTCCTTGATTCTGAGTGCCATAAGGAATTCTGTTAATGGTAATGATATAACCATCTTCTGTCACCACTTCATACTCCTCACTGGGGTACCCTTTGTAAGTAATGAGCTCATTCTAGGAGAGAAGGTACAAATGCATTTACTTGCACAAGTCCATTTCATATATTATAAGACAGCCACAATGAAGAAATGTTAGAAAGCAGGTACAGCTGGGGATTTAACCTACATGCTTTAAGCATCTGAATGTATGTAACCCTAAAGTAACAACAAATTCCCTTTTTTCTTTATATTATATCTAGGGGTTTACTACCCAGTTAAAATATGTCCTATAAAACCTGTATTGCACTCCTGCCATACAATCATCACAGGCCCTTGCACTCTGGTGATACAAGAATCCCTGTAAACTCATAGCAGGGCTTTATGAGCTGAGCTGAGGTGTGTGGCTGAGAGGAGCTGTTTGGGTGCAATGCTTCTGATTTACTTCAATACAGTCTGGAACCAGCTTATCTAAACTACCTTCAGAGAAATCCACACAGCTTCACAACTGTGGTTTGCTGAGCAGCACAGATGCAGTGAGCACTGCTGAAAAGCTAACTACATTATGGAAAAAATCAATCATTTGCATAGGGAAGGGATTTGCATAGTTGCAAGGGAATTCCCTAGCACAGCCCATCTTAAGCTCTGAAGTAAATATTACTTTTGACCTGTAATGTTCCATCTGTTTTGTTACAAAAGAGGATTGGTTTTTACAACTTCTACTCAGAGAATTACTCAATGTATTTGCCATGCAGGACAGAATCCCCAAGATTTTAACAAACAATAAAAGACCTAAGCAAGCTTGCTTAGCAAGATGTGTTTTTCTGAAAAGCTGGCCATTTCTGGTCTCTGCTGCTCCCCACAAGTTGTTTATAGACTTCACTGCTGATGAAATGCTGACATTCCAGATAATCATTCTTTCAGATAGGCAGGAAGTGCCAGCAATAGCAAGCTGGTAACTGATACCTAAAAGGAATTTAAGTCTGGAGAATTACTATTTGCTTTAATTTTTATCAGAGAGAAGATGGGCTGTTACACATGCAGGCAGAGGAGAAGAGAAAGCACTAGTATATACAATGACTAGAGAGGACAGGTTAGATAAAGGCAGCTTATCTATCCTATTATTTCAACACTTAGGAACCCCTCTGCTGTAAGTCATGTGTAATATCCATTCTCAGGTGACTCCATCAACCAACTTACAATACTCATAAAGGCTTCAGGAGCCACAGCTCTCTTCATTCTTCTCAGTTCTTCTGAATAAGCAACTCCCTGAAACAAATATGTCACAGCAACCAACAGCCATATCTTCTCCCTGCAAAATCCAATACATTCATCTGTCAGTAGTCCTCCTCTGCACCTGCAATCCAGACAGGTTCTGTACTTTTCTGATCAGGAAAGTGCTGTCTAATAATGAATGGAGCCAGTCTGGTACTCCCTACTTGTTAATTAAATGGAACAAAGCTGACTTCAAACACCTGTCTGAGGGCTTTGGGCAGCAGTCTGGATTCTCTGCTAAGCTTTGGACTAGGATGGGGCAAGGCAAAAGTATCAATGAATCCAAGAAAAGAAGCAAAGCTTCTGGAGAAATAAATTTCACTCATTTGTCTGGGAAGTAGGCCACTTGCATTACCATACCATGTATTTGATCTGTAGGTGAATTTGGAAGCATTTCTGTCTAACTCTGTGAAACACTGAGTTATTGGGTAACTCTAAGTAAAGCAATCATCGTCACAAGAAGCTTTTCCAATTTTCAAAGTGGAGGAAACCAATTTGATGGATAGCTAGTGGAAAAAAGTAAAAACAATTGCAATTTTTTAAAAAATATTTATCATTTAATTAAAAACGTAGGAACCTAAATAAAGCAGCTCTTTACAGTTGCAAAATTTATAAAAACCTGCTTAATGACAAAATTTATCCACTCCACGGGATGAGGATAGATAAAGGAAAAGAACACTTTGCTAAATGTAATGCTAGGTAGAGACTGAGTGCAGGGACATCCAGTTTTGTTAACCAAAAAGGAACCAAAAAACCTGGGAGGCAGCTGTCCTGCTCAGATGCACACATAGCAGCTCCACTGCCTCTGAAGATCTACATTTTCTTGGCTCAAAAAAAATTGCATTTTCTGTATTAGCATCTTCTCTACACAATTTAAGCCCCCAGAGGCCACACCTAAACTTCTGTTATCCTAGAGATAGATCTTTCTGTCAGACTGATTCAGCCAAAAAACCTATTGCATTTATTGTTTTCATAATCAAGAAGACTTTTAAACTATTTCCCCTCCCCCCCAAAAAAAAGGAATAGCATTTTTTTTCCTTCTCACAGAATAACAATTTATACACTAACTCCCTAGCACTACATTCTAGTACAATCTGTGTGTTGAAGACACTTAGCTCCTTTTGTAGAAAAAGGGGCATTTAGGAACCTTTGTTTTACTGAGCTAGCACCCTTAATTTGGTTATAAGTTACCACTTTCTCATTCTCTTGCTTGCCATTTTCCCATAACTCTTCAGCTACCCCAGAAGTACCTAAATTCAGGCTAGGTGAGCCAGGTCTGAATCTCTTTAGTCAAAAGGAATCTTGCCGTACTTACAAGCAAAACAACACAACAAAATGCATTTGTTCCCAAATAGAAAAGCAACTCCTCAAGCTCAGGTTTCATACCATCTTTTGCAGCTCCCATGAAGCCTTCACCAGTTTTGGATCATAAATGAATCAAAGCATTACTGACCTTGTGCCCAAAGTCATGTGTTTGGCTGAGCAGCTGTGGCTGCAGAAGAATGAAAACTCAATTCCTGGCTGTTTGGAAGCGGTGCTGGCAGTGAAAGGATGGTCATGCACTGTTTTTTTCCCCAATCATGCAGCAACTTGACAATAAGCCTCTGTTTCTTTCCCACTACTCATTCCCTCTACTATCACTTCAGCTTCTCCCTGGTGCAGCAGCAGAGAGGGGTGACTCCTTTTATTCCCAAACCTCATGCTTTTCAGCTCCTTAGCCACCACAGCTATAACAAGGCTCTTCTACTATCACAGATTGCTGGATTTTTAAGGAGAATACCAGCCTCTGTAGAGTGGCAGAGCAGGAACAGGAATTTTGAAAACAAATATATTCATAGATAGACCTTATCATATCTAATGAAATTGTCAATAGACCTGCAACAATTTTCTCTTTTACTAACAACCTACCAATTCCAGCTTCTCATGTTATCTGGAGAGGAAGGAAGGAACCCTGATACCTCTACAGATGTTAATGCACATATTTTTCTTATATTTTTTAATGCTTTTGTTGGTGTTCCATAATTTTTCATTGTTGCTGGAGTGGTTTCAGGAGATTTTCCTCCATTTATATTTCACCTCTTAAATGGCCATAGAATTGAATGGATAGTCCCTAAATGAATAGTTATGAAACCAGAAGGCTTTTCTGTAATCTGTATGGACTCAGTAAACACTGCTGAGATGGGCACGTGTGTGTCAGTGGTCTCAAGTACACCCTGAGTGGGCCAGAATTGTTCAGCAGTCGAAATTAGGTAGGACTTAATAGAGAGCCCAGACAGGTCCTTTTTAAAGCATTCAGGACAGTGACCTTTTAAAGTCTCTTCTTTTTGTGGAGGACAATCCCAGTGCAGCTGTGTTCCACCATGAGTGGTGTCCTCACCACAACAACACAAACTTTGCAGAAGTATGAGTGAGGATATTTTTTATATTTTTTCACTTGTGTACTCTGGTATAATGCTGGTGGGTTTTTCATTCTGCATATTCCAGGTATTTTTAAATCTTGAAACTAATTATTCTTTCTTGTTCAGTTCCCAATTTCTATTCCTCCAAATATTCTTTCTGTCTCACAAATAGTGTTCATCTATATAGAACAGATCAGCTTTAACACTGAGATGAACATTGGCCAAGGTTTTGAGCAGGATTTGATATTTCTATTTACATTATAGCTTGCATGCTTTCTTCTTGCAGTGCTGCCTGTGGTTAGGATTAGAAATTTTCAATATATCCTCGGAAGTTGCTTTCTTTAATATTTACAGATCAGAGAGAAATATGAAAGAAAATCTCAGGAGAAGACCTGTTCCTACAAGACTTGTTATCAGACCTTCAAAGCAAAACAGAAACATCTGAGTTCAGTTTCTGGCAGCAAATTAGGAGAGGAAATTATTTTCAAAGAGCTAGTTTAGAACATGGAGTGTTTTCAAATATTGATTCTACACACGGGATGGGACTTTTTGAATCTTCTCATTATTTCCTTTATATAATCCAAGGTCTTTCATCTTTCCTGTAAGAAAAGCAGGTTTCCACCATTTTAAAGTCTCAGTGTCTTTTAAAGCTCGACAAGAATTTAATGAGTGAACTGTTTAAATGTATACTTGCCTTTGAGTACCTCATGCTATCCTAAGTCATTAAGACGTGCTATCAACTCTCTGTGAACACAGCCAGCTTCATTCTTTAGTGCAAAACAAAGCTCCAATAACAAAAAACTCCCTAAAACATTGCATAAACATGGCATAATACCATAAATGGCAAATTACTGGATGTGTTTGAAGTGAGTGTTTGAGATGGGCAAAGAAGGTGAACTAGGGTGAGTGTTGGGCTGATTTTTTTTTTTTACAAACCAGACACGTACACTCTGTTGTAAATTGTCAGGTTTCAGTGGAAGTTACTCACAATGTAATCAGGTATGGAATTCGGTAGAAATGCTTAAAGGCTGAGATGTTGCTGTCAGAGTTGTGGCTGCATCTTCACAAGTGTGGTCATATGTAAATGAACTTTAAACTGGTCAGTCTAGGTGCCCTTATATAAGTAAGTGCCTTTATATAAACTGTTCATGCTCAGTTTATGAAACCTCAACTATTTCCAGTGCTTTTTATGGATAAAGCCCCCATCAATGTACAGAATATAATCCCTAGTATTTTTGTGTTTTCTGTAAACTCTTTGCTCTCCCCATTCCCTCCTGCTGAATTGGACCTGGCTCTGGAAATGACTCAGGAATGGAAGATATTTTTATACAGCTGAATATAGCAGTTCATCATGGATCAAGTATGTCCTTTTGGCTTCTTCATGCAGCTAGTGAACGTAGTTATCAGAAATGTTTGGCTATTTTAAGTATGTTAAGGAGGGCCTCTAAGGGGAGGTATGCTTTATTGAGAGACAGACTTGTTTTTGTGGAAGTTGCCATCCAGGAGTCTCCAAGGGAACACATAGCAGCAAAAACAGAAGGATCCCCTCGTGCACTCATATGGCTTTAAAAACATTTCATGTCATAATGGTGCAAACAGTTCCTCCCTGAGAGAGAGAAAAACACTGAGAACCAAGCACAGAGTCTATGAGTGTGCTCTCCACTGAATCCCTGGGGTAATATCTGGTTCCCAGCAGCATGCAACATCTGCCCTCAGCACCCACCCCATGCTGCTGCCTTGGCTGGAGTGCTGTTGGCCTCCAGCACAGGCACATTTTGGGGGTGAAGGCAGACCCTCCCTATTCAGCAAGGGACCCTACACCTCCAAACAGCAAAGGAACTGCTCTCAGTGGAGTCCACACACACAGACAGAAGTGCAGAAGCATACAGCACCAGTGAGAACAGGCAGTGCTTGGGTCAGAGATTCTTCTCAGCTCTGTCAGGCCTGCAAAAATATTTCTGGTGGTCATCATCAAGGTTAATGGACTTGCCTGGGGCTCACCAGCAACTGGGCTGAGTGGTACAGTATTTATGAGTGTGGTAGTTCTGCATTGGCACTTAGATAATTATGAATCTTCTGTGTGACAAAGGTGAAGTAAGAAATGTCAAAAGGAAGGGACATGAGGGACAGAGAGGGCTGCATGCCTGGCTGGGCTGCTCACTCTGCTGATGCCTTGTCTGGAAATGTCCCAGGCAGTGTTGCCCTCCTGCTCAAGTGCCAGCCACCTACAGAAGGGGCAGCTGGCACATGAAAAGCTCAGCACCAGCCTGTCTGTAAACTTATCCAAGAAAAATATAACTTGCAAAAAGAGCAATTATTTCCATAATACTTTCTGGCTGATGCTGAGGTTTGTGAAATGTATGCCAGTCAGGATTTCTTCACCTCTGAGGGTGGATGAAGATGAAGTCTGTGTTGCAATTTATATGCTTTGTATTGTTCAAATTGTTTTGCCTCACAATCTGCAGACAATTATTTTTTTATTCTTCTGCTAATTTTATAGTAATGTATAGAGCAGTATCTTTTCACCCCCACAGATATCTATTATATCAACTCTAATTAGAGATGAAAAGAATTTACACATCTGCCTACACATATGGAAAGCTGAAAATTACATATGCTTTATTTGTCTTGCACTTGTTGCTAAATGAATCTGGCAGAAGAACTGGCACTGTAGGAGCAGGGTGCAGGTCCTGCACTCAGTGTGCAGCAGTGCCCTGGTGAGCATGGGGATTGAGCTCTGGTAAGCACAGACTGAAGAAGTCTCTGGTCAGCTTCATGCTGCCATCAGCAGCACCTACCCAGCTGTTTTTAGGGGTCAAAGGGACTGTGGGCAGAGGGGCTTTGGTTTTTCTTAATCCTAAGCATTAAAGTAAGGGGTTTGCTCTGAGAAAGAAGGAGGGTGCTGGGGAGGTTAGAGACAGCACCACAAAGCCTCTGTCCTCCATTCAAACTGGGATTTTTGCATACCTGTAACTGGGTTGAGTGGGGGCTGAGTTAGCAGCATCCCAGAGTGGGCTGGGACCCCTGTCTCTCTTCCCATGAACACTTTTCTCCTTGTCCTCTTTCTGCTGGAAAATTCTCATCAAACATGAATTTGATTACTAATCATCTCCATCATGGTTTGTTCATTCTTTTCATGCATAAAAAACAACTTCCCCCTAACTTCTATTATGGCAGCAGGTTAAATAGTCATAAACCTGTCTTTCCAAATTGTAAAGCACTTATTTTTTCATTTGTACCTTTATACATAGTAGGAACTTCTTTTGAAACAGCAAATGTTTTTCTGACTCATAGATCTAATCCTTTTTCTTTAAAAAGTGAAGATACAGTTACCAATAAAAACTAATGGTTTGCTCTGAGCATCAATGTGAATTTTCCCACAAGAAATAATCTACTGTAAACAATGAAAAATGAAAAATACAGTAATTATAAAATTAGGATGATTACCTTGTACTTAGGATGAAGAATATTGTTTTGATCTTTTCTAAGAGAAAAGGAACATGATCAAAGTATTTTAACCTTAGCTATAGAAATGCACTTTAAATAGCAAAGCTGCTTATCAAATATAGTCTGTGTTTTCAATGGAAGCTTTCCCTTATAAAGACAAAATTTGCCTGCTTACCCCAAAGTGATACTTTCCAAACCAAATGAAGAACCTACATGTTCTATTTTACTTATGTCAACAAAATGTTTCATACTCTTGCTACGTGAAGGAAGTTAACTTCCAAAATGTTAGTGCCAACATAGTTCCACAACATTGCACAGAGGACAAATGAAACTTATGGACCTCCTTCAAGCTCTGCTCCACTGAACGTTCCACTAGACACCAAAAGTTTTCATTAAACAAGGGAGTATTCTTTCACTAAGACAAAAATATCCAACAAGGGCATAATTCTTACCATCTCAAAAGAAATCCATGTCTTTTTGATGATGAGGATGACCTCTTTGCTTTGGAAGCATTTTCTGAAGGTCTTGAGGCAGGAAGATCCCTTTGCAGAGGGGTCTTGTGGCTGTTTCGCTCCCCTGGAGCAGACAGCAGTGGCCATCTGAAAAGCAGTCAGTTCCCAAGGTCTGTGTAGGAGGACACTGTGTCCCCTCTGCTAGTGGGATTGTCGACCTGCAGGGGAGAGGCTCCAATATTGGAGGAGACCAGGTCTGAAAAGCTGGTAATTTGTATTTTCCTTTTGAAAACCAACAGGACAACTAGTCAGGTCTTCACTGTCCAAAAAGTTGTGGTGTGGTGCTGATTCTGGTCTGAGCTGGCAGCAGCCCTGCAGAGCAGCACACAGGGGTACCAGCTAAGACCTGGCCCTGGCAGCATCCCTTTTAGGGTCTGCACCCCTTGCACTGTGCCCTGTCCCTCAGCTGGCAAGGCTGGGCTGACATCTCCCTGCTGCAGCAGTGCCCAGCCAGACCACACAGCACTGGCTGTACCCACAGTCCTGCTCAGGCCATCCTGACATCTTGAAGTGTCTGCAGTCCATGTCTAATGACTGGCACATTGGGCCACTCATTGCTGTTATCCAGTCTTCTCAAGTAATTCTGATCCCCAGGGCTTTTGTTTCCTTCCTGTGCTTCAGCTGGCACCTCCAATTAGAAGGATTTTGTGCATGAACTGTCCTGCTACTTGTCTGAACAGCTTCTAAACTGCAATCTTGTTAACCTGAATGAATATTCAAATAAGTATATGAAAATTGTGGCTGAAATCCTTCCCTTTGTGCCCTAAGGCATGTCAGATTTTTTTAATATAAATCATAAATCACATTGTAATTACAAATTTTACTGAAAGATACTTTAGAAAATAGATTACTGAAGATGAAAATGTCACTATTTTTGCCTTGAGAAAAATAAAGTATCTGAGAGAAACATTTAAACAAAATTTTAACAGGCAGGTAACTTCTTGCAGTAAGCAATGCTGTAAAAAATTTAATTCAATCCCATCAGAATTCTTTTTTGTTTAGTAAATTGTTCCATGAGCACTTGATAAAGCCACCCTGGTTTCCTGTCAGTTTGTACATTACAGTTGATTGCAGGCTCCAGTGAAATATTTAGGGTATCTCTCTTGTTCTTCCTAATTCTTCTTTGTTCTTCCTTGTTCTTCTAATTTCCTAATCATGCTGCAGTCTTTACTGGTCAGGACACTTGCCATCTTTCTCTTCTAGTTCGTCAACTTTTTGTTATCAAACAAAACAAAGCCTTAATTATTTTGTGGAGGACTATGCTGAAAACAAGGGAACATGCCAACAAACACACAGGCAGCATAATCTCCTGAACACTGTTCCTTTAGGAAGGCAGCTGAACCATCCTCTCTTAAGCCTTTGAATAAAATATTCTATATAATGTATTCTATACTATATTTACTACATATATATATATAATTTTATACTCCTGTTGGATTGCTCATCTTCATATTTTGAAAATGGATTGTGCCATCACAAAACAATTATTTTTTTAGACTAGTATAATGTTCAAATAATGAAGACATGCACAAGTACTTTTAACAAATTAGTAATTCTGATATTATGGACCCTCTGCAATCAGACTCACCCTTAAACTTATGGGCAATGCACAGTGCCAAATTCATGTGTGATGCATATACTGGATACCTTTGTTTTTAGTTTCACAAGAAAGCATTTGTTTCCATGGAGAGCACTGGATTAGGAGGCACCCTGAAGTTAGTGCCACTGTTTTCTGCATGGCTGTGCATGGTTCACTTTTAACAAGTGAGAAACTGAAATTAGACCAGTCCAGAGAAAATGAGATCCACCAAAGATGGATGGGAGTTTCCAGTCTCTAAGGATCTTGGCATGTCTGTGGAAAGAATCATTACCATTTTGTGCACTGTGAATTCTCACCAGCATGTTCAGCATCCTGGAATTTATTCCAGATTGTGCAGAAGTGAACCACATCTCCACACCAAGTTCATGCAAGGGACATTGAGGAGGGGCACTGGGATGATCTGTGGAAGGAGACAGCCTTGCCTTCCCCACGGCAGGGTTGCTAAAATCAGCAGATCCTCCACCTGATCCTTCCGCACCTGTGATGCTGCCAGTGGCGCCAGGGAGGGGGAGCAGCCCGAGGGGCAGCTCAGCTCTCACATGGCTTCTCTGACCACTGGTCTATAATTTTCACTTGGGACTGCAGAGGATTACAGCCTTGGACTTTATTTATTAGAAAATTAAATCAAAGCCAGGGCTAGATAATTGCTTACAGCAAACTGACTTCTCTACGTGGTACACCAGCTACCAGTGGGTAAAATCATAAATACAGGGTGTATATGCACAGAGGGTGTGCTCATGCAATCCTCTGCTCAAGGTGGCTACTTTTTCTCTCACATGGCAATTCAACTCAGAGGGAATTTTGGGGGAAATATTTTTTTTTTCAGAATCACAGAATTTCACTAATCTCTCTCCTTTTTTCCTTTTTCTTTAATCCTTGGTCACTGTTACCTGTAGGACCCTGGAAAAAGAGAGGAGAGTAGCAAAAAAGGGGTTACTCAACACAACAGTAATCAGATCCTAGATCCATCAGCAAGAAGTAACCAATGGGCACTAGTGCCATTTGAGATGCCCTTGAGAACCCTGTCTGCCTCTGGGATTTGACTCAAGCTCTGTGTGTAGTCAATTTGGCTGAACCAGTTTCTTGCTTGATCATGTCAGGACTGTGTTTTATCTTAATCTGCTAAAGATTGCTTTATTTACAAAACTATAAGTAAATAATGAGGACTGGATTTTCAGGTAAACTTCACTTGGCTTATGCAAAGCAACAGCAAGATTTTCAGGTGCAAAAAAAAATTCCATTTGTGATAACTGATGGGCACAATTGTTTAAAATCCTGAACATCAGTAATCTGAAAATTTACACTGTATGTAGCTGAACATTATAGGGGGGAAAATGGATGAAAGGAGTGGTAATTTATGAGAAGAATTCTAAATATTTCCCTTTCCCAGGTGATGCAGACTAGTCAGTTCTGTGCACTCAAAGCCACAAACTCTCCAGGATCAGCAGGTGCTCCCAGTTTTCAGGATTTTCTTTGTGACAGAGACAACCCTCTGAATAGGAGCCCAGTGTCTGATATCCTCACATGACTCCAGGAGTAGCAATCTTTATGGAAATGCCAACCAATCTTACAATAAAATCTTAGTAAATTCATTAATTTATAACATCATTATAATTTAAACTGTGGTTTTTCATAGCTGTGACAAGCCTGGGAGTTATTAGCATGATTGTATCTGGTTTGATATTATCCTTGGACTTTAGAATACTTGATAGATAATCTCACAGTTTTTTATCCAGTTCTTTGATGTTGTGCAGGTTAGAAAGTTTTGGGTTTTTTGTTTATTTGTTTGTTTTTTCTGTTACTGATAGATTTGGTTTTGGTATTTAGTCTGGTGGTGAGGCTACTTTACACCATTATGACTTCTCTAGACATGGAATATTTTCTTACCTGCAACAGACTTTGGCTTGCAGAGATCTGTGCAACAGAGAGTGTGTGTATAACCATGCTGCAGAGGTTAGCTCTGGGAGCATGTGAACCCCAGTGGGTTTGTTGCCTTTGAAACACCAAATGCACCAGCTACCCAGTGTGCACACATGCAGTTCTGTCTGAGAAATCAGTCATAAATAGTGTCACTGCACCTAACTGGAGACAATCACCCTGATATTTCCCATCAAAGCAACGTGGATTTACCAAGGTGAGACAAAATGAAATAGCAGGCTCTTATTATGCAATGCACATTGTCTTGTTTATCAGTAATAGTTAGGGGTGGTCATTTAAGATGAACCTGGTTTGCTAAATACAATCAGAGCATGGAAAGGTATGGTATCTCCTGGATGAGCTGAGGGAAGGCTGGCTAGTTCCAGTTGTGGGGCTACAAGGACGAGCCATTCCCACACACACCCTGGTGTGCCACAGCTCTCTGTCCCATGCACTGCCCTCCCTCTGCACAGGGAGGTGATGCACACTGTCCTGCTGCTCCTGCCACAAAACCACACAGCAGTGCTGCAGCAGCAGAGGATTGCACAGTGTTCAAGCCATCTCAGAACTAAAAAGCTGATGGAAAAGTCATACAGGGCAACTAATCATCATGGATCCACGTTTGCTTATGCTTGCTATATATTTGCATTTTTTGAATCTGCCTCCTGGGCTTTGAAGGGGAAAGAGACACTCCTAATGTATGTGTCAATTTCAGTTCCAAATTCAACTATGTGTTGCCATACTTCTGCTCAGGGAGAAGGAAAAAGAAATCTCCATTTGTCCTCTCCTGCTTTTCACACACATCCATTTATGAGTGATTCATGCAGGGCAGAGTAAGTTTATAGACTTGTTAACTCAGGGGTCTGTTGAAGTTTCTCATGACTATTTTGAATAAATTAGATTTAAAACGTAAGTTTATAGACTTGTGAACTCAGAGGTCTGTTGAAGTTTCTCATGACTATTTTCACTAAATTAGATTTAAAACATGATTAAATAGATCAAATGAAATATAAACCACAGTATAGTAAAACAGAAATTCTACTTGTCTTCAGTTCTTCTTAGCAGCTGTTCTGCACAGGTATCGAGCCATGTACACACCTACTCAGCTTCACAAGAAAGCTTTTCATGGATGTCAAACTTTTCCTTAAAAGGATAGAACAAAGGCAAAATGCAATTAACAAAATTATCTTTCATCTTAGTAACTACAGAATTAAAGTCATTGTAAAACAGATGGATGTTTTCAGAAATACAATTTAACTTGAAATTTCTAATTACTGTTAAGTGAAAACTCTTTAAAACTTGATTAACAATTACCATTGCTGATTTTCTACTTGAGATTAGTTTTGACTGAATTCCGTTCAACTTGTAATTTTGACTGTACTTGCTTGAACTGTAGAATCTTTTTAATAAGAAAAAACACCCCATCTGAATGGCTGATCTGAATGCCAGTAATATGTGGGCTACAGTCCCATAAAAAAGGTTTAAGACATTGCTCAACTTAATTTTTCTTACACTTTTGTTTTTAATTGTTTTACAGACTTAACTGGTTGTAGGACAGGTATTTGAATAATTATTTTTCAATAGAAGTATTGAGTAACAAAGCTCAGTTTGTGCATGGCAGTTCTGTGCAGTCCAGAGGGGCTGCATAAGCATTTCACAGGTGACACATGAGTCTTCACAGCTATAAGCAAGTAACAATAAAGAGGAGATTCTGTCCAGAATGGCATACAGGGCAGTGTTTTGGGGCAGAACCAGCACAGTGACTGCAATAGCATTTCCATGGCAATATCATTCTGTGTGGCATTTTTTTTTTGCCTTGTTGGGAAGTTGTTCTCACCTGATCTGTCATGGTACCCTGTCTAGATACACAGTATTGATGGAGTAATTCATACCTGTGGCATGGTTTCAGGACAAGAATCACTGAAATTAAGGGGTTTGGGGTATTGTCAGTTGTAGCTGTGGGACATAAAGCAAAAAATATTTTGCCGTTTTGTGCCAGCTTTTCCATGGCTGAAAGTGCTATGTAAGTGGAAAACAAAAAGACATGGAATTTTGATTTAGAAGGAATCAGCTTGAATAAGGAAGTGTTTGTTTCTGTGATTACTAGCTGGAAGCAAAGAAAACATAAAACAATGAGCTTGATAAAATGATTATAGCAGAAATGCAGTATTTTAGTACTGGATAAGAGCCAGGAAAAGTAATGACAAAAGCAGAGCCTTCTCCATTTCCAAAACAGTCAGCAAGAATTTGTTTGCAATTTCCTTCTTAGGGCATTTCCATGAGAGATGCTGACAGTAAGATTCTTTACCCTGTCACAACATGTAGTTCCAATGTGAAACATGTAACATGTCTTTGCTGGAGAAGACACTGAATTTCCATTTCTGCAGCTGATGATTTTTTCTGAGCTTGAAGATGCTTGCGTGAGAAACAGATGCTGAGATGGAATAAGAATTAATTAGAGATTCATAAGATGGATTTCACTTTCCTGCCTGAACCTGGGTTTTTGAGGGAAAGGTGCAATTTCCTTCTCAAGTCCAATCCCCCAAGAACTTCTCAGATCAGGCTTCCTTGCCATGCTGCTGCAAAGTTATATACACAGAAAAGGGCTGGGGACAGTTTCCTCAACAGGCACAAAAGTAGAAGTAATAAAGAACCCAGAGCAAGGCTCCCCACCTTGAAAGGGAGAAATGGAGTGCTAGAACACCAAATTCAAAAGTCCTATCATTACACCAAATTGCCCCAGAGAATTTTACTTGAGTGTGGCTTAGAGAGTAGCCAGTGAAGAAGATTCTTCCCCTCAGTTTCATGTGCAATAAAACCTTTTTGTGTTCTTCTGCTGTCTCATGCTATTGAAGAAAGCAATGCCATCTAGCAAAAAAAAACTGAAGAAACCAAACTGCTTTTTTTATTGCACAAATGCTTTTTATTATTTTTTTTTTTTTTTTTTTTTACATACTGCATCAGCAGGCATCAAGAGTTGGAAGGTGAGGTTTGCCAAAAAAGCTCTGGAAAAACAAAACAAGTCCTTCCAAATTTGGAAGACGTGAGCCCCCTCGGCAGCATTTGAAAGCCTCACCCAAAACTGCAGCTGCAAGCGTGGCCCTACCCCGCTGGTCACATGACCCCTACATTGTCACATGGCCCCGCCCCAGCCACGTGACCCACCTGGTGCCATGTTGCTCCGCCTACCCAGCCACGTGTCCCTCCTGTGCCACGTGCCCCTGCCCCACTAGACATGTGACCCCTGCAACAGCCCCTGGCCCTGCCTCCCTGGGCACGTGACCACGGACATCACATGGCCCTGCCCCTCAACCACGTGACCCCTGGTGTCCCACGTGACCCACCTACCCGGCCACATGACCCCCACATTGTTATAAACAGGGCCGGGAAACGATTTCTCCTTTTTAAAGGCCTTTATTAGACAGCCGTGGGAAGGAGGAACTCATGGGGCCACGTACACTGCCACCGCCCGTCAGCGCCGAGGAGGACCTCTAACACGACCTTGCTGCCGGAGCTGCACAGTCGGGGGTTCTGCCTTCGTGACAGTCTCAGGAACCCCGCAATAGTTTGTATAGTCTAGGGTGGTCAGTCTGCTATACCGCTCTCTAGGTGACTGCGAGTTGACCGTCGGGAGGGCGGAGGCCATTCTTAGCAGCTAGAGGTCTTGCAAACTGTATGGAGTCTTGGGTAGATTCAGGGTTTGTACCGGTTTGTTGCTTCGGGGGTCTCTGGTCCTAGTGGGGCTTCTGCCCTAGAGCGGGGCACCACTGGAATCTTTCCAATTTGTTTATTGGGCGGTGCTAGTAGTTTGATGGACGAGCGGGGAGCTTGCAGGCCGCCGCCCGCACAGGGTGGAGCCCGGGGGCGAGGCCCGCGCCTCACCTCCCTCTCGCCCTCTCTCTCTCTCGGCTCACGGCGGTGTCTTCGACGCGGTCTCTCGCTCTCCCCGGGCGCTGCCACACCGCATTGCACTGCGCTGCCCCGGCAAGGACGAGCTCCCCCCCAGCGGCTTGTTCCGGGAGCGGGGAGCAGCTCGAGGAGCAGGCGGGGAGCAGCAGCGGCCTTGCCGGGGGGTAAGGGGAAGTGGGGGATGCAAGGGTTGTGGGGGAGGGTTCAACTCATAACAAACTAGAACTGGGGAGTACAAATTCAATTAAACAAACAGTAAATAACAATATAACACTCTAATAATGCCACACGCAGTTTTTAACCCTGGAAGTGCCACAGACGGAGGTTTTTCTTCGGTTTATCTATTTCAGCATTGTCAGGTGGCCCGCCTCCCTGGCCACATGACCCCCTAACCAGCCACGTGATCCCTAGCATCACATGGTCCCACCCATCAGTTGTCACGTGGCCTCATCCTGCCAGTCACATGACCTCCCCAGCCCCCTTCCCTGGGTCACTTGGGCCCGCCCTGCCGGCCACGTGGCCCTGCCCCCTCAAAGTTTCCAGGTGTCAGCTGGGCGGAGGCATTTGGTGCTCCAAGGGCAGCCAGGGTTCCAGGTGGTGGCCGATTTTACCTGGGAGTTATTCGGAATTTCAGCAGGCAGAAGCCCACTCCTGGCTGCAGGGCCCTGGACATGAAAAGCATCCTGTTTAAATGGGAAACAAAACTCAGCCCCCAGTTTGCTGATGTGAGTTTGGAGGAGGTAATGATATCAGTTTGGAGGAGAGGAGTTTTGGAGAGGGAGGGGCAGGAAGGAACTTTGCAATCATGTCACAGTGCATGTAATTTTGTTTAGTGTGACTTGCTCAAGACACTATTTCCTTTTAAATAGTGCTCTGGAGGGGAAAAGTTTGGGGTGAAGAAGTAGCTGGGCAGAAGGAAGAGATGAGAGTGGAACAGGGATTAGTGTTAAGATGCTGTTCACAACTTCCTCCTAAGCTGTATGAAGTCCAGGATGTGATAAGGAAGAGCTGCCAATAAGCACTACTCTTCCCTTTTTTTCCTTTTTATTTTTTTTTTTTTTTTTTCTGTCTGACATCTGGATTCCCTCTTTAGTCTGTGATACAAAGACCTGGGTTGGTGTTTGCCTAGAGCCTTAAAACAAGATTCAATAATGCTGAGTGAATAATTGCCTAGAATTAGAATCCAAAAGCTACCTTGAACATTCATTAGGATATAACCTATGCAGTCGTTTCACTAGTGATATGTCAGCTGATATATGGTGGCTGGAATTATATTCCTGCTTTTGCATCATGCCAGGCAGACAGGGGAGCTAACAACTCCAAGCAATCGCAGGCGGGTTTGGGATCTAGTTTTGGTTTCTGTAACTTCCCTCACAGCACAAAGTGCAGGAGGCCAGCCAAAACAGAAACTGCATTTCTGTCCCAGCACAAGGGAGAATCTCCTGACTGGGACAGGAGAAGGTGCAGGGCTGAAGAGTGGTAGGGTTGTAGGTGTGTTAGTGTGCAGCATTTGGAATCAAGTGGAGACAGGTCCTCTCCTGCATGTGGATATGACTCAATACTGAATTAGAAACCACCAATGCCACTGATGCTGATACTGGTGTTTGCTGATGTGAGTGTTGATTTTAATTACTGACACTGCAGAAACTGAACACTTTTCTCTCAAAGTGTTCCTTATTTTCCTAACACTGCTGTTTTTTGTAAAACATTAATTTCCATGTTTCAAATATGGAGCAGTGCTCAGAGAAATGGGGGACCAGAGTCCCTGTGGGGATTTAGGGATTAGGAGGGTGACCATCCATGTCCCTGGTGTGAGGTGGGAGCACTGTGGTGGGGCAGGTAGTGTACCTATCTCCAGGGCTCTGCAACTTGTACATTGGAAGAAGAGAGAAATTGTAAGTGAAGCTTGCAGCAAAATCTGTTTTTCCTGGATATAAAATTTAAAATGGAGTAATTGCTTGCAACACACCAGTTCACTACATTTTGATGGGGGCTGTCAAGTAGCATTGTAGAGAGCTTCCACTTCACATGTAAAGCAGGCAAAGTTTTCCTGATGCAGGGCAATCTTTGGTGGAAATTTTGAAGGAAACAATTTCTGCCAGGATTACCTCACAGTTTTACCTTACACATGTATTTCTTTTGGATGATTCATCTCATTTCCTTTCAGTATGTGAATCCACAGGAGTTTATAGCTTTATGCACTCTAACTCAGTGGATTAATCTCAGTGGACCAGCCGAGTAATGAATTTTTGCAATGCAGGCAAAAATTACATAGCAGAGTTCATGTAGTGGTGTGTGGACTTACAGCTCAGGCAGCTCATATTCAGATACAATGCACTCCAAAGTTAATAGCATCAAGTTCTCCCTCTTTTTCTTTCCTTGCAATTACTGTGCATATATGACAGCTTTTCTCATACAGACCCCCCACAGCCCTCTACAGCATCTCTGGTGCTTTCAGTAGCTCCTGGGATGGCTCTCACAGCTAGATGTAGGGACTGGGGCCAACAGAGGAGTGCACACTTGAGTGAATAATCTCTGAGGCCTCTGCAAAGTCATCTGACACCCCCTGAGGCTGAACGTTTCCTCTGCACTGGGTTTTAAAGAAAGCCTGAGGCTTTGTGTCTTTAAGCAGTTGAGCTGCTCTAACAGCCTGCTGACTCTGAAAGGGGTTCTTTTATCCCCCATCCCCTTCATTTGTGGCTGGCCCTCCCTGAACTTATTTGATTAATTACCCAAGAAGATAGCCACCTGCTTTCTTTTTCCTAATTAATGTTCCTCTGGGCTAACAGGTCTGTGAACTGATGGAGCTGGAAGGAGGTGGGGTGGGTGGTGAGGAGCAGAGAGGGGGATGTACAAATGGGCTCCTTGGCAGGGAGAACCTGGGAAGCAGCTCAGGTGCTGTTTGAGGTGCAGCTTCTCTGCCTCTGAAGGAGCAGCCACTTCCCCAGCATGGATGCAGGCTCTTGGCAGACTCCAGGGTGAGTCAGCCATGGACCTTAACTGAACAGGCAATTTAATACCACAGAGAAGACAAGAAGCCTTTTTCCCCAGCCTTAATCTCCTGAGCCAACTAGCTGTGGGGTTGGAGAAGAACCAGGCCAACACAAGGAGCATGCAGGAAAAGCAACCAGGTCCAATGCTGGCTCCATGAAGCTGGAGCAGACACCTCACCTGTAGCTTCATCCAGTCTTGCTTCTGAGGGGGAACCTCAACAGACTTTTAAAAGATGAGGCTAAAAATGGAAACCTAATTGTGGGGGCTCTAATAGCTGCAAACACATTTTAAGCACTTCCCAAAACAATGACATTTGCTCCCTAAACGCTTCAAAGTGCCAAAGGTGCTGTCACCACATTGCTTTGCCCCTTGCCTGCTGGCCCTGCTGCCCCACAGGTACAAATCATGGGGCTGGCTGATCGAGTAAGGGCTGAAGGATGAAATTTGTGGCAGAGCATCTGTTCCCACCCAGGCTGCCCAGGAGCTTTGTTGAGGGCTAGGCAACAGTCCACAGCAATACAGTCTTTCTCTTGTCAGCAGATTGCTTGATATACTGGGAGCAGTGCCTTTTCAATGAAGTTTATCTCCCTGTGTGCAATTAATTATGCAATGTTCAAAGAAGAGCCTTGGATTATGCAAAAAGCTGAGTTTGCTGATGAAAGTGGCTCTAATTGCAGAGCAGATGTGTGGTCAAGCTGGGGAACTGGCTCTGCCTTTTTGGGCAGAATAGGCCAGGCTGGGTATCCTGTTAGCATGGCTGGGTTGGGACCTTGGTTGGTGCAGCTATGTTTGTCACCAACTTTAGAGGAAAATAACTTCATTTTTTTATCTCCTAAAGTGACAAATACACCAGATCAAGGGTGAAGCTGTGGTTGGATCCTGGGCTGGCTGCTATCAGTTGTGCAATGTTAACTGGAATTAACTGCAATGTTAACTGGGTGCAATTTTCTGAAGGTATTTTTACAGGTGCAAATCCACCCTGAAGGCACACGTGTACGTGACTTTTCCCCAGCACATCATGACAGGGTGGAAGGTTAATTTCTGCAGCCAGAAACAGGAGGTCTCTAATCCATGTATCATGTTTAGAGCAGATTGATACAAGCTACTATTTTAAATGTTGGTGATGGAAAAGTTTTTTTGTCCATGTCTCATTGTAGGACTGACAAGTGTGTGTAACCCTTCATAAACTGTTCTTGTCAACAGTTTCATTATTAAAATATTGGAGTCAAATATTGTGAGTCAGTATCTTTCATCTTCTTACTCATCCATATCACAAATTAGAAGTCACTTAAAAAGAGTTTATTAAAAAGTAGCACTGGTTTCTTACCTCAATTGCCTTCTGATTACACTTTGACCTACACTGCTTTCCTAAACTAACGTGGTGATTGCCTCTTGGAGAGCTGAGATGTTAAATAGAAGAAATAATGTATTTACAAGAAAAACAGCCAGCTAACTGCCTTCTACCTTATAAATAGCTTAGCAGGTCCCAGGAACCTTCTCTAATTACCATCACTTCTCCCCAGTGCTGTGTCTCTGGGCTCAGAGCAGTTATAGCTTTTCATCCCAACAGCAGTGACAGCGTGGCTTCTTGTCCCACGTCCAAGGGAACCCAGCCACCTGAGCTTTTCCCATATGTCCTCAGGTGGGAGCTGAATAGGAGGAAAATGCTTAATTACTACTGAATGGTCCTCAAAAGGCAGAAGTTTTGCCAAGATTAAGACAGAGTTAAGGAATTCAGGGAAGAGCTGGCATGGAAGAAACTGGTGGGACAGTATGGTAATTTTATTATTGCCTTTGCCCTCTGGGGGCCATAATTACACACACTGGAGTTACACACAGTCTGCTGTGCCAGCGTGGTGCTGAACCTCAGGACCTGGGCTGCCACATCATCCCAAAGTTCCTCTAATTCAAGGGGGCTGTCCATGCAGGGGACACCCAGAAGGCTTCTGCTCCTGCTTAGGTGTCCCCAAGGTCAGGGATCATTTCCCTGCTGGGCTCAGAGAGTGCCTGGGGTGGTACTAAGCAGGTGCTAATGCCAGGGGTGTGCTTGTGTTCATGTTTCCAGCCCACCTCCGAAATCTGAAATACGTTCTGCATGTGTCAGGCTGCTGCACCGTGTGCAGGTGCTGAGGAGCCTGCAGGCTGCAGTGCCCTGTGCAGAATGCAGCCCAGCCCTGAGCTCTGCTGTGCACTGAGGGACAGAGTGCCCAGCAGAGGCTGCTCCAGGGCACGGCGGTGTCCCCCTCCTCCTGCTGCTGCTGCCAGAAGGGAGGCACAGCATGGCTGTGGTGCCAGGCAGGAGCTCTGCAGTGTGTGCAGTGCTGAACAGGGGTGAGGCTGTGGGACAGAAACCTCACTGTGCTGGCTGAACCTGGCTGAGCCACCAGCTGTCCCCTGGCCTGCCACAACGCATGGGGCCAGGGAGTGCAGGCAGCCCTGAAGAGGGGCGGCTCAGTTGTCACCCCAAAAGCACAGAAGGCAAAAATGGCCACCTCCTGGGGCCCTTTGGCTGCTGGAGCTTCTGTTCCAGGGTAGCAGGTCCGTGCTGTCCTCATTCCTGCTGAGGGCTCAGAAGAGGCCGGCAGAGCTGAGAGGGGCGATGACGATGGGGGCATCAGGCGGGGTGAGGATGGGCGTTGTGTCCGACGTGCTCTCCTCAGCCTCGCTCTCCACATCCTCCAGGCTCTCGCTGACAGAGGGGATGATCTGCACCACCTTCTCCTGAAAGTGCACCTGCTTGCGAGGGGCTGGCACGGCTGCTGCTTGGGCAGCAGTTTCTGGGGCTGAGCTCCTGTCCCTGCTGCCCTTCAGGATGCTCTTCATGTGGCCCAGCAGCGAGCGGTGCTGCTCCCTCTGGGCCCCGTGGAAGGTGTAGGTCTGCTCAGTGTCACCAATGATGCTTGGGGCTGCCTCCGTGGCTGAAGGGTCCACGTACTGACCTGCCTGGGGATGTGGCTCTTTGTGCCCTGGGCTCTTCCTCCTCTTGCTCAGCAGGAAGTAGGCCAGGGCAGTGAGCACCAGCATGGACCCTAAGGACAAGACTGTGTTGGCTGAGGGCTCTGGCAAGCAGGAAGACCTTGGTCTGGCTAGCCCAGTGCCATTGGCCACCAGCCCACCTCCCTGCACATCCCCACCCCTTGACAGACCATGCTCCACTTCCATCTGCACTACTCCCAACCCAAGCTTCTCACCAGGGATGGTGACATGCCAGACGAGGACGGGATGCAGGAAGCAAGCCACTGAGAGCAGCGTGTACCCCAGGAATTTCTGGAAGCTCCCTGGGCGTCTAGCTCGCTTCCAGCAGGCCTGTGCCAGGAATTCAGGCTTGTGACTGGGGAGAGAAAGAGAGGTCCTTGTGGGATGAGGCACCAGCCATTTGCCAAGAAGATTTGATCCTAACCATGACTCATGTAGATGTGCAGATCCTCCCTCTGGTTTTTCAGGAGATGGGTGTGATTTCAGGGAAGCTGAGCAAAACCTGAACATCTCCTGTTGGGAAAAGAACATTTGCCAGAGGCCAGCATCTCAGCATCTCACTAATCAAGTGCCTATTATTTGGAGTAAGGTGCTGCCTCTAAGCTGTGAGGACTTTTGAGTTTATGCTAGAAGATAGCAGCAGTGTTCAGCCTCTGAAAGGATGTCTACATTTTAACTTCCGTGCTGTCTCTGGAGGGAGCTGAAGCTCACCCTGGGGATCTGGTTCTTTTTTCAACCCTGGTACCTTATGCCTACACAGTGTGTTAAGCAGATGCTGAAGACCAGGTTTGTTGTGCTGATGCTCAGGAAATTAGGGCACAAGCCTGGGTTAAAACACAGGTTTAAATGGCTGTGCACATGGACCCATTTACCTCCCCCCGTCTGAGTGCACTTGCCTTGGCATTAGGGGCAGGACCTTTGGTCTGGCACTTGCAGCTCCCCCAGATCTGGTGTTGCCTGCAAGAGGCAAGGTCCCTTTGGAAGGTCCCACCATGGCTGGAGAGTAGTGGGCAGGGTCTACTCACGTGAAGCACATCTCCAGGAGCAAACTGATAAAGAAGAAGCCTTCACAGACAGTAACTGCAGCCCCTGAAAAACTGAAAGGTGGAGCTGTCAGGGGAGCAGGGCTGTGTTTGAGTATGTTCTCCAGGTGGGCAGAAAGGGCACAGGGGGCCAGAATTTACTGTCCCATTCTCAACACAGTCTGTGCTGGGGTCTGAACACCTTCTGCTCATCTGGTTTGTGGAGGAAAATTCACAGCCCTTCTGCCCCTGGGAAGTCAACCTGCAACCACTGTCACCCCTGGCCTGCCTGAGTCTGGTAGCATCTCTTTTTCTAAAAGAAATAGCTTATTTTTCTGAAACCTCAATATGGAGATCTGAAATACCCAAGCCTTGGACACTGTTTAGTCTCGTGCTACATATGATGGAGGGGTTGACCTTGTCACTCCTGCCAGCTCTGATTTCAAGGGCAAAAATACTCACAGCAGATAGAAAGCCAGGCTTTTGAACTGTCCTTGCTGCAGAGTTTCTACGCCCACACCGATCAGCACTAGAAAGAGAAGGCAGGAAAGATGCTGACTGCAGGGTTCATTCCCAGTTCTCTCAGGTAATTCCCAGCTCTCAGGATAGATGTCCCCTTTTCCCCAGGGACTAGCAAGGCAGCTTCTCCCACGAAGAGCAGCATGTGAGGACTGCCAGCACCAGTGATTCATGCTGATTCACCAGCCCGGAGGAGTCAGAGCTGAGTGCTGCCCTTGACATACAGCCCTGAAACCCATCCCAGCTGCACCCCTATTGTGGCAGCCTTGCCATTGTGTGGGCTGGGGAGAGGTGCTCTGGGAATACCAGCTGGGGGAGGTGAGCAGCAGTGTCCTGTGGCTGTTCCACCCTCTGCCATAGTGCCAGCTCTCAGCTGCCACAGGGCCCACTGCCCCTTCCTTCTCTGCCCAGGTCCCCCCAGTGCCTGCCAGCCCCATTCCCTTGCCCTCCCTGCTTGCCCAGGCCTGCTGCACCCAACACATGGCTGCAGAGCAGAGGAACTGTGCCAGATGCCTTCATGAAGGGCTGTAGCCATAGCATCAGGAGCCTTTGCTAACTAAACAGAAAAACATATAATGGGAGCAGGCAGATTAAAAACAGGGAATGAACATTCTCTCAGTGCCTCTGCCAGTACAGAACACCAGGGAGTCAGTTTTAGGGGGATTAAGAGTATTAGCAAGGCTAAAATCTTTGATGGATTGGTCAATAGTTTAGGGGATGGAAAATTTCCTTCAACATCCTTCAGTTCCCTTCAAGATTATTTCTAAAATGGAGCAGGTATACAATGCCTCACACCAGCTGCAGCATGTTGGTCAGTGCATGCAGTTCACAGGGCACAAGTGTCAGCAGTGTGGAGCTGAATGAAGCCCAGGTTCCATAGCCAGAGCATTGCCTTGGGCAATCTCCTGTCTGCACCTGATGTCTCCACCCCTCACCGAGCAGTCCCCACCCATCCTCTGGTGCCCAGGAAGTTCACCCCTGGTCCTGTTCCATGCACTCTGGCCTAGGTTTGAGGTGCAGGTTGGATCCATTTCTCTGAGCCCATCTGGAGAAGGGTACCAGGCTCCCAACAAGGACACAGACCAGGGTCCATCGAGACTGCAGTGCAGGTCAATGCCAAGGGTCAGCTTTCCCACCTGGGCTGAAAGAAATCCCTCTGTGTTTTCCCTGTGTCTCCTGCAGCTGCTGGCCCATCAGCCAAGGGAACACATGGGGCCCATGTGCTACCCTTCCACACTGCCTTTTCAGCCCTAAGCAGAGCACAGGGAAAGCAGTCTCATCAGAGGGTGTGAAGCTGCAGGAGATGTGTAATCCTACATGCAAAGTACTGTCTTTTGCTATCTTGTGACTGAGGACCATTCTTTATAATCTTCCCTACAAATGTGGAGTTCATTCATTCTCATTCATTCTCATTCATTCATTTATTCATTCATTCTCTGTGGATGAATGCAGAATTCTACAGCTTGGCTGTTAGCTCAAGCCTCTGCTCTGGATGGGGAATTTCTTCCTTTTGCACAGCTTCTGCTTTATCCACAAAGCTGTTTGGATGAGGAATCTGCATGAAGAAAAGAGCTGTTTCGAGGTGTTTGTTTGGACTAGTCACTGCCTTGATTTGGATCTTTTCCAAACCATGTGGCTAAAGGCACATGATTGGGAATTAAATGGTTGAAAGCATGAGAATTAAGAAATAAGTAGGAACTCCTTCCTAGATACAAAAAACACAAGGCCTAGAATCACTGAGCTAGAGATGCTGCAAACACTGCAGCAAATCACAGGGCTGTTTGACTACTCTGCTAACTTGCCATAAGACTAGTTAGCTATTTTCTGATACAAAGGAAGCCCTGTAGCCTCACCATTGCAGAGAGCCATTACACTCCAAGCTCCTGGGGGAAGGGGAGGTTTATATTATATGGGTAACTTGTATTTACTAGCAGCATAAGGAGCTGGCCAGGCCTTCTCAGAATCAATTAGTGAGGCTGATGCATTCTCCATTTCATAGATTTTTTTCAAACAAATCCCATGGGAATTTCTTCTGCATGGTTTCCATTTCATTCAAAAGCCTCACACACCTCATCAGGCACTAAACACTGCATCAAGCTGATTTCTTACTCCATTGAAACACACAGAGGAATAAAACACAGGCACATCCCATTCTTCACGGGCCTTTTGGGAAAGTCAGGTGATACTGGGAATGCATCATAACTATGGAAAAGCACAGCGAGTTGCAGTACAGCTCTCTATGCCCTGTGATGCTAAGCAGACAGATAACTTCAGTGCTCATTTAAAGAAAAATTAAAGAAAGATGTGCAGATGCTGCAAAATGGTGAAAAGAAAACATGTAGGAGAAAAAGATGATATTCCACTAACACATTTCTACATTGTAAACTACTTTCAATTTTGTTGTTTTAGCTTTAGTTTTCTCATGGCAAAAAGCTCACATTTTGTCCTAGGAAGGTCTCTATGAGTTTCCTCGGAGTTTTAAGTGAGAATATGACCAGTGTGAGGCTCATGGAGGCCCAAAAGGATGGGGACAAAGAAATTAGGAGATCTGCATTTTCTGATAAAAGCTGTGTCCCATCTCCACTGTTGCAGTATCATCATGACATGGACTTATCTACTGGGAGTTTGTACAAACTCAGAGACTCAGATCTCTGCCTGTTATCAGTATCAGTCCTTTAAAGCACATTCCAGAGCCTCCATCACCCCAGCTGTGTCCTTGAGAACCTGTGCACATTTCAGCTGACCTGTGTGCTTTCTACTTTGTCCCTGGTTTGAGCAAAGTGTCTCTTCATGACTGTCTGCAGCTGATAAAGGAAATACAAAGGTAGGAGGGCCTGCTGTGACTTACTCTTCAGTGTCCGACTCTGAAATCCCTGGGGCTCTGAAACAGGAACCACAGGTACCACCTCAAGTCATCTCTCACCAGGGACCTCTGGGTCACCCCTCCAGCCTTTAGACAAATCAGACCCTTTGATTTCTGCTTTACTCATGGGGAAGCTGAGGCAGAAAGTGCTGCCTGTCCTGTCCCATAACAGCTAGTCAGCAGCAGTGCCAGAGTCAACCCCTGAGCCCTCTGCTTTAGCTGATTCTCCAAGTCCCATCTGGAGATGCTCCATGACAGAGAGTGTTCCATCTTCATGAGTGAGACACTGTGTCTGACACGTGGCTCAAAACACCAGCCTTTCATCTGGGACCAAGCTCTTGGGTGTGTCACCAAACCCAGAACACCCTGGTCCAAAGCAGCCCCTGGCAGCGGGTGAGAGGATCAACTCAGCAGGTACCAGGTGGGTGAATTTATGAAGTTTGTACTGCAGCTATAACCTGAATTACTCTGAGCTGCTCTTCAACAGGCTGCTAGAGAGGCACAGCAGTGCTTTTATAGTAACTATGCCACAATGGCTGGGACAGAACCTCTCCACTCTGCCTGGCACAGGACATCTCACTGTGCACACCACAAGGAGCTCCTCCTTCATCTTCACATCCCACAGTATAGCCCAGCAGTTTTGCACAGCCATGAGTCTTTGGCTTTTCAGTCTCATTCACATCTTGCCTATGCCTATGTCAGTTTTACAATAATACAGTTTAATTTTTTTTTGTGTGTGTGTGTGTGTGTGTGTGTATGTGTGCTTTAGCTTGCTCTGTGAATGTTGGCACTGTCTTTCTGATGTCTCACTGTGCCTCCCATGGCATTTGGAAAGAGCCTGGCCAGGCACCCAGCACTGTCCCACCCTGGGTCCCCAAGCAAAAGTGAACAAGTTTCCTTGTCCCCCTCAATGGATGGGGCCGTGCTGCACTGGCCAAAGGCAGGGAGGCAGCCTGGAGGTCCCAGCACCCACTCTGTGCCTTTTAGCCCCAAAGCCAAAGAGAACTGCTCTTACCTGCTGCGGTGGAGATGCCCAGCAATCGGCAGGTGTACTCCAGGGCGCTCCAGAACGCCTTGTGCTGCATGGTGAAGAGATGGAGGCTGCGGCACAGCCGGGCACACACTCCTCTGCAGAGCCCCCAGCTCAGGCGAGCCCAGCAGCTCCACAGACAGGCAGAGCCTCTCGTGTCCTGCACCCAGTGACCTTCCTGGAGGAAAGGGCAGTGCTGCAGGACTGGCCAGCTCCACAGGGCCTGCCAGGGGAGGGTGGTGGGCAGTGAGTGCCAGCCGGGGAGCGGTCAGCGCTGCTCTGCTGCTCCCTGGGGCTGTGGGGACCCAGCCTGCTCCTGCTGCCTGCTGCTCCCTCCCGGCCCGGTGATTAATGATTGCTGAGGCAGGGCGCAGCTCCGGGAGCGCTCGCACCCCCGGTGCATGGGTGCACGGCCTTCCCTGCTCCTGAGGTGGAGGCTCTGGGAGCCCAAGCTGATTAAACGAATGTGAAGTCATTAGTGCTGTGCAGCTCCCGGCAGGTTAACCATTTGTGAGGATGGCGATGTTTGCTCTTGGCAGGAGAGCAGCCTGTTTGTGGCAAGTCAGGAGGGGCAGCCCAGGCCCGCTGCTCCTGCAGCTGCGCCCCGGCCGAGGCTCTGCTCCCGCCCGGCTCCACCAGCACGGCTTGGGAAGGGCCCGAGCTGATGTGCAACCACTGGAGCAAGGTCCAGCATGTTCAGAGGGGTCCCACAGACCTGGGACAGGAGAGCAAGGGAGATCTGGTTTTACGGGAACCCCAGTGAAACGTGTTTTTGTTTTGCAGCTCCCGGAGCCATTTGAACAGCACCAGGGTCTCACAAGTGTTATAACACATGGAATGAGCTGCACAGGTACTCTGATCTCTTTGCCTTGGATTTGGTAGACAGCCTGGGGGTTCTTGGCAGGACACAATGCCTCAGGAGGGGGCAGCCTTATGTATGTCTGAAGGATAAGACAAGAAAACAGTGGCTGCTCTGGACCCCAGCCCCACACTCCTGTGCTTGAACAGGGAGCATCTCGCTGGGGGTCACCCCCATACCCTGCTGCCACCCAGGGAAGAGGTGGTGTGGGCAGCAGCATGGCAGTGCTGGCATGGCAGTGCTGGCATGGAGTCCCTGCAGGAGGGTGGTGTGAGCACAGCACAGTCCCAGTGGGCAGCACGGAGCTGTGGTGCCTGCAAGGCTGTGGTTCACAGGTCAGTGAGCTCACCTTGTGCTGCAGCTGGCCTCTGGAGAGTCACTGCAGCCCCTGCCCCTTGCTGTGCTGGGTGGGAAGCTGCTGGGGGCAAGGGGCTGGGTGAATCATGCTCAGCTCACACACAGACAGCCCTGCAGGGAGGCAGCAACCAGCTGAACCTGTCCCCCTGTGATCCCTTCTCACCTGCCTGACACCCCAAAGCTGAGCCTGGCCAGTGTGTGTTGTACCAACTTGTCCTGGCAGTAGAGGTGACTTGTGCCAAGGACACAGTCACAGCTTCCCTTCCGTGGGTTCTTGGTCTGTATTTCAAACTGGTATTTTCCCAGGGCAGCCAAATGCCTGAGCTTATGAAATGGGTTCATGGTTGCTGTAAATAACTGCTGATACTGGTTTTTTGAACATTCACAAGGTTGTGAGTGGCAGAGATTTTGCAGCAGAACATCCTGACAAGGTTTGGGCACAGTGCCCATGTGAAAAATGGAAAAGTCCACAGGAGAAGAGTTTCCAGAGCATCCTGAGGGGCAATGCTGAATGGTGCAAACCCAACTCATGCCTCTGCTTTTTGACACTGTCACACTTTGGGTGTTCCCATTTGCTCTTGTCCTCCTGCACCACCTCAGGTGTTTGTTGGAGCTACCTGTTTTTCCACAACTGGTGACTCAGTGATGAGCCTTCCTTTTCAAGGGAGTGGAAATCAGAGGCAGCCAACAGGGGAGGTCACACGAGGGCTGGGGAAAAACCCATCTGGGGTACCTGCTGCCCTGCCTGCTATGGCTGGGCATTGCCTGGGAGATCCCCAGTGCTTTGCTGCAGGCTCCAGGAGCACCCTCTGCCTCCAGTAATCACCAAAACGGCTTAAAGGCCTTGGAGTTTACATATTCACAGAATATTCTGAGTTGGAAGGGATCCACAAGGGTCATTGAGTCCAACTCTGAAGAAAATGGCCCCATATGTGGATTGAGCCCACAGTCTTGGTGTTATTAGCACCATGCTCTAACCAATTGAACAAATCAGGGATTCCCAGGATACGCAGGTTGTACAAGTTCTTTCAGGTTGTACAGTCTGGATGTTTTATCCTTGCTGTCATGTTTGTTTTTTAACATTGAATTCAAATTGTCTCTTTACAAATATGAAAAGTAGAAAAGTAGTTTAAAAGCAAATAGAGGAAAGGAAGACATAAGAGTATTTCAGAATGACTTAGAGCCATGAGCTTTGGCTTGAAGAGATGCAGAAAACAGTGCAGCCCTGAGCTATGACCACCCACCCTTCAGCAGCACCCAGCACTGCTCAAGGCAGCAAGATGCTGCCTCCTCCTGAGGTGGGGGTCCCCTTAGCCAACATGGGCAGTGCAGCATGCTGGGCTCTTAGTCTGGCACTCTTATTAAACTTCACTGAGCTCTCACCCAGAAAGTAAATGACTTTGTCTAAGTGTCCTTGACAGGAGTGTTTCCTTTCTGGAAAGCAACATGCCCCAGGGTTTTAAATAAATGTAAATGTATGGGTGCCAGTGGTGGTGGTCATGGAGGAACAGAATTTATTTGGAAAAGGCAGATTAATACATTAACAATTTAAACCTTCCATCTCCTCCCCGTGTTCCTTTGGCTGCCCAGCCTCCATCCTCTGAGTGGGCCTGTTTTGGCCTTCCTGAGGGTCCTTGTCCCCCATGTGGGGAGACCCTTAGCCTGGGGCAGCACAAGGCCTTCACTCTCTCTTCCTGAGTGCACTAGGTGATTCTTTCACTCCAGTGCCCAGCAGGGGTAGCATGGAGTGAACTGGTATCCTCAGACTTCATTTGTATCAACACACATTTAGCAGCTCCTTCCTTCCATTTAGGATTTTTTTTTTTACTAGTGCTCCTACAAAGCAACCTCACATGAACTTGATTTTTCTTGGTAGAAAGGTCCTCTCTCCTTCTGCCTCTGTTCAAGTGGGGAGATGATACCCTTAATGAAGGTGTGTTTTAGAGAGGTTTTAGGAATGAGTTTATGTAGTCAGAAGAGGACTGACAAGTTCTGAGCTTAGAGGGGTTTAATAGCCTGTAGCCAACACTGCAAAACCTATGCAGCAGCACAGGCTGTTCTGGGACATGTAACAGCAGTGGTCCCCACAGCACATTAAACCACTGCTCTTGCACAGGGGGTTACCATTTGCACTTTGGCTGACAGCCAGGATTCACATTTACAGTCTGCTTCCCATCATGTATGGGTTGATTTGAGAGGATATTATCTCAGGGTTATGGCTTCATGGTCGTGTTAGTCTCTGTCTTCATCTCCCCCTACTCACACTTTGCTCAAGTCAGTTTTGCAGTGGCACAGTCACCGTGGCCATTCTTCCGTGACCAAGGCCACAGGCAGCACCTGGATTGGCTGGCCCAGTAAGGATGTAGGGGAGCAGCACACTCACCTCGTGTTTGTCTCTACAAAATGGTGATGCAAGAGTGCTGCAGATAGTGGAGATCCTATCCCAGGGCATAGGGTACCACAAACCGTGCTCTGGAAGAAACCTGCAGGAACATGCTTAACCTAGCTTGCCCAAAGTATAAAAACAGTTCCTAAACTGCCTTGGACAATGTTCTGGAAATCTGTTTCTGATACCTCCTCTCCTCCCCTCTCCTCTCCTCTCCTCTCCTCTCCTCTCCTCTCCTCTCCTCTCCTCTCCTCTCCTCTCCTCTCCTCCCTCTCCTCTCCTCTCCTCTCCTCTCCTCTCCTCTCCTCTCCTCTCTCCTCTCCCTCTCCTCTCCTCTCCCTCCTCCTCCTCCCTCTCCTCTCCTCTCCTCTCCTCTCCTCCTCTCCTCTCCTCTCCTCTCCTCTCCTCTCCTCTCCTCTCCTCTCCTCTCCTCTCCTCTCCCCTCTCTCCCTTTGTCCCATTTCTGAGCAGCAGCAGCTGAGATGCTCCCAGCAGTTTCCAGCTAGGACAGAGTGACACCAATGCTCTCCCTTGTCCACCAGAGGACAGGGAGCCAGCAAGCAGCTGCCCAGAGCCTTTGCAGAGTGCCAGGTGTCTCCCTGTGCCCTCCTTCCACAGGTCACTGGCCATGGAGAGGAAATGGGCTGTCACAAGAGCAGGCTGGTGGCACACGGACCCAGTCAGTCAGAAGCACCAACGAGCTGCAGCTGTGGTTCACTGGGTACGAATATCCCCTTGCAGTCAGCAAGAGTTTCACTCTGCCTTGTATCCCCACAGGTCCACTGCTTTCCAAAGCAGTCTGAATGTACTGGCAGCATCCTGAGGCGAGCTTGGCAGACCTCCCTCCGCTCCTGCGCCAGGGAAAAACACAGCAGAGGGCTGCCTGGAGTCACAAAACCAGCAGAACTAAAGAGAAAATCTGGTGTGCCGCCTCTGCCTTTGCTCTAACAGGAAACTGTGCCCTCCGCAGTCTCCAGAGCCGGGGCAGCGCTGCGAGCCGTGCTGGGCATGCCCGGCAGGGGACAGCAGGAGCCCAGGCTGCTCCCTGTGCGAGGCAGGCTCAGCCAGCCCCCGCCAGCTCAGGATATCCTAGGGACACGATATCCTGGCGTCTGCCGAAGCTCTGCCTTGTGCCTGGCTATGGCTGGGGGCTGAGCCCTCATCAGGCATCCAGTGTTAGTAAAACTGATCACACACTGGTGTGGGATGATGTGGGGATGATACCAGGCAAGGGGGCTGAGGTTGATACCTCCGTGGTAAAGGCAGCCTTAAGCAGAAAATGGATAAGTAGAAACACATCTGATGCACTTGTGGGGATCTCACAGACCTCTACAGCACCTCTGTCACTCTGACTTGCTGGTGATTTCAGCTTTCCCTGTGACACCTGCAGGCCTCCTCACCCCAGCCCCTCGCTCAGGAAAGCGACCTCCCCGCATGTCAGCATGAACTTCCCTTCTCTTATTTGTCACCTGTTTGACACCAGCCTTGGAGGCTTTCCAAAATGTGGACTAATACCAGCTCCCTGTGGCAGCACGTGAGGGGCTCCAGGCTGGCCATCCCCCAGGAGCAGGGCACAGCTCTGTACAGCTGGGATCAATCCCCATCCCAGTGCTGCTCTGCTCTCCAAGGGGGTGGCTGAGCAATGTGTGCTGAGCTTGTGACATTTTCACAGAATTTGGCAGACAGATGTGTGATCAGGGTGTATGCATACATAGGCAAGTGTATGTATATATGTGTTGAAAACCCATGTGTTTTTCTTAGACTAAGCTGTAATAACAAGAACTATCAAAATTACATTTATTTATTATGCATTTGATCTCCAGTTCCACAGCGGGGCTCCCAGAGATTGGTGTCCAGCTCCCAGAACCATGTGACTATGCAAGACTCTCCATGAAAACAGAAAACTGCAGAGAAAAACTGCAGAAACTGACTCAAAATCCAGAGAAAAGAAAGCTCCCAAGTTAAATCTTTGTTTCTTATTACTAATAGTATTATTTCTAATTGTATGATTGAAATGCATGATCTTTAGGGGATTACAGTAAAAGCTAAACAAGGAATGTCACAGGGATCTAGGGAGGGGGACATCAGGAGAGCTGAGATTAAGGTCAAGGCAGTAATTCCAAATCTAAGCCCCAAGGCAAGAAATACTTTGGATTTCAGCACTTCTCAGCTGCCTGTGAAGTTTCTTTGCTGGCAGCAGTGTGAGTGGTTAGGAGGACTGAGGCAGGAGTGGGGCTGGGAGCTGCAAAATACCATGAAGGCAGATGGGGTAGAGGTGCTCTCCCAAATTAACAAGGGGCAGAGGGTGGCAGCCAGCGAGATGTACGAGCCTTCTGTCCAGGGAGCTGCCAGGGAGCTCCTCAGGGATGTGCCTGGTGCACAGGGGGCTGCTCTGTGTTGCAGGTACAAGCCCTCTCCAGTGGGACTGTCTCCACTCCCAGAACACAGGCACAGAGCTGCTTGTCAGCTCTGCCAGGGAGTGGGCAAGGGGCACCCTCAGCCTGCTGGGGTTGCTGTGGTGTGCCCAGGGCAAAGGGAGCACAGCTCAGTGCTGCCCTCGGCAGTGGGGACTTGGGGGCTTTGTCCCTCTTCCTTAGGAATCTCTGGTCTTTGTGAGACTGATCTTGGCTCTCAGGTGGATGAACGGAGATCTCAACTTGCATGTGAAGGGGGAAGGGAAACATGGAGTTACTTATGTGATCTTAAGGCGTGGCTGCACCCTGCACAAGTCCCTGCATGTCCTCTATGCCTGCTGCCCCTCAGTTCTCAATCTTTCTTACAGGCTTTGTCAGACTCACTGCTATGAACAGCTCCCATGCAATAACCGTGGGAATTCCAGATGTGTTCAAAGATGACATGTCACAAAGACCATGTTGCCCACACATACAGGAACCCCCTACCATGAATCAGTCAGCTGCAGAACTTGGGAGAGACTCATCATGCTGAAATTGGCATCAGTGCCTCTCAATGGACTGTCACACTAAAAATAGATCCATCTCCTTTTTCCGTGTCTGGGCTGAAGTCTAAATCGTTCCCAGAGTCTGAGTTTGATGGAAGTCCTTTAGCAGGTGGGTATTTTGGTTGGCATTGTCTAAGAGGCAGCTAGAAGTGATCAGTAAGGCACACACAGGCAGGCAGAACAGATGGAAAAGGCTGTGCTTAAGATCACTTACTGCAATATGGGCATGGTTTGGGATCTGGATACGAGGGCCATGGATTTCACCTCACAGGGATCCAGTAAGCACACATCCACTTTTCCCACTGACAGTGAAAAATTCCTCACCCCACAAGAAGTCCCATGGGACTGGAGTAATCAAAGAGGGAAGTAATTGAAGATTGAAAGACCATCCCCACCTTAATAATAACAGGTTTTTGTAGCAGTGGACCATAAGAAGTATAAGAAGTCTGGCCTCACACCACAGGCCACAAAAAAAGCAGAGCTCAGGTGGTAACTACAGAGCAGCAGTGCAGAGGCAGAAAAAATGACCCATGAGATAGTCCAGAGTAGCCTCAGCCTATTTGTATGGAGCTGAAGAAGAGATGAAATCAGTCACACATCTGCTGTCTGAATTTGCAATTCAGCTGCTGCTGGGACCCCTGAATAAAGGCTGTAGCTTGCTCCCAAAGCCAGGCAAATTCCTTCCTCAGTAGCTGTCAGTGGATATGAGCTTTGGGCTGTCACAGGAGGTGTTTGAACTGCTGGCCAAGCTGCTCTAAGGTCCCATCTCCCCTATACTGACTTCTCCATCCCTTCAACTTCCACTCCACAAAAAAAATTCTGTCGTCTGCCATCATCCTGGGAGACAGCAACTTGCAGCAGCAGTGCAGGAGCCACATGCAGGCATGAGAGGGCATTCACAAGGGGTTGCTTTCCCTGGAGCAGTATGACATGTTGCAGTGTTCTGTGTGTGCAGGCTGACTCCCATCACTGAGACCCAACAATGAGGCCAGCAGGAGTGCTGTGTCAACATTAAGTAAATGTCCTCAGTTTTTCTGCTGCACTGATTAATTTTCATTCTGAATGGGGAAACTGAGGCAGGGTGATGCCTCAATGCAGATAGTATCACACTGCATTATCAGCAGCACAGCTTACTCAAGGATGATGAATCTTGCCTGCCTGTCTGTAAGTCTTCACTTCCCTTGGGAAATACAGTGCTAGCTCTTAATCGAGGAACTTACTCAGCTAAATTCTAACCTAAACCCATGATTCATTCCCTACACTAAAAGTTGTGCTATAATGATGAAGGGTGAGATCCACCTCTGTGTGGAGCAGGTCTGTAACAAGACTAAAATACCACCTTAACACCATAAAACAAGGCTGTTGTTTTACTTACTCCTGTAGAGAGAGAAATTGCCACCACGGGAGGAAATGCAGTAGTGTAAAAAGAGCTCACAAAGAGATCAAATATTCATGTGCAGGCTCTTGGTTTGGAGTATATTTCCTAAGGAAAGCTGGTGGAGCAGTGTTTTATTAGTAAGTGGGGGGAGGGGATGCTAGTAACTCAGTACAAACAAGCTCTGTGCATGAGCTTTATCCCACAGACATCCATCCATCTGTCAAAACCATTTGACTCTTTGCCTTTTTTTTCTGGCAAAGGGGACTGGTAACTTCTCCCTGCATGGAGCAAACAAGGTGTGCACAGCAGTGATTGATGCACCTGGGGGTTGAGACACATCAAAGAGCCTGCTTGCTGCATTTTGTGTCCCAGTGAGCAATTTATAGAAGGGTTTATGTAGATAAATAACCAGGGAGATTTATGTGAAGCAATACAAAACATATGTTTTTGGCTGCAGAGATGTAGAAATGCTCAAGGACTTGGAAACTGTGTAGCTGAGGTTATTTGTAGAAGTGTTCCTGTTAGCAGGATTTATTCTGGGGCTTCATTTTACTTGGCATTGCCTCCAAAAGGCTGCAGAGCAAACAAGCATAGCAGGATCCATCACCTCTTTTACTATATTGTCTGAAAGAGTTTCAAGCATATAGCTTTGAAACCAGAAGTTTGGTCATATCACCCCTAGTTGGGGCTGGGAATAGGAAAAGACTGAGTAAGGAGAAGGAGCAGCAAAGGAGACAGAACTCCTGGACATGGAGGTTGGGTGAGGTCAGACAAATCCCTGGAGAGACCCCAGATGCCAACTTGGTCTCCCAGCCTAGGCACTGGGTGCTTACCTCTGAAAAAATGGGTGCTTACCTCTGAAAACTTTGAGATCCTGCCATGGCTACTATGCTTTGAAGGGAGGAGACAGTCCTGGCCCTAGCTGGAAAGCTGGGATGTAAATTTGAATTTGCCCATCACATCAGGTGAGTCTGTAATAGGAATAAGTTTCTGCTGTGTATTATATTTGCCTGCCTTGGACATGCCCTGCAATCCTGTGTCCCACTGGCTGTGTAGTGTTCCCTTTGCACTGAGATCCAGTTCCTGAACCTGGCATGGCCTCATTTGTGCCTGCTGAAGGTTAGGAGCAGGCTCAGTGCTGTGTTAGTGACAGTGAGCCATAGCCTGGGTGTGCTCTCACTGCTGTCCCACCCTGAGAACTCACAATCTGAGGAAGTTGTGTGCCCTGTTCCACTGCCCTCCTGCCCCTTTGCCCTTGTGGATGGCACAGAGAACTGTCAGAGAGGGCAGCTTGATTAAAAACTCTTGAGTCAGAAGACTCACTGTGGGCCAGACAGCAAAGTCACCTGCTATCTGTGGGAGGGTGAGCACCAGGGAGAGCTGGCAGTGTTCATACCCAGTCCCACTGCCCTCCCTGCAGACCCTGACAGAGGGGCATAGTGCAGACCCTGACCATGGCACAGTGCACAGGAATTGGAGGCACAGCTGTCTGGCAGCCTGAACTGCCTCATCACTTATTTTTCAAATTGAGTCTGAGCTGTTTCTGCCAGCAGGAACAAAGGAGTCACTGTCCCCCTAAGGTGTGCACCCCAATGAACACTGATGTGCACATATATCAGCAACACAAGAGTAAGACTGGTAATCCCTTTTAGTTGCATGCCACTCATCCATAATTTTTCTCCCTGCATATCTCCCTGTCCCCTGACCCTCTCTCCTCCATGTCTCTGTCTCCTGGTGATGGAGGGAGATCTTGGTGTGCCAGTCATTTTCTACCCTAGACAGAAAAAAAAATATCAGCTGCTTCAAGAAAAGTTGTGACTGCTCCTAAATCTTAGGCTCCCTTTCCCTGTGCAGGAGTGCAGAGCTTGGGATTTGCTTGGCAATCAGCCCTCCCATCGATGGGAAAGGCCCCCTGCCCTCATGTGTGCTCACCACATGGGCCACTTTATTTACATAGCTGGGTCCACACATTTATATTTAGTATGTTTGAGAGGCCACCATGGAATTAGAAAGCTAAAAATGAGGATGGAATAAAATGTATGGAAGTTAAAGGGGAGGATATGAGTGAAAGCTGAGGAGGCTGGAGGTAACTCCAGGGCTTGCTTGGCTGTGTGACCATGAATGCTGGAGTCTCCTGCTGAGGGCAAAAGGACCAGAAGTTGAGGTCACCTTTAGATATGAACCCAAATCAGATTCAGGCCCTTCTTCAAACATTCTTACTTGAATACAACTCGAAATCACAAAACCAATCCAGTCTTATGGATTATCTATCTAGCTATGTCTATATTTATCCCAATTTGAAAATTTTTAGTCACCACAGAAGTCTGACCAAAGTTAGTCCTTTAGTTAGTGGTTTCTTGATGCAATGCTTTAACTCAGGTCTCTCAAGTGAGTGCCCAGGAGATTATTTGCTGTGATTCCCTCCCTCTGTGAACAGTGCCCAGTGACCCCCCGCCCCAAAAAAAAATTAAAAAGAAAAAAAATAAGCCATTTGATGACAGCTGGGAGTCAATCATGTATTCATCTTCCTCACACACCCTACACACACAGAGGGAATGGGGTGGATCAGTTTCTGCCAGCATCTCCAGTGGCACACAGGCTGCTGCAGCTCTAGTGGCCTCTCACCTGAAAGGCTTGCTGGAGGTGGTCTGTGATCACAAACAGCTTTGGTTCCAGCTGAAAGGTTTTTTTTTACCTTAGATGTATTCGGTAGAAATGTTGTGCTCATTTCTTCCTTTAGTAACTATAAGCACAGTAAATTAAACTTTCATGAGGCTGAAGTACATAAGTCTCCTTCAAGTTCCAGTGTCTGTTCCCCTGGGCATCCTGCACCAAAGAGGGTTTTGCTAGTGGTGTTGGGGTCCTGGGCAGAGATGGTGGTGCTCCCCAAGCTGGTGATGTAATGGTGCTAAATTACTGCTCATTGCCCTTGGCAGATTTGTGTAGCTGCTGACTGAGGCTGGCTGTGAGTTGTGGTTACTGGGAGCAGGAAGGGCAGTGGGTGCTTCCCTGCCATAGCTGGGATTGCCTCCACACAAGCAAAGAGACCTTGAGGACCACCCTCTGGCCAGCTGATTGCTTCCACAGCTGAGTGCCAGCAGTGCCCTCCCCTTGAGGTAAATTGCCTCATGTGCTCTGATGAGATGTGCTTTAACTAGGAAGAGAATGAAACAGTGCTTTCCCAACCCACCAGCCCTAAAAAGAAACTTGCTGACTCCCCAGCCTGTTTTGTTCTTTGCTGGTGAAAGGGAAAGAAGCTGGGGAAAATGAGTGTGGTTTGGAGGTTCAAGCAGGCTCTGCACCCAACTGCCAGCTCCTCTTGAGTCAACACAAGCAGCAGTTCCCAGGAAGGTAATTTCAGTGTGTCCAGGCTCCTAATGATGCAGTGCTCTGTTAAGGAGAGGTGCTGAAACCTTCCCTTCTCTGCAGCCACCACCATGGTAAGCCCCCAGAAACCCCAGTCACTCTCCTGGGAATGGGGTTTTCCCATCCACAGCGGGGTATCCTGAACCCTGAGAGGAGCAAAGTTATTCTAGTTTTAGATTTATGTCTGCTTGCAAAACTCTCAGCTTGGATCCAGCAACATTTTCTTATGAGAAGAAAAGTCACATCATCTAGCTTCAGTCAGAAGCCACTCAATTTTACCCCTCAGCGTGTGAAAAGTGAACAGAGGGGAGATGATATCCTATTTTAAGAAATATTATCTGTGCTGGTGAGGGATTTCCTGGGGGATTAGCTTTCCCCTTGGCATGAGGAGAGACAGCAGTGAAGGCAAGATTTTGCCTTGGTGCTCTATGGCCTTGATAAATCAGGCACCACAAATCACTGCTGTTAGAACTTAAAAATTTCACATCCCTTAGTGGGTGGGAGGCTGAAGTGCCCTATCTTTTGAGAAGATCCTCCTGTTTCTTACTTGCATGTTAATTTAGCAGCTCCCAAAATAGCAACATATAGTACCTAGATTCATAATTCATAATTAAAACTCTTGACAGTGTTCAGGCTCCACTGTTGGTTTGACCTCTATGCCTCTCCATGAGCATACATCTCAAGGGATTCTTGCCCTCTTCTCAGGGAGGGCCCTGTGACTTATCCCATTAAGTTAACAGAAGGTCATATAATAGTCATAAAAATATTATGGATCCCTCCCACATTCCTCACCCATGGCAAAATACTGCAACAGGGAACAATCAGTGCTTTTTAGCTGGGCATCCAATAAATCTGGAGAGGTATTAGGCAGAACTGAAGCTCTACAGCTGGTGGGGTGGAGCAAGAGCACAGATGGATGGATTGGGAAATGGGGGTTTTTTTGCCTCTGTTAGTGTTTGGAAGCAAACCTGTGTTTCAGGTTTGCAATATCTTTAAGAGGTGTAAATGTTCTATTTGTTAAAAGATCTTGTTTTCTGTTTATTTGTCAGCTGTGTTATGTAGGGAAGTAAATTCAAGAGAATTGAAGTAATTTTGCAGACATGCTGTTCTGCTTGGTTGCTTTCTCAGTAGTGGTTAAGAGGCTTATTTTGTATGGGACCTACCCAAAAGCAGTTTCTCTGCAAACTCCCTGCACTGCTCCTTGCTGAAGTCTCACTGCTGCCAGCTGGGCAGCTTTGAGTTTTGTCCCTTGGATCCCAGGAGCAGCATGTCATTCAGGTTTTCTGTACAGAGGAATTGCAATGCTCCTACAGGCTGTCCTTCTCCTCAGCTCCAGCCCACCGAGTCCTCTCCATCTGGCTCTGCTTGCAGCTGGGGACTGAGTCAGACTGGCACTGTCAGCCCAGCAAGCAGCCAGGGCATTTCTTCTCCCTGTGGTGCCTGAGCTTGTCTCATGGACTCATGCCTTACTCTTTCCTAAGCCCCTGGGAAAGACCTGGGGGAATGTAGTTCTTTCTATACATTTGTGATTTGATCTGCTCTGGATCTGAGCTGCTGTGTGCTCATAACCTCTGGGTGGGGTATTTGGGGTGAGAGTTGTGCCATGTGCAGTGGGATGATACTGGTTGTTGCTACTCAGGCCAACAGAAGGTCTCAAAGATTTCATGCCACTTGGGTTCCTTCAGGGAAACTTGTCTGACATACATGTTCAAACTTTCCTCCTCCCCAGCATTTGCTGGAGCTCCTTGGTTCTCCTGTGCCTTGTCTTGGTATGTACAGCAACACTGTGCCTTTGCTGAGGACTCTGCCTCCATCCCAGCTCTACCCAGAATTTGGGTTCCACAGCCCTGCTGAATGCTGCATGTCATACCTCCAGCCCAGCTTTAGCAGAGCCCTTATCTATGAAATGCATTTTGCTAAAACCTGTCACAGGGGGCAGGAATGAGAAGATGCTGCTGCCATGTGACTGAAGTCCATGCTCTGACCCCTTTGCAGGCTCTCATCAACTTGTTGTCAAATGTTTGTTGTGTGTTTGCTTAAGAAGGCAGGAAAACAAACCTTGCCTGGCCTCTCTGGAGCCAGTTGTGTGACAGTCAAGAGACTCAGCCAGTCAATACAGCTGTGACTAACTCCTGTAAAGACACAACCTTTCAAAATGAACACTGACCTTTATAGGCTTAAGTGTATTTCTCCCAGTAAAGCGTGGTCACTGCTATATCCCAGATAATTTCTCTGTGGATAGCAAGTAGCTGGAAGAAGTGTCTACAGACAGAATTAGCAATTTGACGAAACTGATGTATGGTCCTGCTATTGACTCTATTGAAAATTTTCTGCAAGCATTGAATGAACAAAGGAGCAGGCTGCCAGGCTGTGTGGCTGTTGAAGAAAGTTCTCCTGATGCTGGAGGTCAGAATCCATTAAAATTTTATCCAGAAGTGAATTAATGTGTTGACAATATGCTGCAGGGGTAAGGTCACATGCAGTCACTAGATTTTTCTCAGGAACTTCTTTTTCTGCTCACACAATTTTCAGGCTGAAATTATGTCTGTGAAGAGTGCAGTATGAGAGACAACTCCAACTCTTTGCCCCTTAGCCTTTGGGATAAACTTCAGATTTTAGCATGGGGGTGCCAGCCACGCTATCTAGGAGGGAAGTTAGTCTAATTTGCTACATCTGCAAGCTAGTGTGCACCCAGCTTTGGGCTGTGGTGAGTTAATGAGGAGTCTCAGCCTTGCAGGGAGTCTGTCCAGGCTGGCACCCCCAGGATGTACATGCTCACTGCCTCACAAGAATGCACTGGGGACATCTGTCCGGGTGTTCTTCTCCAAAGGGCGTGGAATGAGCAGCTGCAGATCAGTTGCTGTGCTGCTGCCCTTCCTTGGAGAGTGTCTGGCAGCAAGGTGCTGCCTAAGGCACAGTGAGGCTGGTCTCTGCAGGGATCCTGGCCAGCCTAGCCTTGGACCCCTCCTGAGGATCAGCTTGGGGGCCCACTCTAACCCTTGCTCAGGCAAAGGCCAAGCAGCAGGAGAAAGTAGAACTCAAGAAAATAGTTTCCCCAGGGAAGCTCCTGCAGGAACAAAGCCAAAGCCTCTGTAACAGAGCCAAACATCAATGAAGGAAAAATCTAATTACCCCTTCTTGTGGGGTTTGCAGTACAGGAAATGTGGCCCTCTGGGACAGATGTAAATATAGGCATAATCTAATGCCACACTTGCCTGAACTCCCTGAATTCAGGATCTCCCTATTAAGCAGTCAGTTGGTTCTAATGGGATTTGTTGAGCTGGACATGGTGTCTGCTTTTTCCACTTTCTCCCTACCAGTCTGTGCACAGTGCAGTAGGTGGATGCCAGGGGCATTGAAAAATAATTGGCATGAGCTACTTCTCTTGGTTCTTTTAGCTTTCCACATAATGTGCTGATGTCTGTAACCTCCTGGCTGTCTCTCTAGTGATTGCTGGAAAGGAGTGTAAAAAGGGAGCCCTTCAGGTATGGGAAACTGCTCTGAGCAGCAGCCTGTGTGCCTGTCCATGCTCCCTCCTGGCAGTGCTGCAGCCTATCTTCAGCAGAGATCTGCCTCAATTTGAGTGGATTTGAGAGCTGCAAGACTTGGGTCTCTTGCCAGTTCTGATTTTTGCTTGTGATTTGTTGCTGAAATCTTGTGAGCTGACAGGTCTGGGTTTCCTTTCCAATCCTGCCTTTGTGAGCAGGTGGGGTGGTCCTGGGATGGTCACTGCAGGTCCATGGCCGAGTTTCCACAGAGGTGTAAAAGATTTGTTGTTTCAAACTGCTGAGAGGTGCTTCAGTGTAGCTATGTGAGAAAAGATGTTGGAGTGGATCAGACTGAGGGCCAAAGAGTCTTCAGCACCTGTGATCTCCACAACTGTTGTTGCAGTGCAGAACACACAGTCATTTGGCAAAGGCTTGTCAGCAATGGAACCTCACTGAGCAGGAGCTGCTTGAAGAGCCCACATTGCTGCCTTGGGCTCAGTTTGGCTATCCCAGGCAGAGGGCTGTGTCTTTAGGAAGTAGTGTGCAGCCTGAGATGTGCCAAGAAGAGAACAGATTAGTTTCCCTCGCATGAAGAGAGTGCATGTGGTAGAAACGCAGGAGACTGGCTGCAGGGATAGCATTTAGCAGGGAAAGGACTACTTCGAGTGCCTTTTGTTGTGTTAATTGACTGCTATCCAAGAGTGCTTTCTCAAACGTGCTTTCGAGGACTGATGTAGCCAGATGGAAAACACTCTCCTATGAAGGAGCAGCTGTGTGTGCTAGCTGGGTTTGCTTGGCTCTCGGTCCCAGGGAAAGGGCAATCTGAGTGCTCAGCTGTTCCTAAAAATTGCTGGGGAGGAAAACAAACTAACAGACACAGCGGGGATTTTGTAGCATACAATTGAGGGGCTGAGATGTTTTCCCCAGCAGAGCTCAGCACTCGTGTGCTCCCACACAGGCGGCAGGCAGTGGGCTCTGTGCAGGGGCTGCTTTGAGCCCAGCCTAGGGAGCTGCCCTCCAGCTTGGGCTGAGCCTGCAGGGCACAGGGGCTGTGGCCACTCAGCCCCTGCAACCTGGGCACAGCCTGGGCTGTAAGGCCAAAGAAGGGCAGAGTCCAGCCAGGACTGGCAGAGTGTGTTACTGTGCAGGTTTGGTTTACTGACCAAAACTGAATTTGGGACCAGATATCAAGGCATATCTTTTTCTATAAGACCTGTGCAGGTTAGGCAAGAGCTCATGGCATCTTGGTCCATCCTGCAAGACTATCTTGTTCCTGCAACAAGCAGTGGAATATCAGACTGCTGCTGATGGGAGAAGAGGGTAAAAAAGTAAGTGGTGACCAGTTGTAAACCGGGTGATTTTATTTAGTGATGAAAAATTGCCAGCCTGCCTTCATAGCTTTGTGTTCTCTGGGGACCAACAATGTCAGTTTATGCAGTTGTGTGAGTACCCAGCAGTTTCTTCAGGCTGGAGCTCAGTTGCTCTGTCATGTTTAACAGAGGCAGAGCAGGAGTGGGTGAGGTGATGTTACCCAGACCCCTGTTGCTTTGGGAATCACCCAGCCATGCAGGCAGCTCCCTGTGCTTAAATGAAGTTCTTGGTAGCAGACTGATAATATCAAACACTTAGTGCCCTGGCAGCACTTCTGAAAGCCAAACTCCGGAGTGAATGACAAAGTGTTTTTCCGTTCCTTGGAAAGTACAAACTGCTTTTCTTTTGCTGCCCCACCACTCACTGCATGTGGGGAATTTGTTTATGTTAGCCTGTGTAAGGGGAAAAAAAAGAATCTACATGTTATCTCAGAGCTGGGCAGATTAATCCAGAGGAAGATTTACTTGAGTGCAAATCAAAGGCTTAGTTTTCTTGGATAGTTCTTCAGTTCCTTGAATCTAAATCCATCATGCTATCCCTGCAGCACTCAAATATTTCAAAAGAATTTGGAAAGTTTGCTGTTCACTGCAGTTTGTAACCAGACTGGAAGTACAGGGTGTATTGCTGTCTTTTTTTCCCTGTTCTTAGGGCTTCAGCTCTGCTATCTTTTACCTAATTTATTTTTTGTTATGTTTAGTGTTCAAGATATCTGAAGCCCCAAGGAAGGCCGTACAAAGTAAAAGTACAAACCAAATCCAGGACATGTTCTCCTAGTTCTGTGTAGACAGATTCTAAGCTGAGCCTATGTAACTAATCTCTCAATGCCTGGAAGCAGGGCAATATTTCCATGTTTGCTACACTTGTCTAGTTTTCCCAAGT
Source organism: Muscicapa striata striata (assembly GCA_030060385.1). Lineage (NCBI taxonomy): Eukaryota > Metazoa > Chordata > Aves > Passeriformes > Muscicapidae > Muscicapa > Muscicapa striata. The sequence goes on from JAREIS010000134.1 coordinate 1,946,157, forward strand.
GTTCCAGGCAGGCATTACTGGACCCTTGGATTTAAAATGCTTATGTATTCCTTGTATTCCTTGCTTTGGGTGTTACTTTATTTCCTGCATCATATTCTCAGGTTGCTGTTGTCCCACAGCCTAGCTGGGGTGCTCTGCTGCTATGTCTGCATCAGGCACATTAGGAAGCTGTAAACCTGATCAATAATTTTTTTCATGTGAGTGATGGGAATGGCAGTGGGCTGCTGCTTGTTCTGACATCTTCTGTGCAGTGAGGGCTTTAGAAGTGAGTAACACTTTCATTCCCAGCTTCTGCCTTCAAAATATGAGTGTACAGAGAATATGGGTCTCAATATATTGATAGTTGGAGGTGGGCAGTCCAAGAAATGTTGCAGAGTTCTGAGATACAGCAGAATGACCATGTAGGTCTGGGTTATTTAGAAAGTTGGGCAGGATCAGTTCTGGGTGTTGACAGATAGTTTATGGTTTGTGTACAGCAGCTTGGCTTCCTGGACTGATTGTTGTGTCCAGTGTGATCTGGCAGTATTCCTAGTGAGAAATTGAGTCCTGGCTCCTCTGTTGCATCCACAGGGCAAGCTGGAGACTCTGCTTTTTCCAGCAGTTGTGAGCACTTTTCAGTACATCACATGTATGCAAGTAAAATGATTTTTTAAAAAGGTATAACCGAATAGATGTCAACTGCTGCTGCAGCTCTTTAGTGTGAAAAAGAAAGCAGAGTGGCTCTGAGGCTGAGCTCCACATCTGGATGTCAGGCTGCAGGAACACTGAGTGCAAGGGGCTGGCCTAGAGGAGATGGGGAATTCAGACTGAGCCAAAGGCACTGGGATCACAGGGAAGGATGGAAAACCAGGTGCAGGAGCAAGAGTGGTGTTTCCACGGTTCAATTCCAGCAAAAGGGCAGAGAGCTTAGGAGATAAAAGGTTAATTAGCCAGAGCTTGGGGTGTTGTTTGGTATGTATCTTGTGCTGGGAACTAGCATCTTTAATGAAGGCTCTTCCTTTGGGATTTAAATGCTAGGTTCAAATAGCAGTCAGGGCAAGAAGTTTTGTTTCCCATGTCACATCAAACTGGAAATGGCAAGATATCCAAACAAATTGGCAGCTCACATTGTCAGGTGCAGAAGGCTGAGATCTGCCAGCCAAGACTTTCCTGGGCTCTTCCCTTAATTTCTTCAAGTTGTTAGAGTGTGTAAAGGTTCTGACTCAATCATTTCTGCTCTGGGCCCCTATGGACCAGCTTGTCTTCCTTTTGGCTTAGGGAGCACTGAAGCAGACCTTAAGTGGGAAGCCTTTTTGTCCAGCAGCCCTGAAGGAAGGCAGTTTTTTCCTGCATGTTTTGTGCAGCTGTGGGCAGTCATGCACACTCCCAAATTTTTCAATTCTTTGTTCTGCCCATATTTCTGGCTCAGGCACCATAACTGAGAGCTGGGTAGAATATTACATTTGCATTGCTGCCACAGATTTCTGTCTTGGTGCTGATGCTAATAAGGTTGCACTTCTGTATTGGCATGATACTCCAGTGCTTGCCTTTGCTTCACCAAACATAAAATTGGTGTTTTTCCAGTGCTAATAAGAAGTGTTTCCTACAAAGTGGAACTCATGAGCAGTTTCAAAGATACTTTCTCTACTATAATGGGATTGCCCGTGGATTTATTGTCTTTCAAAACATTTATCAACAGCATGATGGATCTGCTGCTGCATTTATTATCAACTGCACACAAGCATATTTGAGAGACACACTTAGTACATTCAAAACCATGAGGAAGTTTTCCAACTGATTTCCTTTTTTTTGTGTGTGTGCAAATCAGTCCTGCTGAAGTGCTGAAGTGGATGGCAATTCTCATGAGTGTGAGCAAGATGAAATCAGTTAATTTCTGCTTGGATTACAATAGTTTTTGACAACTTTCTGGAAAGCATAGATAAGTAAGAAACCTTTTCATAAGAAACCTAGATAAATGAGAATCCTCTGATATAGAGGTATTTCCCATTTTGCCAAAGGTTTTTTGGAAGCAAGTTATCTATAGGCAAGAGGCATATCTGAGCTATTCAGTTTTTTCACCAACATTGTTGAACAGGATGAAAATGTTGCCTAATCCAGAAGGAACAGATTAGTTTGATTTTACCCACAATTTGCTGTCAGGTCAGATATTTTTACTTACATAAAAACATGCCAATTGTTGGTTTGTTTGTTTGTTTTTTTTAATTTTCAGGGTTTTTTCCTTTTCCATGATATCTGTGAGAAGTTCAGAGCCTTGCATTGTGCTTTTCATGTTATCTTCCAAATCCATTTAATCTCTGCACAGATTTTGTTGGCATAGTTCTCTCCACCCAAGTGTAAAGGTTTTTTTACCCAGCCCAGATAAATCTTTTATTTTAGTGGACATTAGATAAAGACCAATTATTTGTATGCTGTCTGCTTTATTTGGAAAGGCCCTTCTATTCCAGTCTGATGTAAAATTCATTGCTCTCATGACTGACTTAGCCTTTCCTTCCCCAAGCTGTATCCTCTATTTCTGAAGCAGGCTCCCCTGGATGTCCTTCTACATGGCACTAGAAGGCTATTTGCACTCAGAATTGGATGACACTTCATGGTTGGCTGACACGAGCACGTGTCTGACATTGTAGCTGGCCCAGCTTTAAAACCAAGTTCCCATTTGTAGCTGCCAAAATCTTGATAGGAGCTATAGTATTCCTGCTGATGGCAGAGGTTATTTTCAAAGGAGGCTCAGATGAAGGGCTTGTTCTGTCTCCAGTCCTTGGGATTAGCAGCATTCATGGACATGTGTGAACATTTGCAGACCCAATGTGAAAATCCAGATTGAGGATTTCATTAAATCTGTAATCTGTTGTCATTTGGCTGCATATCTATGACTGCAAAAAAGCAGCCACACAATTTTTTCCCAAAAGTTTACTTCCAGGCTAAGATCTAGTTGAAGAAAAATAATTTTCCTGTGTTACGTTTCTTTGAATTATTGTAAAGATGTTGTTCTTTGTGTATGGCCTGAGCCACTTGTGTAAGCCCCAAGAAACAGTTGTGACCCACCTACAGTACTGGTTCCAGCCACCATGGGAATTTACTGACCTCTGCTTTCCTCCTTGTTTTTCAGCTGGTTTCCTATTCAACCTTTTGCTTACTCTTACTCTTTCATGTCACTTTGGTCCAGTTTTTGACTTTTGATGTTAAGCACTTTGAGTACATTGAATTTTTGAGGGAATTTTAGAGTTTGAACAAGTTATGCTGCCTTTATATTGCCTTTTGAATGCTCAGCTAACTTATTTGTTGTCCTAGTTAGTGTTTCATGCAATTCCCTGCCAGATGTTTTCTCAGACTTCATCCCCTAGGAGGTGCTCTCAGACAATTTCCCACTGTTGATGATTAATTGGCAAATCTGTCTTCTCTGTTTGCTCCTTAAATCCTTGTTTAAGCTACAGCAGGATGATGTGCTAGTTTTCTTTTTTGCCCTGATGTAAAACTTGACAGCTGAGACCCTCTCTATAAAGGAGGATCTCTTCATCTAGTTCTTTTATAATCAAAGCTTGGGAAGGAGAGGGGTTAAAAAAAAGCTTTCTGGAAAGAGGGGAAGTTGCAGCCTAAACCTGCTAAAACAAAGGAGTGCATAATGCATTGCTTAAACTGTAAATCCCAGCAAATATCCTTTCAGAATTTGCTCTGGGATTGATGCTTGGCAGCAAATCATGGCTGAAGACAGGGCTATTTTTGGCCTGGTTAGGATTTCCCTTAGTTTTGCAGCCAAGTGCAAAACCACCATCCAGCTGTACTGCTAGATATAGCACTGACCTTTCTACCTTTTTGGACCACAGTTTGACTCTTAATTGAAATTGCACTATAATTACACCTAATGTCCCAAACTTGTCTGTCTCATGAAACCAGTACAACATATTGGAACAATCTGTTCTCAAGTGATAGAGAGCAGGCTCTGAGGAACCACTGTCTCTCATCTCTGCTGGTGGGGGTGATTCCTCCAGAACACCATGGCTAAAGCTGCTGTCGAAGGAGGTGTTCCCTTGGGGGGAAGAGGGTGCTGAGGTTGTGGCTGGTTTCAAGGGAATTGGCTCCCCCTCTTAATTGACCATCCAAAACATTCCCATGAAGCAGAAGGAAAAGGTCATTGGAAAAAACTTTGAGATCACAGCAAGAGGAAGACACATCTAGAGAAGCTGGAAGTTCCTTCAAGTCTGCTGTGACATCTGCACAGGTCTGCAGAGCAGTGTGCACTCTTTGTGCCAGTACCCCTTGACCTGGATTCAGGACTGGAATATTTGTCCTGGCTGTATTTCCATCCTGTAATATGAAAAGTACTAGCTCCACTGAGCTCTCAGTCACAGAATGGGTCTGTCTGGAAGGGACCCCAGTGGGGTCCAACCTTCCTGCTCAAGCAGGATCATCCCAGAGCACCTGGCACAGGATTGTGTCCAGGTAGCTCTTGAATATCTCCAGTGAGGGACACCCCACAACCATTCAGGACAATCTGCTTCAGTGTATGGTCACCTTATTCCCTCTCAGAGGCATTCTAAAGGACAAAAGGAAGCTGTTACATATTTGGCTAAATCTCTGATTTGAGCAATTAGAATATCAGGATCATGAGGACATAAATATACTGCTTGGTTTAGTGTGTTTACTTTTGTTTCCTGTAGTTCTGATGCTTTCCTGGTTGAAATTAAACACAATTTACACAAAAAGGCTCAGTGAACTTTGTGCTAAGGAATACAGTGATGTTTATATGGACATAATATTGTACCTTAGGCTCTGCCTAGGAAGAAGATGCAGAAGAGTTTTGTAACACTGTTTGCAGACCTGCCAGCAGGGAGTGGGAGAGACCTGTCTGAATCTGGAGATCAGCAGTGAGTAGGATACTGCTTTCCACCTAATATGACTGAGTGAAACACAGCTCCCCTGTGCAGCTGAAATATCTGCAAAACAATGATACAGAAAACAATGCTGTAGCAGCAAGCCAGTTCTGCAGTAGTTATTTGGCATATGATGTATGCAAAAACTCAGGGCTATTATTCCTTCCCAAATTCTGTCCAAGCTACTTTTAATGGTCTTAAGTAACGGGAAATCTGTCACTTTTTCCTGGACTCCTCCTTGTTCTAGGAGCCATTTCTTCCAGTCAGTCTCCATTAACTTTCCTTTTGGTCAGATTTATACAATTATACCTTCTCTGGCCTTTCTTTCTCTGATTGCTCCTCTTTGCTTTATGCATGTCTATGAGAGCTGTACAAACAGTCTGTACCTCTAGGATAGTTACCTGCCCAAGAGGAATTTGCAGTGCTGAAGATAGGCATTTTTATCATGATGGATGACCTTATGGAGACAAAGTGAAATGTGGAGTCTGGAGGACTTGCCTGTAAAGTTGGGTAATTGGTTGCATATGAGGCAGGTTAATCACTGTCCTAGTCTTTCTTGTGTGTTGAATGTACAAGAGGAAGGTTGCATGGTGGGTTGGGACTGTATAGAGGGGATATATAGAGTTGAGAAGATGCTGTGCACTCGAGATTAGTGTGGCTAAGTGGTGAATGCTGGTTAAAACCTGGGAACACAGTGTAAAGACTGTGCAAATCATGTCCTCAAACATCAACCTTCACTCAAGATGGCATGGCCCTGACAGGTAGATGTGTGTCATTAGTGTTATTCTGAGGGAGTGTGAAGGAGCTATGCTGACCCCACTTTGGGTGGGTACCTAAAATGAGGTAGAACTTGGTGCTTCATTTTTCAGCATAGCTCCTTGTGGGCTTTAGCTCTGTGTCTTGCTGTTTTGTCTGCAAACTGGGGGTAATGCTGCCCTACTTTCACAGGAGCTTGTTAAATGTGTTTGTAGGGTACAGAGACTGAGGAGTGGTGAGCAGGATACATTGAGGGAGATGAAAGTAATAGCATTGTGCAGACAGTGGGGCTTAGGAGCCCGTGCTGAGCCTTCAAGGGGGAAGAAGATTGTGAGGAGCTGTTAAATGATATTTACCTTTCCTGTGTGCTCATGTTTTTGTGGAGCAATAGTCTGTGACCTGTATTTTAATGCTGCTTGCACTGGATGCTTTTCTCTGCTGTTCTAAGGGTGGTTTTGGCTCTTCTTGATCATTTTTGCTCAAGTGGGGCTGGGTGTATAAATGCTGTGTGATGAAGCATATGAGGAGGATGCTGGGGAGTTGGGAGACACAGCTCTCTGCACATTGACTGTTCCAGGCATTTTTCCTCTTCAGCTGAGCTGCACTAAGTCAAACTATCTGAATGAACATAGGGACAAAGGGACAAAGAGTAAATCACTTAATAAATGGCATGCCTAGAATTTATTACGTTTTTTTCTGCCTAGTGAACTTGAGGAGCCTGATGGGGAACTGTTATGTCCATCGATGGAAACAGTTTCCCTGACAAACTATTAGTAATTACCTGTTAATTGTCTTCCTTCAGCTCCTGTCATGCCTTCTGGAAATCACCAAAGCCTGGCTATTAACATCTGACTTCTCAGCTCAGCAGGAAGACTGGGCTCCTGATTTGCTAATCAGAGTATCAGGCAGTCACTGCTGCTCCTCTTGTCTGGGCTTGAAGTGTGAAATACAGCATGATGATGGTTGAGGGCAAGATTACTGCATGGGGCACTCCACATTTACCCTCCTGTCTTGAGGAGCCAGCTGTGAACACAACTCAAGTGGAGTGAGCAGGGGTTGGTTTCTCCCCTTTTCCCAGACAGGGTAATTTCTGTTTGGGATTGTCCAAGGTGCTTAGGGAATGCATTACTCTGCTCCTACAGCAAGTTTACACTGAACTCCCACTTTGTGCAGTTTGAAAGGTCCAGGTAGAGCTTTCCCACCAAGAGGATTGATTTGTCTTGGATTTTCTGGTATCTGTAGAGAAAACAAAGGAGTTCAGAGTTTTCAGTAGCTAAGAAAACCTTGCAGCAAACAACTGCAAAGTTACACTGCAAACTTACACACTACTTTTCCTGGGAGTTCTGCATGGGGGCAAGCAAATGAAAAATGAGAATTTTTTAAGACAAGATATTTGTAAGCTGTGCATTCCCAGGGAAAGCAAGGATGGCCTTTCCAAATGTGAGTGATTAGAAAGCCTTGTCTGATGGGTCACAAACTTCCGCTAGAAAAGAATCTGGCAGGAGACCACACAGGATAAACTTCAGGCAGAAATCATCTACTGCAAGGGAAAGGAGTCAAGACTCAGGATCTCTGGTGGGAAAAAGAGTTAGGATTGTAACAGGATAGTGACTGGTCTTCCAGTGCAACTGCTCCACAACCAAACTGACAGGAAGGAGTAATCCCCTCTGCCTTGTTCACAGCTTTGGGCAGGGACACCAACGGCTGAGAGTGTTTAGGGCAACAGGCATACAGAATTCTCTCTCCTCTTAACTGACATCATGTCAGACTGGATTCCTCCAAGGAACTCAGATCATGTTGATGACCATGAAGAGGAAAACATCACATTGAAAAAAAAACTTCATCACCTTTTTTTTTTTTTTTTTTTTAAATGAAGCTAGGCATTTTTCTTTTGTCAGAAGCATTGCAAGTGTTTCACTGACAGGCTTGTAAAACTCAGATTTTTTTTTTCAATGAAAAAATACTTAGTCAGCAAAGCTAGTGTGTATTGTAACTAAAAATTCATAAGGAAGATGAGGAATAAATCTGTTTTGCTCCTGACTAATATGAGCATTTGCAAAGAGAAAGGAACGTTGTTAACCTTGCACCTTTGCTAAAATGAATCAGCCATCTGGAGCTCAGTTTTTTCTTTAAAAATAATAACCAAGGAATAAAAAGGCTGCTGTTGTTGCCTTATTTTTATTTCTCTTCTGAATTTTGGGCAAATTTGCCTGGGACAAATTTTCTTGCTTTTTCTCAATTAACAATGGCTTGAAACATGGAAGAAAAGTTGGTTCTCTCTCATGTGACCAGCACTCAGCCTGGTGTTCAGTGCCCACAGCCACGTCCACAGCAGCACCATGGTCCCAGTTTGCACTGATGCCAACCCATGTCATCCTCCCCCCTGGAGTGTCCTTGTGGTCTGGCTGCCTAGTGTGGTAGAAGCTGCTTGGGCACTTTATTAGGCTTAATTTCAGCAAATGGTGAGACTAAAATCGAAATCCAGGATTCCCACTTCCTTTTTTTAGCACTTTCTCTAGATAAAATGTCTTGCATGTTGAAGAGGTAGAATAAAAATAACAATATTTGACAATGCCAAAGTTATTTCTTCTCAAATTTGGCCTATGCTTCAGGGTTTTGAAGAATAGCTTTTATCATTCCTCCCAAGAGTGTACTGCTAAACAAATAAATATTCTTCCACCCATGTTTACAATCAGAAGGGGCAGCCAGAAAATTTGCAGGCAGTGAAAAATAAATTGGTCAGTAGGTATCTTTGCCAAAAGGGAAGTAGAGGAAAATAAACAGCATCTATTATGGAAATATATTTTGTTTGAAAGGTGTTGTCCAGTCCAGACTTTTGAAAACTTTTCACCAGTGTTGAGGTGTCCTGGCTTATATCTTTGATTTATGTTTGAACTTGTTCACATTCATCCAAGTGTTGAGAAATGGCCAGTTTAACAAACAAAGCCTTTTATTCATAGCCATACAGGGCTCATATTGCAGTTTTGTGTACAGATAATTACATTGTGTATCTTGACACTATCATATTTCATGTTTGCTAATAGTTGCTGTTTGCCAACATTTAGTGTCTTTCTGGGACTTAACTGCAGCAGTTGCTTTCTCTGTAATCATATTTGCTTCAGCAAAACAGTTTTATTCTGATTTTGAGCATATGAGACCACTGATTCACTCAAGGGGTCTGCCTTAAAGTTTTACTTTGAGTAGGTCTGTGTGGTTTACTGGATCATGGATTAATCAGGAAGAGATCTTCCAGCTCATACAGTCCTGAATAATTAAAATATCATTGGGAGATCAAAGAAATTAATGTGAATCAGTCCAGTAGGATCTTTGGGGCTGCAGCTCGGCTGTCTGAGATGCCCAGGATTAGCTCTGCATACAAGGTTTTGCTGATCAGACAGTCTGTCAAAGGTACAGATGTGAGAATTTATCTTCAGACTTGGTGCCTGCCCCAGGAAGATCCGTGAGGACAACAGGGAGTGTTAAACTCAGCGAATGGCCTCGGTCTGCTAAAACAAGATGAGGCTCCTGGTCAGCTGTTCTGCTCACAGGTCAGCCCTGTGGCATTCAATGTGTGCAGCTGAAACTTGTGACTCAAACAGGCATTTCTGTCATTGTAAGAGTGCCACTTACCTTCCAAGTGCCTTGCAAAATTTATTAGCTTATGAGAACTTTGAGGTACAAGGAGCTTGTTTTTACGGACTGAATTTGTTTTTCTTTGCATGCTTTAGGTGAGGGGAGATCACTTTAGCCCTGATGCAATTGTGTTATCTGCAATTGATTATTATTTTCTACTTCTTTTATTTGGATAAAATTTACTTTAGTAGGAAATGCAGGTCTCATCACTGCCAAGTCAGGGGTCCATGTTTCATGTCCTTAATAAAGTGTGAGGTAAAATATACTTTTGTCAAAGTATAAAAAGTTGCATCTTTAAATCTTGTTTGGGGGATGCTGTGTAGCTCATCATCCCCTTCTGATGCCCAAAGATGCCTGGGTAGATTGTGGTAATATCAGCAAGGAGGGCTGCAGACAAACCATGATGTGCTCATCAAGAGGGAGAGATGTCTATCTAGATGGAGTGGAGGAGGTGCCTGCTCAGCCAGGACAGGCTCCCTTGTGCTCAAGAGGTCTCAAGAAAAAACTGTGTGGTTCCCATCAGCCAGTACAGAGGAAAGTGAATCCTTGTGACCATGGGGGCAAAATGAGATAGTAAATCTTTCAGAGGGTAACTCTGGTTTAGAGGTAAATACAGGAAAAACTTCTACATTTATCATATGCATGTCATATATCAGAGACCAACACATTTGCTTGAAAAGGAACAGGCATCAGTTCAAAGAATTCACCTTCCCTGGTCAGCTGAATTTCCATCATTTCAGTCACTGTATTCAGATTTCCTGCCTATAGGAGAGAAAAAGGGCAGTGAGAAGGGCAAATAGTTGGAACTTCTCATCTTAAGATTTGTTTTTGCAAGTGCAGCATTGGGCCTTGTCAGTGGGGAAGATAGTTCTGGGAGTAGAGCAACTCATCAGAAAATCCTGTCAATTTTTCATCAAACCTGTTTCCCTCCCAGCCTGTAGGAAGTTTGGCAGACAGGTGACAAAGATGATTGCTAGCTTAAAGGTGGTAACACTGGCAAACAGGAATTTTTAAGTTAATCACAGCATCTTAGTTTATGACCCTACCATGGACTTCAAATGCATGCAAAAATCATGAAAACCTCCCTCTGTTGCTGGCAATGATTCAAAGTCTGCTTTAGAAATGTTCTTACTCCACTTATTTATCTACTGTGCCTAGAATGGGAATTTTGGCTTATCACCTTGCCTTGCATGGTGTGCAAGCAGAAGAACTACCTTGTCAGGAAAGAACTATGATAATATAATTTATTTTGTTGACCTCAGCTTCTTGGGCCATTGTTGTTTGTGTGTGGCAGTGTTAATCAAGTGTGTTGTAGAGAATAATTTTGGCTGAGGTTTCGGATCTGTGCTATGTAAGGAAAAAATGGGGTGACATTAAGTACAGTTTAAGCTCAGTTTGTGTTCAATATGTGCCATAAATTGACCAGACATGTTCAACACCTATTTAGCACTCCAAAAGTATCAAAGAAATTATGCAAAACTGCGAAAAGTAGTTAATTTGGTAACAGCCTAGTCACCAAATTCACCTAATTTGCCCTTTTTCTGCATGACTCTGTCATGCTGAGCTGTGGATGCTATTGCAGAGAAGCTGCCCTAGCAGGATAATCTGAATGATGGCCATTTCTGAAGAAGGGTAAATATGAGCTGTCTTTCCTCATAGCTAGAAGTTTGTGAATGGTCTCTTTGTCATATATAGGAGTATTATAGGAATCTCTCCTACTGACCAGCAGTTGAAAATCATTCTGCAGAGACAAAAGTAGGATACTGACAGCCTTGGCTAGGACAGGTTTGTTGGACTAGCCATATAACAATACTCTGGAAATTCCTTTCAACAAGAACAATTCTGTGGTCTAGGTTATATTGCTGACAGAATATTTGGAGCTCTTGGTCAGCTGGGAAATGATTAAAATGTTTTAAAGGTGTTTTTTTGTATTGGTTACTCACAAATGAAATACAGATGTAAAACTGCTTGAGCTATAAATCTGGCCTCAATCATTCCTAACATTTCAACATCATACTGTGCAAAATGGCCTCCACTTAAGTAATTTCCAAATGACTGAACTTCACATTTTTCTTCTGTTATTGTCATCAACCTTACCAGATGTCATAATCAAGGAAGAGGCACTAATGAGAAGCTGCTGGTAAATTTGGCATGTCTCAGTCACTCCCATGTGAATACCTGGAGAACATACTGAGCATCCACAAGAGCCAATGTGGATCAGAAACAAAACTAAGAATGAGAGCATGGATTTGAGCTCTTCTTTCAAACCAGTCTGTATAATCAAAATAAATAGCCCTGTCAGTGTATACAAAGCAATAACCTGACTCATGAACAAGGTGAACCTTTCCAGTCTTGTGTTTCCACTATTGCACTCCACAACTAGACCTAGAAAGACAGATGTCATCTGCACCTTGGTGAGCATGATAAGTAGTGACTATTTTGTAACCAGCACAAGTCTATTATTTATATTCATGCAGCTCAGCTACACCACTGATAGATAAAAAGTTACAAATACCTTGGTGTTGCATTAGATCTCTTTTAAGATTACATGTATCAAAAGAAAGATAAAAAATATTGTTCTCTTGCTGCAATTATTGCACTCACTGGCTGAGTCTTTCCACGGTTAACTCTTTCTTACACTAAAAAGACATTTTCCAGATATTTGCATGGCTTAACACATCTGTTTACATATTTCCTCAACTAGCCAGATTTTCTCACTGATTGAATCTGAGAAAATCTATGGAGAGAGAGAGAGACAATATGGAGAACAAAGTGTGTGCAACATATTTCTCCTTATGTATGTTTTCATCCCAGCTGCTCTTGTAATAGAGATGTCTGAGAGCATTTTGGACGTGATGAACTGTGACCTTCAGTGAACAATGGCCTGTCCCCAATACCCAGAGCTAAACTTTCTCAGACTAAGGATTGTCCTCATCCTCCCTGCAGTGTGTAAGTTTCCTTTATGTGGATATTCATGATGGGCTAAGCCAAGATCCAGGTCTGAGCATTCAAATATCTTGGATAAAATCTAACTCCAAGGCCTCTGTGCCTGCACTTTGTGATTGTACAGAGAAGTGGTTTGTAAACAGTTTGTTGAGTGAGAAGCTAAGTTATCATCTGGCCTCTTAATGCAGCTTTCCCTTTTTGCTGTTTTGCAAGTTCTTGCACATGGGAGAATTTTTATTTTTGATGGAGAGTGAATTTTGAGCCAGTGGTCAACCTGCGGGTATCTAAGAAATAGAATTTTTTTGCTATTTAATTTTGAAACAAAGGTAACGTATTTAAATCAAGTAAAGTTATGTAGTCATGATCAGAAATTAGGGCATGTGCCCTGAATGACCAGGCACAGACACTAAGCAGCAAGTTGTGTACACTGGGTAAGCATGTTAAGATACAGTTTGGGAAGCACCTGGTGCTCTGGTCCCTTGGAAGAAGCTATATTTGGCTCTATTAAATGAAAAGAGGGATAAATCCCCACAATCTGCCTAGAGGAAATTTGTGAACAGAAGGGCTGGAGAAAAACTATATTGAAAAATTGTTCACTAGTCCTAATGATTTAACGAATACAGTATGGATATTTCAGTAGTGGAGAGGATGATGGGATGTGTGTTAGAGAAGGCTGGATTGAATCCAGCCTTCTAGGATGATTTCTGTGACAGTTTGGTTAATTATAAGAACCACATGAAAAAAGGCACATAAACTTCATCCTGTTCTGTTTTAAAACTTTCCCCAGAGCACAAGTCCTTCTTTAAAGGTTACCCTCTGATATGTAACACGTCCCGTGTTGTTTTGCTAAGCTATGACTCTGTAATAAGTGTTTGAAATTTACAGCTTCAGTTAGTCGTAGGCTTGAGAAGTGTTTATTTTTTCTCAGTTGTTCTTGCTATGTAATGAATGTAGCTGGCTGAGGGCTGTGACTCCAGCCCTGGACTCAGGCAGCCGCCGTCTTTCCAAGGAATAGCACATTGGCTGCAGCACACTGGTAATAGGAGCGAGGCCTTTCTGCCCATCACACAGTAATAATTTGCAGACTGAGGAGGAGAGGCTAGAACCAAAGTCACACAAGGTCATTTCTGGCTGAACTGAAAATAAAACCCATGTTTTAAAGGTAGCTTAGGAAAATTGCAGCCACTTATCCATATTGGTTTGCAGAAAGAGCCTGTCTGCCTATTTAGATGCTGTGGTTGCAGAATGGGGGGTTCCTTTCCCTTAAGTAACTCATTTGTTTTGGTGAGTTAAAATTCCCTATTTGGACAAAGGTCTGTGACTGCTGGCAGTCATTGTGATTAGTACCATGTTGCAAACAGCTCAGGGTTTCTTGCACAATGGGAGCTGCTGTGCATGGAGGATCCTGGATCTTCTTCAGGAGACTTTAGAAGCATGTGTTTGTATTTTGAGAAAAACTGAACGTGCTTTATGGGAAAAGGAAATGCCACCATTAATACTAGATATATGTTCTGTAAATGACCAATACTGCAACTAAATCCAAATTGAAACTGTGCTTCTGTCCATCAAGACTGATTACCAAGTGTTTACTGTTAAGTAGTTGATTTATTTAGCATTTCCATAACATTCTTAATGATAGCTGCATAGCACTTACGTAAAGATTTCTTTCAAAGAAAGTCTCAGTGGCCTTTTGCTGTGGGGAGAAGCTCAAGCTCTGTGCCTTGGCTTACTGTTGTCCCCAGTGAGCACCTGCTCTGTACATGGTGGTCACAGGGTGGGTTCCCACTGCTGCTGTCCCAGGTGAGAAGTGATTGCCCCTGGGGTTGCCCCAGGCAGGCTGGCAAAGAGTGTGCCATGCTGTGGGTGCCAGTGGGGGCCCAGCAGCACTGCCTACAAAGTGGAGCACAGCTCCAGCTCTAACAGCTCTTTCTGAGCTGCTGATATCTTTGCTAACATTTTGATGTTTGAGCTAAACTTCTTTTGCTGGTGCCTGCTTCAGACCAATGTGTTCATCTTTCTTAATGTAATAAAAGCCACATGGGATTGTTTTCATTTTGTTTAGGTAGAGGAAGTTTGAAGCTCTGCCTGTGTTCAAGGGACACAGGCAACCAGTTCATTTTTACTGGCATTAGTTGTGAAGTATTTTATTTTCCTTTTCATTGTTTTTCCTTTGATATTCTCAGACTGGGCTGAACTTTCTCATTGGTTAGTCAGCTTCTTTTCTGGCTTTTTCCCCATAGAATTACCTTATAGGCATCATCTGCAGCTCCTGGAATGTCACAGGGCTGTCAGTGTGAAGGGCTGAGGTGGGAATGTTTGAATTTCCCTGTCTCTCCAAAATGTCCTCATGAGGGGAAGCTGGGCTGAGAGGCTCTGTTTCTAACATATTACTTACATAACACATTACTTACATGCATGAACATTGCTCAAAGGTGACCAAGTGTCCCTGCAGCTGCAGTGAACCCTGATGGTGTGGACAAGGCTCTTGAGACTGTTTTCAGCCTTTGCCAAAGACAGTATCAAACTTGGTGTGCCGTGTCTAGCAGTGCTCTCAAAGGAGTAAGGATGGAAACACATCCTGCCTTTTTTTTTTTTTTTTTTTTTTAACTGCAGAACAGTGTGGGAAAGCTGCCCCAGACCTGTGAGGCTGTAGTGACTGTGCTTGTTTCAATCACCCATGAATTGTCCAAAGCAGCAGATCAAGTGGTGGTGATGCCTTTGCCTGCTGCAGAGCTTTCACAAAGCCCAGCTGCAGGTGGGTCCTTTCCACAGGCACCATCTCGTATCTCCCTCTACTGGCATCATGCAGGCTTATATCAAGGACAAAGCAAACCTTAGACAGCATCAGAGAACCCCTTCTAGAAGTGCACTTAGTAAGGCTGTGAGCATGGGCCTCTGAAAATGCAATGGAGGCTTCATTTAATTACTGTGTGTCCAGAACCTCTGCTCTGCATAGCCTGTGGATGTCTGCCTTTGTAGTGGTGTCAGGCAGAAAAATGACCAGGGTATTTTCACTGCAGGGGCTCCACTATATTTCCTCTAAGAGGCTTGAAACTGCCTGCTTAGGGTTTGGCAGCAGCCTGAACTGATAACTACTGGCCACACAGGCTATGGGACACGTGGACCTGGGCCCCAAGATCTGCCAGGAATTCAGGGCTCAGGGAATAATCTCACAGGCTGCATTTCAGTGTAAATTATTTCCCTCTGAAAAATATTCCTTTTCAGGGCTTTACTGGATCATAAAATGTGGCACTTAGGAGGTGGAGGCTGCTCCAGGCTTGCTGATTGGATTAAAATATAATTATTTCCTGTTCTCCCCAAATCACTTGGTACCCAGTTGGGGGTGCTGCAAAGGGGATGGTCTCCCCTTGCCCAGGAGCTGAATAGGATTTCTCTTCATTCAGCAGAATGGAAAAGAAAAATAGAGAATAACACATCAGGGACTTATATGCTGTTATACAAACAATTGCTTGGCATCAGAGCAAAGCCAAGTAACCCCACCAGCTCTCATTCACAGTCAGCCAGCAGCAGGAGGGTCAGGTTCATTACCTGGGGGATTCTGCTCAAATGCAGGCTCCAGTCCAGCAGGGAGATGTCAAGAAAGAGTGAATGCAATGTAATCAGCTCTGAGTGTAAAAGTTACAATCCTTAGAGGAGGGAGCTTATAGCATCCTGCAATGAGTGAAGCGAGACTGGGGCTGAAGGATGAAGGAAATCGGGCTGGAGGATTTTCTGGCTTTTGAGGTTTTATGAACCTTGCAAACTGTTTTATGGGTTCACAAAGCTAGTTGAGTCTGCAAACCCTTTTTTATTTTTATTTTTATTTTTTTTTTTAAATTTTTATTTTGGTAATTTAAATCTTTTTCTTTCCAGGGCCATCCAGGTTAGCAATAAAAATAATGTCAAACAATAAAGTAATGAAGTAAAGCTGAGTCTGTTCTGCAAGGACTAGAACATCCCACCAGAGACAGCTGAGCCACAGAGAAAAAGCTCACTGTCTTTATTCACTGAATGGTGAATAAATGGATGCTCTTGCTGGCTGTCATTTGTTTCTATTCTCATCTTTATTTTCAGTAACTTTCACTCTTCTCTGTGTTGTGTTTAGTTTTGAGGGTTTTTTTTTACTTAGGTTTCATAAGGAAGCAAAAGTTACAAAATAAATCCATTTCTACATATATGAGTACCTTTCAATCTCACCCATCTGGTGTTCTTAATGTGGCAACTAATTTCATCCAAATTTACAAGAAAGGCACAGTTCTCAAAGATAATTGTGTTCCAACATGTTTTGTGAAAATAAGTGCCTGAAAAGAGAGGCAAGACCTTGTTAATGTTGTGAACAAGGGGCTCTGGGAGTTGCATTCATTAGGAATTATAAAAATACTCCCCACCAAAGGAAAAAAAAAAAAAAAGAGAGAGAAAAAAGAAAAGGAGGGAGAGGGCTCAGGAGAAACTCACTGTGCTGCAGCTTCAGAAAAAGCTTACAACCACCATGTGACTGAAATCCTTATGAGACTGTGTCATTAACTCATGGACCTCTCTGTGTTTCTGCTTTGCTGAATGTCTCTGTAAAGCAGTATGTAACCTATAACATCTGAGAACAAATCAAACTGACAATGCAAGCAGCAGTGAAACTAGATCAGCCTGTTTGTTATTCCATGCCTAGTCATGAGAGAAACGTGGAGCTTGTTTCACAAATTGAAACATCCCAAATTATCAGCAGGCCTGTGACCACTCTGCATTTTTGTTTTTTATTGGCAGTTAACTGAAGCCAAACAGGACCAGACCAAGCCTGTTACTTCATCTCTGCTTGGCTGGAAATGTTGCTGTGGTCTGATTGTGCTCCTGGAAATATCAGGCATGGCTTTGTATTGGAGGATGCTGGATCCAGAGACAATGATTTGTGTGTTGATCCTACCACTTCTGGGATGAACTCCCTTTGGTGTCTACTGCTTGCTCTGGACTCTAAAGGATAGGTATACGTGAAAGGAACAATGATGTAAATGTTCTGGAGTTAGCTCTGGATAATGCTGTTTTTTCATGTTCAAATTTCCATAAAATCCCTGCAATTTCAATAGTATGTTTAGGAAGAAGGAGAAAAACTAAAATACGTATGTATTTTTAGAAGAGAGGGAGAATGGCTCACTTCTGGCCAATATACCTATCCTGCACAAATGTCAGATAATCCAGGGTAATGAGTGAGTCTCTTCCTCTAATCCCTACAGAGCAGCTTTATTTGCTGACAAGGGGGCAGTTACTGGGCTGGGGCAGTAAGTGGTGCATTTTCTGCAGCTTCTCTTGAAAGATCATCCTGAATTTTGCATCCCTTAAACTCTTGTGTTCATGGCAAGCACCCTCCTAGTTTTATAACAATACTGCTACCAGGTAAGCACTATCATGGCCAAAAAAGCAGGTGCCTAAATGTGTGTTTAGTGAAATTTCAGAAGTGAAATTTGGGATTGCCTCCCAGATGCAGCTTTCAGGATGAATCCAGTTATTTTGGGAAATGCACAGAGAAGCCCTGTAAAGGCTCTGTCCTCGTGTATCCTGCCATAAAGTGGTGCATGCAGCCAGTCACTGGGGATTCATAGGATGTGTCTGACGAGCTTGTAAAAACTGACTTGGCTTGGTATTTTACTGCTGTTGGAGGTACCTGCCTGAGGCCATGGTGCTTTGCAGCACCCTGCCCAGAGAAGGGCCCTGCCTGTGTTAATTTGCAGCCTCAACAGAAACATTCTTGGGAGAGAAAATGTGAGTTTCTCTCTATTTGGCCTCAAACCAGTTTCCTTATACATGGCTTGGTGAGAAATTCAGTGGCTCAGGAAAGACTGTGTTGCAGTGCCAAGGATGCTTTGGCTCATGGGTGTTAGAAACAAAGCCCTCTCATTTTCAGTTGTTGTTTGCAGGAGTTTACACATAAAAAGTGTAAAACCTAGAGTTGTAACATTTTTTTTTACAAAGTTTGAGGCCTGACTGAGTGTCCCTGGTACCCTCCAGCCATCATCCATCAGTTGGTGTGGGGCCAGGGCTGCCCTGAGCCAGAGGAGCTCCAGGCTGTGGTGTGTTGTGGCCATATGGCTATTGCCTTTGGACAGAGACTGAATCTCTCCCTGAAAACCATGTCAGGGAAAATAACCTGCTTTTTGGCGTGAATTGATTCTGAGTAAGCCTACCAGACCCTGGTTAGAGGAGTCTGCCCCATGGCAGTTGGTTTCCCATCTGGCTGAGTAAAGATGGTAAAAAGGCAGTGTAGCAAGCATAGGTCATGACTGTGTGCTGTTCCAGCCAAAATCTGTAAAAAACAGCTGTCAAACAAGATCAGCAAGGGAGGATTTTTCTGCTTTGTTGCTCAGGCCATTTTGGGGGAGGAAAGAGTGAAGAAGCTGGGCTTGATCAGTCGCAGGCTACCTGCATTCTTTCTCCAGGCTGGGTGCTTCACAGTGCAATTCCCTTAGGCTCTCTTATCAGCAATGGGAAGGTGTTTTATTACTGGGCTGCTGCTGGCTGCTCACCAAGCACCCTTGAGACAGGAATCGTCACTCAGGCTAAATTAAAGAGTGCTTGAGTACATACAGAGGAAGGAAAAACAAACTGTCAGGAACTGAGTCCAGAACACCTGACATTGAGCTGCCTGCTTGACATCAGCCATTTCCCCCTCCCCTAACCATGTGCTCCTCTTGCAGGTGAAATCTGGGTTTCCAGAGCTGTACAAAGGACTTAGGCACCCATCCTCTTGAGAAGGAGCTGCCTAATGTCAGAATTTAGGATTTCTGCAATTTCCCCTGACTGTCACTAGTTCTTTCTATGCCCTTGGGTACATCAGTTAACCTGCATTAAGTGTCCTACTCTGTGCAGTAATCCCCTCTCACAGCTCAGTGACACTGCATGCTGTGGAGATGTGCAGTTGATCAAGCTGGGATGTGATGAATTGTGTAAGTCAGGGCAGGGTTATTCCTGCAGGCATTAAGGTATCTTCTGATGCAGCAAGGCCATGGAAACTCTGCTTCACACCCCACCTTGCAGTCAAGAGGCTGTGCTAGCACAGTGCTGGTGCACAGGCTCTGCTGTGTGTGCCATGTGAAGTCCCCAAGAGCAGCTGGGGTGAGATGCTGAGGGGCTGTGGCTCCCATCATTTGCAGACCAGCCCCATACACAGTCTAGAGCAGGGCAGGGGCTGCCTTCTCTCAGACACAATGGTTTGAAGCAGCCCTCAACATGAATGTCATAGAGGGATTTTGTTTTGTGGGAACTGTAATCTTCAGCTTCCACTTCCCTGTGGGATGAGAATGTATGGATCTGGCAAGGAAGTGGAGAGTTTGGCAGCTCAGCAAGGCCTGGCTGTGAATGGAAACAGATTGTATGGTCTGCATCAAGGTTCAGGCTGGGGAGGGATGGGGTCTGTCCATGCACCAGTGGTCTGGGAGTATGGTGGGACAGGCAATAAAGTGTGGGATGCCTGCAGTACTGAAAAGTCTTGGACATCTTCTATACTCCCTGTTGTAACCCCACCAGAGCTGGGGAAGGAACAGTTGACTTCCCTTGAGCTGTTGTTTTGCCTCCTCTCGTTATGTGAAGCCAATGCCTGCCAGGAGCAGATCTGTGTGTATCATAGAAGAAGCATTTTCCCAAGGAGAAACAAATTAAATCTTTGGTGTGTTTTCCCACAATTTTGAATTTTAGGATAATTGGGAAAATATATATTTATAGCATTTTGTCAACAATTATTAATATTGTTGCAGAAAACATTATTTTCTGCCAGAAAAAAATCTTTCAAATTTATTTTACTTACCTATGTGTTTGTCAGATAATACCTGAACAATGACCTGTGCTGAAGGAGAATTGTGTGTAGAAAGGGGAGGGAATTTATCAACACCCCAGATGAGGGAGCTGGATGGGTCCCTGCCAAATTCCCTGTCATCAAAGAGCCCCTGTGGCAGGTAGAGGAATCCAACCCTTCCTTCAAAAATGTCATGCTCCCAGGCATTATCTATCCCAAGATTTTGAGGCAGGTATTTAAATACCTGCATCTTTGAATCGCTTGTCCTCGATCAATGCCAGCAAACTCCCTTGTTAAACCAGCCCTGACTTTGAACCACATCTTTGAACCACAAGAAACATCAGCTGACATCTGTCTGCAGCATGCAACTAGCATGGAAATAGGAAACCATTGGGGCTTTGGATGGGTTTGCTAGCTACTTTTCCCTCCTGGAGGCACAAGACTCCTCTGCTGATGGTGATATGTGCTCTGTGGCTGTGACAGAGCTTTATGAATGCTGGAGATCAGGCTTTCTGTGCATTTGCTGAGCAGCTTAGTAGCACAGGATAAGTATCTGGGGACAGCATCTATCATCATGACAAACCCTCTCTAAACTCCCCCAGAACCATGCTCCCTCTAAGCAGCATTGGGTATGATTAGAGTCCACACTCAGCCCCTGCTCTGTTTTCAATTTGCTGATAATGATGTCGTTTATTTCTTGGTCTGGGTGCAATTGCAAATCAAGTTGGCTCCCTGCAATTGTCTTGTTCAGTCTCCTCCTTCAGTGATATGCTCCTCTGAGCAGTGTTTTGGTCTCACTCACAAACATTAGTGTGCAGGGAAGGGGGACCAGGAGGGATCATGACAGCTTTCCAATTCCCTGCTAATGTTTGATTTTGGTATTTGCAGCATGCCAAGTTTGGATCCTGAGCAGAGGCCAGGCAGCACTAGGAGGGAAAGGCCTTTGGCAGGGGGTTGGAACTGGCTGCTGGAGCAATCAGTGCAAGAATAAAACAAGGCAAGGGTCAGGCAGATTTTACTGCATGCATGCAGCAGTTGAACAAAAGTGGGAATTGACCACCAGAGGCTGGGGGTAGAGAGAGTATTTGCCATCGAATGCACCTCTCCCTACCACAGCTGCAGCACAGGGGTGCTGTGCTTTTACCTTGTTACTGGCAGGGCTTTGAGCCCCTCTTGGATTTCTCTATTGCCTCTATTTCTCCCCCATGAAGGCTGAGAATGAAGATGGGTTTAGAAGTGGTGTCAGGCCCACAGGACATGCCAGGGTGGAGGAACAAACCAACATCTTCCGCTACAGGAATGCCTGAGATGCTCAGTTAACCAAATGGTTTGTTGGGCTGTGCAGAGATGAATCCCTCAGGAGAGGGCACTAAACTATCTGATTGTCACCTGGTATGGAGTAAAAAGGTGGTGGTTTTTCTCTAGTAACTGTATGTGCTATATTTTCCCAGTTTTACAGCATTTTGCTCACTTTTCCCCAGCCTGGGTCCTAGGATGCTTCAGAGTGTGTTTTAAAATTTCTCCAAATTCACTTGCAATTTCACTGTCTCCCCTACTATTGGTAACACCTCTAAACTGAGTTTCATCTGTGAATGTAATTCTTCCCCAAAGAAATTGCTTTCTTCCCCAAAGGATGCAGTGTTTTTATGGTGACAGAATACATATATAAAGGCAGATTGCAGGAGCGAGTGGAGACTAACAAACTTTGTAGAGTGTTTTGGAGTATCTCCAAGGCTGGACAAGAAACCTGGATATCTAGGGATAGTTAATTGGCTGGAATGCTCCAGGGACAGGGGATGTCTGAGCATTTGAAGACACTCAAATTCCTGTCAGCTCATTCTTCCAGAGTAGAACTGACTCCAGAAATTTTAGCAAAGAACCTTATTACCAAACTAAAAAACAGGCTACAGAAATATAAATGTAAATCAGTAATAAAGTACTGCAAACAGTTTTTTGCTCTATATGTGGCTCTTGGAGTCCAATGGCTCTGAGAAGCTTGGTATTCAGGGCCAAATTATGGTCTCCAATGGACTCAGAGGAAAGTGTGCATTCATATTCATTTGTGTGTATATTATGTGCTTATCAGTTTTCATCTGCTAAACACATACAAATCTGATGTGCACTCAGAAACAAAGGATGGAATTTTATAGCTTGTCAACTTAACCTCCCTAAAGCTGGACAAGCCACAGGTGTTGAGTTTTTCCTAAGGCCTAAAGTTAATATGAAAAATCACAGATTCACTATGATCTTGTAGTGCTGGAACGGGCCTGCAGAGATCTCCATCATCACTCTGCATTTAGGCAGGAGGATTACTTCTACAAAATGCTTATGGTTGTTTCCCCAACTTATAAAATATCCTCCAATATTTAACTATGCTAATAGTCAGAAAGTGTTCTTAATAACTCTCTTAAATCTGCCTTGCTTGGAGAAAAACTGATTTTTCTTCTCTTCCTCTTAGGGAACCTGGAGAGCCATTGATCATTATATTCCTGCCCTTTTAAATGTGAGAAGATTGCTATTACATCTCTCCTTAGTCTTCTCTTTTCTAGACTAAACAAATGTACTTCTTTCATCTATCCTTCCTGGGCCATATTTTCAAATACCTCAATCCTTCCTATTACTATCCTTTGGACTTCTTCCAGTTCTCTACATCTCCCTTTAACTGTGGTGCCCCAAAATGAATGCAGTATTCCAGAAGAGTGATATCATTGCTCTTGTGCTATATACACATAACACTTGTGATAATACATCTTAGAAGGAAATTTGTCTTGTTTGCAATGGCATCACCCCATTGACTCACTGGGTTTATGACTTGACCATTCTGTGCTGTGCAGTTCTCTTTTGAGTCAGTGAATAGCTCATCATTTTCCCCTCAGTTTTTGCACTTAATTTTTCCTTTTGATGGTAATACTTTTACTTGAACTTCCAAATTTCATGTTGGTTAGGACTAGCTGTCCAATTATCAAGGCCATTTTTCATTCTGATCCTGCCTTTCAAAGGAGTGGCAGCCTCTTTCAATTTGTGATCCTTTGCAGAGTCAAATTTTGTTCTTTTGGTTGGTATTCAGAAAGTTAGAACAGAGATGTTCATTCAGAAGGGACTAGGAAATTGGTTGAAATTTATAAAGGTGAGGGAACTGTGGGGTTTTTTCACAACCCACTTAAGCAGCTTCTGGTTGTGGTGTCCTTTCATTTTTGAATTATTAAAATAATTGGCTTTTTTTAGCTGTGTTGCAGTTGTACACTAGAGAAATCTTGTAAAAAATGTATGAGTACTGATATCCTAATGCTATTTCCTCACAGACCTCTCCTTCCTTTTCTAGTTCAATTTGTAATAGCAATGTATTGACTTTTCAGAGATCAGTTTTCTGTATTATTTCTATTTAGGGAAAATACTTATTCTTTAGTTGAGAAGACATTACGGCAAAGGCATTCCCCCATTGTAAGAGAAGAGACTTGGGGACTGTGGTCTGTGATAAGAACCCCATCAAGATCTGCAACTTGGCAGGCTTGCTTTCTCTGTTCCACTGAAAGTTCATAGACACAATCTGCCCCAGAAAAAAATCTGGTTCCTTGAAATTTCCCCTTCTATATGTCACCAGATTTCTTCTAGTGCAGCCTCCTAGCACCAATCCTCCTCTTCTTTCTCTTGATTCCATACTAATAATGCCTCTTTCTGGGCTGTGCATTTATATAGCAGATGATAATGGTGTTCACAGAAATGGTGGGGAAGTGGAAGATACTTAACATTAACCGAAGGAAAAGGGATTTCCTTGTTCTCATTCTTACAAATTGCTCACTGCAAGCAAAGTTTCTCCAGGAGGCCCTGCAGGCAACATGTGCAGCAGACTCCATTCTTGCAGCATATTTCCCTGGCAGCGTGCTGACAGATACTGCTCTGACCAGCAATTCTAGTAACATCCCTGTCTGTCCAGCTGTCAGAGGACTGCCTGAGTATTTTCAGAAAATCAGTTCTAATAGTCTCACCATTTCATCTGTGCAAGGTCGTTAGTCCCCAGATAACTATTGAGACAGACTGTAATTACCTCCTGTCTGCTGCACTATAAATCCTTGTTTTCACTCTCAGGTCTGCACTGGGGCCAGTCTGAAGCTTTCCTCTGATGTGGTGATCAGCTTTGGGGAACAATCATCTCTCCAGTACTTCTGAGAGAGCATGTCTTTTCTGAAAGCTACATCCTCCCACCTAGATTTTGTTTGCCTAGAGATTGGAGTTACTGGAGAAAGTCCTCTGACCAGGATTAAGTGTAGTGTAAGGAACAGAATAGTCCCTGGGGGCTTTGCTATCTATGGACTCAGTACTTCTTGACCTGGATCATGAGGGTTTGTATTTAGGGACTGCAAATCCTCCTGAAACAGGCAAGGCCAGGATGGCAGAGCTGGGAACTCCTGCCCTCAGTCCTCTCCCTGTGCAAGTATAAATGAGGCACCTCCCTCAACTGATCTTGTGTATTTGGCTGCTTACCTTGGCTGGTTTGGCCTTCTCAAGTGGCAGTGGAGTTTGGTCTTGCTGGGCTGGGTTGATAAGTGGAGGGAAGACAGTGCAGAATGGTTCTACCTTTGCCACCTTTGAATCTAAGGATCATGCATGACTGAGACAGCTCATGGTGCCCCAGTGAGCTCATCCTCACTCTTCAAGGGCAGAGCAATGCAGGCAACTCCCTCTCCCTGCCAAGGAACATCCAGACTGGAACTTGAATGTGAGAAGGAATTGTTATCTGCTCTCCATAATCACTGCAAACCACATGCTTTTGGAGGCACCTAGGGATGGGGGAGCCTGTTGTACAAATCAAGATGAATTAGGAGGATGTCAGGATGATCTTTGCACATAATAAGGAGAAAGAACTGGGCTGAGGGATACTGGACAAATGAAGAAAGGGAGCAATCAAGGAGAAAAGCTAATTCTGGGCAGGGATACTTGGCTTGGCTGTCTTCCCTGGAGGCTTGTTCCATTAACGTTTGGATGTTCAGCAAAAGCTGTCTTTGCAGGGGTAAAGAGATAAGCAGAAATGTTTAGTTTAAAAGTAGCAGAGCTCCAGGTTTCAAGTGCATTCTGTCTGGCTTCCTCCTCCTCCCTCATTGAAATACTCTGGCTTTTCTGTAGCAAAATATGTGAGTGAGTCTGGGACACGCCTGGGTTCCCTGCACACATGTGGTTCTGCTCCCCTCTTCTGATTTCATCCAGATGCCTTTGTTAATTATTATTATTATTGTTAAAGTGTGCTGCTATTAATAACTTGGAAGTGGGATTGTTCCTCTTAACAGCAACTGGATACAAACCCAGAATTTAATTTAGTCTTCATTTAATGCTGGCTTCTTCCTTCAGCTATTTACCATCCTAGTACTGAAAGATGCATTGTCCAAAATAGGATGATATGAACCTTCCCTTTGCACCTCTGAGCTGACACCTGAGGGTTGCTGTTATGGTAGTGGTTATACTGAGTGCTATGTATTGTTATGAAAAAGTCACTAAGAGCCAAACCTTTACAGGTGCCTGGTGGGGCCAGGCATGTGAAATCAACGTGAAGATTTGGCTGAGTTGAGGTCAGGGTATTCAGCATCTCATAAAAATGAGCATGGTCTGTAATTACCCATAGTTTGCAGTATGCACACAGGAATTTGACTTCGTTCAGCATGCAGAGGTTCATTGCCTGGTCCTCAGCAGAGGCAGCACATAGGCTTACATGTTTCTTCTCAATTATCAGTTTCACTGGCTGCTGCTGAGTTTATATTGCAAGTTTCAGGGCATGTCTGGAGGGATGCCACTTCTTTGAAAGAGGCATTAGCTGTCCACAGAAGTTTTGCTGCAAAGGAATTGTGCTGGGTTCATTGCCTTGCTTGGCACCTTTGTCTGAAGTCGTGAGGGGCAAGAGCCTGAAAATGGCAATTTGGCTTTGTGGGTGAAACCTCTCTGTGTCAGATATGAGATAGGTCTGATGCTTAGCACTGTTTTTAAACTTTGGAGGTATTTTTAGATACTTAAACTGGCAATCCTACCATAGAGTTGAAAGGGGCATCTGCAGTTCCGTTGGACTATAGGTAGGTATGCTGAATGTGACAGTGATCATCTGTTGCCAGTTGACACAGAGAAACCAAACATGAGCCAAGCCTCTAGGAATTGTGTTGTGTGATGCTGTGAGAAATGAACTTGATGATCCAGCAAGTCCTTTCCAGGCCTGCATTCCTTTGGTTCTGAAGCTGGAAACATGAAACAGCGTGATTTCTGAGGACCTTGTTAGCTTTGGCTTTAAGTGGTAGCATGTATCTCCTGAGAACCATTCATAACATGAAAAACTTTTCTTTTTTCTTAATGGTAAAACCTAAACACTTTGCTCAACAGTGATTTAATGAGTAGAATATTCCCATTGTCAGGGTCTGATGCTAATAATAGACAGATGGCTGGCACTTTGAAAATCAGTCAACACAAAATTTTTGCTGTATAAAACCCAAACAATTTTAACTTGAAAAAATTGAACTGCTTATTCCACGGTCAGATTGTAAATGAACTGGCAGTAAATGCACTCTACTGAGAAGATGTGTTTATACTGCAGAAATCTTGAAAACACATATAGCGTAAAATGGTGCATCTGATGTTAAGTGAATTACACATGAAGAAAAAAGGGAGGTGGGAAGAAGGAGCCTGACAGAGGGTAGGAGCAAAGCAGTGATGGGAAACAGCAGAACCAACAAAAAGTGAAGACAAAATTCACTGGCTTTTTTCTGAGAGACAGTTCTACCAGATTCAGAATTAGGTGATAGTTACACTTGGTGCTCTGTGTTGTTTAGAACAGTCACTAAGAACAAAGCCCTTACAGGTGTGCTGGTTGGCTGTGATCAGGTGCACAGTCTGACAGTGTTAGTCACCAGCGTCCCTCCTGTTACTTTGTGGGAGCAACTAACTCAGACTGGTAGCAGTAATGTCACAGAGCCCAAGTGTTTTGGGGAAGCTGAGGGAGAATTTGCACCTGGAGGTGTTTCTAAATTAAGATGGCCACCCTTGGGTTTGGGTCATCTATATTCCAGCACTTTGTCAGGGGTAGTTCTCAGTGCTCAGTTCATTACTGTCAATCTTAAACTCCTGATCTCTCTCCACTGTTATCTCTAGCTTTACAGGCTCTGAGATATAAGAGCACAGTCATTGTGGGGAGCCCAGTGAATCCATTGCTTGGGATTCAGACTACCAGGAATTCCCACAAGAACAGGAAGTTCCCTGGCATTTTCCACTGCTACTTACTGCCTGAAACAAGGCATGAAAAACATGCAGAGTGTGTATTACAGCCCCTCTTCAGAGATGTGTCTCACTGTCTAATGCTTTTGATGAAGAAGTCCCATGTGAGGAGCGTTATATTAAACAATTCTCCAGACAAGCACTAGAGAAAGAGGCAGCAATTTGAGATCTGTTTTGTTCTTGAATATGGGAAAAGGGCAGGAGCTTTTCATTGTCACAGAAAGTTCAAGGTGTGAAGTGTAATACACTAGAACAGCTTCACGGCTGCTCTTGAGGCTAAGAGCTATTGCTTGGCCTCCACATTAAACTGAATCCCCACATGGGGAAGAAAGAGTGGAAAATACCATATTGAAAAATGCTATCTGAGAGAGTAAGAGATATTGAACCTGCCTGGATTTGTAAAACAAGAAAACAATCTGTGTAACAGCATTGACTTTCTTGGGAACATTCTAATGAAAAACAAGAAGGAATATTTAGAAAGAAACAAAGAAGGCTACAGAAGAACTGCAAGCAGTCTATTACAGAGTATTTATGCAGTAGGATATTATTTGTCAGCACTTTATGAAGAAAAAAATTCCATTTTGAAAATAACAGCAATGATTAATTCTTAAGAGAAAAAGGTTTCAAATTTAGTCAGTGGAAAAAAAAAAATCAGTGATTCTTTATTCTAGATGAGATGAAAAGAATATGACCTCAGTAACATCACTGGAGATCAAGAGCTGCAAAATAGTGACTACACCTGCTAAAGATTAAATTTTGAACTTAACCTGAATGCAATGAAAGGATGAGATGCATATACTTCAGAAGAGTCACTGAAACTAACTAGTGTAGCTTGGAGGAAGAATAATTTCTTCTTAGCTTACAGAGAAAACCTCCAGTTTAACCAGGGAGCTATCAGTTTTTCTGCTATAACCTAGTAATGCATATCAGACTGTAAGGTAGGCTCATCTTTGTGGTTCTAAATCTAATCCTTTCAGGTTAGCTGGAGAGACTCTGCAAGCAATTACAAGCTGCCTATTCCCGAAACATCTGGTAGAGACTACACATAGCTTACAATATTGAGTAGATACTAAAGGAAGAGTTTGAAGATTTACTTATTACCTTGATCCATGTAGCTGTTTACATCTATTCTTTGAGCCACATGTTTTTTGACCTCTAAATTAGTACGCCTTTTTTACTTACAAATATGCAACATTATGTATTTGAAATAAACTACAAAAATAGGTCCAAAGTAGAGGTCGTCTCACCTTGAACTCAATCTGTGTAATAGATCTTCTTGTGCCCATTTGGATTTTGGGAGTGATAACACCACATTGACTATGGCTGGGAACAGGCTTTTCTAGGTGCTGTACCCTCACACATATCCAGAATTCAGTCATAGTTCGGAAGTAAAACATAAATTACAGCAGAGGCAGAGAGCAATTGACAGGTATGAGGAAAGGGGAGAAAGGACCTATTGTGTGAGAAGCAGACAGCTCTGCTGACCTGAAAATATATTATTCTATGGAAGCACAAACCAGAGGGTTTGTGGAATTTGCTCTCAATTCACCATGAAAATGCTGGGCTGGGGCAACCATCCATTTGATGCGGGTGGTCCTTAATGCATGTCATAATTTACACTTAAGGCATATACGATCCCTTGAAATTCCCTTCTTAGGAGGACCATAAAAACTGTGTTGCATATGGAGCTCACTGGAGGTTTCTGCAAAGCTCCCCCATTGTCAGACATAAACACATCCTATTATTCTAGCTTAGGTCAGAGTTCAATGACTCCCCAAAGCTTATTTCAGCCCTAAACTGATCCCTCTGCAGTCCGGGTGGGCAGAGTAGAAGTGTTTCCAACCCAGCTTCTTCGCTCTGGCTGCTCCGCTCCAATCGGAAGCAAACCTGGCTCCTCAGGCTGCAGGTTAATGCTCAGCTTATTGGTGAAATCACCCTTGCTCATCCTCAGGCTGCTTTCTGAAGGATTTTGCAAGCATTACTCAAGTTTCCTCTTCTCTGTATAGGAGATCCTGGGATTATCATTAACCTCACCTTGAAGAACAGGAATCAGAAGTTAAAAGACTTCATGCAGAGAATCCTTGTTAGTACAAGAAATAGATCACAGATGTGCCTCTGCCTGTCTGCTGCTGGGAAGGCAGAGCCCAGCCCTTGCTGCACCCTGTGGGCTCGGCCCCATTTGGACACAGATGTCAGATGTGCTGCTGTGCTGGGCACTGCCCTGCTCCTGCACAGCCACGGCTGGAGCCGCTTCTTGGGGTCCTGGGTGGGCATTGCCCCTCCTCTAGGCACCATCCCTGTCTCCAGCAGGGCAGCAGCAAGCAGCCAGGGTGGAGAGCAATCCACTCCGTCTGAATGTGGCAGTTCCCTAGATGGAGGCTATTCCTTCCTCCCAGTTTGCCAAATGCATTTGCCAAATGCACTTTCCAGAGCCATTTGTTTCTTGCTTAGCATGGGGGTCACACAGTGCTGTCTCCAAGAAAGATACTGCTGTCTTTGGGGATGGTGACCCAGTGGTCAGTGCCCAGGACAGGGCTTGTGGATTGCAAATCAGAAAGCCTTTCCTGAAGGCTTCCTGAAGGCTGAAAAGGATGAGATGGAGCTGCAGAAGGGTTTACACTTGGACCAGAGGTCTGGGCTGCACAAGCTGGGGAGAAAGCACTGACTCCTACCCTGGGAGATTAATGGCAGAAAGTTTACTCTGTAGTTCATATCAGCTGACAGGAGGTATGGCTGTCTCTTTGAACTGCCTGGCTCTGTGGTACAAGGAATGACTCCACAAGAGCAGGTAAGAAACATTTTGGCCATAGCTGCAGTTCAGAGGTTTCAAGAGACAAATAAAGCAATTAAGAAAGAACAGAGAAAAAAAATCTGACAGCAGAATATAAACAAAATTAAAAGTGCTTCTTGTTAGTATTTCATAATAACTGGATCAGTAGAAAGCCTGGATATTTTACCTAAAATTGCAGTGTGCATCAGAATTTGTTTCTCCCTTTTAGTCTTCTGTCTCTCAGTATCAGGCAGTTTGTATCCTCAGATACAGTCAGCAAAAGATCAGAATGGCAACTCAAACTGAGAGATTGCATGGCTGGATCTGGCCCTTGGTTGTATTTTATCTCTAATGGAAAGAAAATAGCAGTGACAAGGAATGAACATGCACCGTGTCTTTCTCTCCCATGGCCTTCCCAGGGGAGCTTTCCCTGCTCAACTCGTGACCACCAGGCTGTTTCCCCTCTCTGAAATATTGCCCATTCCCTTCACCAGAAGTTTCCTGTGCTGACTGAAATATTAAATAGGCCAAACAACATGGGGAAAGTTTGTTTATTTGTAGGGCTGCATATTCATGCCTGGCTTAGGCCCTCCTGCTGAGGAATTCCAGCTATTTGGCTGGCGATCTGGGGTGGGGAGTTAAGGCTCTGGTGAGAATGGGGGGCTTGTGGTGATGCTGGTGCCAGGAGTCAGGCCCAGCTGGTCAGTGATGTGTCCATAACACTAACAGGGGTCAGTGGAGAAGAGAAGCTGGGTGGGCAGGGGACTGAGCCCACAGGAATCTGCTGTGGCAGGGGTGAGTGCAGCCCAGGCCCAGGGCTCAGTGCAGCAGCACACAGGGAGAGTGGTGTGTGCACCCCTCCCAGCCCCTCCAGCTCCTCAGCTGCACCTGGGGCTCTGCAGAGAGTTTTGTTGTCCCTTTGAAGATCCCAGACCCAGCCTCCACTGGAAGCTCTTGGGAGCTGCTTGCAGGGAGGGCTGTGCTCCCCATGGCATCCCCTCAGCCTGCTCTGAGAGGGGAACAAGGCAGCTGCCATGGCATCCCCTCAGCCTGCTCTGAGAGGGGAACAAGGCCACTGCCATGGCATCCCCTCAGCCTGCTCTGAGAGCCTGGGAGGGGAACAAGTCCACTGCCATGGCATCCCCTCAGCCTGCTCTGAGAGGGGAACAAGGCAGCTGCCATGGCATCCCCTCAGCCTGCTCTGAGACAGGGGAACAAGGCAGCTGCCATGGCATCCCCTCAGCCTGCTCTGAGACAGGGGAACAAGGCAGCTGCCATGGCATCCCCTCAGCCTGCTCTGAGACAGGGGAACAAGGCAGCTGCCATGGCATCCCCTCAGCCTGCTCTGAGACAGGGGAACAAGGCAGCTGCCATGGCATCCCCTCAGCCTGCTCTGAGAGGGGCACAAGGCCGCTGCCATGGCATCCCCTCAGCCTGCTCTGAGACAGGGGAACAAGGCCGCTGCTTGCATCCTGGGGCTGTTTTTAATGTTCAAAGGCAGCCCAGCAGTGATTAATGCCCAGCCTGGCAGCAGGGCCTCTCTCCACAAGCCTGGAGCTGCAGCTCCTGTGGGCACCTCCTTGTGCTCTTCCCTTGTGGTGAGGGGCTGTGGCTCCCCAGCCTTGGTGTCTGTGGGGAACAACAGCCCCTGTGGCTGCCCAGCTTCCTTCTGCTGCCTTAGGGAGCCAGAATCTAGATCTTGGGAAGCATCTGTGCTTCCTGCCACTCTGGGTTCTGTGTGGCTGTGTTAGCCAACCAAACTCTGTCCCTCACCAGAGCACAGACATGGAGAAGGTTCACAAGAGTTGAACATGGATTTGCCAAGCCCTTGGGAGCATGAGATGGCTCAGGCAGCTCTGTCTGTCTGTAAGCAGCTGGCATAGCAGGCTGTATCAGTCCATTTCAAACAATTTTCCAGGTCCAAAGGAAATATAGTTTTAAAGGGTTGCCTTTAAACAGACAAGTTAAATAAAACAGTAGCAGCAGAAAACTGCAGAGGGCATGAAGATTGTGATGACTGAAGCATGAGACCTGGCAAAGATTAACATCCCTCTTAGGGGCCCTAATAAACTTACAGCTGCTTTTGTCCTGAAGCTGTAGAGAGACCAGCTTGTGTGGGTTTCAGCACAGAACCAAACTGGGATGATGGGCTTGCTGTGTCTGGTCCTATGAAATCATGTTCCTGCATGGTTACCCATTGAGAAGAGAGGCTCACCATTCTGCAGACACTTCATTGCCTCCTGAGTTTGGGGTATGCTGCCAGGACTCAGAAAGCTGAGGATATTGGTTTTGCATGCTCTTGATTAGTACTGTTTCAATGTTCTTTTTTTTTTGCTGACAGTTTCTACAGAAAATATATTTTTATTAGAAAATGCTGTGACGTTTCCAAATTTCTAGTATTGGATGACATTTGAGTTTGTATGTGCTTTGCAATTAAAATCTTAAATGGTTCCTAAAAATGAAAACAAAGAAGAAAAACCTAATATTTGAGAGGGAGTGGATGTTTTCAAAAGAAAAATTAGCTGTTGCTTCTGCAAATTGATTTTCTGGCAGATGATTATATTACAACCATTTTTCATTAAAAAATAATCTGCTGACCAGCTGTAGCACATTCATGTTTCAAGAGAAAGAGGAAGACCTCCATGTGCTGCAGTTTGGCTTGGACTGTCAGAAGGTAGGAGGGGAAACAGTAGTCCAGAGGTTTTCCTGAACACTGCAGAACGTGGTGCAAGCACAGCATGGAGTAGTAGGCAGATCCTGCTGGGCTGGCCAGGTGTGTGGCCTCACACTGAGCTCTGCCTCTTCCTCTGGCACCCTGACACAGCACTCCCTACCCCTGGAGGCTGCAGGGATACAAACCCCATAGTCTGCAGATGTAGGACAGTGCTGCCAATCTGTTCTGCCAGGCTGAAGTCAGGATGTCTATCTCTCCAGAGGTGGAAATCTCATTAAGAGGTTAAAGAACATTAAGACTTGGAGAGCGAAAGCATAAATATAGTCCCTGAGCTCTCCAGTGACTCTCTGGAAATCACTGTGACCATGCACAGGCTTGATATTCTGTCCCATCTTGCAAGCATATGATGGGAGGTGATGTAGAGGTGGCTTTTGAGGCACCACAGCACTCAAATTAACACTGGCTGAGTGTGCAGACAGCAGTGGCCCAGCTGTGAGAGCTGCTAAGAAATGCCTGACACACAGGTGATACCCAGGCACAAAAAGCATCTGCAATTCCTATAGTGTGCTGCTAGAGCTGAGAACTGCAAATGTCCCAGGATCTGGGCTGGAGGCTTATCAGGGCAGGGTCAGGGCTGCAGCAGTGGGGCTGCATAATTGGCAGCTTTCTCTTATCTGAAGTTCTCACTTTATGTTTGGTTTCTTTTCCTGTAACCCTCTCTCTGTCTGAATGAAAGTGAGCATGTGTAGCTATGGATCCCAAGTTAAAGGCTGCTCTCTTGAGCATCCCAAAGCTCAGTTGTTGCTTCATCCAATTTTTCCACACAGGAATTTTCCAGTTGGATTTTAGTCTGCATTCTAAGCACACTGGTACCTTCAGGTTGTGATAGAGCACCAGAGTTACAGAGGCAGAAAAATACTGACCACCACAGTTTTTCTGATCACTTACAAACCAACAACCAGCTCTACCTCTATACATTTGTAAAATAACCTGTGTTTGCCCAGAATGTGTTGTAATTTATTTCTGTGTTAACACACTACTGAAGCCCCAAAGCCAGTAACTGTGCAGCTAGAGAGAGGACTGAACTTTGTAAACTTACTCTTTTTTTGCTATCCTTTCTTAGAAGTCATATTTCCATTGTGGTTTTGCACAGAAAGGCAATGGGTATGTGTGGCCCATTCTGGCTGTACAGGAGTTTGAGCCAGTCCTGCCCTGGTGAATGTCTGTTAAACCTTGGCAAGCAGCAGGCATGAGCACTAGAGTTCAGGGAGCTGCACCTTGGGCTTGCAACTAACAGCAAACTATGCCAAGACTTTAGCCCCCTGTTCTCCTCCAGATGCAGTGTGTGCAAGGGGCTGGCATTGAGAGAGCATTGCCTGGTGACAGCCTAGTACAGAATGTACCAAGGGATTCCAGCGTTGCAAGTGAGAGGTACAGTGGTAATGGTACTAACATAATACCAAGCAGTCATGCTGCTGGGCTGCATTTTGCAAATGGGAAGATTTTCCACCACTTCTTTGTGACCTACTTATCAGGCTGGTGAATCTGTCGAGGAAGATAAATACTGAAATGTGAGTGTGATAAAAGATGGGAAGCCATGCTGATGCTTCCCATCACTTACTTGCTCTCCACAAATATTCCTGCAAGTAAAACTCAGACCACAAAAATGCTTGTAGAAATCTCAGAGCTTCCTATCAGCACTCCAGGAGTTTGTATCGTGGCCAGTTATCTTCTGTGCTGTTTGCTTTGTTGAGAGCAAGTGGGCAGAATTAAACGGGGTTGAATCCAGCAATGTCACGGTAGGAATCAGTTTTCTTCCCAGTTGCCATTATGCTCCAGCAATCTTCTTAGTGTTGGTGGAGTGTGCTCAGCAAATACATGCCCTCTGGCTCTATGCAGCAGTTGAGTACTGGCATTGGACTAGCAGCATGAAATCAGGTGTTGACCTGTAGCCCACCTCCCACTAGGGAGGCACTCTGCCAGCAATCCTTACTGGGTTACATGAGCCATGGGCTTGGTGCCAGGAGTTTGCTGTCATGGAGCTAGGAGGTGCTCAGCAGATTTCCCAGGCAGGAACAAAAAGCCTTATGTCCTATTCAAATTTCATTTAGGAGGGGGATATCTCCTAATCTGGGCTTTTGTCACTTCTTCCCCCTTCACTCTCACTGTGTATCACATGAGCTGCCAGTCAGCACCAGAGTTGGCTACCTGCTCCAGTTTGCTAGCACTTAGTGCACTCCAAATCTGACCAAACTTGTAAGATGATGGTTTTGCCAGTCAATCAGGATATCTGAAACTCACGTGAGGTCTCTGTGCCCTGCCCATTTTGTGTGGGAGGAAACAACACTTCATTCTAGGAATGGCAGGGTCCCAGAGGACTCCAGTTTCACTTGTGTGAGGCAGTGGCTTTTTCTTCCAGTATCTGTGCAGCATCAAGCACAGAAAGGGGCCTGGCCTGAGGCTGGTGCACCTATGTGGCATCATAGCAGCAGTAAACATGGAAGCATGTGATATTTGTCAGGGAAAGGCACAATAATCTACTCTGATTTTTTTGTATTTGGCTATATACATTGCTGGAAATTTTGCAAAAACCTAGCCAAAGGAATTATATAAACTGCCATAAATGTAAACCAGATACTGTCAATTTAGGGCATTTGTAGTGGTAGTGTAAACTGAGCCAAAAATGCTGAGCTGTGAGTCCAGGAGACAGCCAAAATGCAGCCAAAAGCCTTTTCCCTGTGTTTAATTTAGTACAAGTGTGACTGGATAGGTACCAAGCCATGATCCTGGTCACGCTCTGAGTAGGGAAACCTTAGGAGAAAGTGACTGGGGACTTTTGGTGAGAAATCACAGATCTTCGATCAAGTTTTATGAGGAGGCCATAGAAGTGGGTGAGCTGGTACCTGGAAAACCTGCCCTGAGGGTTCCTCTGTTATGTTTATCTAAGGATATGCCCGTGAAGTGATATAGAAAATAGAGGGGAGTTCAATCTGCCCATGCCAGCAGTCTGGAAACCATGGGAACAGAAACTGGATGACCTTATGCCTCAGCTGATAAACTTCATTACAACCTCCATTTTGGTGACTGTAAAGCCCTGAGGACTGAAGCTGCAGAGATGTGTCATGTAAAGGGCCATTCTACCTCCCTTCACTTTTATATTTGTATTTAAACACCTGTGGATGGCTACTGTCAGAAACTGGGTGGGAGTGGTCTTTGGGCATCTGCCTTTTTTTCCTGGTTGGATCAGCGCATGTGCCTGAGGGGGAATAAAGCCTTTTTCAAAAAGAGCTTGCAGATGTAGTTCAAGCAAAGCTTTAAAGGTGACCAGTTCCAGCATTAGTCAAGCTGGAACTGCATGCTAGAGAGAGCTACATGCTAGAATGCTTCCCTGGGAGGTGTGGTCCAAGCAGGACTGGAAGCCAGACAGCATGGAAAATAAGCCAATTCAGCATGGAAATAAGGTGCAGGTTTTTTTTACAGTGAAGAGAATTAACTACTGAAATAATTTACTAGAGGCTGTACCGGGTTCTCTATCAAAAATAGTTTTAAATCAAGACCAGGTGTCTCTCTAAAATGTGTCTGTCCTCAGCAGGAGGATGGGCCCACCCCACCACAGGGGATGATGTTCTCCAGCTGGTGTGATGCCAAATACCAGCTTGCTTGACTAACATTTTCTTCTGGATTTAAAAACCTGTGGATCTTGTGTACAGAAAGAACTGTGTACTCTGTGACAGGGAATGTCTCTTGCATCTGGGAAAATCTGTCAGATTTGTGGAGTTGCCTACTGCAGTTGATACTAAAAGAAGGTGTTCCTGCATGTGAGAGACCAGAGGCTCGGCAGGGCTGCTGAATACTGGTGTATTGAAACACTTGGGTGTTTACAGTCTAAAGGAAGAGCTGAGACATACTGATGTACCCACTGCCTGCTGCTCCAACAGTGGATGGGATGGAGAGGGCTGGTGGATTTTATGGATGGATTCCTGTACTGGAATTTGTGCCAGGAACTGCCATGCTGCTGTAAGGCAATGGAGTAGAGAAACATGGCTCCTTCCTACCTGCAGGTCAAGTACGTGTGAGAGTGAGGGTGGGGGAAAGACAAGGGAATAGAAAAGGCAGCTCAGAGATGCACTGATAGCAGGACTGACTTTAGATGTAAGGTTTCACTTATCAGTAGCAACTGAAGCCAGCTTGGAGGTGGGCATCCAGGAATGCATGCATAGCTGGACTCCTCTTACATTGGACAACAGCTTGACTGCTGCAGGAGCCTCAGTAAAGTCAGGCTCAATAACTGAAACTGTTCTGGAGAGGAAATAAAGAAAAGCAAGGAAGGAAAAAATGGATCATTCCCCACCAAAAACTGGCTTTTCAGAACAATCTCATGAAAGGTACAAAATCCATGTAGTCAGCAGTCCTGGTCCCAGCTGCCCTGAGGCCTGGAGAGGTGACACTGTGCAAACTGAGCTGTGAACAAGGTGAGAGCTGTGAGGGCACAATTTGTCCTGCACTTGCCAGGCACTGGCAATCCCTTTGCAGAGCATGCTGAGCACTCAGCAGTGTAGCCATGGTGCTCTTGTTGTGTTCCTACAAATTGTGCATCCCTTTCAAAGCTGATTGTTTATCCCTTGGCTGACTGAGGACATACACATAATCCATGACAAATAATTTTGATTCAGTGAGCAATCTCTCACTTAACTACCTCTCCCAATCACAGCCATCACATTGGCAGGCTTTGCTGACAGATAATGCTCCATTTGGCAGACAAATTCCTGACATTTACAGCTTCTGCTTCAGTTCCAGTAGAAACAGCCTGCATGGCAACACAATCCGACCCCACTGGGTTCCTGGCTCAGCTCATTATCATTAGCTGCTTTAAAGGCAGCCTCTAAAAATCTCTGTGCTTCCCCCCTCAGCACCTCACAGTGTGAATGCTGTAGCTGGTTTACAGATGGGGAAAAGAAGTCACAGGAAAACATAGGCTGGTTCTGGGATGCTTCTTCCCAGTCATCACTCATATTGAGTAGGTGTCTGAGAGCTCTGTCTGAAGAAGGGGTTTTGTGTGAACACCCCTGTCATCCTCATGAAATCCAACACACTACCCCTATGCATGAAGTGAAAGAAACTTTTTACCACCTTGCTTGAGCTGGCTGAGGGCCAGTGTGCAGAATACTGCTGAGCATCTGCAAATCACAAACTGGAAATGCTGTGGTTCCCCTCTCCCAGTGGGCAGTGAATATGCACTGCTCACCACAGCTGGTGGTTAATGCCCCTTCCACACTCCAGCCCCTCTCCCACCCTCCCAGGGATCCATTGCTAGGCTCAGACATGCAGCCCCTGGTGTGAGCAATTCATGGGTGCCCACGGGCTGGCCCCGCTCTGCCTTCAGTCTACTGCCCCAGGAATGGTGGATGTCAAGAAACACTGGCTCTGACATTAATGCTTTTGACTTATTTGCTTTCCCTGGCTCTGGATCACTCTTAAGCGTTGGAGAACTGGATCAGATTTCAAGATGTTGAAGTGCCTACAGATGTAGGTGGGCTCCTATTGGAATCTTTAAATATTCCAAACTGGCAAGCCAACTACCCCACAAAATTCGCTTACTTTTTTCTGACTCTGTGGGAGGGTGCCAGTCTCTGTCCTGTTCTCTAACTCACCTGTGTACCTTACAGCCATGGCTTTTGCAGTGTTGCATACTTGCTTTTAGATGCCTTTATTCAGCACCTTGGTCTGATCAGCGCCTGATGCTGAGCTCAAAGAAAGATGTGCACCCAAAGAGCACCTTCAGGCTGTGACTCCAGACCCTGAGCCTTCCAGAACTGACTCCTTTAGCCTCCATTGTTTTTCTTGCCTTTTGTGCCATTAAAACACTTCATTTTAAAAACCAGATTAAATAAGCAATCCCTGTGTTTTCTGATGGCTGTTTTTGAGCTTCTCTGAAAAGCACAGAAGAGGCCACCAGAAGCAGTCTTTTTCCTTGTTTTTGCATCACATTTGAGCCTTGTCTGTGATCTCCTGACAGATTAGAGTAGAACTTCTCCTGCTGTACAAATTCCTCCTCTTCTTTGCTCCTCATGTCTCTCCTGGCTGAAGTTTGGAAGGCTCCTTTGGAAGGCAGGAGACCAGGGGTGCCCATGAGGAAATGACAAGGGTTAGGAAGTCCCAGATTCCTTCCCCCTTTTTTCTTCTTCCACCAGCTAATGCCCAGAAATATTGCCAACAACAAAGAAAAATTTTCTCAGTTCAGAACTGAAACTCTTTTGAACCAAAAAGCATTCCTGTAGCTAGAAATTATTCAGATAGTTAAAAAAAAAAAAAAAAAACAAACAATTTTACAAATTTATATTTTTTAATTAAAAACTGTCATCTGAATGGGGACTTTGACCAGAAGGGAAACTTTCATCTCTACTGAAAACATTTTCCACTTCAGTATCTGGCCAGGTCTAACTCTGCCCTGGTATTAGGAGGTGTTTGTTGGATTTGCTTAGGAATCATCACAGGAGAGGTTTATGTGCCTTGTGTCCAAATGTACTTTGGTGGCCAGGTGCCTACATTGTGTCACAGGAGAGGGATGCTTTTTGGGCTGTCCCCAGGCTGAGCACTGGCCCCTAACACACCAGTCTGGTGAGCCTTTTTTTCTCCTCCCAAGGAGGATATTTGATATTTGCATGTTGGTGTTTTTATTATTCCTGGGATATTTCCAGCCCCCTACATGTTGTCTGGCAGAACAGCCCCTGCAAATTCCTGCATTTATAGTTTCTCTTCCATTTTCACCCTGTGAGTTCAGAAGGGTTTTCTACAGAGGAAATAAAACCTATGTGCCCTGAAAGCTGCAAAGTCACAGACCAACCAGAGAACAGGGGAGCATATGAATATCCTTGCATAGTGCTTTGTGCTGCAAGTAGGCAAAATCAATGGACATGACAATGTTTCTTTTATATGACTTGTCTCAAGAGCAGGACTAGACACATTTTTACATGGCAGATGGGTTATAGTGCTTTCATTTTGTTTACATGGCTGGGAACATGACCTATCCTACTTTTCATAGCTGCCATCTGTTGGTCAAATTCATTCCAGTGCAATGAACCAGGTCATGGTTCTGGTTTGTTTGTTGTTTTGTTGTTGTTGTTTATGTATTTGTTTTAATTTGTTTTGTTGTGGTTTTCATTATTATTGTGTCTGGGAATTTAATTCTGGGCTTTTGGATCAGTGAGTAGAAAAATGTTTTCTCCTATTTTGCAATGGCTGCTTGAAAGAGCTTACTGATAATAGAATATTCTCTCTTTCTGCTTGCTTGCAAGTTTTTCAAAAAAATAAAGTACCCAAAACCAAACCTTTGAGCAGGTGAGCACTCAGTCAAAGTAGTGGAATGATGGATTTGAAGTTTTCTCACAATGCTTTGTCCAGGTCAACAGAGGACAGTAATTAAAAGATCTGTATCAACATGGCTCAGGTTTCAAGCAAATTAAGAATTCTTCAGGCTGAAGAATGCCAAGAACCTCTTTCTCCTGAAAAAGAGAAAGGTCACATATTGTTCCCTAAACTAAAGCTTCTCACACAAATTCCACTACACTAAGATCACATTCACTCCATTCTTACTAAGTAATGACTTGCTTTGTTTATTTTTATCACCAATCCTTTTCTGTGCCTTGTAATTATGTTTTCATAGAATCCTTAAGGATGGAAAATACCTTTAAGATCATTGAGTGGGGTGGCCATAGTTTGTTAACAGGATGTTATTTGGGAAAAGGGCACCAAAATTATTCTCATGCCCAGAGGAACTATGGACTTCTGCAGAAGAGCAAATACTGTGAAGAGTTTAGCTTTCTATAGTGGTAAAAAATTTAGGAGTGATTCTACTGCAGGCATCAGAGTCATTCAGATACAGACAAGAAGCAAATCATGCCCTCTCTTTTCTCAATATGGGCAGCAAGAATGTGCTTTCTGTCCCATGTGGCATAGAAGAACAGGATGGAGAGAATTGGTCTTTGTTTTGAAAGCACTGGAAATCAGAGACTTTCAAAGCATTTGCAGGGAAAAGCTATAATTTAAGAAGATTGTAGTAGAGATTTTGGTTAATTTAGCTATTCAATTACCTATAGAAAATGGAATTTGCCATTTAGGAAAAAAGGTTGAAAGAGAAAGAAAAATATGCTTCTTATAAGAAGCTGAAGATGTTGGTGGATGTGGGTTTCAGACTGACATTATTTTTAACTTCTACTGAGAAATTTGGACTGTGTGTTTTTACAAAGTCCTTAGGGATCTGCTGCAAATTTCTTGTACTTTTGGGGAGGGAATGTGATTACTTTTTTTTTTTTTTTAACTAGAGACTGGTCATATACTGCTTGTTAGTTTTTAGGTGCATTTATATTTCTATCAAACAAAGTTCTGTTAATTACTGTAATAAGTCCTGTGTTTATTTTGCCGGAAAACTCTTGTTCTTGTAATAAAAAAACATTTCAGGGGAAAAACATCTGTATTGGGAAAAAAATAGTAATCTACTTGCTTAAAAGTGTTCAACCTTTTTAAGAACAGGTTGGGAAAAAGTAATTGCACTTTAAACAATGTGGTCAGCTGAGAATAAAGGTCTTAGTCTGGCTACACACATAGGGGGTGGTGATGGTGGTGCTTTTCCAATGTAAGTACAAATTACTCCTGAGGTTTCCTATCTTTATGATCTTTGTTAAGGTAGACCAGCTCTTTGGTAGGAACCTGTCCAAAATATCCTAGCACAACTCTTCCACCTTAAAGTAAATGTTCAGTGAAGTGAAGCTGAATTTCACACAGCCAGGTAAAGACCAGTGGAGAGCTCACACTGCAGAAACCGAGGTCAGGTTAAACAGGGCTCTGTCTCACATTTCATGTAGCTCCCCTGTCTGTAGCTTGGCAGAGGTGGGCACCAGATGAAAGGAGAGGAGGTGAAATGGTGAAAGGGGTGATGACAGACAGACAGCACCCATACATTCCTCTTCAGATGCATTTTCACATCTGTTTGGCATTTCAGGGGTTGTTTTCCTATGAGCTTTACTCAAGGACATCCAAATAAGGTGAGATCCTACACTTGAAAGGCCAGGAAGAAGAATTTATCAGAAAGGTACATTGGGCACGTGTGGTAAAGTGTGGCTGTATAAATTAAAAAGCTGAATGAGCCTCCAAAGAAATATTAACTATCCAGACTCTGTACCAAAATCAGTGGGGTCCTTGGGTTTTCCTTTTCTCTCCCAGGCAAAAGGTATTTTTCCAATGGCCTGAACACCTGATCCAAACTTTTGCAGATCTAGAAGTCGATGTCTTTTGTTACTCCAGAGATTGTACTGTTTTTAAGATGTGAATAATCTATGGAAAACAGGACTTAAATGCAGTCTTTGTAGGAACTCTTCTTGAGGCAGCAAAGAGTGTGTCTTTTAAAATTTTCTTTCACCCTGTGGGTGTTGTTCACCTGTAGCCTTACAAATAAAGTCATGTCTCTGTACATCCTTCCATTGCTTTCTGTCTAGCCAGCAGTACAGTGTGCTTTGGCATGAACCCTCCAGCTCCACAAACATCAGTGGCCACCAAATGTTGCAGGGTTCTTCCTCTGCAGCCCAGAGTTGAGAAGCACACCCATCCTGTCACTTTTTATGTAATGTGGAAGAAATGAGGGACAGGGATGTTTGTCCAGAAACTGAGACTCAAAAGTACCTTTAAACACTTTATTGAATATCTTTGCTTTCTGACTTACCAGTCCTGTTGTAAATCCAAAAAGCAGCAAAGGTCTTTTTATGAGAGTTTCTTGTGGATTTTAATAAATGGAATAAATATGCACATGGAAATTCAGCAAACATAGCTCTGTGTCTACTCTATATAACAGAATTAGAACAGTACAATAGGCAAATCATTGGCATAGCTGAATCTCAGTTATCACTGAGGCACCAGTGAGATCAAGCAGAAGGTGTCCATTCAAACCATGGGATCCCCTCACCAAGGAGCATGTGTGTGGGTGCCCAAAGGACATGAATTATTTCAAATGGATATCTTAAATATGGTTATGCTCTTCCTGGGCACAGGACATGGTGACCTTTAGCAGGTTTTGTATCTACCCATGAAGTCCAGCATGTGAAACCAGGCCAGCTCTCCTTAGGGCATGAGAGGACACAGTGACAGGCTGATCTAGCAAGAGGCAACCTCTGCTTTGGCTCCTCTGCTGACACAGTAGAGGAGGATCTTCTGCATTCTTCTGCATTCTTCTGTCTTGTATTAAAAAGAAACCTGTTGCTTAGCCTTAGAAAGCATCTTTAAGCTTTGGGATCAATTACGTGTCTGACTGCTTTTGGAAATAGATTTATCTATTCAAGCCACAGTAGGTAGGTGGGAGACTCAGTAGCTCCTGACAGTTTTCTTGCAAAATCTGCTATTGGAGTGTCATGAACAATATTTCCTCCATATCAAAAAATGCTCAGTGTGAATTGGTCCATGAAAAAAAAAAGCGATCCATTCTGCAATGCATATAAGGTTTTTTACTTCTTAATGGATTTTCTGTCATTACTTCATTAACTCCTGAAAAATATTGCCATGAATCTCTTGAAAAATATGGTGGGAGATTAGGGAAGCAGCAAAAGTTTACTTTTCCTCTGACATTTAGCACAGGGCTATCTTTACACTTTCGTTCAGGAGAGGAGCCACTTAAAAGAAAGAAATACAGGACTGCTGCACACCAGACACAGGCCATATTTGGGTAACTTTCCTCATGAGAATCAAGTACAAGTTTCAGACAAAATTTTCAAGACACAGTATGGTATGGAGCCAGTCTATCTAAAAGATTGCCTGTAGCTCTGGAATGAAGACAGTGAAAGGGAATCCTTTCCCAAACCACAGCGACATTTTCTGGTTCTCAAGTCCTTTTTCTGGTGATGCCTTCTCAGGGATGGAGATGTGTTCATGCCATCCTCCATTGCAGTAGAGCCTCAAACACTGCAATATTGCCCCTGGATACCACCAGGCTTTAAAAATTCCCTGGACTCTTTGACAGGTGAGGTCCAGGGGGATTTTACCTAGAAGCCTGGAGTTCTCAGAAGGATTTTAGTTCAGCCAGTTGATGAATAACATAAACTTTGGGCCCAGAAAATAACAGGAATTAAGGTGATCAGGGATTTACAGTCTGCATTCCTAAAACTCTAGAGGGCAAGGTATTAGG
Source organism: Muscicapa striata striata (assembly GCA_030060385.1). Taxonomy (NCBI): domain Eukaryota; kingdom Metazoa; phylum Chordata; class Aves; order Passeriformes; family Muscicapidae; genus Muscicapa; species Muscicapa striata. Next base: position 1,989,990 of record JAREIS010000134.1, read on the forward strand.
TGGAGGCTAGAACCATTTATTTTAGTTATATTAAATGGAAACTCTAGACACTGTCCTGTTCCTGCTGTTAACACCACCTGGCAGAAAGGTTAAAAATGTTATTATCTGCAGTTTACTTCTCTCCTTTTAAAAATCCTTCAGCCTTCCAATCAGAAATAGGCACAATGCCATGGGCTCCAAGAGACCAGGCTCAGATGAGGAAAACCAATCAGATACAGAAAGTGGTTGGAAACATTTTACATCTGGTTATCTGGGTAATCCTTGGAAATGCCAAAAGGACCCAGATGAAAACAGTCTGCTAAAAGGGATGACAAGGAGTATTTTTCACAAAGATTTTTTGCAGAGCAGCTGCATTCATGGATCTGTGATTCAGGTAAATGCTGGCTTACCCCCTCCTCCAGCCAGCCAGCAGCTAACCAGCACCATGGGAAGGGCCATGGCTGGGCACTGGGCACCAGGACTCCACAGCTCTTCCAGCAGGTCTGTGATCTTCTCCAGGGCACTGCACACTCCCCAGGCTCTGTCCTCACCCTGTGCCCTTGTGGTGTAGTTTGGGTTGTTGTGTGGGGTTTGCCCAGGTACGTGGCAGTTCCAGCCAGTGAGAATGGCAAGAGTTCAGTAGGGCTGCATCTGGAGTTGTACCAAGTAGGTGAGAGCTTCAGGGGCAAAGAGCTACTCTAAAGCATTTCCTGGGGCCTCAGAGCCCCAGCAGTTCCTCACAGTTCTGTCTCAGGACTGACTCTGCTGCATCTGAAAAATCTGCTACCCCCAAAATTACAGATGAAAGAGGAATACAGGAATTTTCTCTTTCTTACTGGAAAGCCTTGAGACCATTCCAATGTTCAGCACCTTGGGAGAAAAAAATCCTTGCAGGTGTATGATTCTCTTCATTTCCAGTGCTATGGAGTGAAAATGTTGTTTCAGGAGGCTCTCTGCTCCCTTTTGGAGATGTGGATGCCTACTGGGAATAGCAGCTCATGCCCCATGTGTCTATGAGAGGATCACTGTAATGTTTCCTGTTGCTCTGTCTGCTCAAGGTCTATCCAAACTCTTGACCTCCACCCCACTTGGTAAATCAGGGAGGCCAAAATTTTCTCCCTGGTTCTTCCTCTAAAGATGACACTGACAACATCTCTTTTAGCATGCTAAAGCACCACACCCACCAGGAACAATAAATTAATCTTAAAAATAAACAGCTGGCCATAAAAGTGTCCAGAAAAACCCTGGCCTCTGCTCTTCTGATAGCCTGGGGGTCTCAGTGCAAATCACCCTTGCTACCTACCCCCAGTGAATATTCCCTGCTTGTCAGGTCAGCTAATTGTTTTGGAGTGGATGCAATACATCTCCTGCCAGGAGAGGCTTGTGAGGCATATGATGCTGTAAATGATCTTCTGTTTATCTAATCTCTTCTCTTGCTGCTATCATTGTACATATACAAAAACTGCCTTTACAGCCTCCCTCCAGTCACTGCTCTGGTTGCAAGCTTAAACTAGTCCTTGGTCATTTTAAAGCTACAGGCTTATTTAAGGAAATGAACACAATAGCAGTAGGTTGTTGTGGTCTCTGAGCAGGTAAAGTGCTGTGCTGTCCCTGCTCAAACTGCTTTTCAAGGTGATGATCTTTGCAGAAATTTGTCTCAATTAGACAGCTGCTCAGCTGAGACACAGGTCTGCTGTTCTGTGTTCATTTCACATACACAGAGACAACCCCAGTTTTATTCAATATGGAAATAAGCCATAAAATCAGATTAACATATCCAATTCAGAGGAATGTACAAGGAGTATGTCACCCAGGAGCTGGCTCCTGATTTCTGTTGATGAGATGGCAATGCAGCTCACTAGAAGGCACTCAGGCAAATTGAAGCAAGATGGGACATGAATACACCACCCAACACCCAATGAACATTTTTAAAGGGCTTAAGCCACAAGTGTGGCTAAGTGTGTAGGCCAGCACTATAACTGACCTTTTCTCTGTGCTGCCAGAGAGAAATGTGAGACCAAAGCAGGTTTTTGTGACAGCTTATAATCTCCCTATCACTTTTGCAGCCGGTGAGTGGGCAGGCGATTAAGTTTTAATTGAAAAATTGGAGGGAATGGGGGAAAAATCAGAAAAAATAAACATTCAAGTCAGCAAGTCACATTAGTGACAGCAGCTAATGTTTCTAATGTGAGCTTTAAATCCTCAAGCCTTCCTCCAAAGCAAACATATTCTGCATTGTTCATAATGCTCTTTATTGGAAATATTTAGCCATCCAAATAGTAGAAGTACATTCAATTATTTTCTCGGATCCTGGATCAATATCAGCATTAATATTTCATTTTATGGGAGATATATTTAGTTTTCATTTCAGAAATCACCTGAACAAAACGGTTTGAGATTTTAAACTGGGCATCTTGGTTTCCTGAAACCAGTCTCTGAAAACAAGGATCTGCCTGAAGGCATCAAGGTTTGTGATGGTGGGGAAAATGCATCAGCAGATTCCTGGCAGAGAGAGCACTGCTTCAGCACAGAGGATGTGTCTGAAGGCACCTGCTGCAGTGATGGGATTTGCTCTTCCATGGTGTACAAGGGGTGCAGTGGGCTGTAGTTCTGTGCTTGTATCCCAGGCTGTGTCCTTTGCTTCTCCAGGCCCTTGCTGCACTGCCCCATGTGTAACCCCAGGAACAGTGCCCAGAGCTTCCTGAGCACTGGGAAGCTCTCAGTGGCCTTGATCCACACCTGGTTAAGGCTCCCCATCTACTGCAGACAGCCACTGCCTGGGAGGGATTGTAAAAAACAGAGATGTACAAGAGGGGCAAGGCTCTCTTTAAAGCATTAGCAAGAATTGCTGGCACTGGTGGCAATAGGAAATTACATTTTCAAGGTAGAAGGAAAATTATATATTCAAGCATTCCAGTCCTCAGGAGAAGGGGAGCAGTTATGAGCCCATGTCACAAGAGATCCACTGCCTGTGAAGACACATTTGAAGAAAATCTAAACACAGTAACCAAGCAGCTCAGATTTTTTTCTTTCTAGGAACTAAATCCAGCTTATGCTGGAGATTGTTTGCTGTTTGAGAGCATCCTGGGTGAGCTCTCAGCCCCTGCCCCACCACCAGGTGTTGGCAGCATGAAACCCACCCCACTGTCCCTGCATTCACAGACTCAGACCCCGAGAGGAGCCCACCATGGAGAAAGCTCACCTCTCTGCATGGCTCATGTATGATGAGGGTGGAAAGGGCTCTGCCTAGGGACTGAGGAAATACTGAGCTTCTAACAGGCTGTAGCCTCCTGATAATCAAGATGTTTACTGTGTTTTTCAGTGCTTTTTTTGTTAGGTGCCTCTTACATTATGAAATTGCCAAGGATTTAACAGGAAAGGCTGCTTTTGCACTGAAAGTATACATGAGAAAACCTTATCTTTAAACCTTCGCACTACAAACTAGTTTTTAATTTCAAATGGTCTTTTTTTCCACTCACTTATTCAGGAAATATGGTGATTTTCCTATGATCCTGGGGGAGGGAACAGGAATAAAAATTATATTTCTATATTCATAAAGAACAGACTATGAAAAATGCAATTTCAAGCCATTTCACCCTTTGCTTTGAATCTTTTCACACATCCTTCTGGGTGCCCCACATACAGATGGGGTTTGCAAACTGCTTCTCAGACTTCTTATCCCAGGCAATACCATTATCCAGGATTAGGAGATGTATTTGCCATCTCAGCAGTTGTAAAGAGGGCAGAGACCATCCTGGGCAGAGAGTGGCTTGTGATTCTCTGCTGATAAATAAACATCTCTGCTTCCCTTTTGCAATATGCAACTTGATGGTAAGGTTTCAAAGAAAAGTTGAGCTGGCATCAAAAAAAAAAAAAAAAAAAGACTCTCCAAGGCAAATAAAGAGAGATTTATTTTCTTATTCAGGATTCTCAAAGGCTCCTTCTCTGTGCCTGTTCTGTACATAATCGTTTTCAGCATTCAGGAATGCTTTCATTTAATGTCTGAAATAGCTTATTGTATCTCCTAGTATCTTTCTTTAACTGTAATATAAATATCCTTTCCTAAACAGGTCTGAAGATATGGGGTTTGGGGCAGTGTGTAAATAATTGATCCAGAATATAATTCTTTTTATACTCATTGTACTTTTAGACACTGTTTTTCATCAAGTATTCTCTGTGTCACAGAAGTTTGGTCTAATTCTGTAAAGATGTAATTTTGTGTTAGTTACATCAACTCAGCTTAAATGTCAAGGATGTGATGTCTTTTGTCTTGGTGCAACTTATTTCCCTTGCTATGGAGAAGCACAAAGGGCAGGATGTGCTCTCTTGCACTGATGTTGGGGTAGCTGCAGTGGGCAGGGCTGTATTCATGCAAGTCTGCTGGGATGGTTATGGGAGCAGGTAGAGAAATCCTAATTACTGAGTGTCATCTGCTGAGGGATTATGTCACAGCTGCTTCACCAGCTCCACACTGCTCTTGGGAACAAGGTATTGGGCAAGAAAGATGCAGGGCAGGTCTACTCTTGATTGAAACATTATGACCTTCTCCAAAGTCTGGTTTGTTGTTTTTTTTCCTGAGGAGAAAGAACAAACCATTCCCAGCCTTCTGGCATAAGCAGCTGCCACTAGCATTATTGAACAAGGCAGAGTGCATGAGGTCATGACGCTGCTGATTTTTGAAATTTTGTTTAAAGCTAAATTTAAAAAGTGCTGCTGCAATGATGCTGGTACTTGGTTGTGTTAAGTGCAGACACTGGCAGGCAGGGATGCCTGTCTGGGAGATGAATTCCTGCACAGTGATAATTGGTTATCACGATTTCCTGCGTGGCTGTGTGAATTGGGGCCGTCTGTCAGCAGCTTTCTGTGGTGACAGATCAATGCTGAAAAGACAGATGGAGGGAATCTGAAGTGAGAGACCTTCCCAGCTGTAGGGGAGGCTGAGCTGGATAGATTTACAGTCTGCTTCATTCTCTTTAGGAGTGATGCTTTCCTGAAATGCTTTTCTCTGTACATGTGATATTTTGGTATTAGGTTGTTCCCCAGGTGCTGCATTAGCTGCTGGGAAAGGGAACTGAAGGTCTCAGCTCAAGTACATTGTGGGCAGCTGTATCTCAAAACTTGCCTGAAGGTGGGAGGATGTTTTACCCCAGCTCTGATTTTTGAAGCTTGAGGAGAAGACAAATTAGGAAGATGCAAAGGGAACTCACACAATATCCATAGTCAGACAAAGATTTAAGCTATAGCTTAAAAATAACTGCACTGTGCTCTGACACCAGCTTATCAAAATATTTACTGTATTCCCCTTGACTTTATGTAGTCTTTGATGTTTCTCTGTGTTACCCTACATAACTAACTTATTGCAATTTGAGTACACCATTGTTGGTTTTGAACTCAAGCAAATGGTTTTAGTGGTGATTTATATTTAAGAAACAGGAGCTGCCTAGTACTGGAGAGCTCTCCTACAACAACAAACCAGCCCAGGCAGTGCAGTCTTCATAATAATGCTGTTTTGTGGCAGTACAGATTAGGTGTTCAGCCTTTCTAAGATTTCTACGCTTTCTATGCTTTCTTTGTGGAACTGGAATTGCTGTGAGGTGGTTTAAGGCTACAAGAAAGGCAGGGATGCTGGAGAAAAGCAGTATCTTTTATTAGTCTTCACTAACTGAAGGCTTATCTAGTTTCTCCAGCTATGTCATTTAGTCTAATAAAAGATATTGCCTCCCTTTCCAAGCCTTTATTGTGGACTTTTAAAAACTGAAAAATTAGAGAGGTTGCAATGGAAAGCTACACACTCCAAAAAATGATCTGAGAGGTTTTGATTGCTTTGCACTATAGGAATTGGAGAGCTCAGGCTACTTATCACATTAAGATGGATAGTGAAACTTTGCTAGTAGGTGCTTTGGGGGAAAAACTCATTTGTGAAGGGCTTTTAACTCTTGTGAAGTTGCAGCAAGAACCTCTGCTGGATATAATATGTGAACTAGAAATAATCACATTTTTTATGTACAATGATTTCTATGAGCTTTTCTCTACATTCAGCTTGCAGGCTCAATGTGACAAACTGACAGTGTAGGAGCTGTACATCTCACTGATGGATCCTTTCCCTTCCTATAAAGAAAAAGTTTACAAATTAGTTAAAAGAGCATGAGATTAGCTCCAAGAAGTCTGAAGTTCTGCAGTGTCTCTGAGACTAAGGAGGACACAGATTCCTGACTCTGTGTTTGCCATCCTCCTCCAGCAGTAATGAAATACCATACAGCCAGACTCGTACTATAAATAATGAATGACCTAAAGAACAAGTTGGAGACCACTAAACACTGGAGGGATTTAATGGCTGGGCTAGGATTTAAGAGACATGCATCAAAAGATCTGCTCTGTCCAAAGAAGTTTGTAGCTCTTCCCTTCCCTCACATTTATTTGTGAAGATAAATGCATTAAGGCTTGTAGGAAGTTCATGTGCTGCAAAGCAAAGGCCAGCTGCTTAAGAACTAATCAAAAGATGTGGACATACAATAAACAGGTTGGTGGCTAATTAGGAAAGGTTTTTAAGAGGATTCAAAACCTTTTTGCTGCAAAAAGCAAGGTGAACATTTGTCTTATTGGCTGTTCAAAGATAAATTGTCCAAGCAGCTCTGGCACAACCACCCAGTGACATTCTGCCCTGCCATCTTCTCCTGCTTGTGTCACAGTTCACTTACTCAGGCAGCAGCATCAGCATGGTGAGAGCATGGATATCATAGGGAGAAACAGCACAACACTGGTTGGGAATTGAAGAGCATCAGCCCATAGCCTTGCACCCAGTTAGCAAAGCCCCAGGGAAAACCAATTTAAAGTGAAGCAAGAATAAGAGTGTGCACTTGCAAGTTTTCCCTCTCTTCTGATTTTACCCTGCCTCTTGGTTTCCCTCATCCCCGGGATAATTTTGTCTTAAAATAATCAAGGTTCTTTGGACCACACACATTAGCAGCTTTGTTGAGACAGAGCAGCTTGACACCCACAAATACTGAAGCAAGGAAGTTGTACCAAAGGATCACTGGCCCGCTTAGGAACCCCTTTCTATCTGACTGTGAAGTTGGAAAAATTGTATTTCCTGATGCCCTTGACTTGCTGAGGACCAGAGGTGCAATGGAGAATGTGTGTGACTGTAAGAGTGTAGGCAGGTCTCCCTGCCCTGAGAAACCTTTTATCCACCTTGGAAATATGAGGTGAAGTTCCTACTACTTGGAAGATCTGTCTGGGTGGGATGGTTGGCAAGAGATCTCAGCTAGGGAAGGAGGGTTCTGGAGACCTTGGTTTGTGTATTTTAGAGCACAGAGGCACCAAGCAGGAGGGCTGGGATCACTGATGGGAGCTGCTCTCAGTCCAGTCAACAGCACGCAGTCCCCAGCCCCAGAACAGCCTGTGCTGGTGCTGCAGCTCAGCCTAAGGCTCAGCCTATTCCCAGCCTATTCCCAGCCTATTCCCATGTCCCAAACCAGCCTGCTGAAATCAGTGGGGATTCCCAGCTGAGTGGTGAGATGCAGATCAGGATCCTGCTCACAGGTGCTGCCTCTAGCGAGGCTTTAGTGCAGCCAAAGGGAGCTCAGACATACCGGAGCTCATAAAACACACCACAAAAACTGCCTTCCCACTGCCCTTCCTGCCGGGGAGAGGCCCCTCTGCTGCTGTGCTTCTGTGAAGGGGTGTCAGGTGCCTGTTAATTACAGCTAATGAGGAATTTAATTGCCCTGCAGCACAGGACTAGCTGTGCAGGCGGTGTGTCTGCGGGCAGGTGGTGGCTGGGGGGTCTCCATGTCCTGCTCAGCCCACACACATGGTGAAAAGGGGCCCTTCCCTGCCCTGGGCACAGGGCACTCTGTGGGGACTCTGTGTCCCAGACCTGCAGCCCCAAGCACATCCACGTGCCCTTCCAGTCTGCTCCTCTCCATCTGAGGTCCCTGGATGGGGTGACCCTTCCTGCTGGGACCTGCCCCTCTGTTGGGGACCTGGGAGGGCTTCCTGGCAAGGGATGTGCTTGGGTTTGTGCAGTGGCTGTATCTGTGAGCTGTATGGGGATGCCAGGGGCAGGATCCTGCTGTTCTTCGTGGTGAGGGGCTGGTGAGCCCCTGCTGACAGGCTGGGTCCCTTGCTTTGCCATGTGATGGGTTTGCTGGGATCCAAATCTGCTTGGTCTGTGTGTTTGGGGCATGGAGCAAGGTGGAAAGGAGCTGCTGGTGGAGCGGGGTAGATACTGGCCTGGATACTCTATGAGCACATTGCCCTTTTCAATGCACCAGCCATGTCCCAAACCCATCTGTGCTGTCAGTGTTTCTCCCGTGCTGACCCCCAGCACTGTGCTCTGTCCTGTGTGCCTCCCCTCTGCTCTGTTCTGTAAATTGCACACATGTAGTCCCTCTCCTCTTACCTATGTACCTCCCCTCAGAAAAATGAGTCTGCCCCTCATTTTGTGCAGAAGATAGCAGCTATTTCCAGGTAAATTCCAGGTGGGCAAGGAGATGTGTAACATTGCATGTTATATGCTAGAAGAAGCCTAGCTTCTCTTCTGACTAAATAAAATTACTCTTTCCCAATTTACCAGATCAGTCAACTTTTTCTTTAAAAACAAAGGCAAAACCTCCCTCAAAAAGTGCAAGTCCCATATTAAAGTTGCCCTTAGACATTTTACAATTCAGAACGTGGTCTTTTCTTTCCTGGAGGAAACTGATGTGCAACCAGGATTCTATAAAAAACCATCACTGAGCAGCCTAACAGGAGAGAAGGCATCAGTGTGTGTGCCTGGTTGTGTGACTGAAATAGCTGTGCTGGCTGCAGAGCAGGGCTGTGGCTTAGAGCTGGGTGGGATTTACCCTCAGCAAAACCGACTGGCTCCAGCAAAATGTCCTTGTCTGTTTGATTTCATATCAATTGGATGTGTTCACAGAGACTTGTTGAAAACTGATGAGGTTTGGATTTAGTCTGACAGGACACAGCCAAGAGCATTTTAGCATTTCCAGCAGCTTTTTTTTTCCACTGGAAATTCTGAACCACCTAATCTGACCAGATGCCCGAATTCTTAAAAAAACAAAAAAATTTAAAAAGGCAAGTAGTAAATGGAAGGAAACAGGATTTCAACAGCTACCAGGTGGTGGGTTACAGTAGGTCCAAATGCCCTATGCTGTAGTCTGTTACAGATGTACAGCAGGCAGCCCAGCTAGTCTTGAGGGAAAGGCTACAGCCCAAATTTTGATTCTTGCTTGTGTAAGACTAGAAGAAGCCTTTCAGCCTGGAGAAATTTAAAAAAATTGTTTTGAGCAAGTCAAATGCACTCTTTCAAGAACCCTATTTTGCAGGCAAAATATTGCAAATACTAATCTATAAAGCCTGTATTGAATCTTTGCTTTCCTGTAGAAGAACCTCATTCAGTCATGATTTTAAAGCTCTTTTCAGGGCTGGCAGGCCAGAGCCGTGCTGGGGGCTGTGCAACAGCCCTGCTGCAGTTCACTTCTGATCAGTGCCAAGGCTGACACTGTTGTGACACACAGGCACAGGGGGAGGCAGGAGCTTTTATGTGCTCTGAATGCAGGGCTCTGGGATGAGTCTCAGCTGAGTGCCCCTGCAAAATGCAGGGGCTGCTGAGCACCACAGCACAGAAAAGAAAGGGAAAATCTTCCCCACTGCAGAGACACTCCTTGTTGAAAAGTGGCCCAGTTGGAGACAGATCACCTGCTTCAGTCCCTTGTACTATTCCCCCCTCCAGTAACTCCCTTGAACTCATTCTGCACACTGCCTTGTCCTCTTCCTGCTCTGGAATGAGTTCATTTTTAGCACTTCCCTTCTACAGGTCATCTGTGGTTTCTGCTTTGGTGTGTGCAGTTGGTGGAGATAGCATTGGCAATGTACAGGGTGGGAGATTGTAAACACAGATATATTTCTCTGCTCTCTGGAGGACCTACAAGAAGTCCCAGAGTTATTTGGTGCCTCAGCTTTCCCATCTGTGGGATAGAAATTGAGAAGGCAAGCACATGTATGTCAGAGGTCATGTAATACACAGTTTCTTTAGGCAAATATAGCTGGTGCAGCTTAAGGTGGTACCAAGGCTGTCCTGGATCTCTCATGGCTGATGTGAATGTATCTGCAGTCAGGAAGCATTTCCACAATGCCCCTTCCTATAGGGAAAACTTAGGTATAGTTTGAAGCTTGTTTGTGGTTCAGCCTCCTGTGACAGGCCTGGAAGTGAAAGCAAGTTCAGACACTGCTGCCAAGGCAGTCAGGAGGGTGCTCAGTGTGTGGCAGGAAAGATTACACCCCAGCATCTCCAGAGGTTGATTGGTCTGCCCATGTTTCCAGTGGGAGAGGGATCCCAGCCTTATCTGCAGGATGAGAACTCTGCAGCCACTTCCTTTTCTCACAGAGAGGGTTTGAGCCTTAACCTGCATCTATCTGCAGGAAACAGGAAAGCCCACAGCCTCAGCATAACCATCAGCACTGGCACTGATCCTTAGCAGCTCACCCACTGTGGCTTGTTTGTGGATTTGTTTGTGAGTGGTTGCCACATCTCAGAGCACCTTTAGGTCTCGTGCTTCTCCATACACCCAACTGGTTTTGGGCATCAGGGCAATGGTGACATGGACACATTTCTTGGAAATGCCTTGTGGCCATGCTGGCTAGTAAAGAAAGAACATTTTATCAAGGTAAAGTCAAAACTTTGCATCAGGCAGAAACCTGACATGTTATTCTCATGTCACCTAGGGACAAGTGAGCAGCTGTCTGAGGACACCTGATCTGAGCAGCATGGGCCTCCCTTTCTGCTGCTCTGGGGCTTTGCACCCTGTCACTGACAATTTGTCATGTTACACGTAGATCTAGGAGCTGACCCTGTGTAACATGGCATAAAGCAGAGCAGGGAATGTATTGGGATGGGGTGGATCCTAATCAAAAACATATGAGGAATATCTTTGCCCTAGTCAAAACTGTCCTGTCTGGAGATATGTCTGTCAAAAGAGAGAGCAGTTCATTAATTGCTGAAGCATCCCTGGGCTGGTGGGTCCTGAAGCCTGAGAAGTGTAGGACGTGAATTCCCCTGTTTTACAGCTGTGGATACGGTATTGAACAAGGAGCTGGGACTAGGACAGAGCTGGGATAGAGGGGAAGGCTGGTGCTGGGAATGAGACTCTGGGACAAATGACCCTTGTGTGACTGCAGCTGCTGTCAGTACTTAGGGTGATGGCTGTGGAAAGACCTGCTGTCCCTTTTTCCAGCAAGAGTCAGGGGGACTGTGAGACTTGGGAGTGATCCTGTTACTGCCTGCACCATGCCCACTGTGGGCTTGCAGCACACCCTGGCTAACATCTGAACACCTGTAGGCTTATCTTTTAGAAGACAGAGCTTTTAAAACCAGGGGAAGTGCTTATGGTCTCAAAAGATTTATGCCAGCCATGCTTCCCTTTTATTCAGGTGATTCACTCTCCAGGGGTGGCCTGGAGCTGTATCAGCTGTTCTGCTCAGGCACATTTCTTCCTCTATATGACTGCTCTGGCAAAGAAAGCTGTGCCTTCCTGGCTCTCAAGTTCAGGGGATTTTCAGCTAACATGGTTCCATTTAAGAAACAGTAATTAGCAGCAAAGACTTCACACCACTGTCCTGTGAATAGGGAGCTTTCACAGCTGTTTTATTTCAGTGTAACATGTAGAATACATGGTGTGAAGGACTGCTACAGCAGAGCAGTGCCTAAACCTCCACATCCCACCAGGCTCTGGAGCACTCAGAGGCAGTTTCAGCACTGCTTTAAGGGAAGAATATAATTTCAGCAGGGAGATGGGTCTCTCCAGAAGAATGCCAGTGCAGAGTGCAGATTCCCACATTTTGGGAACTGCATAGCAAGCTGTTAGCTAAGATCCTAAAGGTGATTACTTTCAACCTGGTGTTATCCCTCTCACCCTTCAGGGCCCTCTGCCAGAAGCATATGCTGTTGCTTGAGCTGCTTTAATGGCCAAAATGTGGATGGCATCTGCCCAAGTGATAATTAACCATGAGCTCAACTCGACTAACAAACAATTCTGTGGAAGTTTACTTCTCAGAGAACTCAGGCTTCTCCAGTGCCACTCCTGGACTAAATGCAATGCTCTTATAATGTAGCAAGCCTCAGAAAAGTCAGTCCATAGAAGCCAGTGCCATTTTATCTGTAACTTCACAACCCTTAGCCAAAGTGGCAATTTCTTTAATTCACTTTGCATAGTGATTTTTGATGTACTTAAAACTTCTGAGATGAGCAGACTTTTGAATTTTAGAATTTTAGAATTATTTATTGCAGGGGGAGAAAGAAAGCATTGTTTTAGAAAATACTGCATCTAAAAACTTGCTGGGCCATAGAAATGGTTGTTTTTGCGGGGGAGGGATTGTTAGTGCTTGGTTCATGGGTGATTTTTAAAGAGCATCACAGAACTATTAATATAGTTATAGTGTTTGTTGATTTAAACAGAATTCAGGGATTTAAGCTCTTCTCTTTAGCACAAGAGTTCCAGTGGAGTTGCTACTGAGTTGATCCACACACTTGTGGAGGACTCCTGGCTGTGTGAGCAGCCCTATAGGAGTTACTGCTCTTCCATGGAAGTGTTTGTCCTGCCAATATAGTAGATGTCTGCACAGTTTGGCAATATTTACTCTGATAAGTATCTTGCTGGGAAAACAGCTAATTTCCAGGGAAGCTCAGTGTGTTTTAGTATTCACTGAAATGGGCAGTACCATTTTCATGGAGCTTTAAATATTTAAATTAGGATATTATTTTATTTTAGAATTATTTAAAAATTAAACCCCTTCTAAGGAAAGAACCACTGTGAATTGGTGTCTAACTGTATTTATTCAGACACAAAATGCTTCTCCTGTGTTTCAAGGTTTTTCACATTTTCAATTGAAAACACTTTACAACTTGTTAGTTTTGTTTCTTTAGGCCTAGAAGTCTTTTTTCACTTTTCAGAGTCACTGCTTTATGGTTAACTTAGATTTTAAAGCTCATGAGATTTTTATTCTGTTTCTTATGACTATGTTCATGCATTCTCTTATGTGATTCATACAGAAGAAAAAAATCATAAAACACATGTTACTAATGTACTGCTCAATGTTATGGAATCGGATAAGGCTTTTCAAATGACTGACATTACAAATGTCTTCCAAGGATGTGAATCATATGTAAGCCATATGTTTCATCTATTTCAAAGATTCTTAAAGAGTAAATATTGTAATGAAATTAACTTACAATCATGGTTCTGAAATGTATATGCAAGTTTTGATAACAATATTTCTCAAATGTTCCTTAGGTGGAACTGAGGGTAGCTTTCAGTTTTGTTTTTGGGTAGTACTGTGGTTTAACCCCAGCTGGCAACTAAACACAACAGAACTCTTCTCTGACTCCCCTCCACCCCCCAAGGGGATGGGGAGAAGAATCAGAAGAAAGGAAACCTGTGGGTTGAGATAAGAGCAGTTTAATAATTGAAATAGATTAGTAATAATAATAACTGCAATGAACAGGGAAATAACAGGTTGAGAATAAACCCCAAGAAAGACAAGGGATGCACAACACAATTGCTCACCATCTGCTGACAGAACTTTCTTCATTTCTAATTTTACCTGGAGAACTGCTTAAAGCAACCACCCCTTCAGTTTGCAACCTCCCACTTTCACTTTTCAGACAAAGAATTTTCTTTTCTTTTCTTTTTTTTTTTTTTTTTTTTTTTTTTTTTTTTCCTTCTTCGTGGAAAAACAGAACTGTCAAAAATATGGTTTTTACCAAGGAAAATGTGCCCTGCTATTATTTTAGTGTTATAGAGAAGAAAATTGGGGCAGAATGAGACTGAATTACAGTGAAAAAAAGCCTCAGTCCCTGACTTCTGCAAGGTTCTCTCACAGAGCTCTCATGTTTTAATGTGTTTATGTTTCTTTGAGGAAGAACTTGTTTAAAATAACAGGAATTATAGGGATGTTTTTGCAGATGGAAAGGTGTTGAGCTTGAGGTTTTATGCGTCTGCTCTTTATGCATTTTCTTTATGCTGCTCAAATATTTTTTTGATCATAAAAATTTAATATGGAAAGCTAATGAGGAGCTGGCTAGTGAGATGATACAGTAACTGCAGCCAGGCTCAAAGTGACTTGTCAGCTCTGGACCTTCCCAGTCCAACAGGTAATTGCAGAACTGTGTGAGTGAGATACAAAGGGAGGCTCTGAAAGGTTCAAAGAGATTTATTGAATACTTCAGGCCACAAAAACATATAAAACAAAGTCAAAAAAGGTTCCAGAAACAGGACAAGAGGGACCTGTTGTCAGAAGCAGCTTGTCATATAGTTATGATTTACTGTCCTCTCCCAAGTGATCTGTGCAATCTCTGTCAGCAGCAAGGCAAACAAATGGCATTGAGGGGCTCGAGATGGGGGTGTGGGAGGGAAGGCACAGTGGTGATGGCCACAGCAAACTCAGGCACTGGAGGCTGCAGAGCTCTGCCTGAGCAGAAAGCACAGAACACCCTTTTCACCTCTCCTTTCACTGTGAAAAACAAACCCAAGTCAACTAAAGGAAGTATCCAAATACAAGAAGAATTTAACTTTGAAGTTATTCCCAGCTTCCTAGGGAATTTAGGTACTTATTAAAATTAATGGGATGGTGCATCTGAATCATGGTACACTGTAACTTTGAAAATTCCAGTCCATGATTTTTTAAAGGATCCTCTTCTCCATTCCAAGTTTTGTTTGTTTCTCCTTTTAGCCAGACATGAACTTGTGTTTTAATATGATTTGTATGTGAAACAAAAGTCAGGTCTGTTTAGACTGAGTACTTTGGGCTAATGCTTCCATCTCTACAACTTGATAAACAGATTTGATAAACTATTTTGCTGATGATCTCCCCCCATGCACATTGCAGGCTGCATAGAAGATTTTCATTAATGCTAAAAGCATAGAGGTTTGAATGCATATGTTTTTCTCAATGTAAAGGAAAATCTTCCTGATAGTCTGTTACTATATATAACAAAAAAAAAAAAAAAAAAAAAAAAAAGCTGACTAGGTTTACTATTTGGTTTTGCTTGCTTGTGGTTTTTTGGTTTGGGTTTTTTTTTTTTTTTTTTTTTTTTTTTTGGGGAGAGGGGGTGGGGCAGGGAGAAATAGGTTTTTCTTATGTGGACTCCAGTTCAGAAACTAGTAACTGAACAAAATTATAAATTCTGAAAAAGTCCATTCTATGCCTACAGCATTGGTGCTATATGCTTGGCAGGAGACCATAGAAATTTCACAATAACTCATCTCAGTTCAGAAAGGATATTAATTATGATAATGAAAATAACCTAGCTAATCATCTTCCTTTATTTGTCAGTCAGCCACAGGTATGTTTCCACTGGTAAAGTGCTTGCCCTAGGCATGAGTGTGTGTCTGTGTTTGGGTGGTTTTTGAGAGCCTTCCACATTTAGACACCAAGGTGTGTTGTCACATTACCAGAAGGGCTGCTGTAGTCCGTGTGTGCTCCTCAACATCTCTGCAAGCACAGCTTGCCTCCCAGGTTGGTGCCAATGTATCCCCCCATGCTGAATTCCTCCTTCCACATTCCCCAGGTCCTTTCTCTGCCCTCCCCACTTCTGTCCTTCTCTTTGTGCCTGTTCTTTATGTTTGTACAACTTACTCTTTTCTCAAGTGTCCTATTCCAAGTCCTCTTTCATCCAAACCCTTTTGCTATATTATAGACTTAGTCTTGGCCATCTCAGAGATCTCTCATCACTCCCTTCTTCTCAGGAAACCTTTCTTTTCAAACCAGCTTCCCTCTGCCAGCAGGGAGGTGTGTTCCCATCTCATCCCTGACTAAGTCACATGAAGCCATGGCCAAGGGCAGGACAGGCACGACTGGCTGTAGATTTGGCTGAACAATGGTCAGTAGCAGCAAGGAGGAAGGAGAGCTTTGAAGGCACAGCCTTATGACTTGCTTTGATCATTAGAAGCACAGCTACTGATATTTTCAAGGGAGAAACCTTTTTTCTCCCAGGAAGACTTCAGAAGAGCAGTCCTGTTTTTCCTATCTGATGGCTCCTTTCACTCTGTGGAAGAGGACAACTCTCCCTTCCCTCTAGGTTTCCCAGCAGGCACTGATAACCAGCACAATGACCAGCTCCAGGCAGTGCATTCAGCACTTTAAAGGTGGATGCATCAGGAACAGCCCTGCTTATGCTGTGCAGCACATTTCCCTTTTACAGCAGGAAACAAGGCTCAGCAGCCCCTCTCTCCTTGGACTGACCTGCTGGCACACAGACCTTTGGTGGGGAGAGAGCTGGAGCTGATAATCCCTTTTAGATGTAGGCTTGGTAAATTCAGTCTTGGCATTCCTGTCACCAGCTTGAGGTGAGGGCAGGGACTGAACAGCCTGAAGAGCTGGCAGTGCCCATGACACTTGATTACCAGCACAGCATGCTTCAGATTCCATGGCACAGTGAACTGAGGGTCTTGAGAAGCTTGGCTGCATCCCAAACTTGCCCCTGGCAGAACTGGCAGATCTTGTAGCTAGTATTCCTTTTGGCCAGGCATAACCCACCCCTCTCCTCCCCTCCCCTCACCTGCCCTGTACTCACCTTTGGACTGTATTTGTGTTTGTGTTTGTGTTTGTGTTTTGTTTGTGTTTGCTGCCTCCTGACCTGTGCATTCACAGGATTTGATGCAGGGTGGAGTGTGTATCTTCACAATAATTAATTCCATCTTTCCAGAGACATGTCACTCAATATCAGAAGCTGCATTTTTTTAAGTTGATTTTTGGCCATAGCTTTTATAGGAAACGTCTATCACAAGGTTTCAATCCAGTAGATTTACAACAATCTTAAATCTAGCAAAATATATTTTATTTTTTTTTAGTAGAAATTACAGCTAGAAAACTTCCAGTGATAATTGATCATGTAATGCCTAACACAGGACTGTTGCCAGTGCTACAGTGCACTTTTCTCCTCTCTAATATGCAACTTCAGCACAGGGTTGGCATTGCCCTCCCAGACTGTGCTGTTGAGAACATTCTCTCCCATACCAAGCTATCCAGACTCTTCTGGAACTGAACACACTTTGTACAGGGCCTTTAAACCTGTCCTCTGCACCCACACAGTGCAGCAGCACCATCTTCCTTGTCTGTGCAGGTGATTGAGCTCCAGAGCTGCCCTGTCTGAAATGGAAGTGACTGTTCAAGCATTTGGAGAGTCCCTTAACACTGGGGCTAAAGTGGCTGGCAGTCATCTGTGTGACTGGTGGAAAGCAGGGAGCCAGGGCTAGCTGATAAATTTGTGGTTCATCAGTAACTTAGGAAACTCCAGAAGGCTCAACTAGGGCATTTCATTGAAAGCAAGCCTGATTTGATTTGTGTGCCCTGCCCTGGGGGAGTGTCACTAGGCATCACTATTTCTCTTGAGCATCACTGATTCTCCTGTCTCCAGAAGAGAGCAGGTCCCTGGGGGCACCCTAGGGGCTGGGTGCAAATAATCCATCTGGATAGCAGTTTTTACACAACAGGGACCCAAAATTTTATCTGAATTCTCCTTGCATTTTCATGAGTTTTGGAGGATACTGCCATTGCTAAATAATTAGCAGCAGCAGCAGCTTGCCAGCAACTATCAGACAAAGTGAAAAAGGTTTTGTTTTGGGATGAAAAGAGATTGTAATTAGCTACTTACATTTACATTTCAACTACAGAAGTGGAGTGACTCCAGCCCAGCAGTGATGCCTGTGAACCCTTTGATTCAGGGTCACAGGAGGTATCAGCAGGCCTGTTACAATCTGTCACCAAAGCTGTCCAAAGGGCTCTGCTTGAGCAGCCAATATACAGTGTTGTTGTGCATACCACAGCCCTTGGATAAAAGCAGATGGCTGGAGGATTTTATCTTTCTCCAAAGTGAGAGACAACTTTTTCTTTTGAGGAGCAAAATGTTCCTGACTTGGCTCTGTTGTTACTTTCTGGACATTTCCTGTATGTTTTCCTTTGAAATGCCTAGCTGTGTGCAGGGACAAGACAGCTGTGCTGCTTTGGAGAGCACAAGTTTCACGTAGTAAGAGACTCCTAATTGCAGATGTTAGAGATAAGGGGCTGTGGAGAAGCCTGTTCCCCTGACCCCTTCACACTGAGGTAGTCACCAATATCTTACCACAAGCCTCATAACCACTGCCATTTACACCTAACTGGGCTGCTGAGTATTAAGATTTTCTCTCAACAAAGTTATCCTTCCCTTTCCCCCTCATCTACATCCCTGAACGTGGTCTTGTTTTGATTCTTGTGGTCCCCTGAGCATCTGGATTTGGCTCATAACTCAGAAGGCTATTTTTCTGTCATGTGCTCAGCGTTGTTTAACACAATTTTATCCATTTGTGGCTGCAAGCCCAATTGGAAACACGTGGGCTGGTTAAAGACAGGTGGAGGCATTTCTTTTGTTAATTAGGCTTCAAATTCCATTGTATTCCCTGTAACCAGTGGCCAGGCTCTGATCTCAGTAACACCAGACAAACCCCATTAGTGAAGGAATAACCCAGGATTTGAACTGCTTATAAACCTCATACATTTGTCTGGGGCTGTGGTGTTTTGGATTTTTTTAGGGGTTGTTTTGTTTGTTTGTTTTTGCCTTTGCTTGAGACATTTGTAGAAAAACCATTGCCACATGCAACTAAAAGCCTTTTCTAGCCTGGAGGGGATAAAGAAAAATTTTTTGAGGCTGGCAGGGCTGCAGAGCCAAGGCCAAGGTGGTAGGTTCAGACAGGAAAAGCAAGGGCTCCTTTCCCACCAGCATGTTGTCCTCCCTCCCCCACCGACCCATTTCCCTTCTGCTCTACACCCAATCACTAATTTAATCTCCAAATCAAGGGGCTGCCGTTTTGCACTAGGCTGGGAGCTGCAGTTCACCTCCCTGTGGGCTCCACCAGTAATTAGAGTAACACCTTGTGTAGTGTTTAAACAACAAATGCCTGTTGCTTCACCCACTCCAGCTATAACTCAGCTTCACTACCACCTTAGTGCTCTGTCAAGAGGTATGGTGGGGTCAGTCTTGTTGCAAAAGGGAGTATTACTCTTTTGCAGGGTGTGTATGTGTGTCTTGAGAAGATGGCACAGAAAGAAATAGGCTTTACAAAAAGTTAAAGTATAAAGGTTTAGGTTTATTTCCTCCTTGGGAGACTGGGTGAAAGCAACTGTGCAGACACCTTAGCTGTCTCTTTCCTGGGCATAGAAGACCTCAGGCTTAACTCCTCAGCCACACTTGCATCCCTTGTATTCCTGCATCACAAGGAGTTTCACTGAGTTAGACATCTTGAATTTATTTACTGATTTGGCTGTGTCCATTAAAATTGGCACATCTTACATGAAGAGTGTAAATACCTCTGAGGTTTTCTTCCTTTTGTCTTTTGAGTTTTCACTACAGCACTGCCTGCAGGAATTGGTTTTGTAGAAAAGCCACTGAGCCTTCAGGGTTTGTGGGGTTCTCATGGTTGCCACATTTCTCTTTTGGGCTGGGGAGTTGGTGCATGTGGCTCTGTGCTGTAGTACCTCTGCCATGCTCCTGAGCTGTTAGACAGGGTTGCCACCCCTGGCCATGGACACAGTGAATTTGGAGTGCCAGTGCATGGAGGGGGAAGGAAAGAAGAGCAGAACGAGGCCAAAGCTCCTTGCTTGTTTTTTGTTGTTGGGTTGGTTGCTCCCCCACCCCCAAATTAAAATGAAGACCATTTTGAAATTTCCTTAGGGTCTACAGGGGTCCTTGCAGTGTCCTCAGTGCTGAGTGCCAGCTGGGAAGGGTGATGTGAGCTGTCAGGGCAGACTCCAGGGCAGGCAGCAGAACCCAAGGGGCACAGGGAGGTGGGGTCACCATTAACACTGAGATGGAGAGGGGGGTACAACCCTGCCATTTGAATATCAGACTCCAAAGGCTGAGGCTCTTTGTGGATTGGGCTAGATAAAAAGATAGCTAAAACAGCAGAGTTTTGTGATAATTCACTGCCAAGTGCCAACCAAGCCACTGAGCTGAGCCTGTTTGTCAGGAGAGCAACAGTGCACTAGGGAAGGATCACATAGGTGCCAGAAGTCACAGGAGGTGGGATTTTGTTGTCTAGATCAGTGTTTTTACTCAAGAGGCCCAAAGCAGCTATACATCTGAGGGCACTGACTCTCAGGGAATTCTTGGAGGTTGAGTCCTGCTCCCAGCCTTGTGCTCAGGAGAGAAAAAAAGATGCTGAAGTCAAAAATATTCATCCTGTTTCTCCCTTCTGTGTTACCCACTTCCTTCCTGGGCTGCTCTCAAACTCTGGACCTCTGGCAATAACGTTAAACAAGTAATAACTTTTCACAAATGTACCCTCTCCAGTGTGAAAGGTAACATGTTTTCCTTCCTCTACTTTTTATCTAAAGTGTGAAGACTGTAGAGTTAGCAATCCACATGCTTACCCAATACAAGCAGGTGGTTGAAAGTTTGCCTCAAAAACACTTTTCTGTGTCAAATTTGTAACTTAAACAGAAAGTTTCCAGCTGGAGAAAAATGATCTTCTTTCTTTAGAAATTTCTAAGTGTATTTGTCAGAATCTAGAATGGTTGAAAACTGAGGTATCTCACCCACAGCATCCTTGCTAAAAGATTGTTCCATTTTGAAATGCTCTCATAGTGTCTTATGGGAGCTGCTGGCTCCATGTGCCTGTGCAGCTCTGGTGTAGGTGCTGTGCTCACCACACATGGAATCCTAAATTTGTGGAAATAACAGCAGAAGAAATTTTCATCTAATGGGTCACCTAGCCCATCCCCCTAAAGCAAGATTAATTGCACCATTCCTCTTCTCACAGGTATTTATCAATCTGTTTCTAAGAATCTGCAACAATGAAAACTTCAAACATTCTTCAGCTATATGTGCCAGTATTTGTTTAATTATGGCTACTGAAGATTTTTTTCTTCCTTATATTACTTTGAAGACTTGTGGCCTTCAGGATTTTCTTCCAAATATTAAATATTAGTTTTAAAATCCTTTTCCTTATGTAAGGAGAGGGAGCTTTTGAGTTGTTTCTTCATTTGTTTGTGTTTCAGTCTTCTGATTATTACCACTGCTTTTGGAGAAATCTCCCAAAATTATGTGTATTTTTAGTTCAGTGCCTGAAACTGCAGCTCCTATTCCAGATCTTAACTGGAATCTCTCCACTTAAGATCTCTCCACTGCTGAGCAGACTGGAGAACTTTCTTGCAAAGTCTGTCACAGGGCACTTCTTTTTGTTTCAAGTTGGCTTTCCTCACAGCAGGGTGGGAGTGTTGGCTGATTCAGATTTTTATCCAGTGCAGTCCTCAGAGCATTTGCTGCAGACCTTTTGTGTTCTTGGTCATTCACCATCTCTTGATTTTTTTTGTTCAGTTGGTTATTTCTGCCTAATTGTAGTATTTGACCTTTGTCAATAAAGAGTTGCAACCAGGCAAGCCACAAATTTTCTTTCTAATAATCATTTAAATTGGTTGAGTTTTGATATTTGGTGGTTTGGGTTTTTTAACTTAATTATAACATCCAACCTTTATTCCCTCTGTTCCATCTCACTTTGGTATCATACTTAGGCTTTAAAAGGCAATCCCTATTCCATTGCCAAAATCATTAGCAGAAACAAAGAGCAGTGCCAGAACCAGAACAGAACTTTGAATAATCCAGTTCTATATATCTTGCTAGGGTGAGTCTAAGCAATTTAAAACTAATCTCTAATTTTATTTTTTTATCATTTTGGCATCGAGTCTTGAGAAGCTTCATTTAGACTGTGTTTCCCTCACTCTCTCTGAAAATGTCACCTGGGACAATAAGCCTTGCTGAACTCAGGATATTTCATCCATCACTTCTAGCATCAGCCTCAAGGCCTGAGATGAGAACAAGAAAGATCATGCATCACAGCAGATCTAGCCCAACCTAGGATCATGCCCAGGGGAAAACAGGAGTGTGAAATACATGAAATACAGCTCCCAGAAGGTCCTGCAGGGCCTCCATGACAGAGCTGTTATGTTTTCCAGCCAAATACTTTCAGGTTTTGAAATTTTAGCATTTAAAAAGAGTGCATCAGTAACATTTTTCTAAATGGCTATAGTGCATTCCCAGACCCTGTGTTCTTTACCAGCCTACCCTGTTGATTACTCCTACTGGGAAGTTGATTAGCACTCTGATGCATAGGCTGTCTGATGTCTGGTAAAATGAAATACACACAAAAGCCTTTACTAAGACTCTGCTGCACTGCTACAGGAGGGAACAGAGCTGTGCCCAACATTTTCCTCGCCATGAAACTGCTGATGTGATGTGCATACACTTACTGGCTGTATCTGGGACCCAGTGATTCCAGTCCTGTAGTAGACTGTCAGATTGAAATTTATCCCTAAATTCCTTACATCTTCACTTGATGAATCCAGGCAATCCTTGAAGCAAGTTGCCCTGATAATGAAAAAGAAAACCTGTGCTGTAGAGAACCAATCCTGCTGAGCAAGCAGTTAGAGAGGTCTTCAGAAGTACAGCACACATTCTGGTCATCAGATGTGCTCCTGCAATTCTTGTTCAGTATCTAGATGTGCAGTACCTTTGGAACACTGTCAGTCACTTGATCCTGAGTTTTAATTTGGAGGAAGCACAACTTACCCTGGAAGATTCAGTTTTTCCCAATCAGGGGAAGGAAAAAACACTTCTTCCTGCCCTGTCAGCTTGAATGCTGTATTTCTAATCACAAACAACAACTGAGGAACAATGAATTTGAAAGCTCCCTATCAGTGTTATAACACAATATTATTCCCATTTTCAATCTACTTGCATTAGATAAAGATGATGCAGATATGCAGGCCAGGAAAAGGTAAACATTTTACCTCCCCATCAATTAAGATGATGGGACATCTTAGACAGGAGAAACATTGGGTTGGAATGTTTAAAGGGGGAGGATTCATATAAGAGCTTTTGTTTGTTATGTCCTGTATTTAACTAATGGCCTCCCAATGTGGCTTCTTGTAAGCATGAAGGTATAGAAAGAACCAAGAACTCAAAGACAAGACCTTGAAGAGAAGAACTCTTGACCACTGTCTTTCTGTTTTGGCTGTGTGGGGCCAAAAGGACTGTTTGGAGAGGGGTGCTGATACCTGAATCTCCTAAGAATGGGCAATTGCTCTTTGCAGACTGAAGCCTAGCATTTCTTTTTTTTTTAATAAACCCACAAGGGAAGTGACATGCATTGAGAGTGTGAATGGAGGGGGAAGCTCCCATGTGAGTTTATTTTGCTTAGCGGGTAAGATCAGAAGAAGCCTAAACAAGGCTCTTTATTTTCAACAACACTGAGCATCTGCTTTGAAGTAAGATCCAATGAAAGCATACTCCCGCCTTCATCCCAATTAAAAAGCAATAAAAACTCTTCAGATTTTAAATATTGAAGGTAGCATATCTGCCAAGAAATCCTTTTGCTTTATAGAGGGGCAGATGTCAAATTTTGTGAGGCCACTGCATCCTCCTCTGGTGTCATCCAGCACCACTCAGTTGAAGTCAGTCACTCTGAGTTGTGCTGCCTTAATGCCTGGCTCCTTCTCTGGCAGTGCCACTCAAATGTGCAGCTCTGCAGAGCTCATGTGCAAACCCTGTGTTTAGAGACAATGGCCCAAAGTCATTCCAGAAATTTCACTCAGCAGATGATGACCTCCTGCCTTTTGGTGCTCTTCTTAACCTTGATGGCTCCAGCAGCAGAAGAGCAGTGCTCTCTGCAGATTAGGAATAATTCGGGTGATAGGAAGGGGCAGTTGTCCTCAGGCAGATCACTCTAACAATTTTCTAGTGCCTGGCACAGAGGAAAATTGTATCTCCAGCTAAAACAGGGCAGTTCATGTAGGGAAAAAATAAAAGTGCCGTTTTCCACACTGGTATATCTGAGAGATTGAAATTGGCCCTTTGTCTACAGAAGTATGATTAGAGATTCAGTTTTAGTTGCCAGCAACTGTTTCTCCTTTCTGTCCTGGAGTGTTTCTGTTCTTGTATCTGGTTTAGTTTCCCTTCCTGTAGCATGTATTAGGTTCACCAATGAGAATATAAAGGATTTCCCTGAATAAAAGAGTGAAGAAGCTGGTGGATGTAAGAGAAGAGGTTGAGGGAAGGCTAGAAAGGAATGATAGGAACAATATACCCCATTGTCATGGAAGACAAAAACAAAGTAAGAAATGTTTGTCTTCTAATTTCTGTGACTTCATCATTAACCACAGATGGATATATAGGGCAGTCTTTGAAGTAGGACTGGGTCCCAATGTTAGTGAAGCACTCTCTCACTGTTCCTTTGCATCTTCTGCCTCTCTTTCTGGAAGAAGAAGAAAGCAGTACAGCTGCCCACAGTGGGATAAGTCAGGAGATGGAGCAGCACAAAGAAGTCAGAACTCTTCATGTTGCTGTTGTAGAGGTGTGTAAATGTATCTCTTATTTATCCCCAGTTTTATTGGTAGCAAACTCACTGGATTCAATGGGAGAGCACTGAGTTAAAGCCAGTCTGGGAGGAAAGGCTGAACAAAAGGCCACTGCTGCAGCTCTAAATTAATTCCTAACAAGAAACAAGATCCAGTCTGATCATGTTTTCTGAGCCCCTACGTGGTTTTAATTCAGAATTTGGATCATAATTTGCTGCTGCTTCAGGTGTTCTGAACTCAGTGAAGAATAAAATGCTACAATAAATCTACTTGATTTTGTGTTATGTGTTGGACACAAATATTGGCAAATCATTGTATGTGTTAAGCTCCCCAATTTCTAGAATCCAAATCTAGTCTTGTTCTTCTATTTAGAACTGTCTTGACTACAAGTTCCTTCCATGTCCTTCTCTCCCATGTTAGAAAAACTCAGTTCCTTCAGCCTCTCATGCTCCAGACTCCCAACTATCTTATCAGCTTTTCTTGGGCCTCCCTAGAGTTCTCTCCCTTATCTCTCATGCAGGGTGGCACACAAGTGAACTTCAACACATTTCAGCTATTGATCCAGACCCAATGACATATGAAGTTTGCAAAGTTTGCCCATCACTTGCTGCATGAGGAAGTCTGCCACACTATTGTCTTCCTTGTCTTATTTTACCTTATGTTCTCCTGATAATAAAACATTGAGGAAACCTAAAAAAAGATAGATATATGTGATTTTTTTCAAGCTCTGCACTGATAATGTCACTATCTTGCATATCTCTGCTCCCTCTGGAAGGGTATGAACCCTGGTGTTGCCCTGAGATAAGCAAGAAGATTATCAGACCCATAAACTGCATGGGAGACCAGGAAGCTGTTTGGTCCAGGCATCCCTCTTCCCCCAGGCTACTCCTTTCTGGAGGAAGCCATTGATCTTTGGCAGGCAGACATGGTTGGGCACTCAGTCAATCCATCAGTGACAGACTAACATAAAACAGTGGCAAACAGCCTCCAGTGGTTTTGGGGAAGGGCTCCTTGGCTGGAGAAGCACAGATTCAGCATTCACTCAAGCTAACTTTTAAGGAATTTTTTTATTACAGGAAACAACAATGATAATAATCTGGGGAATCTCTGTCAAGAAAGAGCCTTTGGATAATCTCAAGGAAAAGATATCTAGGCAGGAAGTCTCACTTGGTTTTATTCATTTTACAAGATCTTGCACGTCTCCAGAAACACCTTTTCATTTTATTTTGAATGGAATTTATGGTGGAATACATAGTAGTAGCTCAATGTTATTTAATTCAACTTTGCATAAATTTGAATGAACACCCAGGAGAGCCTGAAACTTCAGAGAAACCTGGAGATGATAGACAGCAAAGTCTTCCTGGGATCTTTCTCTTTCCACCCTTGGAAGCTGAGTCCAAATTGCTTTTTCTACTGGTGGTTTTTTTTTGTTTTTTTGTTGTTTTGGGTTTTTTTTTTTTTTTTTTTTTTTTTTTTGAGTATTTTATCTGGTTTAGTTTAATGTGTTTGAAGCAGGGAGATTACTCCTCTGAGTAATATCAGCAAATTCCTCCTGACAGCCATGATGTCTTGTTAATTTCCTTTCTTTATCCCTTCTTATTCATTTTTCTGGCACCTCAGTGAATTTGCCTGTCCTCCATGGTACTTGCACAGAGGCATTCAATATCTGCAAATGACTGCAGTGTCTCTGCACCTTCCCTAGATCACTTTGTCAAGCTAAGCAGCTCCAGCCTCAATCAATCTTGTAGCTCCACCACAATCACCCCTAAAGGATTACAAGATGAGTGGCTTTACTAGTTAACATCTTCTACTTCCTACACTTCTGGATTGCTTTTACTGAAGTTTAGGTCCATCCTTCAGAGGAAAGCATTGTTCAAGTGTGCTGAGCTGTGTGTGGCCATGCACTGTCCCTGCTGCCACAGCTTTGGACAGGCTGCACACACAGGGACTGCAGGGACCTGTGTTTGGGTCTGAGCTGACAAGGTGAGGTTATGTGATGGGCCTCCAGATGATACAGCACGTGACTCCTATCCTTCAGAAAAGTTGCAGGACAGTGACTTTAAGCCACATTTGTGCCTTCCCAGTCTCAGACTACTCCAGGAGCTGGAGAGAACTGTGCCACAGCCCAGGCCAAACTGAGGCAGCCTGGCTGAACACATCTTCCAGATTAGCACGTAGCTCAAATCATCTCAGCATTGTACACAGAGTTTGCACACCAGAATTTATCCATCATCCTCAGCCTGAAACCCTCCATGGCAGATCCTGGGAGGCAGCAGGTGTCCTGGGAGCACAGGTCCCCACCCTGGATGGCTGTTGCCCAGTCAGACTGCTGTGACCCTCTGTAGGATGTAGAGGTTAGCACAGGAAGGAAGATCTCACTCAGAGTTATTCCTGCTTTGGGTGTATACTGTAAAATGTCAGAATAGAACTCACTGTACTATAGCCTGGCTAAGGCTATTAATTAACATGATCTTCCCTGATCTTCCCTCTCCCCCAATAGCAGGTTTGCTGCTTTATTCCAGTGAACTCCCCTTAGATCTTTTGGATTAGGACAAAAGGCTGCAAACATTGTGAAGCCGTGGCTGGCCAAGGACATTTAAGGAGATACTGCTGCCCAGCACACATTTCCAATATCACCAAACTCATCTGGGAGCTCTCTGTTGCAGGAGCAAGGAGTTTTGGGGCTTAGCCTGATTGTATAAGCAAGAACACAGTAGAAGTGTGTGCCTGGCTGGGCTTCCTGGGCTAGGAGGAGTCTTTGCCCTTGTGGCCAGCTGAGGGGACAGCAGTGCAGCCCATATGGCAGAGGATGAGGGGAGCTGTAAGCATTTGAGCATGCTTTATGCAGTGCACCAGCTTTTCCCTCAGCAAGCAAGGGCAGGGGATCAGTAGGATAGAGGCTGAGGAGTTCCCTCAGCTGTTGATTTGTGAACAGAATGAAGATATTTGCTGGTAAATTGTTAGGTAGAAGTGCCCTCATCTTTTTGGTGGGTTTGAGGAATGGACTAGTCAGGAAAGAAATTCCTGATAACAAGCAAAATCCTGCACTTATGGGCACTTTCAGCTGGTGATGCTGGTAAACAGTAATTTTATGACTTGGCATGTTTTTCAGCTTTTGACTGGGACAGACACAGTCTGGTCTGTGTACACAGACACACATTTACATATTGATTAATGTTCTCTGCCTGTGGACTGAGTGTCTGGTGGCTCTTCCCCATCAGTTCAGAGGCCACTAAACTGCCTGTGCCTGTGATCTGACATCAGAAATAGAATGGTATCACATTCTCACTACGCATTTGCAGGAAGGGAACTGGTTACATTACATGGACCTATGGGATCAGACTCCTTGGAATATGAGATGTGTGTGGGTGAATTTGGCCAGTGAGGCAGCCAAGAAGACAATTTACTAGCCCACCCCTGAAGAACATGATGGGACTCCAGAGGATGGAATCAGAGGCCCATACAAATACTTAAAGAAGTTATTAACTTTTTTGGGGGTATTTTCGTGCTAGAATTTTAAGCCTCATATCAATTATCCTTCAGCAAAGAACGTTTTACTATGGAAAAACAATTACATGCATAGTGGGAGCTCTCCTGACTCTAAACTGAGGCAGCAAGGGTGTTAAAATTTTAATGAAGACCTTTGTTTCATGCAGGGTTTCTCAGGTGTTGAGTTAAACCTCTACTAATAAAAAGCAAACAAAACCAAACACAAAGTAAGACTGTATGCCAAAACCTAAGTCCTCCCTAATTTCAGAGAGAGACTGACAGGGCCAAGAGACAACCTAAGTAAAATGACTTTGAGTCTATTTTTTTTCAGTGGAGTTTAGGAAGTGTTGACTGTCCATATTACCTCAGTACTGCTCAGGATCCAGGACTGTATCAGTGTGTATCAGAACTTGCAGTGTCCTGTGGAGGCTTTAAACCTCTGAGCTGGTGTGCTCTGCTTGCCTGATCTTGAAATTCTTGTCCAAAACTCATATTTCTGGTGTTCCATCCTGGTCATCTTGAAGAAAAAAGGAATTTTCCATTTGGCTCCAGTGAGGTTTATATGACATTTTTACACAGAAACAAATTGGAGAAATAACTCTAAGTCAAAAAACATTTCGGGTCTAATGTATCCATAATATGGAACAACAACAACAACAAAGAGAATAGTTATTATATGGTTTGTTTGTTTGTTTTTCCTCAGTTATTTGTAAGTATTTGGCTTCACTGGCATGCTTTAAAAACATTAGCTGCTTCTGATAAGAGTCTGAGGAAAAGATTCAGGACTCTGAAATCTGGGACACTTTTGTCATATACTTTGGGTCATTGGCTCACTGAAGTGGCAAGGGAAAGAGCAGTGATTTTAAAAGGGTAATACAGAAATAACTCATTAAAGTAAGTGCTGGACTCACTTCACTGGGATTCAGACAGAGACATTTCCATTTCCGTTTCCTCCCTAATCCTAAATGATGATTCATGTAAAAGGCTAGGGCTGATGGTAGTATTTGTCAAACAAATCTCTGCACTCTCTCCAGCCACTGTGTGTGCTCAATATTTTTAAGTTTTGCCATATTCAAAGAGGATTGGGCAATTAAATTAATTACACACCTCTGGGAAGTAATCTATACCTTGAGGCTTTTGAGGAAGGGAAAATTCCACAGTTGCACCTGGTCAAATGGTAACACATGAAGGAAATGACCCTTTGACCCTTTTAGGTGCTCTGAACATAAAACTTGTTTAACCCTCTCTTACCTGCAGAGCTATAAACTGTATTACTGCTCACAAATCTATGCAGCCTCCCTGCCCCCAAAAAAAAAAAAAAAGGGCAGTACTTGACTGACATTAACGAGCAGGGGTTCTTCTGGGTGGCATGAGAAAGAGCTGCAAAAATTAAAATTGACCTTTCCTTGACTGTGCTATGCAGTTAGAAACTGCCTATTCTGTTTGTGGGTGCAGAATTTAGCAGGACCATTCAGGAAGTCTTTGGGGTGAACTCAATGCAAACAGTGCAGAATCAGCAGTGCAGCAGCCATGCTCTTTGTCATGAGGAGATGGCTGTCTTACTATTTTTTTCTTGTATGATGTTGCCTTGTTGTCAGGGATTTTTGTTTTTATGTGATTGAAGGCAGCAAACCAAATGATTGTTCTGCTCTGAATAATTTCATCACTAGTTTATGGCAGCACTGTAACTATTGCAAAGCCTTTGCATGAAAAAGCATTGTCAGGCTTTGCTTATTGAGAAGATTTACATTGGTCAAGGAAGGACCCAGAGGGAGTTCCCATTTGTGTGTGTCACACCTTCCTTCTGACTCCTGATTGTGTATGACATGGGAGAGAGTTGCTCTGGACACTTCCATTATTACTTCTACTTTGATTCCTTTGTATTACCTCTGAATTTGACCTGAATAATCTGTGACATTTATGGTAAGAGTAGTATCATTCATAGCTCGTTGTAATTCATCCCCTGAGTGTGAGAGAAGTGTGAAAATAAAAAATAAGTGAAGCATGCAAAAGATACTTGTCAGAGACAGGTTTTCTATCTGAAATGATGCTTTGCTTTGCCCTAGATGTATAATGAGTGGTTTCCACATGTGTCTGGGGCTGTAGATAGGTGATAAGAAAATGGTAAGAAGTCAGTCTTATACTGTATTGTATATCAGTCTTTGAATCTGGCCTAGGAGGAATAGGAATTCTAATTGCTGATTACTAAAAATAAATAAAATTTTTAAGTAAAAAAAAAAAAAAAAAAAAAGCCCATGTTCTCCCACCCAGCCCAAACATATACATCAGAATAAATATGAATAATGAGGTATGAAAGGGCAGCAGTCAGGATAGAAGCTGTGAAGCTGTGTCAGCCCATCAAAACCCTTATATTTGTAAGGCTGGGCACTCTCACATCAGGGTTACAGGTCTGCAGTTTCCCATGGGATGTGCTGTGTTCTCAGGCTGCAGGGGAAGAGCCCACCACTCTGGCACCATCAGTCCTGCCTGCTGGATGAAGGCCCTGTCACTATGCCATTATTTCTGTTTCAGGGCACATTCTGTCTGCTGAGATGACTTGTCCAGGCACAGGGGATCTTGAGCCAAAGGCAAAACTTACTGACCAGGGGAATCTTTCATAGAACAGATTTTTTAAAATCAGCATCCATTCCCACTGCAAGGCTTTCCCCCTACAAGCTGCAGTGACACCAGCTGCAGCACCTGAGAAGAGCACTGGTTTATAGGAAGCTCATCAAAGCTGAGGGGGAGCAGAGTGACCCTTTTTGTACATGGCAAGGCTTGCAGAGCAGATGGCACCTGCTGGGAGCTTCAGGCTTTAGCAGATAATTACCAAATCTCCTGGGTGCTCTCTTCTAGCTGGGTATGAGATTACTGACTGAATTTGGGGTGGCCACTGCATAATGGGCATGATGAGCAAAGCTGCAGCTGGGCACCAGGACAGTGGGACTGGGCTGATCCTTATCAAGTACAGACTGCTCTAAAGATGTGTAGCCACTTCTTCCCTGGGCAGCATGCTTGACAGCCCCTTCAGTGAAGAAATTGTCTCATCTCCAATCAAACCTCCCTGGCATTACTGGAAGCCATATCTGTCTGGGGCTGATACATTTTCAAAGATACAAAATCAAAGAGCGTTTTGTCATAAAGCGTTATACAATTATAGCTCATCTCATACACACCTTTCAATTGCATCAGGACAGTTCAAAGAGAACGTGAGGGAAGATGTGAAGATTGTGAATGTGGTAGAGATTGTTGCATCTCAGGTGAGAACCAGCAATTTTACATGTCTCAGGGCTGAACAGTGTCAAATAATTTTATAAATCCTTCTGTGCCTTTGCACAACCTTGTATAAGAGAGACAGGAGATACAATCAGTTAGCCAGGGAAATCAAGAGCTATGCAAGGAAATTAGCACCTTTATGGAATGACAACATCTTGGGTGCCTTCATGGGTCTCCATTTAGACAAACATCTCTCCTTCATTCCTGGGGTCAGCTGGGGTCACTGCCAGTCCTGTTTCAGCTAATGTGCATTGTCAGGCAGCAGAGAAGCAGTGTCAACTAAATGGCTTGTCTTGTAGTAACAGAGTGGAGAACACAGGATTTGCACAGCCCTCATTTATTCAGCATTTTTATAGTCCAGTATTGCAGACTTGGAGGGGTTTGGAAGGTTTGGAAGGGTTTGAGAGGTGCTTTCCCAAATTAATTCCTCACTCAGTGGGAGGATTGATTGAACTCTATCTTGTGTTTGCTATTATTAAACATCTCTTCCCTTTGATATGCAGTTTCAGTTCAGAGGTGAGGGGGTATCTTTTGTGTGATAATAAAAAGAGAGAAAAAGTGAAATCTGAAGACTGGCATTTTCTGCTTAAGTGACCTCAAAGCATCTCAGCTTTCATAATTCCCTCTCTTGGTGAAAGGGGAAAAAATTAATAGCAGAATATTGCGTACCTGAAACCCATACCAGGTACTGCTGCCATAAAAGCAAAATTTAAAAGTGAGCATGCACATTTCCACCAGGAGACACTAGCTGTGGCAGAGATAGGCAGCCAGGCTTCTTCACAGCCCCAGTTCCAGTATCATCTTATTTTGCTGACCAGGGATGTTTCCCAGCTTGGAGCACAGGCAGGCCAGCTGGCTGGACTACCACTGTGAGTGAATACATTTGGAAATGACTGTGCTATCTCAACGCCTTAGGAATACTTCAAAGTGTGCTGCTAGCACAGCTGGGGTTTGTCTCCCTGCCTGCTGCCAGAAGTTCCAGCTTCTTCTCCTTGCTCTCTTCATCTATATATTCTCAGTCCTTCCTCCACCCTTCAAAAACAAGTTAAATGGTGTATTATTAATGATCTTTGGTTTAATAGCCATGTTGTTACAGAAAATCTGAAAAGAGATAATTCCACATGCCAATAATCTGTCCACCAATTCTTCTCTTTTAGTGTCAGATGAGCATGCAAACTATTACTATTCTGGTTAAATTCAGTTCTCAGGCAAATAAGAGGCCCTGACTGGAGCTGGGGGATAGTGCTGGCAAGCAAAATGAGAAAGGACGAGGCATTTCAATCCCAAGCTTCATACTTAGCAAGTGATATCACCTTGGGCTGCTGGCTGTGTTAGGATTGGTTCAGCAGCCAGGCCTGGGGAGGAACAGGATAGCTGAGCACCGGGGGATTCTGTTCTGCACCAGGCATGGAAATTTTCAGGTCTCCTGTAAAATGTTAGCACTACATTGCAGAAGATTTCCTGTAATCTTTGTGACACAGTTTGTGCTCCAGGCTCTGGAGAATCTTTTTGTCCAAAATGCTTCCCTTGGTGGATTTCCAGTGATGCAGCTGGGAGGCAAACCCGGTCCATCTCACTAGTAACAGAGATTATTGCAGTCCCTGTTAATTCATGTTTCCTGTGTTAATGATTTCTTTCCGACAAAGTGCTCTGAGAATTTTTTCTTGCAGTATAAAAGATAAAAAAACCATCCCCCCCCCCCAGCCCCTGCACTGTCTAGGATCTGTTGCCAGTTTCTGCTAACTGTGAAGAAGGAAACAGAAGGTTTTTGTCATTCTGAGTTTCCTGGACAGTGGTTTTTTTTTTTTAGTTTTGTTTTGCTATTCCCTGTATTGTTGTAGGATACCTTTTACCCATTTGGAATTCAAGTATCCCTGTTTCCTATGCTGGTGATCCTGCTGCATCCAGCTGGGATTCTGCAACACAAACTATTTACAGAATTAAATACTGGAACCAGGAGTCTTTAATTGCCTGCAGATGCATCTTCACCCTCTCAGCAGCATTAGACAAATGCCTGAACTATGTAAGCTGGTGCAAACTCCAAATTGATCTTAAGTGCCTGCACAGACCTCCCTGACACTAATTTTTTGTCTGGTTCTAAAGTAGAGACCATGGTTCTCTGCCCTCAGACACCCCCTGTCTGACAGTCATGGAGAACAGCACAGACAAGCCTGGAACAGAGGCACATGTCAGGAATTGGAGGGGGAGGATCTCCAGCACCCAGCACACACAGCTACTTTGACACTCATGAGGAGCCTTTGGATTCCACGACCATGGGCCATTCTGACCCAAATCAGGTTGTCAGTTTGATTATAATCACAGCCATTAAGGGAAGCATTCATAAATGTCCCATTCTTGTAACCAAGGCTGGCACTGATGTATAAGCCCCAGAGCTTTGAAGTCAGGGCTGCCTTCAGAGCACTCTGAGAGTAGATAAAGAGATGTCAGCACTGGATGTGCTGTAGTAACACTGCTGTGGGTTGCTCAGAAACATCGTAAAGTTCATATTTCACAATCATTAGCCTCAGCAGTGCCCATCTGTTAAGTGCTGGTAACAATTGAAGTGTTTCATAGCAGATGTTCTCCCTGAACAAGTGCCTGCACAGTTTGCTGGTTTCCTGGATCACAACTGTTTATCCCAATAATTCTGCAAATAATTTTCAGAGGTCAGTTCAGAGTGAATGTTCTGTTTTCTGGCTTTACATTGGTAAGAGCAGTGCAGAACTGCATCCACTCCACTTTAGCCCTGCTCTCAAACACTGGTACAAATCAAGAAGGGAGTTGGTGGAGTGTAAAACAGATGGAAGTGAGATCAAAATAAATCCTTCCACTTTTACCTCATAACACTTCAGATCACAGATGGGAGCACTGGGATACAGACAAAATATGACAGGAGGTTACTTGAACATCTGGAGTCTAAACAAATGCTTCTTTATACAAAATAACATTTAGCAAAAAATGCCTAGAAAATGTGAAAACTGGACCCAATCCTGGTCCCATGGAAGTTGCTGCCAACACTCTTGTTCACGTCAGCAATTCTGCTCTGATGACATTACAAATGTCATGTCTGAGCTACATCCGATGGCAAATGGAATTTTAAAAGCTTTCCCCGAATCTTTCTGGTAGAATTGTCTTTGCCAAAAAAAACTTTGCAAGGATATTTAAGGCAAGAGCCAAATGTCCAGTATTTGGATTCTCTCTTCAAAACCACAAAAATCTCTGTGGTGTTGAACTTGCCATGAGAGCCACTTAGGCACTTAATTCTGCTTTGTCCCTTAAGAAATGTCCCATCTGATTTAGGTTTTGACATAACTGTAAAAAGGCCATGACAGTTGAAGGTAAGAGTGTTGTCCAACCATTTGTCATTGAATCTCTTTCAGATTTACAATTCTCTCTCACACAATTATTCAGCTGTGAAATAGAGCTGGATGAGCACTCACCATGGTCGAGCTGCAACACCCAGCTGCTGCCCAGGGATGGCATTAGTTGATCTGGCTGGCTTTGCACTGGAGTTGGTGAATAGCTGGATGAGCTATTTGAGACTAAAATAAAAGAGAAAGTCACAGAATCAAGGCTGCTGAATGTTAGAATCTCTGCAAATGATACTTCAGTACCTACCCAAAAACATCTACAGGGAGAACCAGCTTCTTTGGGAACCTGGTCATTTCAGTTCAATTGGGAAAAGAGGAGAATAGGATGAGAACAGAAGTTAGTTTGAATAAGTTTTTTAGGAAAGGATATTATAGTAAAAAAAATCTTTGGATAACACAGGAGGAATCTGGAATTCTTGATAGATGATTAGAGTGGACAAGCTCTGGGTATAGCAGTGTGTGTTTATGGTTTGTATAATGAAGGACAAATAGGCAGCCCTGCCTCTATCCAACTGGAAATCTGTGTGTGATTAAGGAAGGGAGATGTGCTCCCTTCACTACCATTAAGTAGAGTTCTCCCTTATATCACTGTCATGGGCTCAGATCTGATTTAAACCACGTGCTGTAGCTAGTAACCTCAGATAAATCAGCACTTTGTGTCTTTCTAAGGTATTGTCTGTCATTGCAAGGACATTTAACAAACTGCCTGTGTGGGAATTGCCTGTTTAATCTAAAGCAGAAATACAGACATCTTGGGGTGGGAAGGCAGCAGTGAGACCAACAGGACTCATAACAAATATGTGAGAAGTATTAAAGTAGCCAAGACCTTCCACTGCAGGTGGTGGTCTGCATGCACATGTAGGGGAGAAGTCCTCTGTGTGGAATGTCTGATGCACAGTGCAGGTGTACAGGGCCAGATCCCATCAGCTGGGCTTTCTGCAGGGTGAGGGGCATGGTGACAGAGCTTCCTTCAGCTTTACACCACCGTGTGGCACCTTGCTGACCTAGATGGAAACTGGAGCTACCAGAGCTACCCCAGCTTTGGTGATGGTCACACTGCTCTTTTGGGTGCTCCTGGTATTTTTAGTAAGACTGTGCTGATCTTGTAGATCTTTCAGGCTTGGGTGGTTTTTTGATCTTTTGGTGGGATTTGCTGGGGGATTATATACTTAAAATTCACAGATGTAATTTTCATTTTGCTGCAGATTTAGATAAAGAAATTTTATGAGATACAGATTTCAGGCAACTTTGAATGAACTGATCCAAACTGGGATCTCAGTCATGAGAAGGGCAGGGATGGGGAATCATAGGATGTTAGAATAATTTGGTTTGGAAAGGACCTTTAAAGGTCCTAGTCCAAACTCCCTGAAATAAGCAGGGACATCTTCAATGAGATCAGGTTGCTCAGAATCCCATCCAACCTGACCCTGAATTTTCCATCAACGGATGGGTCATCCACCACTTCTCAGTAGAGTGAGAGTGTGTACATGTACGTACAGAAAATTAGTGTGGATAGTTGGGATTTTTTTGTCTACTGCCTCTTCAAATGTAAAATCCTCAGCTGTGATCCAAGGGGAGTAGCTGCTTTGTGTTCAGGTGCAGCACAGGGGAGACATGTGCCTGCTCCTTAGACAGCTCCTTGGTTGTTCATGCAGATACAAACTGCATCTGTATTTTGCATTTCAGCTGCTGACTATTTTAAGCAACCAAACTTAAGTGTGCCAAAGCCAGAGAGGGTGTCACTAGAAGAGACACTTTATGTGCAGTGTGTGTCTGTTGTTAAATGCTGTTAATTGCCTTGGCTGGGCAGCCTGCTGTTCCCTGGTAGGTCTCTGCTGGGATCCCAGCCTGTGCTCCTCTTCTGCAATGGAAACATTTCTCCTTATTTATTTTTGCGTGAGAAAACATGTTTCTATTCTGAGCCTCTAGATACCACTCGAGTGCCCCCCTGACCTCTCCTCGTGGGCCCAGCCCGTGTAAATGACCAGACAAAGGAATGTGGACGAAGGAAGTGCTATAAAGTAGAAATATTGCTGGCTCGTAAATTCCCTCCAGCACAGCAAGTTTTCAAAATAAACAGAGCTACAGTCACATAGGACAGCATAACTCAGCGGTGCAAAATTCATCACTGGCTTTTGCAAAGGAGGGCAGCCTGACACCAAAATTAAACTCCTCCAAGAGTGCTGTCTGCCCTGGCAGCAGACCTGCATTACATTTCCATACAGACTTCAAAGACTCTGGCTTTGTTCTCCAGGTTATTCCCCTCTTCAAAATTTCTACCAGGTGAATCCAGGGTGGGAAGCTGAACTACAGTTCTTGCTCAGTCAAGTGGGATTA
Source organism: Muscicapa striata striata (assembly GCA_030060385.1). Lineage (NCBI taxonomy): Eukaryota > Metazoa > Chordata > Aves > Passeriformes > Muscicapidae > Muscicapa > Muscicapa striata. Next base: position 2,026,826 of record JAREIS010000134.1, read on the forward strand.
TGCAAGTAGGATTTGGTGGTCTTCGTATCCTCTGGATAGCTTTTATAAAAATTCACAAGTTTTGATATTCCTGTGCTCCTCAGCCTGTGGCATGAGTGTATCCCTATCTCCAGTACCTGGGAGCCCAGCCATGAGGACTGGCTGCTGCTGGATGCCAGGATTGCCAGGTGTGCTTGGTGCTTGCTGCTGCTGGATCTGCTCAGCTGCAGATCACTCTTGCTTCTGCTCCAGTGACATTTCTGTGTCTATTTATAAGGGCTCAGGACCCCTTACTTCTGAAAACAGATTGTCCAGGTGCCAGGTGATTTCCAGGTGTTTGAAGAAGAAGCTTATGTGCTGCACAGATTGCTTCTAAGTCCAATATTCTGGTTTTTGCCATGCCATGAGAAGGAAGGTTTCTCCTTGGATTGAGAGCTTTTTGAAGAGAAAGGAGCTTTCTCCTAACCCTCTCTGACAAGTAGTGCACAAAGGCCATTTAACAGCTTCCCAAAACCCATACCATGTCAAGAAGTGGGGTCAAATGGAGATTCCTTGAAAGTAAATTTTAATTTTGGAACATAAGTACAAGCACATATGTCAACTTCAGACACCAGTCCACTCAGAAGCTGTCTTAGGGCTCAAAGCAATGGAGTCAACACGACTAGCAAGCAAAGACAGACTTACTTTTCAGCAAGTTTTTGGCTTGACATTGGAGATTTTCAGAAGTTGAATTTAAGGATCTTTTGATGAGCTTGTACTGCTTGTTGAAATATATTCCATCTTGACACAAAACATACTGCCTTTCCACTGAGACCCAGTGTCCTCCTGCTCTTCTCCCCTGATTCTGCCATTCTTATCTAAAAAGAATTTGGTTTGTTTATTTAGTGAAAAATTGAATGTTTCCAAGGGCATTGAAACTTTTTTCTCTTCAGCAAGAGCTCAAATATCTACTGTAAAAGCTTTGATGAGAAATTTTTCAATCAGATTCAATGAAAAAAGAGATGGAGGAGGAAATGATGACTTTTTTTTCTTTTAAAGCGCACAAGAGAGTTCCTTAAGATCAGTTGTGGGAATAAAGAAGAAAGTGACTGCCTTTGATCTGAAGGGAATCCTATAGTTTTCCTGAATTTTACCAGCTGCTCCAATTCTGCACTTCCACTCAGACAAAACCCTACATTATGACTGAGCCTGAAACCAACATAAACAATCGTCTGCCCTTTTACCCCTGCTGTTAGAAGATGGAGTATCAGTGGAGCTGAGAATTTACTCAATACATCTAAATGAAGTGTAACCTTCCAGAGCTAGATGGCACTGGCTAGATAACCCTGATCAAGTGGAAATAGATGAAGGGTGACACTGAAGATTGCACTATGGGGCTGTAGCTGATAGTCCTGCTTGTGACTTCTGTGCTAACCACACTGGACATGGACACACCAAAAGGCTTGTCATTACCAGATCTGGAAAAACTCCTGAAAAGACTAGCTATAAGTTTTGTCTGTAAGTGAGGGAGAAGAGATTCATCATGCCACAGACTGTATCATGCAAGAACAAGTTATTGATAAATGGATGAAGAATAAATTGAGGCAGCAATTAAGAGAAAGTCCTTAATGTTTCAAGCGGGCTTCGAAAGACTCTGTCAGCAGCTGGATTAAAGAGGGGTGGAATAAGAGGGTTATTTGTGTGATTATGGGATCTGAACTCAAACCAGAAGATCTTTCCTTGTATTGTATATCCTTGGAGTCCACAAACCTTGATGTACTTTTTAATCTACACTGTTTTATAGCTTTTAGAAATTTAATGTTTTCTATGAAAGGAGAAAGAGGACCTAGAATTGGCCACACAGGAATGCTGAAAGAACAGTCTGATACACCCCACAGAGTAAAGGACACAGACAGCAGACATTTCTAAGCCCTTCTTCCTGAGGATGAGATGTCTTGGGCAGTGGCTGATAGAGGTGGAGGTTCCACATGCCCAAGGACACTGGTGGTGCTTATACATCTCTAATGGCTGTGTGGGACCCAACCCTCCAGCAGGTGCTTCCAGGGAAGTGGAGCATATGGGAAAAGTGGGATGAGAAAAAGGAGAGGTAGAACAGGACAATGAGGAGTGGAGAGAAAAGAGAGAAGCAGGGAACTGTAGGAACAAAAATTTAATAATGTGGAAATGAACTAAAAGTGTAAGGTGAGCAAAGGGAAGGATTAGAGGGTGGCAGAAATAAAAAAATTAGGGAGATTAGATGGCCTGGCTGCAGAGCATGCCAGAAGCAAGCTCTGGGCTTGCAGACAGTGGAAAATATGGAAGCTGACTTCTCTGAGTCAGGTCCTAGTGCAAATGCCAGGTAGCTCCTGCTCATGTGTCTGTGCCACTGCCTCACAGCAGTATTCTACCTTGGTGCTCTGAGCAGTTTTCCCTGATGAGCACGATCCTCTCCCTCTCTCTTCCAGCCTCACAGCCCTAGCAGAGTAAATGTTTGGGAAATTCCTATTCCTCTTGTTTTGTAGCATCTGGAGTTAGGGCTGAACAAAGCCCTTCAGGCTGGGAGGTTTTGGAAGGAAGCCCCACACTCTCTGGGCCCTCTGCCAGTGAGTTAATCCTTTCTGTGTTGACCCTCCTAGAAGCAGCAGTCCCAGGCCACCAAGGATCTGATAGCCTTGAACTCCCCATGCCTGGAGCTGCGCTTGCTGCTTTTTAGTGCTGATCTCTTCCCAGCAACTTTCCCCCAAGGACCCAGGAGGCAAAGCAGGGGCAGGACAGATCAGCCACATCAGCCCTCACTCTCTCAGGCACTGCTGTGGTGCAGCTGTCATTGTGCCAGGACAGAAGATGCTGTGCCATGTGCTTCTGCCACTTTTGTTTCTGTTGCCACTGCCTTGTACACTCATGCCAGCAGCTGCACACTTCCCTACAGATAGAGCAGATTCTCTCCCAGGGCATGGGCTGCAAGCTGCATAGGTCACTGCAGCATCCCTGAGCCCTTTGCCCCACGTGTGGAGCTGACTCAGGCTGGGCTTGGGCTGAGCTGGAGGCGCAGAGCAGTGAGTGGTGCTGGCTGAGCTCGTGTTTGTGGGGGTTACAGGCAGCACCAGCACGCCAGGGCAGGTCACTCCCTGAGCTCTGTGCATGTTTGCCTTGTGTCCCATGGGGGACTTGGGATTCCATGGCTTGGAGTAGGTAAATGGAAGACAGGGAATATCAATTATCTCTGGCAACATCAGAAAGTCCCTCAGCTCTCACAAGGAGCCATTATAGCTGAGGATCACTGCAGCTATGGCAGTAATCTGCCCCACTTGAGAGCCTGGGCTTAGCCTTGCCTTTAGTACAGACTTCTGAGTAGTCCCAAATTCCATAAATAGCTCTCAGTGCCATAGTGTTCCTTGAGCAGCTGTTTTCCAAAGGCTGGAATACTCACACCAGCCAGCTGGACCTGGCAGCACTCATCTGCAGCAAGCAAGATTTGGTCTTCCAGACACTGCTTCACCCCAAATGAAGGGACACTCTTACAGCCATTATTCAGAATAACACTCTGCCTTGGTTCTTCCATCATTAAAATGGGAATAAAACCCCAGGATGGAATCCTCTGTGTAGGATTTGGATGCCTGGATATAGGCTTCTGATGCTGTTTGGGAGAGCTCACGTGCAGTGCAGCGTGCCTGTCAGATGCTAAGAAAGGTTGTAGACCCAAGAATTTCTGAGATGGCAGCTGGAGGCCAGGTAGGTGTCCCACAGACCTACAGTGAACATGTCTACATAGAGATTTATTTCATATAGCCAACCCAGCTGCTTTCTTCTTCACCTGTATTGTAGACAGCTCCCAGGCAGGTTCACTCTCATGGCACATGTTAGGAGTGCAGAGAAGCATCTGCCACCTGGCTTTTCTTCCACAAATAAATGCTAAGCCCAAGGGTTTTTATGACCTTTAAACAACTTACTCTTGCTGCTGCATCACAGCTGCAGGCAGTCCACCTGGCCAGGGTGTTTGCTTGGGAGGAAAAACTACCTTCTGTGGGAGATTTGAAAAGCTTTTGTTTCCACATCACATCTCTTGTTTGAGAGCACATGCAACACCTCCAAGAAATGTAAAAGGGAAAACTACAGCCCCCACAGAACCAATGAGGCTGTAAATCCAGAGAAAATCTTCTTGTGTCATTTACAAGCCAGCACATCAGATACTGGCCTCTTGTGCAAAGTGGCTTGGTCCAGGCACATTCCTTCTCCTCATTTCCCCAGTTACAAGAGAAGGGGATGTTTGCTGTGGTGTTATTCTGGGAAAAGGGACTGCAAAAAACCAGGATTTATGTCCTTAGATGGGCACGCTGCAGAAATTAATTTTGTTGTTCTTCACAAGCAAAGCTAGTTGGCTATAATTTGCTAACTGGACATAGGGAGAAACACCATTGTAACCTCACAGATGGAGCACTCTAGGAACAATCTTTCAAGCCTAAAGTCTGTCTTTGCTCTGAATTCCCTTTCTGTTGCCTTCTGTCTTAGTAGCTCTGCCATTTGGGCTTTTCCAATGAGGCTATTGACAGGTATTTTATTGCACAGGGATATTGCCATGAGCTCCTGCTGGGCAAGGAAGGGACAATATTATTCTTGTTTCCAGGTGTTCTTGACTTTATCTTCAGGGCAGACATTTATTATTTCATAAATTCCAACTGCAGTTTGTCAGATATTGCAGGAGCTAAAAAAGGCAGTTTATAATCAGGGTGGGGTGGGGAAAGAAGCTGGATTTTGTTTTCTCAGGGAGAACAGTGCAAAATTTTTCAAAAAGCAGAGTCTATAGCCACAGTTCTTTCTTTCTACTGAAGTTTCTGATTCCCTGCTAAAATCAAATGATGCGAAACCTGCTTGAAACTGCTGAAATCAGTGGGATGTTAGGAGCTTCACATCCTTCTTGGAGCTGAGCCCAGACTCTGGGCCATGTGCTGGGAGGGCTTGCTGGAGGGAGCTCCAGCTGTGCTTGCCCTCCACTCTTGAGCATCTGCTCTTGAGCCTGGCTGGAGAGGGGATTCTGAGCTACACAGACCTTTGATCTGAAATAATGTGGCCTTTGTACTGCTCTCATGCATCTTCCTCTGCATCCTTTGCATCTGTCCGTGTCAGCTGGTTGTGCTCTGTCAGTGAAGCCTCCCTGCTCTGTAACACACCAAGTTCAGGTCCCACAGCAGACCTGCCCCAAACAGCACCGAGGAGAGCACCAGGGCAGGGTGAGAGCCCAGGCAGGCTTGTGCTGGGCACTTCACTGCACGTGGGGAATGTCCAGCTGCAAAGCTCTAACAGATGTTGACACCTCTGTGCTGTGTTTGCTCTGCAAAATGGGAGTGGGGCCAAGGATCAGTCCCTCCACCTGGGATACACTCTCAGAGCTTTGTGTACACGCTAAATTAACACACACCAAAAAAAATGTTGTAGTAAACTGTGCTACAGATGCTGGGGAATTGATTGTATGCATGTGTGAAGGGGGTGAGTATGCCAAGTTTAAACACCTTCTTTATTCCCTTGTGGGAGACTGACGTTCTTAGAGCTTAGCTTAATGTGTATGTCACGTTCTTAGGGCTTAGCTTAATGGACATGTCACAAAACAAGAAGGTGGTGCAGGGGTTTAAATACATATACACACATTTTGAGCTTGGTCTTTTTCCTGAAAATGTGAGCACTTCACTGTAGATTAGAAGAAATGCAAAACTGTCTGACGAATTTTCTTCTAAACTGCCTTGTTTAGATCTCAGTGTTTTTTACTGAATGAAGCAAGCTCTGAGGAACCAATTCCTGCAGCCATATAGCTATGAATATACTGAATTCTCTGAGGCTGGTAATTTTGAGCAACTCCTGAAAATGAAATTAAAAACCCCTACACAGATGCTTTTGTCAAATGTTTGCTGTTTGCACATTTGTGTTCTGGTCTGGTAAATTAAAATCATGGTTAAACTTGTTGACATGAAATTCAGTCTCTCACCTCCATGGTCTTTGACAGGTTGAAAATGGCATGCAAACTGCTTTTGGTGAGCTAACAAAACCACAAAAGTCTAAAAGTATAAAACCACCTACACAGCAGCAAATCTCAGTGCCTTTTTGTGAACTGAGATACAAGAGCAACATTTTTTGTACTCATGATATAGGGCAATGAAATAACATGGACATTTATCATTTGCTTGTGTGGGTCAAAGAGGAAACAGAAACCATCTCCAGAGAGGGGTATTGTAAAGTAGTAAATTAGCATAAATAGATTTTTTATGCTCCAGAAGGGAGGATTTAAAAGTAGAGACATTAGGAAGGAAAGACTTCTGATGGTAAGTCACAGTGGACTATAGGAAGACCTCCTGAGAGGAGAAGAAATAGAAGCTGAATCTCTAAAAACTTTTAAGCACCAGTTGAACACAATGGCAATAAATCTTCAATCAGAAACAACCCTGCACTGTGAGAAAAAAGTGCTGGATGGCTTTACTGTACTTCTCCATGTCTTGTAACTGAATGACTCTGATGCTCTTTGGGGATGACTGAAGTTTTAAAAGCAGCTGGGGATCCATTAGGTTGAATGATACTGCAGGAGTACCAACTGGTCTTACTCCCTCTGTGTTTTGGTATGAATGGTGATAATCTCCTGGAACATGTATTCAGGCCCAAAATGCTGAAGCAAAAGAGAGGAAGAGTAGCTACAGCCACAAGACAAGAGCTGCTCTGAGGAGGAGAAATGACAAGCTGATATTTCTGCTAATGTGCTGGGGGAGTGGAAGGTCACAGGGTGTCCTTCAGGGACTCATTTCTGGCCAAGTGTTTCCCTCTAAGTGAGAAAAGGTTTAGGAGCTGGCTTTGAAAATACTCAGTTATGCAGTCAGCTATTGGTTGTAAGATCCAGGAAAGCCCTGAGTAAAACACCACTCCAGAAAATGAGCAAATTACTGCATTTGGTGTGTCCCAACCTCCACACCCCAGTTAGGCCTGGGCCTGTTAGACACATGTTCTTGTCGTGTGAGTGACATGTATCTTAAGTGATGTTAATGATTGTTTATTGCAAACGAAACACTTTTGCCATCTGGCAACTTCACACAATGAATGTCAGACCAGTTCCAGCAAATGAAATGTTTCCATCACCACAATCAACCCGTTTGCTGGATCTTGCTTTAATGTGAGAATAATACAGCTGCCCATAGTCCAGAGAACAAATCTCTAAACTAGATTGAATTTACCTGCCTCATCAGCAGGCAGATATTTCCTGAATATGCTGCCCAGGACCTAAAGCCTGGCTCTGGGCACATAGCACACTAACCTTTCCCTCTTACATAATTTTTTTTTCCTTGCTCATTTTTTTATCTTACCTATTACTCTGGGCTTTTATGTGATGTGACGCTGTGGTTATTCTTGTCTTTTCTGTGATGTAACTCTGTGGTTCCTCTTCCCCAAAATTACTATATTCACGGTTTTAATTGGCTCTAGGACATTTTCAAAGCAACACTGAAATAGTGTAATTTTAAAAAAATATAAAAAAGCATTTATAAAAATTCCAATTTTCAGATTTTTCCTGAATATTTGCAGAAAGGAGGTTAAGAAAAAAAAGGGGGAAGAGTAAAAAAAAAAAAAAAAAAAAAAAAAAAAAAAAAGAAGAAGAAGCAGGGAAAAAAAAAAAAGAAAAAGAGGAAAAATATAAAGAAAAATAAAAGGATAAAGAAGAATACTTTGAGAAGCTGAAAGCAGAGCAGAGCTGGAGTGTGAGGAGAGGCTTTTCCGGCGCTGTCCAGGCACTAGAGGGCCCCCAGGACACACCACGGGCGCGTACCCGGGACACGGACCCTGCGCTCGGCTTGAATTGGGATCGGGATCTGCTCCTGCCCTGGGCTCTTTGCAGCCCTATTCCTATTTGCTTTGCATCGCACAGCTGTCTCAGAATGTGTGAGATTGTTTTAGGATGAAAAAAAGTCATAAAATTAACTCCAGAAAAGAACTTAGTCCTCTTGCTGGATAGCAATTCAGTTCTTCGGACAAGACTATAACTAGATTTAAAAAAAAAAAAAAAACAAAAACAAACAAACAAACAAACAAAAAACCCCAAAAAACAACAACCTTAAATGGAATGGAATGGAATGGAATGGAATGGAATGGAATGGAATGGAATGGAATGGAATGGAATGGAATGGAATTACTGCTTTACTCTGTAGATCTGTTCTTACTGCACCTCACAGAGTTGTTAATATAGACAAACCCCATGTCTTTGCTGAGGAAAAATGCAGCTGGAAAGTTTGTTTCAGAGTCTGAAAACCTCCAAAGTCTATAGATATTTGAGTTATGGTGTTTTGTTCATGCCTATCTTAAATTAAAGCAAATAAAGCAAAAAAAAAAAAATCCCAAGAGGCATTTGACTCATATTTGATTAGTAAATGAAAGCCTGAAAGAAATGAGTTGGGTGTTGTAAGGACCCCTGACCATTCTGACCTGAGCACTGGGCTAAACCTTTTCCCTGCAGACTCCTAAACCTTTTCAGTTCTAATGCTCTGGTTGTCTGTGCATCACTTTCCCATGGAGAGAATATAAAGGCAGAGCTGAGCTTGGCCTGGCCAGACCTCCCAGGTACCTCCTCTTGCTGGGAATAGAGAACCTTTCCTGCTGAGGTCCAGGTTCTGTGCAGTGGCCTGCAAGCTCAGTGAACCTGAACAGTCCAAGCGAAACCCAAGCAAAGCCACACAGTTTGAAACACTTGGAATAAAATCCCCTCTGTGGTGTCAGCTTGGTGCTCAGAGGGAGAGACAGAACACGGCAAACTTGGCTCTGTTTTACCCCAAGCTTTCAGGAAACTCCTTGCAGCGAGGCCAAGAGCTATGCTCCTAACAAAACTTAAACCCAAGCAAAATTTATCACGTTTTGAATTTCTTCATGAAAGGTTAGACCAAGCTGGGATGTGCTCTGCTGGCATAAAAGAAGAGATGGAGTCTGCCCTTAAGGGCCAATTTCATATCCACTGAAATCACATGCAAAACTCCCAGGGAAGCAAGCTTAAACTTTTAAATACTGCTACAAAAGCAGCTACCACAGTTCTGTCATTCTAGTTAACCATCTATAAACAGTTACTCACTTGACCTCTATTTGATCTCTCCCTCTGCCCTCCAAGGAATCTTTCAGGGCCAACATACATTATGGATATCTCTGTGTACATGAATACTGGAGGCTATTTTACTACCATGAGAACAGATCTCTTGCAATTCTGTCTGAGATCTGGTTGTTTGGGGAAATTGTTTTTTCTTTCTACAGGCAAATCCAACAAGCAACTTCTCTTAGTTCATACTGGTCTGCTGAAAATACTTAATTACTGTAAGTCCTGTTTGCCACAGGACCTCTGGAAAGGTTGATTTTGGAACCCTGCCATGGCAATAAGGAGGGAAAATAGTCTTAGCACTAGAAACAAGAAGGTCAAAGACAGGAGTCAAGAAAGATCTTCAAGCCACACTACAGTTATCCTTTTCTAGCTGCTGCTTGAATGTGCAGTAAGATAATTAAGTCTTCAAGCTTTCACCTGATTAATAGTCTTGGGAGAAAAACATTCTGTAGGAATGTTGCAAAAGTGAGGCTGCTATTTAAAAAAAAAAAAGAATTCTTAAGCAAAACAAAAATGACAGTAAGATGGAAGTAAGTTAAGGTCATATAGTAACTAAAGAAAGAATTTTTTATGGATGCCTTGTTTTGATTGGGTTGTTTTTTTGTTGTTTTTTGATTTTTTTTCTTTAAATACAGTAAAGAATTTCAGAGTTAAGTTATGAAATAAGATAAATATATAAAAATATTGAAGCACATAAAATCTCTGAGTACTCTTAACTCTGCACACTAAGGATAGAATGGAGTAGCTAATATCAATGTTAACATTTTAGCATCTTTCATTTCCTTCCTATCACAGTGTCATAGTATAAGGAAATAAGCTGTATAAACATGCTTTAAAAAACATAATCTTGAAAAAAAAAAAAAAAAAAAGAGCTTCATCTAGAGATTATACTAAACTGCTGTAATCATTATTGTAGGGGCTACTAGATTCCCAGACAGAGAGATAAGGTCTATTTTGTATCTTTATTGTGCAGTCCAAGAACTTAATAAATACAGATTTCTAAATGTAATTTTCCTTAACTTTAGAATCCAAGGTAATGTGTTGTAATGTATTTTACCTGAAATTGTTGAGATGCACTGTTTATCTTAACTCCACTTAAATATAGATTCTGTGGCCATCAAAAAAGTGGTACATTTAGATACAGATAATAAGTCCAGGAAACTTTAAGGAAGATCTCAGTGAAATATCATTAGTGAGAACAAGCTGAAAACAAGGTTACTAGTCTCCAACTGAGGACATTCAATTTAATTCTTGACTCACACAAAATTTTCTTAATAATAAGTTGTGCTGGCCAGAAATGGCTTGTTTTAGACGTAATCTATGGCAATTTAAAACAGCTTCAGATAATAATGATTTCATTGCTAAGTAATGCCAGTCTAAAATTCTAAGTAACAGAAATGTTGCCATCTCCTCATTTAAGAGGAAATGTAATTTGATACAAGCACACTAAAAATTTGGAATATTTTATTATTAAAGAAGACTGTCTCAAGCTGTGTTGAAACCAACAGTAGGTCTATTTAAGGTTTCTGAATTCATCCTTTCTTTGTTAGCATTCAGATAAAAGATTGAATTTACTGGCTATTAAGGAGTTCTGGCTGCAGCTGGTTGGGGGAGAAGGGGGAGAGGGAGATATTCAGCCGCCCCGATCATCAAGGGGTGTAGGCTGCATTTTTTGAGCATTCAGATAAACACTGGTCAATTCTGTGGGATTTAACATTAAGTCGAAACGAACTTTCCAATGAATTCAACACTTGGCAAGTCAATTGACTTTCCTTTTAAATGTTTAAATCGTTCAGAACTCCCTGAGTTCCTAGTTCTAATTTGGGACGGGGGCAAACCACGAGCCTCGCATTGAGAAGGGGTTTTCATGTTTTGTATTTTTACTTTATGCTGCTTTAATCTTAAACTCACAGCTGTTGTATCGCAGGCAGCAGTTTGTGCTTGACGGGAAGAAAAACCAAAACTCGTCGTTGATGAAAATCGCTCGGAGTTCATTCAGGTTGTTGCCTGGAGAGATCTCTGTTTCCCGCAGGAGCCGTGGGGCAGCGGGGCAGCCCCGGTGCGGGGCTGCGGGGCGGGGCGGGGCGGGCTCCTGTCCCTCCCTGTCCCTCGCTGTCCCTCGCTGTCCCCGCTCTGCGGGCTCGTGTGCGCTCCGACCCAGCACCTGCCCTCCGCTCGGGGATGCCGCCCTGCCGAAATAAACCCGCACCGGCCCGCTCTGTGGCGGGGAGCACACCTCTGTGTGTGTGTGTGGAGGGGAGCACACCTGTCTGTGGCGGGGAGCACACCTGTGTGTGTGTGGCGGGGAGCACACCTGTGTGTGTGTGTGTGTGGGGAGCACACCTGTGTGTGTGTGTGTGTGTGTGGCGGGGAGCACACCTGTGTGTGTGTGTGGGGAGCACACCTGTGTGTGTGGCGGGGAGCACACCTGTGTGTGTGTGTGTGGCGGGGAACACACCTGTGTGTGTGTGTGGCGGGGAGCACACCTGTGTGTGTGTGTGTGTGTGGCGGGGAGCACACCTGTGTGTGTGGCGGGGAGCACACCTGTGTGTGTGTGTGTGTGTGTGGGGAGCACACCTGTGTGTGTGGCGGGGAGCACACCTGTCTGTGGCGGGGAGCACACCTGTGTGTGTGTGGCAGGGAACACACCTGTGTGTGTGTGTGTGTGTGGGGAGCACACCTGTGTGTGTGTGGCGGGGAGCACACCTGTGTGTGTGTGTGTGGGGAGCACACCTGTGTGTGTGTGTGTGTGTGGGGAGCACACCTGTGTGTGTGTGTGTGGGAGCACACCTGTGTGTGTGTGTGTGTGGGGAGCACACCTGTGTGTGTGTGTGTGGGAGCACACCTGTGTGTGTGTGGCGGGGAGCACACCTGTGTGTGTCTGTGGCGGGGAGCACACCTGTGTGTGTGTGTCTGTGGGGGAGCACACCTGTGTGTGTGTGTGGTGGGGAGCACACCTGTGTGTGTCTGTGGCGGGGAGCACACCTGTGTGTGTGTGTGTGTGTGGGGCAGGGAGCACACCTGTGTGTGTGGCGGGGAGCTGTGGCAGAGGAGGAGGACAAGCGAGGTGCAGGGGGACCGAGGCATCCTCCTGCCTTGTTGCTGGCTCATTCAGCTGTCCCGAGGTGCAGACGGAGCCCGTTCATCTGCGTGCTGTGACTCTTCGACTCAGATCCCAAGCTCTGTCCAGACATTTCCTAGAACCCAACTAGGTCTCACCTTCAGTTACAGCACGCCTGCATATCTCGGGATGCCGAGGGGGAGACTGCTACGAAGATTTGGCTCTGATTTCATTCCACATTTATCCAGCCTCTTTGATTAGATCCTTGAGATGTTTCTGTGGCAATAGAAACAGCAGAGACACGCTGTTGCTTTAGGTGTTATTGCTCTAAGTAATTGTGACTCTAAGTGTGATGTGGACAGGACAGTGTCTCTGCTAAGTGCAGGGTGGATGTCCTTGTGTGCCAGTGGGAGCACTGGGGGGACAGCAGCACTCCCAGCAGTGTTTGCAGTTAGGATGAGCTTCTCCCAACCCTGCAGATTGTCCCAGCTGTCACTGCAGCAGTAGCCAGGCTCGCAGCACTGGTTACAATTACTGGTCCTTTCAGTGAATCAAGTTAGTGTACTAGTGTGCTACTTCACCTGGAAGAAAGGAGGTGACCTGGAAGCAAGATCAGCCTAAACAAATTCAGTGCTCTTTGGTAAGAAGGGACTAAGAAATACACATAACTAGATTTAGGGAGTTGGGTGTGTGTCTTTGTCAGGTAGGGATCCTGTTCATCACCAAGCACCACTGCAAGCATTTCTCCTGGCCTTTAGAAACAATAATTTCTCAGTAAAACAGTGACAGGTTAGCAAGATGCAATGTTTGGACTTTTGTGTCCAGCTTTGTGGGCTGTGGCTGAGAGAATTAGCAGTTATCCAGGGTACAAAACAACTATGCTGGTGCTTTTGGTGGCATCATGAACCTGTCCTTCAAACAACTCCACAGGATTAGCTGTACCCACTCGATCCAGCACTGGCCCAGCTGAAGGTGCCTGTTGTAAATGCAGTCGAGGAGTCCAAATTCAATCAAAGCTTTGATGTTTATTTAAAATTTTTAATAGCAACGAGCAGGGCCCTGTGGGCTTGGGCTGCAGACAGCAAGGACATACTTAAGTCAATTACACTTGACAATACTGTAATAGCAGAGGGCAAGTGACACCCCTGGGCCTCTGAAGCCTGCAGGGCTACCAGGGCTTTCAGCCGAGGTGCCAGAGAGCCCAGTGGCATCTGCAATACAAAGGAAGGGGAATGTTGGCAGCAAATGCACTACTGGGTTGATTTAATACAGGGAAGAGGTGGTGTTTAGGGCCAAACACGAAGACGCAAAAAATGAAAGCCTCCGTCTCCTCACTCTCTCTCCCTCTGCCTTTCCTCCCCTCAAATGTCCACATAAACTTCTGGGAAGATGCTTCCCACGAGGCGCTGTACGCGATGCCCAGGGCGCCAGTGTAAATCTAGATTCTCACCCACGAGAGTGAAAGGGAAGTTTTCTTCTCTCCCCGGACACTCAAGGGATGCGTCCCCACCGCTATCCCGGTTCCAGCAGCTCTGGTTCAGGAGCCGCAGCGCCGGGATGGCTCAGTTTGGTGAGGAAACAGTTTTTTCCCCCGGCTGGGGCTGGATGGGGTGGCGGTGATGCGGTCACCGCCGCAGCCCGAGCCCGGTCCCGGAGCTGGGGGGACAGGCGCAGTGCCTGGGGGGAGGCTGCCGGACTGACGGAGCGAAGCGAGCAGCCCTCGCTCTTTTGGTTCCTTTCCAACCATTTTTTTAGCAGAGGAAGGATGTAATAACATGCCACGGGCAATAAATCACAGTCTAGCTACTCCCCCTGGCTCTCCTCCCCCCGCCCCCGGCCCCTCTATAGCGGGAGGGGCGGAGGGGCCGCCAGCAGAGCGCCGCGGCCGCCGGGACGAGCAGAGCAGAGCAGAACAGAACAGAACAGAACAGAGCAGTGCAGTGCAGAGCAGAGCAGAGCAGAGCAGAGCAGAGCAGAGCAGCGCCCGCCGCCTCCTGCAGCCCAGCATGGACCTCCGCGCCCTGGCGCTGCTCGCCCTCGCCCTGGCCGTCATCTCCCTCTCGGAGGGTAAGTGAGCTGCTCGCACCGCTCCTGCCGGGAGCCCGGCCGGGAGCGATGCTCCCGCGGAATTCCCGCTCTTTCCCCCTCTCCTCGCAGCTACATCGCTCTCCGGGCTCTCCCGGCCGCGGCTCAGATGTGTCTGGCGAGCCGGGGCGATGGATGTGCTGAGCTGGAAGCAGGCAGGCTCCCATTCCTCCCTCTCCTCCATCCCTCCCTGGCTTTTTTCAAAGCGCTGGCCAAAGCGGTCCTCTCTGCCAAACTCGCCCCAGATTGAAGTCGTCTGGGGGAAGACTTTCAACAGCGGTCGGTCTGCGGGGAGGTGGTTTGGCTGCAAAATATGCATATCGACTTTCCCTCTAACAAAAAAAAACCCCAACCCTAGAAGTTATAAGGAATTAGAAGCAGGCGGTTTTTGGGTTCCTCTTGTGTCCCCTGTCGTGATCTATCTTTCCTCAATCAGGGCAGAGCTGAGCCACAGCCGTCACTGCAGGAATTCAGGGCAGCCCCGGCGCGGTGCAGGGAGAGGTTTCGGGGGCGCAGGGAGCTGCGGTTTCGGCAGCTCTGGGGGATCGCGGGCTGGCGGCGTTGGTCGCCACACCAGCGCCGGGCCCGCCGTCCCGTGTCGCGGCCGGTGACAGCGACAGCTGCCCGCCTTGCCTTGCCAGCTGTGCTCTGTGCGAGCCGCCGCGCTCGGACAGCCCCGGAGACAGCAGCAGCCCGCGCTTCTTGCCCCGCATCCCGCAGGGAGCCGTGCGCCCCGGGCAGCCGCGCTCCCCACGCGGGTTCTGCCCGCAACCTCTGCGCATCTCCGGGCGCTCCTCCTGCGGCTGGCAGAGCTTTGCCATCTCTCGGCCCCTCGTCGAAACTCCTCTGGCTGGGTTCTCAAACCTCCGCTCCCGTTGTGTTCTCTCATTCCTGGGTGTTCCCCACCCAGGGAGGCAGAGGATGCCCTCCGGTGCCCTCCTTGTTTAGCCTGACAGAGTTAATTTTCCGCGAAAGTTTCCCCGGTGCCTTTCCGCACAGCAGCCCCGTCCCGCTGGAGCACGGAGCCGGCACTGCCCTGGCCAGGCTCCAGCATCCCGGGCAGGTGGGCTCGGCCCCCGCCGCCTTCGCCGTACCCGCACCCGGGCTGCGGGCTGGAAGCGAGAGCGGCCGGGGGCGACGGCAGAGCCGGGGGACCGGACCGGGGTGGCAGTGCCAGCTCCAGCCCCCGGCCGCCAGCGCCGCCAGCTCCGGAGCGGCCGGGCCGCCGTGCCCGGGTGTACCTGGGCGGGCTCCCCTCGTCTCGGGGGTGCGGGATAAGGCACCGGGGCTCAGGGCTCTCCTCCCCCTTATGTCCCTCTGGCAGCACTTTGCTCGGGGCTGGAGGCCACAGCTGCCCAGCTCGGCTCGCCCCCAGCGCCGCTGCTCCCCTTTGCTGGCAGCGGGTGACTTATGTCGGGATAAGCGTGTGGGCACCTGGCTACCTTAGGAAGGAAATGGCTCACAAGGGCTGGAGAGAAACAAGTGTAAGGAAAGTGACCCCACCGTCTTGCGGAGTTAAGAGTGGAGGTTTTTGCCTAATTTGCATGTCATGTAGTGCTCTCAGCCCTGATCCAGATGAGGGCTCGCAGGGCTGAATTGTGCCGGGGGGCAGGTGAGGTCTGAATTCTTCTTAGTTACCCGGTTAAGCTGTGTCTGTCCATCCCAGCCTCACTTTCCAAGGAAATTGATCTGTTTTACACTTAAAAAGTTATCAACCATCTCCTAATAATGACAAATGCACCCTTGGCTGAAGAGAAGTAAAATGATGCTTCAATCATATGTTTTGTCTGTTCATCTCCAGCCTGCTTGCCTGGATGTAGCTTCCCTCTCTATTCAAGCACCCAGAGCATCCTAGTCCATGCAGTAAGTTATTGATAACTTTGCAGCAGAACTGGCAACTCACTTCTTCCCTTACTGTCCAGTTTTGGTGTGGGTAAAGAGAAGCAGATCCCTGTGGTGTGGAATGGGTGTTGTCTGGCACTGACAAGTGGCCACTCTGTGAGAGCATTTTGTGTGTGCTTTGTCTCTAGAGAGAATTTGTCAGTAAAAGTAGGTGTTCAGTAGGTGTTCACATCTCTTGAGTTAGAAAACAATAAAACTATTTATTATTTTAAAAATTCCTAAACACAAAAACTCCAGACTCCTTCAAACTCTTATAGTCGAGGCCAAAAGAGATGTTCTCTTTTGTCTAAGTAAAATTAGGCTGAAGAAATGACACTGAGATGTCAAACTAGCATCTGGCTGTTCTGTGACTTTGGCTTTATTCATCCATTTTAACCAAATGTGCCAGACAGATAAAGATCTCAAAAGCTTTGTGTGCCATCAGTTATATGCTTTCATGTAATAAGGCAATTAACAGATTATACTAATTTGCTGTACTGAGAGAATGGCTTCAGCTTGTGCTCAGTGTTTGATAGAAGTCAGGGAACTCACAGTACAAATTGGTAGATTAATTAATCAGCTCTAATGTGCATGAAACAATATGATTCTGATTTTGAAAGGAGATAAGGAATGGGTTTGTAAGCCTCAGAGTAAGACCAGAAATGTTCTAAGTTATGGCCTCCAAACAGCATCTTCCCTTTCCTACTTTTGGAATGTAGGGGTTCATGTGCTGGAAAATGCCACAAGCACTGGTTTGCCCTGGTCTTGAGCTTTGTTGATGGCACAGTGAGACAAGGGTCAGCGGCAGGAGCTACTGACCCTGTTACCACTCTGTTGGTGGCACAGAGCTGGTCCTGTGGGCACCTGTGCTACCCCTCCCTGGCCCTCAGTGCCTGCTCTGATCACCAAGAAAGACACAGAAATACCAAAGGGATCCTTGTGCTGGGAGGGGGTTTGTCATTCCACTTCACATTGGGGTGACAGAACACTGGATACTGGGGCTTCTCCTCTTCCTTGCTGTGCTAGATGTGTTTTCTTGGGCAGGAATTTTGGGACGTGTTTAGTCATGGTTAAACTTTCTCTACTTCGGATTTCGAATGGTATGGGATTGAAAATCCCTCCTCGAGTCTGAGAGAGGACAGGATTGCATTATCAAATCGTGGATCTGAACAGTTCATCTCTTGCATGTTGTTTAAGTTAAAGCTGGCTTAGACTCAGTTGGGACAAACTTGCAGAGACGCTATCACTGCAGCTGTGCCGAGTGGTGTTGTATGGATGTATTCAGTTTCAGCCTCCCTTTCCAATACAAACTCACACATGTGTAGCTATCAGGCACAGATTTGCAGTGGGAAATCCTGGTGCCTTCCTCACTCCTTTCCACATTAGCACTAGCTGGTCTAATCCATGTTCTCGAGGCTCACCCTGCAGCCCTCCTTCTTCCTCCCCCTGCAGATTAAATCATAGGTGGAACCAGTGTTAGGAGTGCAAGAAAACTGATAGAAAAGTCCTTCAATTTTTCAATTTATAGTCCAGATTCTAGTATGAATCTGGAGAAGCTCTACTCCCACTGACTAATTCCTCTCCTGTGGGATCTGATTCTGGCTCGTCTCTTGATAGAGACACTTGGAAAAAAAAAGGAGTTCCCTCTTTAGGACAGGAGAATTTCACCCTGTTGTCTGTGGTTATGTGTGCTACAGACAGGCATCGGTAAATGTGCAATATATGTAGATCTGCTACACTTGAAAACCTGTCTCTCTTCTCACCTTCCTAGACAGCTGTTTAGGAATTTCAAGCCCTTCCCTGCTCTTTATCTCCTCATTTGCCTTTAAAGGGAGCTGGGTTTGGATGCTGCAAGTATTCCTGTGTGGCTAAACAAACAGGATGGCAGATTGCCATATGGGATCTCAAGCCCTGTCAGATACAGATCTGACCATCTACAGTATGAGCCAGATTTTAAGGGTTAGGTGTACGCATTTAATTCCTCCCAGGGGCTGAAAACTGCTCCACTGGGAAATTCTTTAAAATCTTAGGCTTCTCTTATACTTCTAGGCAAGGTTTCTGTGCTTGAATTTTAATGTGCACGGAGCTTTCAAACTTACACTCCGAGTGAAGACCTTACTGAGGCGCACTTGATTGCCAGTAATTTAAGTTGTCCCATGGAGAAATCGGGTAGCAGAGGCTGTGTTGGGCGCCAGGCTGCTTTTTTCAGTCCTGCATGCATATACATGGCAGATTTTTAGCCTGGGGAGTTAAACTTAATTCTGTCCGTAGTGATGCCAGTGACAGAGCTCTTATCCAGTCTGGTGGCCCCTGAATAGTGTATTGAGGATGCCCTGGCTGATAAGTGTCTTCTCGACTGCCTTACTCTAGCCACAGGCTAGAAATTCAAGAGACTCCCAAGAGTTCTTTGAGAGGCCGCCGGGACCCCGCATCTCCGAGCCGCGCCTCCTTGTGCGGTACCTCTGCTGGGAGTCGGGGCTGGAAAGGTCAGCTGGGCCTGGGAACCCTGCAAAACCAGAGCTTTTCTGCAGCCACTAAGTCCCCTGTGAAAAGCCTGCACCTGAGCCCAGCCGTTTTGATCTGAACTCCTTGGAATTCATCGCTTTCTTCTGGCTACCTTCTAATTTGGCCTCGGGTCAAAATCGTTTGAGTAGAACAACACCGAGGACAAGTGCCCCCTCTTTTGGCCTTTATCTTGTCTAATTACCAGGAGCATCCCTGGACAATGGAGCGGCTCCTTATTCTAATCTCTTCGATTTTACTTATCTCCATTTTCTCTCCCTCTTCTTTTGTCTTCCAAAATCCCACGCACCCTTATTGAAAGGCTGGGCACTGAGCTGAAGGGATTGTGCTCCGAGCTGTGGGCAAATGCTCTCCCAAAGCTACAGCTTTCCTGCTGCTTTTTTCCCACCTACACATTCGGAGGGCGATTCTTTTTGTTCCTTTTGATGGGTGTGTCTGTGCTGCTGAGCGGGAGCCAGAGGTAACGTGTCCTTTCCTCCCTTTGTCCCGCAGAGAAACCCGTCAGCCTGACTTACCGATGTCCCTGTCGATTCTACGAGAGCAACGTGGCCAGAGCCAATATTAAACACCTCAAAATCCTCTCCACACCCAACTGCTCACTTCAGATTGTGTAAGTTCTCTTGCTCTTTTCAGCCGGGTGCAAATCTCGGGTGCCAAAAAGAAGGGTCACAGAGCTGGTGCCTGCTCTGCTGGTTGAATTTCAGTCTGCCTCGTGCCACGGTCCCCAGCTCATCTCTTCCCCCCTGTGTCAGGGACAGCTGGACCCTGCTTTACCCCACACAGGAGCCCAGCTGGTTGTTTCCCAGCTGTGTTCTCTGTTATCTCCCATTACTGTGTGATCCCATGTCCTGCTCCCCGTGGGAATGTGAGCAGGAATGTCAGACAGGACACTGGATGTGGAGCTTCACACCTCGGGGTAAAACCTTCATAGCGGTCTGAGTCTTCTAACAAGTCTTCTCCATAGAGTGGAGCCAAACAAGCAAAAGGAATTCCTGTATTTCATGTATCCTGCACAGGAGGTACAGACCCTAATTTAGGGATGCTTGCCAGGCAGGGACTGACTGAGAAAATTGTAGTAGAACAGAAAGATGGGTTCTCAATGGAAATAACCTCTTTTTGTTTGCTGGAAAAGCAACCCTCCTTTTCAGAAAATATTGCGATTTTTTTTTTTTTGTTTGTCTTTGTGTATTTGTGTGTATGTTTTAGGAAGGTCTTTTTTGCTCACCCCCTCCCAAAATTCAAAACCTTCTGAAGAAAAAAAACCCCAGCTTTCATATTTTCATTGCAAGGGAACCTTAATACTCTCAGCTTCTGTTAACCTCTATAAGAGGGTGTGAGGGACTAGATTTGGGTTCTGTGCAGTGATCCCATTACTAGTTCTGTCTTTCACCCATGTTGAGCCCTTTCTCTTCCAACTCAGATGCTGTAAAAATCAATTTTTGTCATCCAAAGCATTTTTGAACTCAGAAAACTGACATGGTTTCACGAGATTTCTCAGGAATGTACATGACTGTGTATCCATTTATGAACCAGTTTTTTATTAGTATGGTGTTTTTTTTTCTGCTTTAAACCACTCTGTGTATATCACACACATTTTATCATGCATTTCTGCCTTAGGATTTGGTGGAGGACAGTTAGAAAAATGTAAGCCACAGCAGAGAAATAATTTCCTTTCAGAAAAATGGCAAAACCAGCTGTGACTAACTCCGATCTCTACCTATAAACAATTTTGGCAGCAAGCATGCAATAGTGCATGGATCTGTGCTCTGGGACTGTCAGTGATGTCATAAGAATCTCAGTGCTAAGGCTTTTCAGAGGATTTGGAGTTTTCTGGAGGAGCTTCAAGAAAATGACAGCATTTAAGACAGGATAGATGATATATTTCTCTATTAATTAACATAAGATTATAGTAATTAGAGATAAATAAGAGCATGAAGTGCAAAACCAGAAACATCTCACATTCTTGCCCATTCTTGATCCAAATGTATTTGTCTGTGGTACACAGAACATATGAGCCTATAGTTCACCTTCTTTTTGTTGCTTTGACAAGTAAGGTACTTAAAACATCCCTCCAAATACTCAAAACATGACTTCAAACTAGGTCTTTATCAAAACAGGAAATTAAATTAATCAAAACTAATACATTAATTTCTCATCATGATTAATTTTAAGCATTAAACAATGAAGGTGTAGATAAATTAAAAGCTGCCATTTTCAGGAATAGAGAATCTAAGTGAAACATACAGTTGCTAGAAGATATTTTGTGGGTTTTGCTGTTTGTTTGTTTGTTTGTTTGTTTGTTTTGCAGAAGTGTACTTTCCTTTTTGGTTATGGGGAGTTTTAGTTGAACAAAAAGCCTAAGAGCAGGATTTTTCTCTTATTCTATTGGAAATCATCTCCAAACCAGTGGACTCCTCTGTCAATGCCTACTTCCACAAAGTCCACACCAAATTCCTTGCTTTTCAGTATGGGGAAAGGAGCATTTTTAGGAAGCAGACACCTTAAGCCAGTCCAGGTTAAACACTCCATACAATTTCCTATGTTTCTTCCTTGCACAAGGAACAGGGGCTGACAGGCTCAGAAAAGGATGTCTGAAGAAATCAGTGTCTCAGTATTAGGTGAGAGGTAATATTAGGTGAGAGGAATTGTGTTGAATGTGGCTGGAGACTGGTTACATGTGCTTTTGCTTCTGTACCCTGTGAGGTCAGCTCAAGAATTCCCAGGCATCAGCAAATCCATTCTTACACTCTGTTGGTATCACTTAACTGGAAATGCTCCAGCTTGGCACTGCTGTAAGGGAAATATGAATTGGGCCCATTCATCTCTTTACTGGCACAGGGGCTGCAGGACAGATCCTTGATGTGTTTATGTTACAACTGTGCTGTTGCATAAGTGCAGACCAAGGAGCCTTTTTGACCTGTTATTTCTTCATTTTATATTCTGCAGATTTCATTCTATAAAGGGAGGAATATTATGGCTTCCATCCAGCAAATGTTTAAACAAGTACTGAACTTATTTGTACGGGCACTTCCATAAAATTGCTGCTCTCTGCACTTTCCCAAGGCAGGCAGGCTGTTAAGAGGGGAATTTTGGAGCAGCTGAGGCAGAGGCAGGGTGCTGCAGGAATGTGGGAGATATCAGCTCTTGAGAGGTCCTGAGATCCCTGGAGGGTGGGACCTGTTGATGAAAAGCTATTTGTCCTGTTTCTGAATGAAAGATTCAGATAGCCCAAATGTCAAATTCACAAGGCATTCAAATTAGCTAAAGAGTTTGCTGTAGGAATTGCAGCTTGGACATCCAGGAGAAACCCCTCAGGAGGTTTCTGCCTTTGTTTCAATGCTGAGTGAATACATGAGGGGAAACTTGCCTCTGGCACTGTGGCACTTTCAGTTCTCTTCCTCCCTGCAACCTGTTAATTCAGTCCCGTATAAACAAAGCTAACAAGTGCCCACACCCTTTCTTTCAGAACATCCTAGAGGTGTCTGTCCTCAAAATATGTGAAACTTCATTTTCGGGTTGAATCTCAAAGCTGTTATTAATCAATTCCTTGCAAAAATTACCTATATTTACCATGTCATGAACAACAGAAAAATGAAATTTTTCCGTTGTTGGCACTGAACTCATTCACAGTCCAGCACTGAATTGGAAGCCTTAGACTCAAATTCTGTGTCTGTTCCACTCTCACATGATTCCCAGTACAGACCACAAGAGCCTGTCAGAGGAGACAGATGGTTTCCAAACCAGGGATATTTATAATGGGGGACTCAAGGGTGGGAGAAATAACCCTTTCTTCAGGGGTTAACCAAGAGCAGCACTGGCACCCAAGGAAAAAAGGCACAGGGGTGGGGGGTGGCTGTGGGTTGAGGAGCTTTGTGCATCAGACTCACTCTGACTTTTCTCCTTTGGCAGTGCAAGGCTCAAGAGCAACAGCAAGCAAGTGTGCATTGATCCCAAGTTAAAGTGGATCCAGGAATATCTGGAGAAAGCTTTAAACAAGTAAGGCAAGAGACAAATGGACTTAACAGCTAACATCCTGAGTTATTAAAGGGTAGAACATTAAGGGCTGGCTTTTACCGTGTGGACAATCGTGGAATCAGATATTGTTTCAAAGAAGGGTTTGGAGTTGACCTAATTTGTATTAAAACAACAGTTTCTAATATATCCTAGATGTTAAACTAAGAATTATGCCAGGGTTTGAGGCAAAAATTATGCTAATGAGTGTGTTCTGGGGTCCCGAACTCATCCTCTTTTAAAAAGAAGCTGTTCTCCCAAGGAAAATTCTTCCTTTATGCCCTTTCTTCCCAACCAAACTACAATTACTTCAGAATCTATATTGTTCCAGTGTCTTTGGAGCCCCTTCTCCATGTTACACTGGGTGTCTGCTTGCACAGGCAGCTGAGGCCTAGGGATTCTTGGTGCTAAAAATTGTTTCTCTGCTGCCCAGTGTGGAATGCTGTTAATATTGGCCAAGGCATGATGAGCTACCATGAATAATCCTTTCCTACAATACCAGGGGAAAACCAGCCAAACTTGGCAAATTTGGACTTTTAAAATCTATTTTATTCCCCTTGAAAATGGTTGATGGAGTCTACTTTGAGGTGGAAGTCAGCCCATCTCTGTTCCATTTTCTGCTGAAAAGAGCAGCACCGAGCACATTTTTGTGCTGAACTGCAGGGGAGGGCTCCAGCCTCCCAGCACTGAGGGATGGTACACACCAAATGATGGTACAAAGCATTCCCAGAGCCCTGGGCTGTGGTTGATCCAGCAGCAACATTTGGCCAGCTAGCCTACCTGTGCACTCAGCATCCCTGCCACCCTCGCCATCTCATTCCCACCCACAGTAACGGCGCTGTAACCCTGCTGAAACTCATCCCCTCTGCATCTGTAGGGTGAAGGCAGGGCTGGAATCCAAGCATTTGCAAAAGCAATGTATTATTGGAATCCAATCATTTGCAAAAGCAATGTATTATTGGAATCCAAGCATTTGCAAAAGCAATGTATTATTGGGGAAGGTATAGCCCCAGGGCAGATGTGAGCCACAGGTACCTAAATGCTCTCCACCGTTGGTTTTGTAAATGCATCTGCCAAACAAGGGGCAGGGCTAAAAAAAGAGGAAAAAAAAATCTTTGTCCCCCTGTGTTTTTACAATAAACAAGGGGGAAAATACCACCAGAAGTAGAGAGATTCCTCCATATGTCCCTTTTGGGCACTGCACTGGGGCCAAGAGTGAGGAGGAAGAAGGAAGGGAGCCAGCTAACAAAATCAATGAGATTCCAGCCCTGACAGCTCCTCCCATCTCATCTGATGCTCAGTGCCTTCTTTGCTGCCAGCACTCAGCCCTTTTGTCCTTTGGACAAATTCTCTGCAGAGGTAATCCAGGTTAATGCTGCCAGAATGGCTTTGACTGAACCTAAGAGCAGAATGTGGCCCATGCTGAATATCCTAGGGACTTGAGCTATGTGGTGTTACAACCTGGGAAAATCCTCAAGCTCCTGCTTAAGTTTCTGTTTGCTATCATCCCCAACCTGAGACTTAAGAGGCATTTTATAAATCTGCAAGGTTGAGCAAATATGATTATGTGCCTGTCTGACTTAGGGGAGCAACTCAGCTGGAACATGTTCTGCTCTCACTACCACTAGTGAAGATCTGAGACCAGCTCTACTGAAACCAGTGAGTCTGCCAGATCTCCAGACAGATTCTGGGTTTTGTTTACCAAATGCTAATACAGATTAGCTATTCTGCCAATTTGATGGATTCATCCTGGTTTACATTGAGTAACTAGAGAGAATTTGGTCCCAGCTCTATGAAATAAGATGACAGAAAGCATATATCTCCATCACCTAATCCTGTAATCATGGCATTGTGTTCATTTTCCAACTAGTAATGCTAGCACCAGTGGCATTTTCATGCTCCACAGACAGTCAGGGTTCTGTCTGTAGCATTTTCACAAGGCATGTTTTTGATATATTTTAGTGCACAGCTTTGACTTCTTCAGTGAAATGTACTTTGGAATATATTTATAGCGCATCAAACAATTCATATATTTGAATTGGAGCCATATGAATGTTGGTAGTTTAAAACACGGATATCCCACTAAACTACTAACAGCTTGTAAAATGAATCTATATAGATCTATAAATGTTAATGTAGCTATCAGTTTCAATCAGCCATATATTATATTTTTTCACTTGTACCAAAATTGTATGAAATGTGACATTACCCTATATGCACTAGCAATAAAATGGCTAATTGTTTCATGTTATGAAAACCCAATTGTACATGGGAATTTATTTTTCTGGAATAAAATCAATACGTTTTGTAGAAAGGGCTCTTGTAATTGCTTAAGTAGAATCCAAACTGTGAAGACATCTTAATCTATACCAGTACTTCAATATGAGAATATCTTCAGTGTTATAATCTTCAGCTAAGGGCAAGGAGAAATTCTTAAAGTAGTAGTTCAATACAATTAAATATGAAACCAGAAATTATTTTTACTAGGGAATTATTTTGCTCATTAATTCTGCTTAGCATTTGTTATTGCTTTACATTCATCACATCTCCATGTAATATACACATGAGACATCAGCAAAACACATCCAGGCTGTCAGGAATCCAAATTCCTTAACTGGCTTTAAAAATCATTGTGCAGCTGCTGTGGCCAACATCATTCAACATTCATCCATTTTATAGGCATAGGGCAAATCAGCCCTTTCTTGAAATAGCTAACAAAAAATCCTCAATCACTTTCACACAATCCCAGCCATCATTTACGGTACATTGACTCCCTTTCCCTCCTTCCTTTGTACAAGGATGTGCAAAATCAGGCCTTTACACAGTTAACAGAGCCCATCTTGTCCCCTGTCATGTTAACACAGTCCCACTTCAGAACTTCCCTCCTTCAAGATGCCAGAGTCCTTCAAGAGTCCATTAAGCTCAGTGGCTACTGCAGACACACAGGAGAGATTTGATGGATCTGGAGGAGATAACAGAGTCACATGGGAAAAATCTTTCCATTAAGCCAGCTGGGAGAGAGGAAAAGAAACTCTGAATGTGGAGGGGCTGGCTGTGTTGGCGGCCAAGCCCTGCTGCTGCCTTCCAAACTTTGGTGTGGCAGCTCCTCTAATTTCTAACCTAATTTGCAAGTAACAGTGAAATACAAGATGCCAGGACAACCTCCCAGTACTCCACCAAGCGTGTGCTGGGTCAAGGCCCCACAGGACAGTGTGGGTGATTCTATTTACAGCCTTGTTTTAAGGCACCAAATGCCCACAAACCCCCTCAGAGTAGCCACTGGTTCTTGCTGATGTCAGCAGGAATACTGGGTGGGAAGCCAGAAATCAGCTCCCCTCTGCTTCCACTGGACCTCAGGGGGAACTTTTTGAATGGTGAGGCTCCTGAGAAATTCTGGAAGTCATTTGGGGAGACTTTGGCATTTTGGGTAAAAGGGTTGTTCTGGCCTCAGAGTTTGCAAATATTCTTCCACCAGGACAATTTTACTTGTCTGGCATTTCTCTCAGACTAAGGTTGTATGAAAGGGGATGTAGCATTAGCACCCTGCCAGCAAGATATGAAGGGACCAGAGGGTAAATGTGAATGAGGCCTTTGTATATGGATAATTTATGGCAGTCTTTTTTGTATTTTTCTTTTAATTTAGACCACGTCATCGCACTCATAAAAAAAAGCAACAGAAGAAACGGGGCCCACGCTGCCCTTCCCGTGCAACACCACTAAAGTCTCCAGGGAGAAAGAATGGTAGGAGGCATTAGTTTCTGAGCTGGGACACCTCAGGTTGAAGTCCCTGCTCTTCCCCTGACCATCTTATGGGACCTTGGGCAAATATATTAGTCTATCCAGATCTCCATTTCCCCCATATTTGTTATATGGAAGAGAGGATAACATCTCTCCCCTTCCAGCAAAGGAGTATTATATAGATAAAACTCTGAAAACATGGGGAAAGCTTAGCTACAACAGATGTGAGATGATTTTCCCTTTTTACAAACGGGAAAGTGGACACACAAAGAGACCAAAATAAATCTGAAGCAAAGACAAGGTCAAAAACAGGGTAAAGGTTTGGCAGCCCTATTTTTTTTAGCTCCAATATCAAACTGACAGGGTTAAACTGTAGCAGCTGTGAATTTGCCACTGGTGTTTTTTAATGAGAAATGCAGCACCACGTGGTGACATGATGTGGTGCATGGGTGACTGGCTGATGCCTCTCCTATGGGAGATGCTAGGCAAGTCCCAGAGGATGTTGTATATGTGATATATGCCATTGCTCTGGATGTCCCAGGGTTTTTTTTCATCACAAGGGTGTTTTGTCCTGCCTTTCTGCACCAGAAGAAATAGGATTACTGCTGTGGGATACTGGAAAAGATATCTTCAGAGGAAAAATTTTCCTCATGATTTAGTCATTGTCTTTGTGCCTAGATGAGTTTTCTGAGACTACCTTTACTGGGAGTCACAGTGTCCAGCTGTGGTCACAGAGCCTTAGCTGTCCAGCAGGCATTGGAAGGGGTGTTTGACAAGCTGTGCTGAGACATCAGTGTTTGAATGCCTGGTGTTTACCCTCTGACTCTTGTAACCCAGTCTTAGTGACCTCATCTAGGCTGCAAAAGGCTGATCAGCCTGGAGCAGGAACAGGAGTCACTTCAGACAAAACCTGGAGCCACCAGCACAGCTGGCTCCTTGTTCTGAGTGCACCCCACACACAGGACACTTGCACTTTGCTGTGATGCCTAACCCACCCTCTCCTGGGCACCATGCTCACACTGAGCATGGGACACTCCATTTGTCTGCACCCCAGCTGAGCCCCCTGCCTCAGCCCTGCAGGCTCACAGGCTGCTGTGCAGTGCCTGCCTGCCAGCTCACCCTCTCTGGGCAGTGGGGCACCACAAGCTCTGGCTGGTGCCCAGCTGCTCACAGCAGGTGAGCTCCCAGGGCAGGGGGCTCAGGGGTGGCTCCTGGCTGGTAGAACACTGTCTCTGCTCTCCAGCCACCCCACGGGGCAGCTGAACAAGGGCAGAGCATGGGCTGCCCTCTACGTTCCTCCATCCTCACAGACAGATGGCACCCTCTGGAGCTGCAGCCCATGGTCTCCATCAGAGCTGTGGGATAGGAGCAGGTAGAGGAGGCATTCCCAGTGCCTTGCTCTGCTACTGGGGCTGCTCACAAATGGTTCATCTCTCCTTTCCCCGCTGTATTTGTTGCCGAGTTTCTTTGCCCACCGATAATTCTCTGCTCTGGCTTTTAAGTCCAGAATAAGCTTTCTAGCCAGCCTTCCTCCTGTATTAGTTCTGAACACCTTACTAACTGTGATGAGCACAACCTGCCCAAAATAACACCCATTGCTGGGTTTGCCTTGCTGGGTCCCAGCAGCTCCTTGTGGAGAACTTCTCCCAAAATGTTCAGCAATTGCTGGTTGGAGGGGCTGCCTTTAGGTTAGTCCAGACACAGATTTGCTGTTTGACTAGGCCTGATAGCAAAGCTTTTGCAACTGAAATAAACCTTAATAGTGTTTCACTTTCTTCTTCATCAACAGGAGGTTCAAGATGTAAGAGGCAAGCATTGTAAGCCGTCTACAGGATTTCTTACTGTAGGACCCAGAGAGCAGATAACCAGTATTAGGGAATGAATACATTTCACTGCTAACATGCAGCACAAAAGCAACGCTTCACGCATTTCCAAAGGTTTTTTTCTTGGTTATTTTTGGTGGGCTTTTTGTTTTGTTTTGGTTTTGGTTTTGGTTTTGTTTTTTTCCCTTGCACAAATTGGCTTGCTTTCACAGTGCTATTTTTATATAGTAAGATGTAACTATTTGAGAAAAATATGATTTTATACAGGTTGGTTTATTACCTAGCACTGGGAGCAGATACCAATTTAAACTAACCCTGTTATTATATAATATTTTATTTCCTTTGTTGTGTAGAGGTCCTGCTTTATTTAACTTTCTTTTGGTTCATGCAAGTCTCCTGGAGTTTTAAACCTAGAAGGACATGAACTGTACAGTGCAATGATGTTGTGTAAGTGGTGGTGGAACTCCTTGCCTCCAGAATCATAGAGGCCAAGAACACAGGAAGGCTCAAAAGCATCAGACTGATGACAGTGGACATTACCCTGAGTGGCAATTGCAGATATTTTGGGTGAGTGATTAAACTCAGGGCAACAGGGCTAAAGCCCTTCTCGGAAGACCAGAAACCTTGCTGACAGCTGTGAGCAGCTGGATCAATGCACATCTGGCATTGCAAGGTGCTAATACTTGGTTTGTAGTAGTTGTGTGTGCTAGGAGCCACAACACAGTTCTGATGTCGTCTGGCATTTCCTGTGTTCCTGTGTTTCTGATGAGAAATTTAACAAAAAAAAGGAATGGGTTATTCAAGCTGTAACCACAGAATCATGTTGCAAGTTGCTGGAGGAGTCAGATGTGCTGCCATGCACCAGGGATCTCCTGCCACCCATCCACAGGAGGAGACTTCAGCTTGCCTGTCTGGCTTTGCACTGAAGTAGGCTGAGATTCCTTCACCAAGGATGCTGGGGCTCAGCTACTGAACAGTCATACCTGCCTGAGGGCAGTCACATCCCTGGCTGCTCTGGAGATACCCAGAAGAGGACATCTGGCCACATCCTGGAGAAAAGAGATGCCTGGGGCAAGAGAGGGGCTGTGCAGTTTGTGGAAGGAGAGGTGTGGAAATGAAGGGCAGCACCCACAGTTCCCCAGCCATCATGGGTTTGCTGGTGAACAGATAGCCTCTGGAATTCCCTTTGCAAAGCACAGCCTGGGACAGGCACCACTCTTTGCACCAATCCCCTCTCTAAGCCAGAAGTTTCTTTCTCCTTATTCCTTCCTGTATACACAATATCTGCTATATGGTATGGAAAGACATCTGCAGCACTGCAATAATCATGTCATGCTGTGCACTGAGATCTGGGGGGAAGCACATTTGTGCAGCACAATGCTTGTGTTTGTTTGTATCTGTGTTTGTATTGTAAACAAAAATGTTGTAAGATTGGTTTTTTGAGCTGGTTGATTCAAAAGAAATCTTCCCTCTTCCCTGCAGCCTGTGTCAGGAACACTGAGAGGGGTGTTTCACATTCCTTTTTGTGGTAGGCATCTTTAGTGCCAAAGAGGCACTTTGGCTATCCAGGGACTACATTATTTCCATGTGGATTCAGGTAAAAATCTTGTATTTTCCTTTCTGCAAAACAGGGCTACTGCAGAGAGGTCTTCAGCTGGGAACACCTCACCTCATTTGCTTCAAAGCAGAAACAAACTGCTGTGCCTAAAACTTTTGTGTTTATGATTTTGATATTCCTTCTCTTTTTATCATTACTAGCCTGGTGCTTTAAGTATATTGTGTCTCTGTTTTGAAAGGTCTGGTACCACTGTAGTTGATGAGAATTGGAGTTTTGATTTAATATTAGTACATCAGATCCTCTCCTGGAAGGGGAAAGAAAGAAATTTTATGAGAAAACCAGAGTTTCTTCTATGTTTCCTGGTCTATATTTGATATCCTAGGCTCCATTCCCTGTCCCACACATGCACCTGCATTGGCCAGAGGTCCAATAT
Organism: Muscicapa striata striata; assembly: GCA_030060385.1. Classification (NCBI taxonomy): domain Eukaryota; kingdom Metazoa; phylum Chordata; class Aves; order Passeriformes; family Muscicapidae; genus Muscicapa; species Muscicapa striata. The sequence goes on from JAREIS010000134.1 coordinate 2,057,003, forward strand.
GAGTGTCCAAGCCAAGAATGACTGCAGAAAAAGTCACCCAGGGAAGTGCATTCTTCACCCATAACTCCTATCAAAGGACAGCCTGAGGTCTGATTTATTCCCATTGCAGTGAATGGAGAATTAAATAATCCCCTGATTTTGATTCAGCAGCATGCCTTGCTCATGATGATAGGGGCCATGACCCATTTGTTTCCTTGGCACTGGTGAGAAGGAGGGGTGGGTAGATGTGGCTGCACAGCCTGGCCAGCTCTGCTGCAGTCCTCATTAGCAGGGAGTGCATCTGGGGTCACAGCAGCAGGGCAGGTCCCTGGGGACATGCCAGCCCCACATTACAGCCTGGGCAGGCACTGCTGGGACAGGAGCACAGGGATGGGCAGTGCTGCAGCACCCTGGCCAAGCCCAGGCACCCATCTCTGGACAGCACAGCCAGGGAGTGGAGGCACTGCAGGAGAGGAAAGGGGGGCTCCTGCCAGCCCTCTCCTCTAGGGGCTGTGCTAAAGCAAGGGCATTTGTTCCTGAGAGAGATGCACGAGTAGCAGCAGGAGGAAAATGCATTCCATCCAAGGCAAGGGACCATTTACAGCCTGGTGTTTGTCTGGGTGTTCTGCAACCCACACAGAGACCTCTGTGCTGGTGATGCTTCACTTCTCATTTATCTGAGACCCATCAGGACATGGGGCTGCTCTCAGGAGCCACACTGTGACCCTCCCTCACCTGGGGAAGGTTGAGCACAGTGTGAATGCAGAGGTGACTCAGACCTGGCCAGAGACTTAAAGGAGAACCTTTTAAAAGCTTTTTCTTGCTTTGGACCAAAATTCAAGCATGAGTGGGAAGCTTTGCTGTTAGCCTGACGTTATCTGGGTGATGCACTGGGGAGAGCAGCCGTGCCCTTTGCAGCAGAGGGATCCATCACTGGGCTGCCCCAGTGCACCACAGCTTTGTCCTGCTCATGCCACCACCAGAGCAGCCTGAGAAGCAGCACTGGCAGCATCTCCCCTGGGGACAGCACTTGGTTTTCCCTCCTGCCTTTAACTGTTGACCAAAGACAGAGTCATGAAGAGTGAGATGGGAGTGAGGTAGGGACCACGTGTGAAGAGGAGGGAAAAGAGGTAACACTGAACCATGCTGAAAAAGCAGCTTCCATGAATGTGAAATCATCATGTGGGTATTTTCAACGTGCAGCTGTCAAATCCCAATTTTAAGAGCAGATGGTATTTATTGCTGTGTCAATTTTTTATTTATACTAGCTTTATTCTTGTATGTATTAATATCTTATCTGAATTCTGCCTGAGGAAGAATGAAATGAAGGGTGACTTTGATGTGTTCTTGATGAAGGTGTTTGAGCAAAAGTGACTGTTTATTTTGCAATGAAAGCTTTTTTCCAAGTTAAATATACACATTTTGTTGAAATTTTGAAGTTTTTTGTTGCCATTTTCCATTTATTAGCCTGTGGAAGGTCCTTTTGTCTGGCAACTTGTTTTGAATGATGTGATTTCTAGCAATCAAGGTTTTTTGTGAACTCGTCATCTAAAATTTGATTATTTTTTCTTTATCAACATCCCATCAAGATAATCCTTGTCTGAAAACATGAAACTTTGATTGCCACAGAGAAGAAAATATGTATCATGATAAAAGGGCTGCATGAACCTCCCATCTTCCATTCCTTAAGAAGTCTGTGTTGTCAGAATGTGGTAAATACTGTACTTTATATTTTTATTAAGTAAAAAGAAGTATCTTCCCAAATAATGTGAAAAGGGTTTTGTATCTGTGTTCCTGTAAGGCAGCTTTAATGGAGGAGTTATATTATGCTTTTGAAATCACTCCTTTTATAGAAAATTTTGAAAATAAACACTTTTATATTGTTGTAATTTCTCACATAAATGTGTATGCACTTAAAATTTTCTTAATAAAATGTATGTCTGAATAAAGTTTTTGCTTGATTTTTTTTTTCTCCTCACAAATGAACAGCTATAATCTCCACTCTGAAAAAATATTCAGATGTAATTTGTGTCCAGTTTCAAGAATGCCTCTATAATGCCCAGACTCTGCAGGGAACCTGAGGTGAAGGGTCCATGGGTCTGGCTGAGAGCAGCACCTTAGCAGATTGAAATGTGCCATCTTCAAAAGGAAACCCTTAACCATTTGCTTCCAAAACAGAAACCCAAATGTCTTTTTTCTTTTTTTTTCTTTTTTTCTTTTTTTTTTTCTTTTTTTTTTTTTTTACTATTTTCTTCCTTTTTGGTTTTTTTTCCCCACTCTTTTCTTCCATTTTTTTTCCACTCTTTTCTTCCCCAAACTTGTCTCCTGCAGCAGTTTGGCTTCAATGGAGCTGTGAGCTGGTTTTGTTCCAGCAGCAGAGATGCCATCACCATCTGTGCTGAGGAGGGGATGAAGGCTACTCTGAAAAGCATGAGGGGTAACAGGGGAATGCATTTGACAAAAGAGCAGATGTGGACAGCACTGTCCTTGGAGCTGCTTTTCCCAGGGCACAGCAGGGTCAATATTCAGTTGGGAGATGAAAAAATTTTTCTAGAGGCTTGTAGAGCTGACCTGAGGACCTGCAGGTGTAATCCTAACTGGGATGTTGTAGGGAAAGTGCTGTGGGTTTCAAAACCACGAGTTGAAAATTGGTCTTTGATCAGTGCATGTCCCTATCTACAGGTTCTCATGGCAAGGGGAAACTTTTCTGAGGTCACCCTGCCCTGCTCAACCTGCCAGTCTCTGCAGACCCACTGCAGCACAGGTGAATGCCAGCACTGTGCACAGCCCTGGCTGTACAGCTCAGGGACAGGTTAACAGAACAGTGAAACAGTGCCTGAGCTTTCTCCAGCTTCTTGCTTAATAAATATTTCTTGGCCTAATTGATGCAAGGCAAAAGGCAAGCAAAAAAAGGGAAAAAGGAAACTCAGATGACTGATGACTCCCTTGCAAATCCATCAATTATTTGCTAAGAGATTTATGAAAAACTAGCAGGTAATTGTGAGTGCAGATGGTCAGTGAGAGATTCCCAGGCCACTGTGAAATGCATTGGAAGTAATTAGTTACAAAATTACACATTAATATTAAGCATGGGCCCCGTGTTCAGTGGAGCACTTTGCTGTGCCTTTCATCAGGTCTTTTCTCTCAAATGTGAAAGTTTTGGTTCTTGCTTCCTCAGCAAAGCATCACAGCATTGTGTCTGCCAAGGAATTGGGGGTGAGCCCCCCTCATTAGCACATCTGGCTCTCTTCACAGGCAGCTCTCCAATATTAGCAAGCTGAAGGAAATCAGCTGCATTCATGGCCTCAGCTGTCCTGACACTGATTATGGGCTGGATTCATTAGGTCCTGGCATGGCACAGGTCAGAGGACAGCATGGTAAATGCCTCTGCTTCCTAGGACCACTGAGGATGTTACCACTGAGGGTGTTCCCTTGGATGCTACATGATAAGGGTCACTCCCAGCTTCTAGTGATCATTTCCCTATTTTATAAAGCTACTTGCTCTCAAGTTGTCCCAAGAGTCTTTCAGACAAAACAAATGTGCAGCTTTTAGACTAGCAAAGGCAAAATGAAAAAAAACAAAAACAAAACCCCCAAGGCCTAGAAGCTGAAGCCAGAGAAATTCAAACTGAAAACAGATTTTTAAGTGTGGAATTGATCAGCCTTTGGAACACATTCCCCAAGAGAGGGGGAAGGAAAGCCCTGATCCTTCCTGTGCCTTCCTAGCAGGGCTGAAGGCCATTGTGGTGTTAGCCATACGTACCTTGCTGGGCTCTCAGGGGACATGGGGTGAAGATCTCTTGCCTCTGTTACCAGTAGGGTCAGACATGAGCTGAAGATGCTTCTGGCCTCAGAAATCTGTATGCAGAGAGCCCCAGTTCCAGGGCAGCATTCCTCAGCCTGTGTTACTAATAACACCTGCATATCATCAGCCATCCCAGCTCCTTGGACCAGGGCTGAGGATGACTCCAGCTGTTACACAGGAGACAGATTTGGGGTAAGAGGATTCTGTTTCTGGTCATGAAGGTTGCCCTCCAGCTGCAGGGACAGGGGCATGGCAGTGAGGAGAGCCTGCAGCCCTGTCTGGGTCCATGCACTCCCCAATTTAGGAGGAGAGTTTGCTTACATAGGTGTCCTCTGGATCACACTGCTCACACTGGTGATCTTTCTTGTAGGAATTCCATGAGTTTCTGTCTTTGTCCTTTTTGCCTCTTATCCTTATTTGTCTTTTGTTTTCTCCTCTGGCTCTTCTGTGGACCTTCTCTTTCCTCTCAAATCCAGTTTTTCCAATGAAGGGATAAACCTTGGTGATTTAAAGCCATTCTCAGCACCTTCCTCCTGCTTTCTCATCATTGTTGGTGCTCCCTGGCTAGGGCCAGCCATCCATTTCTAGCCTCTAAAAGAGGTGGAAGGACATTTCTGTTCTGTCCTTTGCAGTCACTGTGTCAGAGCAGGACCCAGGGTCCTTTTGGAGAGGAGCTGCCTGACTGCTGTGTGTCTTTTATGCTCCTGGGCTCATTCCCAGCTGTGAAGTCCAATCTGTCTTCCCTGCCTGCACCAGCAACACCCTTTGGCTCATCAGCACGTCCTCAGCTCACACAGCTCCCAGCTCCTCCTTCTACAGCCAGCCATTCCTGTCAGGAGCAGCCAAGGGAAAATGGTGACCTGTGGCTGCAGCCTTGCCTCTGCCAGCACACAGAGCCAAGCCTGGACACCCTGGCTTTGGGAGCTGGCAGAACCAGGGTGCTGCTTCAGGCTTCCAGCAGACCCGAGTCAGACCACCATGGCTGCAACAGGAGGTGAAGTCTAGCCCAGGCTGCTGAGAGGTGCAAGAGCACAACCCAAGAACAGAAGGACAGGGGTTTAAAATGCTGCTGTAGCTCACTGAAATCTCCAAAATGTGTGTGATTCTTCCACCCCAAAGTTCCACAATCAGTTCCAGCTGCCTGGCGTGCTGTGTGATTTATTGCCGTGCCTGTGAGATTTTGGCTGTGGTGAAACGTGTTTGTACGTTGCCTATAAAAGAGCAAATCTGAAGAAAGGGCTTGCTGGATGTGGTTCAGAGTGTGTAACAAAACCCAGATCGCCAAGTCCTCCCAGGCAGTACCACAGCAATGCAAACAGCCAATACAAGTTTAATCTCTAGCACACTCTATCTGTTTTGCCTCTGAGCACCAGAGAGAGAGAGACTTAAAACACTGCAAACTATACTATTTCTACTCAAAGGGGAGACTACTTAAAGAAGCAAATGCCAAGCCCCACTACATAACCTAGTGCATCTTTTCTAAATTAAAGCCTTTCCACAGGGCAGAGCACTAGCAAAATAGTTCTGCACAAAATATGTGGAAAAGGAGAAAACAGAGAGGAAATACATCTTTCTTTCAAAATATAAATACCATGAATGCAAATAGGAATCTAACTGTCTATGTCAGATCTACAGCCACAAAAGTAGCTGGATGCCCCCCATTCATGCTAAGTGTCCATATTCAAAATTAAGTATAATTTTGTAGTAACTTTCAGTGCTTTCTGTAGCCTGGTTGTTCCAATGATTCTCCTACTGGCATTGTTGCCTGTTAAGCAGCCTACCCCAACCCAGTTACTGAGGGATTGGTACCATCCTCCCCACCCCCTGGGACCTCCAGAGCAGACATCTGGTCTTGCTAAGAAAGGGGGAGGAAGATTCCAAGGGCATTTCCAGAATATATGTGTTGTACAAGCCTGTAAACCCCTACCCTTGCATGTCATCTCCCAGTCTGATTTTCTTTCAGTCCATCATTATTTGAGTTCAGACAAGGCCCTATCATGCAGGAGTTGCACAAACACAGAAGGATAAAGACAGTCCCTACCTGATGGATTTCAGGGTTGAAGATCTGCTCTGCCAGGCTCTTAATCAAGCATACATGTTGCAAGGAGTGCAAGGCTCTATCTCTTCGTTGGGTGTTGGAGAAGCATCACACCAGATGTGGGATGGCTTGTCAAGCGAGTAAAAAACTATAGATCATCTAATTTCACATTTCCCTCTTTCAACATAGGCAAGATTTGGTTAACAGGAAGTTTTTCAGTTCCTTGGAGGGGTGGAGTATTGTAAAAAGACAATGGAGAAGTGACAAGGAGAAACCAGGCTTCCCAGCCATTCAGTTACTGGAGATAAAGCTGGAGAGGGATGTTGTGCAGGCAGGGGATGAGCAGGTCTGAGCTGTGCAGCTCCCTCCACAGTCTCCATGTGCCTTGTTCCCATGTGTGTCCTAGCAGCACTCACCCTGCATCACTGCTTTGGGCACCCAGCCATCCTGGCTCCTCCCCTGCTCTCCCTTCTCTTCCTCATTTCTAACCACTTTAAGATTTCTCTTTCCTGCTGCCATGTTATTTGTTGCTGACTTTGGACATTCTTTATGGCCTTTCATCAGGCATCCCATTGCTCACACTCTGCATTGGTTTGGCCTGCTCTGCCTTTTGTCTGTGCAAAAACAAAAGCTTTATCTGTTGCCCAGAGACCATGGTGACTTCAGGGCTCTCCCAGTGCCAGCACCTAATTGCAAACAAATGGAAGTCTCTGCTACATCACCAGCATTACTGGGTCTGGGGTGGGAGGCTCTGGTTCTGCTCCCTCTGCACTGTGGGGCTGGTGAAAGGCTCATGATTTACAGCAGTGTATCTCACATTGCCATCTGGCCCTCAGCAATCTAGCTGGCTTGGGGGAAAAGGCATAAAAGCCACACCATGCTCGTGACATGAGTATCTCTCATGTCTGGTTTTCCTTACTGTCAATGGGTAAAGGGGAGTTGTTTGCAATGAACAACCTGTGTACTCACAAAATCCTCACAGGGCACAGAAGTGAATGGCACAACATTTCCACTCCATTTCTGCCTCTTTGAGCCCCTCAAAGGGACCATCCCTCCATGGTGGTGACTGCCAGAGAGAGGCTTTGGAGCAGGCATGTGGCAGCCTGTGGCTCCCATGCTGGGCACAGGCATGTGCTGCCCACTGCCCAGAGCTGCTTCAAAACTAGATCTTCATCCTGAAGAAAAAGAGAGAGATTCCCAATACTCTCACATTTGTTAGTATTCCAAAACAGGACAGAAAAAGTCTGAGTATCATGTTTGCTACTGGAATGGACAGTTTGGAAAGAATTCTCTCAGGAAATGACAAAGTAATTTGTTCTGCTCAAATTGACAGAGAGTTGGCTTTGCCTACATGTCACAGTGACTGATAGGAGTTGGAGTTGCAGCAATCCACCCAACCCTGGCTTCCCCAGGCTAGCCTACATCTCCTGTACTGCACTTCTTCGTGGTCCATCTATGACTTACTGGAACATGTCAGCCAAAGGTGTTTCAAGGGGTTTTTAGGTTCTCCACAGCACCAAGCTCATAAAAGATACTGATCTGACATCTTTCAATTTTGATTTGGTGCCCAGAAGATAGTACACAAATTTCAGCAAACTTTCCCTGAAAAATTTCAATTTCATGAAAATTATTTTTAATTGCATGAATGCTCCAGCAGAAAACTCTCAATCCCTTCTAAATTTTCTGAAAAGTTATCAATTATCTGCTGTTTATTGTTTTGTTTGTACTCTTCAGCATATTTGACTTTGCTGGGGAATCATTCTCTGGGATTGATCAGCAGATAAAAATTGCCAAATCTTACCAGCATTATCTCTTTTTCTTGCTCTCAAATGCCTCCTTTCCCTTGTAGGGCTTCCCAGCTTTCATGTGAAGTACATATTTCACATGAACACATCACTCCTGGGGGCTGCCCCACTCCTCCCCCTGCACCTGGGGTGCACCCTCCACAGCACCTGGGTTTATTCTGGGCTCTGCACAGGCTCATCCCAAGCAGCAATCCCACCACCCCGTGGGAGGGCAGGGAGCAGACAGAGAAGAGGAAGGATTATTCTTGCCTGCTGTCTTGCAAACAGATCTGGATACAATTCTTTTTTTTTGTCAGGCTGATTTTCTTGGAATCCCAAACATTCAATGGGAACATGGCCATGTTGGTTAAACTTCAGTGGGAAAGTCCAAATGCTCTGAGGTAACTTTTTCATTTTTCTCTCAATAGTTCTCAATTGTTTCATTTTCATTATATTGAAACCTGTAGTTCTGATGAGGTAGAATTACTTGTTTTGACTTCACTATTTCAAATATGATCTAATAATATAACAGAGCAATGCAACATCAAAAGTAGATGTTTTTACCTTTTAGAAATTAAATGTATTCCCAAATCAAATAATTTTTGTGGAAATAGTCTTCCTGCAAGAAGTTTTGATGACTGACTTCCCCTGAGTCAATTAGTAATGGAAACAAAGGGCAAAACATCAGCAGTATTCAGGAAAAATTACTTCTTTTTTGATCACTTCTAGCAGCCATGGTTTGGGAGAGAGGGACTTGAGAGGAACCAGCTTTTCCCTGCAGCCATAGCAAAGCTCTGAGGGATCCCTGCAGTGCTGCTGGAATCTGTCCCTAGCAGCAGGGAGCCTTAGTGGTTAGAAGGTGAAGGTATGAGAGAGCCCCAGAATGATGCTCTGGCAACATCCGTGCCTGAAAACCATGGAAAGCAATATATGCAGCAGCCAACCTGGATGAGTCTTTCATGTGCATTTCCCTTCAGGGGCTGTTCTGTGATGGGTTTGAGTGAGGCTCAAGTTATGAATCTATAAATATGGTATTTCTTGTCATTATGCCTGTTTCGTATTAAACTTCTGCAGCTTTTTTATCCCTTGCTTTCCCCTCCCTGCTCCAGACACCCCCTTTCTCTCTGTGTCTCTCTCTCACCATTTTGGCAGCTGTGCACTGCCTTGAAAGCATCAGAAAAAAAAGGTAGGAGAGTCAGGAGAATAGGGGAAGGATGAGATGTTCTTCTACCACCACAGTATTTGGGGTCTCAGTGGTGAGTGAACTGAATGAAGAGATATTACTCAGAGGAAAAAGGCAAAACCTAAGATTACAAGTCTTGTCCATCTTAGAGATAAGGAAAAATATCTGCAGGCAAAAAACAGTGGAGATGTCTTCTGATTTCCTGTGGGGAAGGAGCCCATGTTCAGATGTGCTCAGTACATCCATGACCTCTAATCCCTATTGTTCTGTAAAGTCAGGACCCAGACACCTCAGGAGCACGTTCTGTGCACGATGGGCACATGGCTCACCTGTGGCTGGGAGGTTTTCTCATTTCGTTAAAAGCTGAAGAAATAATTTTTAAAGCAATTTTATTCCAAACTGAGAAAAGTATATTCTCTTATTTTACCTGTCTCCTGAACTTGAAATTTACTTGTCTCCTGAAGTGCTTTGAAAGCACTATATCTGTCTAAGAAATGGATCTAATTCTTGGGGTTTTCTAACACGGATAGTTTATCTCTAGCACAACTGTATGTGTTTTCTCATCTTACACACCAGGCTCTATAAAAGCAAAATCAGATCCAAGTGCCTCCTAGTCTTTTTGTCCATCTAGGAAAAAAAAGGGCTTAAAAAAATTTAAAAAAACAAAAAAAAAAAAAAAAAAAAAGAGCCTAAATAGTTTCATGTATGTGGATTTAATGACATGAAGAACAAAGCCTGTGGACTTACTTTGGATTATACTCTATAACCAAGACTAGAACTTTGCCAAATATCCTCCCCCTGGACTTTTCATCACTTTGTTTTACTTGTTACTTAGGACCTGTGGATCCTAACTCTTTGAACACTTGCCTTCAGAGGAATTAAATTAGATTATTAGTAGCTTTCATCCTGCAGTCCCAGTTGCTCAGACTTTGGCAAATGTCCTTCCACAGAGGAACAACCTTTGTGACCTGCAGGGTAAAATGCAGGGAGGGCTGATGAGACAAAGCCCCCACTAATTCACCACGATGAGTAACTAAACAGACCATTAAAAAAGAAAGGTTTGCTGTTTCTCCAGCACAGAGATGTGCCTGGTCTCCAGGGTGGATGGGTGTCATCACCCTTCTGCACAGCACTGGGAACAGTGCTCAGCACTGAATCATTCTCAGCAGATTGTGCAGCAAAATATCCCAGAGCATGGATGATTCTGAGGGGAGAGGTTGTGTGGCTTTGGTGTTTGATTTTCTGCTGTTTTGTTTATTTGTTTGTTTTGGTTCTTTATTTATTTATAGAGGAGAGTTTTGCTAGAGAGAAGAGGTGTTTCTAGGTAGGTGCTGGTGGGTTGCAGTTAGGGAAGACTTTCACTTCAGAGAGGATGGGATTTGCTTAGGTGGATGCCACAAACCAACTGGGATGTGTAAGAACAGTTTGCTCTCACCCTGCTGCTTTCAGAGGCTGCATCTTCAGCAGACTGTCAGATCATGTCTTACATGTCTCTCTGCATTGTTTCATCACTTCTAATTAACTTTAGTTGCTCTGGTCACACGAGTTTCTAGGGAAGATGGGATCTGCTTTTCTAATACATTGTACAAACTTGCAAAAGCAAATAACTTTAAAGAACTGTTTGAGGAAGTAATTTAGGAAAACTCCTGCAGAAATTAAATGCTGGGTGACTCCTCCAGTGACCAGCACTCCACAGTGCTGCAGGGCAGTGGAAGCCTGTGCTCCCTCAGACATGTCTTCTCCTGAAAGCTGTCCCAGAAGCAGGTAGGAGCATCCAGAGTTGGCTGGCAAAGGTTTCTTCCAATTCTTCACAGTTCTGCAGGAATAAATCACCAAAGGCTCTTTTGGTAGAGTCCAAACCTCTCTGCTTCAGACAGGTCAGTTTGCAGCCATGACCCAAGTGACATCTCCATGGCAGGTTTATCCATCAGCTCCTTCTGGCCTCCCCTGCCACTGGGAGGTGATGATTGCAAACCTGGGGGGCTGCAGGAGTGACAGCTCAGATGGCTGGAAGGCAAGGTGAGCTGATCAGACTTCTTGCTTTGCCACACAGATATTAAGCTCTTAAAATCTCCTTTATGTGTTTCCAGTGGGCTGGAACACCACCTCTCACTCCCTTTGAGGAACTACTCAAATGCTCATGTTATAAAGAGGCTGTTAAGTATGATATGAGACAGGAACTAACACAGCACAAACCATCAGCTGTGGACAGCCCATTTCCTATTCACTGAAATCCAGGGGATATTTACTATGGCTTCTCTTCCTCCCCACAACAGAAGAAAAAGAACAACATTCAACAGTATGCTTGGTTGTTCTAAATTTTGTTTTTAATGTCACCTGCCTGCAAGTGCTGCCATGCCACAAAGGGTGCAGACACAAACCAGTGGGCAAATGAAAGGCAGAGGATTGAGTCCTGGGAACAAGAATGGAGACCAGCCCTCTCTTTGTTTTCACAGATGCAAGTGTCCCTTCAGGGTGCCTGAACTATCTGCAGAGCAAAGGACACAGCAGCCCAAGGAGAGCAACATTGCAGATATGAAAAAAAGACTTGCATCCAACTTTAAGTGCTGGTCATGCCCAGGTCTCTGTTCCCATTTCAGACCCAGGTGTCTTGGTTTCTTGCAACAAGCATGTCCCTGCAAACACCCAAGCTGGGATGAAGAGACACCCAGAGCTCTCCTTGTGTCTCTCCTCCTGCACAGTCACAGCCCATGCAGCAGTGAGAGCACGACAGCCCTGACACATGCAGAGCAGGGGCAGCAGTCAGCAGGTGCTGGCAGTGGGACATGATGACATGGGGTGGGGACAGCAGGGAGCTGAGCAGGCTGCAAGCAGCATGGGACTGATCTTTTGTTTGGCATCTTCCTTTTCAAGTCACCCTAAAGTCAAGTAGCTTCAGTTCAGTTTGTTCTTGACTCAGACAAATACTATCAACATTAAGAAAATGACCAAATAAAGAAGCAGTTCTGAAATTTGCACACATATATATAAATTTTAGCAGGGCCACTGCACAATTCAACACTTGCTGCCCACTCAGTTGTAAAGAAACAGGAAGCTGTAATTATGTTGAACACTTTTCTAAGTGAAATATATATATAAAAGCCATAGGTGTATTGATATAGACATAAATGTGCTTGTACATGTATATTTGTATGTATATATGACATATAATCCATTTTACATGTGTATAAAAGATGTGTGTAGAAGGCAGCCAGCAGCCTAACAGGCCAATAAAATCACACCCCAGGTGTTCCAGCTAGAAAGCATAGGGAATTTTATTAAATCTGCTGTTGAGCCTGGCATGTAAATCACCCTTTACCTGGTGCTACCCATAATATTAATCAAGAAGCAACCCTGCAAAGAATTTGGGATAGTTTAGTCCTTGTAAGGGACACATGAGAAATATATGAGCCCTTCCAGTGGGAGCATAGAGGACACTGCAAACACCCAGGAAAAGCTATGCTAGAGGTCTGCTGGAAATTAAAGGGTTTTCTCATTGGAAAATTGAAGCTGTGTGAAGATCAAAGCCTTTTGATGAAACAGATTGATTTTGGCAGCATCTTCCATTTGGGAAAAGTAAAATGAAATTACTTGCTTGGAATCATCAATTATGTCGGTCATTCAGTGTCTCACATAGTTTTCTTTCTTGAGAGACATTGCATCGAGGCTGTGGCCAGAAATTACACTGCAGACTGGGATGGGAGACTGCCTGGGACTGGATCCAGTACAGCAGGACTGGGGAACTGCAAAAACACCAGGTTTTGCTGCAGAACAGGCAGAGAGCATCATGTCAGCCAACAACAAACAGCTCCCCATTGCTGAAAAGGGCTCCCTAATTGATTTCTCACTCTCCACCACTGTTTTTCCTCAAAGTGATGCATGAAACTGTAGAAAATACCAGAATTGCCTGAGGGAAACTGCATTTCTCAGTTAGGCTCTAGCTGATAAGGCATTTGAAGAATTGTGTTATCCACATTTTTTTAAAAAGCTCACTTAGCTTAGAAGTAAACATGCTGTAGGAGGCCATTATTTTACAAACCCCTATGCATAACTGCTAGCAAATGGACTAATTATGTTCTGAGATAGTTTACATGTGTATAAGGAGCAAGGACCATCTACTAGCAGCACCCTGTGTGAGCAGAGAACTATTGAGTTATTGCAATATTTTGGCTAAACTGCACTCAACTGTTGTTTCTCAGGTTAATCTAATCATCCTCATGAAGTTTGCACAGAAGAATTAGATTCAGGCACAACCTAGTACAGCCAGGCCAAAGAGATGTTCCCAGACTATATTCTATCTCCAGTTCTGGTCTGCCCTGCACATGTGCAAAAGAGCAATCCTTCTCAGCCTTTTCTACCATTTCTTCATCCTTCCTTGATTACAGGTTTGACAGAATTGCTGTAAAGGCCCTTAATGTCCCTGACACTGCTCTTCCATTTTGGGCTGTGGACTGGCATGCAGAGGAGGAAGAGAGGAGCTGTGGAGAGTTATAGCATGGGACATGCACTTGCAAACCTGCTCTTGTGCAGATGCTGCCAGCTGGGCTGGGTGTGGTGGGTGACTGCCAGGGCTCTGCTGGGGCACTCCCAGCCTCTGGCTGTCAATTCTTCTCCTCTGGGATAATATTGTGCTGGCAACAGCCTCTCCACATCTGTCCCTCAGTGCTGCAGGGTGTCAGTTGTCCTTTTTTCAATGAACACTGCTAAAGCATGGGGATTGAAATTATCTACATGCCTAGCTGAATCCAAGTTTCAGATGAAAAAAACAAAGCAAACTTCAGAAGTATTTCAGCACTTCAGGTTGCCATTTTGAAATGAAAATACTTTCCTTTTTTTCTTCTAAAGGAACTTTGTCTACAAGGTAATTGAAACAGTAAGATAATTTGAGAAAAAACAAATGGTTCTGTGATGATTATAATTTGTTTTACTGTTCTATTATAGTTTAGTTCAGTCCAATTATCCTTTTCCTAAATTTCCTAAATCAACTGCCAAGACCTCAGTCTCTTCCCAGTTACTTTCCATCCATGCTCTCAGTCAATATCCTCTTCCTGTTCTCACCACTCACTGTTAATTGAGACTGGATCACTTTGCTCCTCCTGTGATCTGTGTCCCTTCACCACCAACCTCCTCAGCTTCCTCAATGATTGTTTCTGAGGCTGAGGTGTTTTCAGTGCCCCTGCTCTAATCTGGTATCAAGCTAGGGCAGGGTGTGTCTCCTGTTCCCAGGAGATCCTTTCCCTAGTGAGCAGGAATTGGCCAGGTGCTGTGCCCTGGAACAGCCCCAGTGCCTCCAGTCTGGAGAGCTGGTTCATCCAGAGGGGACACAAGATACTCTGCAGGGGAGAGGTGAGCATTGCCTTGCCTGTGGCTGATGTGCAGCCAGCTTTGTTCTGTCTATCACTTTTATTAGACTTGCTTTCCTCACAGACAAACCTCTCCCAGCCTTCTATGTGGGTAATCTGCTCTTCATCACCCTGAGTATTTCAATCCACCTATTTACATGGCTGAGACTATGTGAGAAATTAGATCCACATCACCCCACATCTGTACTCCCACTCTGGAAAGTATTTCACTGCTGGGCTGTCAGGAATCATTACAAACCTGAGGAGCAAATTCCCTCACATGAATGCTTTCAACTGGCCTGCAGGACCAGGGATGATGTACGAGCTGGGATAGGCTCTCTGCTTCCCCTGGTGCTCAGAAACACAGCTCCTCTCTGGAAGGAGGATGCTCAAACACATCTGCACTGAGGATCAGAGAGTGATAAAGCCCTGAGTGTCCCATTGCTGGAGGCACTCCATGGCCTGTGCAGCCCAAAGCACTCCAAGAGAGGGATAAGCAGTGCTCCCAGCTGGGGAGGAGCAGGCTCTGGTGGGGCACTGCAGCAGTAATGCTGGCCTGGCCTGGCTGGGGATGGCACCTTGCTTGCAGGGTGACCCTGTGGGCTGGGGCAGTGCTCCCCTGGCAGCTGTTTCCCTCTGGCTGCCGAGTTTATGGGGTGTGGTGTGATGGTGTCCCCTGGCAGTGCCAACTGCTGCCCAGCACACACTCACTGCACAGCCACTGCTGCCCACCAGGATGCTCCCAGGGCCCTCCTGCAGGCCTTTTCCTTAAAATAATGGTAAAAAGGGTAAAATATGGGTGACAGCATCATCATCCTCACAAAGGTGTTAGGAGGATAAGTGCCTTAATGTAACAATGCTGAAGCACCAGAGTGTTTCAAAGAGATGCCACCTCTGCTGAGACCCAGCTAAGCAAGGCATAAAAATGATGTGTGTGTCTTTTAAATGCACAAAAACAGTTCTTACCTTCAGCTTTTGTTCTTCCACCTAATTTTTGATGGGTAAAATCCATCTCAACATTTTTTTTCACAATTGTGTTTAAAAAAGAAGCCACTGGAAAAAGGAAAATAGCAGAGAGAGGAGACCCTGCTTGATTAGTCCTCAGTGACCACTTCTTCAGCATGAAAAAATTGTGGAAAGGAATTTTCAAAGCAAGTAGTATTTTTAACAGAGTTTGAATAATTATTTTCTTGGGAGAAGGGCAAAACTCCATAAAAGCAAGAAATAAACATCCATCAAAGTGCTTCATCAGAAGATGAGTGCTAGTCCCAAAGAATTCCTCAGGGCTCCCAGGGCTGCAGAGGCTGCATGGTCACCTCAGCCTTGGTGGCCTTGGTGGCCCCCTGGCCCTGCCCTGACCCCTCCCTCCTCCTCACCTGACTGAAAGGAAAGCAAAGAAGGTTTAGGAGTGACCCAGGAGGGGTTCATGCACAGTGACTCTTGGTTTCCCACCAGCAGGTGAAATCAAAGCCCTCTTTTTCTGTCACTGCCCTTTGAAGAGTTCCTGTGGTTTATGTCAGCTCGTGGGTGACACAATGTCACATTCAGAATTAATGAGGCCAGGGAGGACAGGAGAATGCCACTAGACTAAATGCAAATGCAGTGCTCAGAGCCAGCCCAGACCTTTGCCCCAACACCAAATGAATTCAAGGCTAAAACTTGGAGCAAATAGCCCAGGGCATGACCCAGTTATGGTTCACACTAAATCCAGACCTTGAACTTGGGAAAACCTTGTTATTTTTTGCTTTTAATTTTCATGCACTACTTATTTTCTGTCTGAATGCCAGACTTGAAAGAAGAAATGCAGAAATCCTGCAAAGGAGGTCATTCTTCAGCTCCCACTAGTCAGACCAGAAGGGAAAGCAGCTAAAAAGTCTAGATGTATTTGAAAACTTTCCAGCATTCATTTGCAGAGTCTCCAAATCTGGACCAATTCCCAGTGATCATCCAATCTGCTAGGTCTTTCATGCAAATTGGTCTCAGCAAGGTCTACTCCATCACAGAAAAAGATACCCTGTCTCCTAGGGCTGAAACAAAAGAGAATGCAAATAAATATTCACAGAGAACCTGTGCACGTGGTCATTATGTAGTTTATTGCCTCTGAAATTAATTCAGAGCAGCCATAGCCTCCAGCCAGCCCACAGGTTCTTGTATTGGGTGGGTGGGCAGAAGGCTCCTTTAACCTTTATTCTGAAATGGAGCAAAAAGCCAAAATAAATAAGCCAAAGAGAAGAAATACTGAAAAACCAAGATGAAAGAAGAAGACAGCCTAATGAAGCTTTTTTAGACATGAAAGTTCCTGGTGACAAACTATGGCCAAAGGCTTCACTTTCAAAATGTCTGTTTAAAATAAAAATTGCTGTATCTTCTGTGACTTTTTATTTGCTATAAAAGCACCAAGGTTAAGTTTACTTTTCATTTCTGGTTGGTGATGGCATTTGATTTCTTTCTTTTCCCCTTCTTAGGCAGTATTCTTCTGAATACTTTCTATGATGAAACTCTTGTGTTTTCCTTCCCAGTTTAATTTCTTTCCTTCCCCACTTAGAGAGGTCCATTGCTGACCCAGAGATAAGTGCATATTCCCAGAGCATCCACAACTCCTACTGACTTCACATCCTCACTGAAACTAAACTGTAAAGTTCAGAATTAGAATGAGGTTCAGATTTCAGCTCTGCTGTTTGGAAGCTGGGCTGACTTTTAAAAGTGTACAAAATGAAGGCTGGGCCACAGAGCTCCCAGCTGGCAGATACCAGGCTGTAATAGCTTTGCCTAGCACTGCCCTCCATAAAGAAACGCTGTGTCCAGAGACCTGTTAAGTGAATAACTCACTGCACAAGGAAGCAGGTTCTCTCTGTAAGCTCTGCATAAAGCTTGCATCTGCACATATCTTTCTTTTTCTTGGGTTGGTTTTATTCCTGATGGCTTATTGCCAATGCAGGGTTTGCTAGTGAAATTCACATGGGAGTAGTTTTGAAAGCCTAAAAATCAATCATGAATTTAAGCTTCCCCCACGGCCCCACTCTTTCTGTAGGAATAACACCCCTTCACCACCCTCCCTTCTCCTCAGTTTGCATTGCTCTGGTAAGTTATTTATCAATAAAAATTCCACAGCCAACACATAATTGGATTTCTATAAGAGCTTTCAAAACTGAGTTGCACTGAGTTGCAAGAGGCAGACAATTAACTTGACAGAGGAGTTAGCACTTCAGCCTTGCATCTGTTTTCATTGCCTGCTTCTTTCAGAGCAAGCATTTTCTCATTTTATTCTGGTTGTGGAAGGAGCAGGTGAAAACAAGCCAGTTTCTTTAGCAGCCAGCTCTGGTGGTTGGTTGATACTCATCAGAGGACCAGTCAAATAAAATGCTGGAAATCTCTTCTGGCAATGTGTTTCAAGCTGGTGATTAATGGGAAGGGGTTCAGGTAAGATAAGAACATATAAGAGGCTGCAGATTTATTTAAGAGTACACCTCATCTGGAAAATCCAGTGTCACAGGTGAGATGGGAAGCACGAATATGTCGGGCTTTACCCGCAGCAATAACACTTATCTGGACCAGAGCAGCTTCCTTCTGATAAATGGTGTGAAACACAAATTCAGAGCACTGCATCCTTCATCTGCCACCACTGACTTCCCCACAGCACAGGACAGACATCCAACTGCTCAAACCAACTAGGCAGTGAAACCAGCTCAGTAAAGCAGTGTATGAGTCCTCTCTAGGTTGCTTTCTACTGCTTTCCTTTGCTTCTTTGTTTCAAGCCTTTGTATTAGAGGGGCAGAGGAGGCTCCACTCCTCCCTGAGGCAGGTGAGTGATGCAGATGGAGATGGAGATGCACATACTGATGCACATACTGATGCAGATACTGATGCAGATGCAGATAGATGGCACCAGGAGTCTGACTGCTCTCCCTCCTCCCAGTCCCTCTCAGAGTGTTGTTGTGCCTCCCACAGGGCCATGCATGGCCCAAGGGCAGAGATTACCAAGCAGATGGATTTTCAGCTCGAGGAGCACAGGCAATCCAGACTGGTGCAGGGCTGGTGAGAGGCAGGGTGTCACCAGTGTCACTGGCAGCACTTCCCATCAGCATGGCAGCTGGCATTGTAACCAGACACTGCTGGCAGCACTGCTCAGTGTCCAGCAAAAGGCTGTGGTCCTGCCCTGCTGAGCTGTGCCCTGAGCTTCCTGACTTCATCACAGGTGTGCAGGAGAGCAGAAGCAGAGCTGGGGGTCACTTTGTGCATCTGGGTGAATCCCTCTGGCTCACAGGTGATCTCTCCCTTTACCCACCAGTGCAGTTCTCCCACCCAGGGCTGTTCCTGCCCTGCTGGGCTGGGCTGGGCTCCATCCCAGACAAGCCCCAGCAATGCCTCTGTCCTCCTGCAGCTTGTTTCACCTCTGCCCCACCGTGGCTGTCAGCTGCTCCCCTCTCCAACACCTTTTCCAATGGCTGTTCTTTGCCAATCCAGGAATGAAGATATCAGAGCTCCTCCTTTACTAGGAGCCCTTCCTAAATCCTCCAGACATTTACTCCCTCTGCCTGTCAGGTGCCACACTCCCAGATCTCTTCTCCATCCTGCACATAGCAAGCCTGTTCAGAAGCCCTGCCCAGGACTGGGTGTGAGGGTGATTTCCTAGCTGGCCCCACCAGGACAGGACTGCCCTGGGGCTGTGGGGAGTGCAGCATTTCTGATGGAGCAGGCAAGGTTACAAATTGGATTCGGGTCTAAACCAAACTTTCAACTCCAGACAGTTCTGAAATGAAGCTCAGGGCTGAATTGGGCTTAAAGCTTGGTTAGTTTCCTACTGTGAAAAGGAGCCTGAGCTGAGCACCATGAGCACCTTTGGAGCTGGGCTGCCTTGAACCCTTTAAATGAAACACAGGCTGTATTTTTTAGCTTTCCCATCTGAGGTCTTAGAGCTTGAGCTGGAAGGTCTGCACACCACTGTCTTGCCCTGGGCCACCCACCTCTGTGTCCTTCTGCTAGCAGTGACCAAGGGGAAGGGCCAGTTCTGCTGCAGGAAACATAATTGCTTTGCAATTTGTTTCCTGTTTGAACAAAACCAGCAGACCAAATTACTGAACCATTTTTAAGAGAAAGAATTGAATTAGGGATATGGAAACAGCATTTTTGAGACATTCTCAACAAAGATAAAAAAAGCAAAACTGATGAGAGCAGCTTTTTCCATCTCAAATGAATGTTTTGAAACAAAATAACTTTATTTTGCTCCAAAGCTCAAGTGGAGGCAAGTTTTCTTTTTGCTTCATTTCATCTCCCTGGAATATTGAAAAACATCTGTCACAATGGGCAGGTCTCTTTTTCCTTCCCACAAACACTACTTTCACTTGAAACCACATTTTCTGATAGAAAAGCTTCTCAGGCAAAAAAGCATTCTTTGTGAGAGTGGACACAGAGGTGTCTGAAAATGAGCTATAACTCAGAGCAACCCCTCCATTCATGGACAGCTTCTGCAGCCACTGGAGCCCCTCAGTACACAGGCTTGTACAGAGAACATAAAGGCCTCCTGCTCCCCACAGCCCCAGCAGATGGAAATAATCTGTGCTGTTTACAGATCATTTTACAACCTGGGGAAATCAAGCAGGTGGTGACACAGCTCCCTTCACCCAGACCTTAAAGCAGTTGTGTTCCCCATGGTGCCCAGGGGCAGCTTTCCCCTCCAGCAGAGCCAGGCAGAGTGAATGGGAGAGTGATACCAGCACTTTGTGCAGCCCCTGCTCTGCTGTGTCCCTGCTCTCCTGTGCTTGCCCACAGCAGGAAACCCCTGCCCTGCCCTCAGCTTGTGCCTTGCCCACCTCAGGCACTGGAACAGCCTTCACTGGTTTCTCACCATCCACAGCAAAACTCAGAGCCAAGCTGGAACACAAATGCTGCTCCCAGTCTCTAACCTCATCCCCTTTGTGCCTGATTCCAGCATGACAATTTTCAGTCTAGTATTGTTATTTTTTCTTACTGTAAAATTCTGCTTGGATATAACACTATTCCTTCTTCCCTCACAAATGATTTTATTTTATTTATTCATGTATTTCTGGTGGGTCTGAAGGCAAGGTTTAAGTTATGCAGTGATTTTCAAGTGAGACCACTCAGCTTTGGCAGGGTCTGTGCTCTCCACCTCTGGTCCTGAGTTTGATGAGATTCAGGTCAGGGATTACTCGTGCAGAGAGGATGTATAGATGAGGTGATCTGGGACCTGCTTATTCCTTTACTAAATGGTCAGAAAATATTTCAGAGGTCCCTCATCTCTGCCTTGCCTTTGTTTCTGAAATATCCCTTGAGGTCTGGAGGGAGAACTCAATTAAGTTTCATAAAAATACCACTTGTTTTTGTAAAAAAATATTGTAGTCTTCTTATCCCCTTCCGTTTTTCAAGAAGATTCATGGAAAGGGGAAGAAAAAAGTGAGTGGGCTTTTAAAAAAGTGTTTTAAATAAAACATTTTAGGTTTATATTTCAGTTTTCAAAAAAACTCCAGACCTGAAGCAGAAAAATAAAAGAGAATGAAATACAGGGGAGGGAGGATACAGGGGAGAAGAAAAGTCACATTTGTCATTGTCCAAAATGAAGATCTAGTTTGAACAGCAAACATCATGCAATCAACTTATCTGCCCATCATTCCCTTCCCAAACACATTAAAATTTCCAACCTCTGCAGGCACAGGATTTGTCTACACACATGATGTTGCTTTAAGGGAACATGGAAGTCTTACACATCTCACACAACTGCTGTACATTGTTTTCCTTGTAGAAAAGCACCTTCAAGCTGGATTGTTCATCTGGGGATATGCTGTGCCAAAGCAAGACATCTTTATATTGATATAATCTCATTCACATGCAAGATTGCACATGTCATCCACAAGTAAAATCCCCACACTCCTGACCAAAGCTGTTGTGAGGTTACAGAGCTGGCCTTAAAATGAGTTGGCCTTGCTATGGGAAAAGTGACCCCTTCATGAGGGCCCAGTCTCCAAGCTCCCCTCCAAACCCTTCAAACCATTTCTGAATGCAGCAAGCCTGCCAAAGAAGAAAGTGCTCTTTTAGTTTATGATTCTATCAGTACCAGGGTGTTTGCTGCTCTGGCCTCACACTCCCATTTCACATAGCTCCAACAGAAAAGCATAGGGCAAAGAGAATGTCCTTGTAGTGAAAGGAAAGCTGTCAGGCAGAGAGTACCAACACAGTGCCAAGAAAGGGCTGCTTGATGTGCACAGCCTGCAGGACTGCTCCTTTCAGCACTGTTGATAGGGTGGACAATAATCCAGTCAATAGCATGGAGCTATCACATCTATCAGTGGGGACACTGTCCCAAAAGGAAGCTCTGCAATCAGGAGTGTGATTAGAGGCAGGAAGAGAGATTACAGCTAGGAAAACATGTTGAGCAAGAAGACACTGAAAATAGTGGGACTTGCTTTACAGCAGAGATAAAAAACTAGGAATGTTATAGAAGTAGACAGGACTATCAGAGTGTATAGAAAACAGAGCATCACAGGGCTTCTGTTGCTGTGTCTCCTAACACAGGAACATCCTGGATGTGCACAAATACACTGTGGAATTGAGTAATTAAGTTTAAATCTAGAGGAATGGCTTCTCCACATGTTGCATTTGATGCCTGGAGATAGAGAGGTTCAGAGTAAAATAGGATGCTCCTCAAAGCTACGGGAATATTCACTATTATATTAATGCATTTTTATAAACAAGAGTTTAGGGACAGTTATAATGTTGGCAGACAACTGCTAATAAAGGAAATTAGTAAGCAGGTTCCCCAGCGGGCAGTTTCCCTCTTCCTTAGGAGCACCTGGTTCTGAATTTAACCAGAGATGGGATATTGATGCAGATGTCCCAGGCAATTTGGCAAGCCAGAGGTTTTCCCTTTCTGAAATTACTCCTTTAAGTCAACTAAGGTTCAAAAGGCTTGGTTTTCTGTCCTTTCTCCATATTTTCTCAGTATCTACTGCTGATTTCCTTGCACAGGGCTGGTGCTAGCACACCTCTAGCCTCCATCCACGCTCCCATAAACTGCAAAGGCTGAGCTTAGTGAGAGTATTTTTATACAGATTTTTGTTTCTAGCCAGGGCTTCATTTGTGGCATTTCCAGACCAGCCACAAACCTGTGGAGGAAGTTTGGACTTGAGAGATTTGCAGCTTCATTTTGCTCACTGTGGAAGTTGGAATAATTGGATAAACACTGGTTAATCACTACAACTCCTTGTGCTTATCTGCCACCAACCCAGGCTGCCTACTCACTACTCACTACTACTTCTCCAGCACTAGTTTTCACCAGACATAATCACAAACATTCCTGTTTCCTGATAACATGCAGAGGAGCAAAGTTGATTCAGAAAAGTTTTTTCATGCATAAGAGCACAGGCAACTGGGGCTGCTGCTTGTGCCCACAGCTGATATTTCAAGGGGCTTGCCAGAGCCAGCTTGAACTCCAGCCCAGCTGCAGATAGGGAGCTGAGGAAGGGTGACTTCTGAAGAGCAGAGATAGCCTGGGATAAGCACTTGTAAGCACTGAAGTAGGTCTCTTGAATTTCTCTTCCCAACAGCACCATGAAGTGTGTGCATGAGATGGTGACAACAGAGACATGAAGAACTGACTGGAGGAGTTGCAGGCTTCTGAATGGATGCTGGACTGCAGTGGATTTTTGGTGAGCCTGGTAAATTCAGCAATTTTAGGTTTGTAGAGGGAGTAGGATTATTTTAGGAGTTTTCTTCTGCTGAGGGAAGATCCCTGATCTCTGGTGGGCTTTCCCCACACCATCCATAGATCCAGGTCTCTGCTGACGTGGCTGGGTGAGCACTCTCAGCTCCCCTCTGCCCCTCCTGTCTATTCCCTGCCTCTGCCTTGAATTGCCTGGCAGTGCTGTCAGCCCAGCCTGACTCCCTGCACTTCTGACCCAGGGACTGCATTGGGGAGCCTGGGGCTCCTGCAGGCACAAGTTAGAAATCCCAGATTTGCAGAGTGCAAGGTTGGCACTCCCAGGATGCTGCTCAGGCTGGCTTGGACCAGCACTAGGATCCATCACTAGGACCTGCTGAAGCTTGGACAGCAGACCTGCCAGCTCCACATCAGATTGCCACTCCAGGACATGGAGAGCACTGGGAAATAAATCATAGAGTGCAGAAGACAAGATTACATGATCATATACATTATTTTACATCCATTTCTAGTTCT
Source organism: Muscicapa striata striata (assembly GCA_030060385.1). Classification (NCBI taxonomy): domain Eukaryota; kingdom Metazoa; phylum Chordata; class Aves; order Passeriformes; family Muscicapidae; genus Muscicapa; species Muscicapa striata. The sequence goes on from JAREIS010000134.1 coordinate 2,080,321, forward strand.
CCTAGTTTTTTTGAATACTTGTCTGTTTATTTATTTTCTCAAGTTACCAGTGACATTAATAGTTTAGCAGCAGCTGCTGCCAAAAGAATGAACCAGTTTATAGACCCAGTGAAGAATGACCTTTTACATTATTGGAGATAAATAAATCTTTGTTCCCCAAGCAGAAGAAATTATTTCATTCAGTAAAGTAACCAAGCAAGGAAATGTCTTCTCTCAAAAGTGTTCAAGAAGTGCTAGTAATGCAGAATGCAATCACCACAACAGATTTATTTAGCCCTTTTTCCTCCATCACTTGTCATATACTTTTAAAAATAAAATGACTCCCGAAGGGACCAATTCACAAGACATTTATACAAAAGTTATGTCCAGCCAAAGCAGATGGAATGCAGATAGTGCAGGATATGACAGGGGAGCAGATGTTTTCTAATCATTCCTGCATCATTTCTGGTCACTAGCCAGCTGTATTGGGATTACCCAGTCCCCACACACAAGCTGCATGGCTTTGCACTCTGCAGAGACACTTGGTAATCCAGATGCCTGCTTGGGAGAAAAATTAGGAATCTCAGCACTGGTATTTTTATGATGCCTTGCTGTTGCACCTAATTTAATTGGTAAACAAAGGGGATGAGTATTGGAACTTAAATCACACTTTTCACAGCCATCTCCAGCACTGGTATGGCTGCTCTGGAGCCCTCTCCACCTCCAGGGGAGGTGAGCAGCCCTGCAGGGCTGTGTGTGGTTCCCAGCTGGCTCCTGGCCATTGTATCTCAATCCTGGGATGATAGCATTTTTGCATGCTCACCGGCATTTCTAAGTCACTCTCTGAATTCCATTAAATTTTGTGGGGGTTTTTTTTTTTTTTGGGTTTTTTTGTTTTTTTTTTTTTTTTTTTCCCTGAAGACTGAATAATTCTTCTATGTGAATTCTGAGGGGGAAAAAAAATCACTTATATGTTCATTTAGACAGTGGATAAGTTCCAAACAGTTTCTAAAGGAGAAAGTTTTATTCCAGACAGACCTGCTGTGAAATCTCCCCATTAATTTACATACATGCATACGTATGTGGAGACAGGCACACAGAGATGCCCATATACATCATCTATCTCTGCACCTATATACATTCACACATAATGCACTGCAAAGTTATGCAGAGGCAGCTCCATGGTGCTTTAGCCCATGCTGTCATGGAAGTGAATCACAATGACATTTCCTGAGTTAAGGCAGAGCTGCTTTCATTCAAGATGTTATATGGATAGAAATCCCACTGCCTATGAGCTGCATTTTACTGTATGAAAATTCCTGTTTATTTGCAGTAAAGTGGCACCTCAAGTGGACAAACAGATTTGTGTTTTTCACAAGCTCCTGGGCAGGTTTGTGCCTCCTGGGCTCAGGGTTGTGTGTTGCCTTCCCTACACCAGTCCCTCACATTGCTGGTCTCAAATGTGCCTGCAGCTATTGTACTCAAACCTCAAGGCTGCAGAGCTGGTACAGGTTTAAGGCTGTAACCAGTTTAGGCACATCTGAGAAGGATCCTAAATTCTTTATAGTACACTCCATACACATTCATCCCTGTGTGCCTGTGTGTAAGCACAAATATTGGGTAGCTGGTCTACATAGGTACAACCTTTCCTTTCCAGGAACCAGCAGGTAAGTTTCTAAAATTTATCTAAAATAAATCCAGAAACTTTTATAAAACTTCATGGGTGAAGGACTATGATTTTAGTGTAGACAAGGGCCAGTCTGGGAAATATCACCAAGAGGGTTGCCTGTAATAACAGTATTAGATGCTATACAGAATGGAGGTGATGGCCCTCCATCCATGAATGCTTTCATACTGACAGATAACAGAGTGCAATTATTTTCTTCTTTTGCTTTCTTGTCTTCAGCAGTAAGGAAAGGGCTTAAGTAATGAGCATGATTTGTAGGAGACTTTTCACTGTCTCCAGGTAGATGAGAATTACAGGGCAAACAGAGGAAATAGAGAGTCCATCAGCCAGCTCAGGGACAGAGGGATATTGGGCTGCTTGGGAAAAAGCAGGAAGGCAAAATCCTGCTGCTCAGGAGTCCAGTAATGTTATCACTGCTGATAGTGACACACAAGGGAACATCTCAGACCAGCTGGACTTAGTCTGTGAGATCTCATGTTAGGGTTTCAGAGGTCTAAGAGTTTCCATCCCTTAGCTGGGTTTGTGTAGGACTTGGCTTTCAGTCAGACATGGCCAACACATGATCCTTCCCACTGTCTTTCTAGGAAGCAGTGGGACTGGCATGCTCCATGCCTTGGCCAGCCTTGGCTGGGAAATGCTGCTGGAGCAAATGGTGTTTAATTGCTCTCACATACCCAGGGAGGAGAGCTGAGATGCCTCTTGGCAGGGGCTGAGGGTGCCTGGAGGTAGATGGAGAATCAGGTTTTGTTACTGCCTTGTGTCAGGCCCCTCCTGGTGTTCAGACACCTTTGCTCCTCAGATCCCCCAGCCAGCCAAGCCCTGCTCATGAGGGTGCAATTTACAGCAGGCTTTGTGTGGGTGGGTCAGTCACAGCAGAGGGATGCTAACCCAAGAACAGAGCCAACAGCTTTGCTTTCCCAAGGATGATGCAAAGATAAAACAAATTATAGCCAAAAAATATTTCTTCAATGTGAAATCTGGAAGTTGTCAGAACATGGAATTGCAATTACAATTCTGTCCTGTTCTCAGCCACACCATAAAAAGAAGGTCACCAGGATCCTTCTGTTGATGACAGCAGATGTGGCTATTGCTCTAGGTGTGGCAGCAGCAAGACAGTCATTAGACAGAGGAACATCTTTACAGAAAATTGTTTCATTTTCCCAGCCTGGAAAATATTGCTTGTTTTGAGAGCAGGACCAATCAGGAGGCATAAACTCTGCAAGTGCAATAGACCTAGCCTGAAAAATTCATATCCACACCTGACCTTTCTGTTTTCACCTCTGAGAGATCATTTCCAGGGATAAATAACCCGGTCATTTGTGAATCCATTGGACAAACACAGCCCTTTCATGGTCCTCTTGTCAGCTTCAGACATCCACAGTAGATGAACAGATGCCAGCATCTGAGCCAGGGGTTACAGTGGGTGCAGTAGAGGTCAAATAGAAAAGTCTCCTAAGTGTTGTCTGTGACTTTAATTCAGCAAAACACTGGAGCACGTGCTCGGCCTGAAATTGTTAGCCAAGCAATAGTGAGCTGTCCACTTGGAGCTGGGCATGTGGTTCAGTATTCAGCTGGCTCAAGGCCAGCATGTGCAGCATGAGGCTACTGGAGCAGCAACCAGCAATGCACACACACGAGGAGAGAAGGCATCCCCCTGACCCCTGAACTGAGCTCTGCAGGCAGCCTTTATGAAACAGGAATAACCTCTAGAAGGAGGCAGCAGAATGATGGCCCAGCTTTAGCCTGGCAGTGCCTCCTGGCACAAGGATGTAACTCACACAGCTTGGTACCTTTACCATCAAGGTGCTTGGGTCCTCCTGCCCTTTCAGCTGTGACAAGGGTGAGCACAGAATGAACAGAGAAGTTGTGAGCTGCCAAAACTAGGAATACAATCCCTAAACTTTGGGTCATGTCCTGAAGAGCAGCTGCAAAGGCAGGGCCACCAATGCACAGGGCTGCTTGGAAAGAGAGCAGAGCTTCACCCTGCCCTGTTTAGCAAAAGGAGTTTTGCTTGTTCTTTGCAAATGTGCAAATTGCAGCAAAAACAGTGACTCACAACAGCTCTGGACTTTCTCCCTCCTGGCAGAAATAGGATTCGACACCTTGAGCCCTGCTAACCTCTGTGTACCCTGATTGTCACCTGTTCAAAGTGTCAGTCCCACTCTGAAATCATGGCTAACAGTCAAACAGGAGGATTTTTTAAATGAAGAATATATGGTGGGTTTTAATTGCTCTATCAGATCAATTGCTCTATCAGAAAAAAGATGTCTATTGTTAGTTAAGAAAATGAGATGCATTTTGCCCATTTAAACACCTATGAGATTAGACAAACGTGCATTCCATTAGAAGAGGTTTTCTTTGAGGAAAATACCTAATGCTAGGGGAGAAAAAAATAGCTTAAGGAAGTAACTTCTAGTGTTACACTATGTCACTTGTGTATTCTTGGTGAATCAGTGCCAAAAGCTAGATTTCATTCATTAGAAACCATATACTCTTCCATCTGAGCCTGTGACTGAGCTAGGATCTGGCTTTTGTGTCTTGTGGGAAATGCAGATGAGATGTCAAAAACATTTCTATTCTAAAATGAAACACAAAGACAAATTGCTTAAGCACAATGTATGAGAAGATTCAGAACTCTTCATTTTGCTTTTGATTTGTTAGCCTTGAAATGCTTTCAAGTGTTAAAAAATAATTCAACAAAAGACATTCTGAAAATTTATTTTCGAAAAGAAACTTGAATCTTTCTCTGAAGTGAGTTCATTAAGTGGGTGGGTGGTGTCAGTACTTTTGAAATGTTTCACTTTGTAACTTCCCTCTAAACAAAATGTTAAAATTGGCTTCTGTAATTTTTCCATTTGGAAGGAACTACCTTTTCTTAGTCAACAATTCTCTCATAAAGAATATGAAATGTGCTCTGAAAAACTGCTTCATGAGAGATGGGTTTATTTCACAGATCACTGGAAAGCAGTCAGCTTTAGCAAGGGCAGTGTGGAGGTTTTCAATGGCTCAGGAATTCATAATGATTAGACACTTAAGCTAAGATGATTCCCAAAAGGGATTTGGAGTGTGGAGCTCTCAGTAATATTTGGTCATAAATATAATTCAGATTTTAATACCATGTGTGGTAAGCAATAGACTGCAATGAAATTTAGGAAGACTGCCTTGTGTGTCTGAAATAGACCTGTATTGCCAAATGTTATGTCTTAAAAATGTATTTGAGAGTAGCTGTACCTTGGATTTAGCTGAGTGCACTGGGATACATCTTGCCCAAAAATAAAGACATATTGCATTAGAGATTTGAAACTGGTCCATTTTTTTTGTTTGTATGTGCAAATTTCCTTGTGTGGAAAAGCAATATATAAAGCAAAGGTGAAATAACAGAAAAATGGAGGTTTCCAGAACAAATATTTCAGCTAAATTTGTTTTGATGAATTATATCCAAAAGCAGTCTTTTTTATATATATATATTATATACACACACACACAAATGTATATATATGGCTTTCAGATATAAAGTCGTCTTTGTTAGAAAACTTTCTGACTTAACCTTGATCCTAGGCAGAGGCCTCTTATCTATACAGAATTCAGTAGTGGAATAATCTGATTAAAAGGGTTTCAAATACAGGTAATTTCATCAAAAGCACTGAGCTATTCCAGGGCACGATTACTATCATACTGCTTAATTATATTTTCTTTCTCTGGAAAAATGCAGCTATCTGAAAGTGTAATGAAGTGATTGCTGTTTGTGTAGCTGTGAAGAAGGGAAGGCCCCTGGTTCATTAGCAAAGCAAATGATTTGCCTCTGGCATTAGTTAACCCTAAGGGCTAAATTCCACTCTCAAGTACATCAAGAAGAAAATAACAAGGGATAGAGTGAATTTGAAGTGCTGGTAGTGGGAGCAAAATTTGGCCCTTACCCTTCAATGGGAAAGCAAATATAATATTCCTATTTTCCATCCATCATGTCAGATAAATAGATGGTTTGATTAGATTACAGAGCCCACACTAACAATGATGTGTATTTGGCTGAATTAAAAAATGCCATTAAAGTGAGATTCCTGGAATTTAGCAGGAAAACAAAATATTTCCTCTCTAAACTCATTACACTTACAGAAAGAAAATTGGATAAGAAAATGAGAAAACTTCAAGAGACCCTCCTGTCTGTGTTTAGAATTAAAAGCATTTAAATATGTTCAGATTTTAAATTTTTTTCCTGGATTTGTGAAAACACTTTGGCTACTTCTGTCTTTGTAAATCTTTCATTTTCAAAAACAAGATATTTTTAACATCTTCCCATGTAGAGCACAGACAGAGAATAGTGCTTATCCCAAATCTGAAAGAAGGAACAAGAGCACAAGATTCCTGTTGGGAGAAACAGTTTTTACTTTACAGTGTGTTGGTTTCTCAGTCAAAACACTGTAAGCACAGCTTTGATTTTGGCACAACTTGGGGACAGTGGAGCACTTGGCACTTTTCTCCCAGCTTATTTTTCTTGGTCGACAGCTGGAGACTCCAGGATTTGGGGGGTGCACCCACAATTTGCCTTCAGGCTAGGGGAAACAGGCTTCCAAATTTTAGATGGAAAACAAGGGGACAAAGCTGACCTTGGCACTGGGCAGCTAAAGATCCAAGGATCGGTTTTCACAGCAGCCCAAAGATATGCAAAGGACTTGGCCAGGCTGCATTTGGCTGAAAGCCAGCTCATTCCAGAGGGATTGGTGGGAATGCAGAGTCTGAGAGGGGCTGCTTGTGCTAAAACAGGAGGGGGACCATGGTCCTGTCTGGCTTTATTTCTGCAATTTTAGGTTTTTATTTCTGTAGAAGACCTCTGCAGGGGAAACCAGCATGGAGACATTTAGCTGTGAACACTGGCAAGGAAAATTTGGTTGAGTGTGGAAAGGGACTGAAAAAGGGAAGCTTCATGATGGTGGGAGGAGTATTGGGGGATTTTTAGTCCTCTGCTTTTAAGGTCAGAAAATCACTTCTGTGTCATCTGGGCAGTGTAACATTGGCTACAGGTTTGTGGTCAGCCATGAAAAACTATCCTGGATTTTTAAAGTTTTGTACTGGTCTATCCTTCTTGAGTTAAGCTTCATTTCTGAATAACCTTGTAATCCCCATGTGCCAGGTATTCCCTACATTCCCATGGACATTTTCCCTTCCTTCCCTCTTGTCCATACACACACAGCAGGTAGGCAAAAGTTTGTCACCCAGTGTGATTTTTAAAGGTATACAGGGAAGGATTCCAACATTATTAAGCTTTCTCACATTAAAAAGTCTAATTTATTGTTAATAAGTTGTAGTTTTTTCTTGGACTTGCAATCCTTTTGTATGTTTTGTTTGAATCCCTTTACTGCCAGAGCAGTAAAATTTTGACTGCATCTAAAAGCATTCCTAATAAATAATCTAGAACTCCACTTATTCCCCATTAAAAAAGGACTCTGTTTGTAAAATTCTTCTCACATTTAATGGATTTTTCCTTGCATTCAGAATTTCCATCATTTGTAACTGGATCTAGTGCAAAACCTTGTGGAATAAATTCTGATCCCACTGTATAAACTGAGAGTAATTTAAGTGACATTTGAAGAGCTACTCCAGATTTGCACAAGAATAACCCTGAGAAGGGTCTATTGGAAAAGCAGACAGGTTTGAATTTGTTAAATAAGGCATCACATGTACTGCAAAGCTGCAAACAGTGAATTCAGGTGCACTTTGCAATGCATCCAGTGATGGTGCTTCCCAAGGGCACTCACTGACCTAGCAAGCACTTGGCCAAGGAAGGGACTAAAACCAGCCCAGATCCAGAGAGGCATTTGGACTGTGAGATTGCACTGCAAGCCCTTCCTAGAGGTTTCCAGCTATGTTTGCAGGAGAGAAAGAAGAGCTGTGAGCCCTGCTGCCTTGCAGGTGGAGCTTGGGTGCCCAGACCAGCTCAAGGGAAACCAGGTGCCAGGGAATGGGGCTGCAGAAGGGGATTCATCATGTCAGGAGCTGCCTAAACTCCTGAGCAGAGGCAAGGGGAACATCAGCCTTCCTTGCAGAGACTTGTTTAACTCTGCAACACAGCTGTGATCATCTCCCCACAGCTGGATACCTCAGCTAGGTTGCATTTTCCTTCCTCGTGGAAATTTGGCAGGCATTGTGAGATTTCCCCTATGTCACAGCCTTCACCCTCTCCAGGGCCAGGGATCTGAATAACAGAAGAGTGAAAAATTCAGGTGGGAGACCATTTTCACATGGGTGTGGAGCATGGAAGGGTAGCTCAGTCTCTGCAGGCCACAGGGAGCACTCTCTGGGCTGCTGCCTGTGAGCAGGATCTCTCCCCACAGCCCTTTCCCCATGGAAGAAGGCAGAACACCATGGACTGATCAGCCACCTGAGGCAGATGAGACCTCACAAAGATTCAAAAATAATATATTTAAAATCAGAATGAATGAGCACGGTGGTCAGGAAGGCTGAGAAAATGTCTGAAGTAATTGGCCATTAAAGATTTTCTCATAAAAAGTCCATTCATCCACAAGATTCAGTACTTCCTCACTTCTGCCACTTAGACTCTTCTAATTCTCCTAATATATTTTTTTTGCAGGTATTGTAAAAGACACATCTGTATGTACAGTAGCTAGACAACAAAGGAAAGTGCAGAAGACTGGTGATGTTAACCCATAAAAGTAGCCTGTTCCTGCCTCAACAGAGAAGTCCTAGAAATGAAGAAGAGTCCTGTCTGTCTGGGTGACTACCTTTCACCAGTATTTGTAACCAATGCAAAAGAAAGAAGTCAAAGAACAGATAGTTACAGTTCAAGCTTGCACAGGAAATACTTGTTTTCCATCCTTAAGAGGTGCACAGTGATCTCTTCTGGTACCTTTTAAAGTCACATTTCTAAGCTTTTCCTTTGCAGTGCAAAGACCATATAAAACTCCTCAGGGAAAAAAGAATTGCAAGTTGAGTTCTGTGTGGAATCACATAATTTTGGGACCTTGTACTTTAAGTAATGACAGCAAAAGCAGAATATATTAACAGACCACCTACAGCTGGCTGGAGTACAGTGCTTCACTTTTGGGGATGCTGGATTTGTGGCAGTGTCACATTTGGGGTGTGGGACTGTTATTGCATCTGTGAGCCTCAAGAAAAGAGTGCCTTGAGAAAGCTCTGTGCTAGAAAGGCACTATAATGAAGGACTTAAAAGATACCTCAAAAAGTAAAATAGATGGAAACTGAGTGGTAACAGGACACTACTGCATTTTAAGTGGCCTTGAGTGGGCTTTGTTTGGGAGGGTGATTGAGGGATTTCTGATGAAGCTGTTGTGAAGAACGGGATTTCACACAGAACAGGAATTTCAAAGCATGCCTGTAACTTTTTATATATTTCTCCCCAGAAAGAAACTGCAAAATAAAGACTGAAAAATCTGTGGATTTTTACTTTTTCAGTGGGAAATGTTTGGTTCCCATTTGTTTTGCTGTTGCAAACGATCCATTGCTAGATTATAAACTACCTCATTCCCTAGCTGGTTGGAGACTGAGAGCAGTGATGTGTGGATTGGTGCACTCCAGTTTTGTTCTGATACTGAAAAACATCTGATGGGTTTGTCTGAGGCCACAGGCATCCCTGCAGAAGGTGAATACAGCCAGTGCAAGTGAGGATCTCATCCTCCTGACCTGTGGAAACCCTGCTAACATTACATGCTTTAGGGGTACGTGTGGCAAGAAACAGGTATGCCTATGGACATGTATATCCACTTAAAGCTTCCCCCTCCTGTGCAACCCTCTTTTTGCTTAGTTCACTAAACAGGGATATTTATGGGCTCTTGACATTCATGCTGCCTTTCTACCTCAATGTCTATATACAGGGGTAAATTAATCCAAGGTCTTGTCTCAAAGGGGAGGATATCTGCTCATTATTTTACAGTGATAGCAAATCATCTTCCTTTGAAAGTCTCTTTTATAAACAGTCTCCAGCTCTGGCTAACTTAGGGCCATGAGCCCAGTGCACATTTGGCTAATGTGCATCTCTGTGACTGCTGTGCCATTTCCTTGCCTGTATTCAGCAACACAGACTATTGTGATGAGTCAGTGATTGCATTAGGAACAGCAGATCTTTAGGCTCCTTCTAGCCAGAAAACCCTGTAAGAGAGAAAGGGAGAAAAACAAACCCAAATAAGCCTCATTTCCATGGCCAGCAACATGTTAGGCCTGTGCCCTTCCCTTTCATTTGCTGGAGACCTCACAACTTATAAATCTGATGTAAAAGACAAACTGAGATTCCATGTAAAATTTGGCTTGAAGTGTCATCTTGAATACAGTTACAGATAGTAGCTTGGGCCAGAGCTCCAGCAGCATCAGCTCTAGTGCCTGATAGTGGGATTGCAAGTAGATGTGGCACTTAGGGACATTGGCAGTGTTAGACTTAAAGTTGGACTCTAGGATCTTAAAGGTATTTTCCAACCTAAATGATTCTATGATTCTAAGATAATGGGTACAAGATTTTCCTGGCAGTCAAGTAGAGAACAAGATTTTACAAAGAGCAAGACCAAGATAATCACTTCCCTCCAGCCTTTTCCAAACCCCAGAGCTCAGTAGAGAAGGCTAGAAGAGCAACTAGAAACACCTATGCACAGTTCAAAACCATGTGTGCAGCAGCACATGTAAGGACTCCCTCAGTCCTCAAGGTGTGCTCTTGGTGGGTTTTTGTAGCACTCTATTGAAGTCCTTGGGTGATATCAAAATTGCCTAATGTGCAGAGAGTGGAATATGCCCCTTGCACACTAGAGAGTATTAGTCTGAAATGCTCTTGATCAGGCACTGTTAGCAGCACCTTTAATGGGGATGTCTGCCAGATGTCCCCCTCATCCTGATCCACAGCCAGAGCTGTTGCTGATGCTGCTCCTTAAACGTTTTTCCTCAAACTGAGCTTGTCCTGTTAATGTCCTGTGCTCTTACACAATGGGCACTTCCTAAGCAAGCTCATTCTGCCAGGACTGAGGTGAAGACCCAGCCAAGCAGCTGGCACTCTGTGGGGTGGTGGTGAGCAGAAGGCTCCTCTGCAGCCCAGCTGTGTGCAGGACTGTCTGCAGGGAGCACAGCTGCATGGCACACAGCTGTCCACATGGCACACAGCTGTCTGCAGGATGCACAGCTGGCTGCAGGCTGTCCCAGTGCTCACATGGCACAGTGTGACACACAGCTCTGGCTGGGACACACCTGTCCCCAGGCTCTCAGCTCTGCAGGGCACAGTTATCTCAAGGTGCACAGCTATCTCAGGGCACAGCTGTCTGTGGGGTGCACAGCTGGCTCAGGATACACAGCTGGCTGCAGAACACACAGCTGGCTGCAGCTGCAGAATTCCAGCAGCATTGTTCTCCCCAAAGTGGATTCACCTTAATGCAGTTTAATTGAGCCTATCCAAATTCATGCCTTTCCTTAGTTCAGCTTGGCTTTGTGGGTTCCCAGTAGCTGCTGGAGATGTGGCTTTTCCAGCCCCTTTTTCCAGGTGGGGGCAGGGGATCCTCTTGCTGAGGATTGCCAGAGATTACAACTGGTGTCACCACAGGCACTGCCCACAATTACCTTTTCCATGACATTATTTTGCAGGTAAAAAGCTGGGAAGGACAGACCCTGAGAAAGGGAATGGGATATGACAAACTATGTGACATCTCTTGGAAGGGTTTTAGATGAAGCTTATCTTGACCTGGGCAGGAAAAAGATTAGATGATCTCTCAAGGTCCCTTTCAGCATCGTGGAGAAAAATAAAATCCCTCATGTGAAGTACAGAATGTTACTGTTATACAGGATCATGAACAAAATATTTAATAGTACTGAATAATTAATTGTACAACCATTAGTTGGGTCAATTATTCACTGGAGGTGGTGAGAGGTGCCAAAAACTTTTTCACCCTACCTGCTTTCCCACCTTCCCTGCATGTGTGGCAGTAATTCACAGCACAGTGGGGGCTGTCTGGCCAGCACAAGCCTAACAACCTTTTTAAGGTCTGGTTTGAATTCTTTCAAGTCCAAAGAATGCCAGGAGGTTGAGTCATCTGGTGAAGAAAGCAGGTGCCTCCTCCATGCAGGGAGCAGTAACCCTGTGGCACACAGCACCTTCTGCAGGCTGATTAACTTGAGCCTCTGCTCTCCATGTAATGAACTGCACTTCATGGACTGGCAGCTGCATTTCCTGCTCCTTGTCACCCACTCCCACGTGTGGCATGGCAGAGCTAGCAGGAGGAAATGTCAGAAAGCCTCTTGCAGGGTGCAGAGATTCAGAGAGGGCTGGAGAGCCGGGCCAGGGAGCAGGAGATGGGGCCACAGGGCTCCAGGCTAATGGGGCAGATGGGTCCCAGGAGATGGGGATGGGATGGGATGGGATGGGATGGGATGGGATGGGATGGGATGGGATGGGATGGGATGGGATGGGATGGGATGGGATGGGATGGGATGGGATGGGTGGGAGCAGTGGAAATCACTCTGTGAGGATGCTGGGGAGGACAGGAGTGCAGGAGACTGGTGTCATTCTGGGGGTTAAGCAGCCCCATTATATACTGGCTGTGTCCCCATATCAGGCCTCAAATGCACAGCCAGGACACCTTGTTCAGCATATTCCTGTGAAACAAATTTCATTGAATAATTTATAACACCTATGGCACAAAAAGCTGTTCCTTCTGGGTATGTTTGCTGCTGAGGAGCAGACAAGCATCAGGAGGATGCAAAGGAGGGGGAGGGAGCACACAGGGAGCAGAGTGACTGCCCTTTCAGCATCCAGCCTGCTCAGATTTACTGGATGCAATGTGCAGCTACACTGGGAGGCTTTTCATGCTTTCTGATCACTATCAAGCAGGCAGCTGTTTCCACGGACCACATAATTAATCCAAGATTTCTTTTCTAGGAGTGGCACAACCTAAATCATAGCCCATTATTATGTATGGTGAATTAGAGTGGTTTCTTTTCCAGGAACAATACTTTGTGCTTTTTAGCATTCCAGTTGCAAATGAAATTTACCTCATTCAGTTTCCCCAGTTTCCCACTACTCAGTAACCCCTCTCCTCAGGCTGAGAACCCCTGCATCCTCAGCATTTATTGTCACCTATTTTCTTGCCTCTTCACAAATAATTCCCAGGTCTGTCATGCAGAGATTTCAGCTGAGGACTGGGATCCTGCCAAGAGCTCTCATCACACAGACCATTATGGCCAGAACATTGCCCCAGGACTGGTATACATGGACTCCTTCTGCAAGGTGAGAGCCTTTACTAGGATAAGAATTAACAAGAAAAGGGGGGGAAAAAAAGAAGAAGAAGAAAAAAGAAAAAAATAAAAAGCTCTGTAGATTTAGGAATAATAATAAATATCCAGTGGAAATACTGGAGATTGTTGTTGATGTAGAAACAGTCTCATTTAAACAAAATTCCTTGTAATAATTTCTTCTTTGTACCCAGAACTTCGAATGTGACTTTTAAGAAGCTGCAAAAAAGGTGCATTTAAAACATTTAAGAAAAATAAAATAACGAATGGAACTATGAACAAGGGAAACACCTTAATATAAGCAAACCCAAAACATCTGGGTTTTTAAGGACAATTCTGTGAGCTCTCTTTCAGAGAAGTGCCTTGTAAACTGAGGGTTTTCAGACAGAAGTTGGTGGCTCAGTGGTCATCTGCAGGACATCAGGTCTGTCCACAGTCACTTCTGCAAGACTGCCCCAGAAATGTCACACTGGTGGAAGTGGCAGCTTGGGAAATATTTCCACCATTTCTAGGCAAGTTAACTTTCCTCTGTTAATGAAATTGCTGAGTAAACAAGTTTCTGCTGGATCAGAGAGACATAGTTAGTCCAAGAATGTCCCAGTCTTAGATTTAATGGCTTTAATCCATTAACTACTTAATTTACATATTACAGTGATTGACTCAGAGCCAGGTGGAATTCAGAACTATGGGTCAGTATTATTCTGTTCCTCAGGGTTTCCCTGGCAATCACATAACATTTATTAAAACAGCTCGAGGTAGAATAATTCCATCATAATCCCAGAACAGCCACAGCAGCCCTATAATATTGGAATGTGGATCCATTCAGGGGATATTTGCTTTACAGTAGGCAAGGTGCTGGTTTCTAGTGGGTAGAGGAGGTGAAGAAAAGGACTTGACATTTGATGTAAAGGCTTAGAGGGTGCTCACATTTCCTCTTGTAGAACCAGGCAAGAAAAGTTATTTTTGTCAAAGTGATTTTTCCAGTCCTCCAAACTTAAGCTTTCAGGTCTGTCTTTCTGCCCCTAGAGTAGGGTCTGACTTGAAACTGAGCCCTTGTTCTTGTAACAGGTTGGAGGAGTTTTCCAGGTGTCACTCCTGGTGACTTTCAGCCACTGCCAGTGCTGGTGGAGCAGAGCTGAACCTCTCAAGGGTCTGTGCTGTGGTGGGTTAGAGAAGCAAAACTCCCTTCAAAGGGGTCAGGTTGAGCAAATCCTGCTTTGTTCCCTCAGCTGACACTGCTGCTGGAGCAGGGAACACGTTGAGAGCTGTCCTGCACTCTGCAAGCTTAGATGAGAAGGGAACAGATGGATCTTTTAATGTTGTCTGCAAATACACCACCACTAGACAGAGCCAATTCTCACTGACCTGCTACCATCCTGCCAGAGACTGTAAGAAGTATTCAGGGCTGTGTTAGTGTGCACAAGTGTTAATGGGAGACATGTGAAAGCTCTGAATCTCTGCCCTATGGGAAATGGAGATATTTTAGCTTCTCCTTTAATCTTAAGACAAAAATGAAAGAAGTAAAGGAACTAAGAGGAAGGAAAAGTCACAAGAATTAGCATTTTTGTGGGATGGGATGTCCCTGGAGATGTAATCTGAACCTTCAAAAATGTTAATTTTCCATGGATAAGGAACTGCTGATGGCTTTGATGTGACAAAACCTATAGCTGGAGCAACATTTGGTGTTTCAAATGGTTGGTGCTAGAATGTTGTAGGAACACAAAGCTGATGGAGTCAGAGGACTCATCCACCCCACTCTCCTACTATCACAGGCACAAGTATTGTAACCCCAGCATTCACTTGAACATAATAAACTCAACCTAAAAATAGATATCTTATCCAATTTGGCTACACTTGCAATGCTTGATCCTGAGCACCACTGTTTCTCATTTCTAGTAAAAATATAATTAGGCTTATTAGGTCCTGAATCAATATTTCTCTTTGGCTCTTCCTTCTCTGCAGCTGTGCCAGCAGTCATGCAGCAGTTTTGGGAGGTGTAACCACACTGCCTCTCCTCTGCTTTGCTGAGCTGCACAAGCCAGGCAGGCTGCTTTAGTTCTCTTGCACAGCACTGACTCTCCAGTTTCCTTAGCACCCTTGTAGCTCCTGTTTTACTGGATTATGGATGACCAGATGTGTGCAGACAAGCTTTTATTAGACTTCTGCTTTTTGGCATGAATATTGCCCTCTTCTCTTGGAAATGCCTTTCTTCCTATTGCCTGATAAAAGTTGTGCATTCTTCTGTCAGTGTAGTAGTGGGGGCTCTGAGAAAGCCTGTGTCTATGAGCTGCAGAGCTTAGCTCCCACTGATGGTCTGCCTGCAAAGGAGCAATTCTTGAGCCTAATCCCTGTGCACACATATTTGTGTGAATCATTTTTGCCCCATTTATCTTATTCTAGTTTCTGAGACCATCTGATTTTTCCTGTATGCTCTATAATTACATGAAAACTGGCATTTTCCCATCTCTGCATTCTATTAAACCTCTGTTTCATAAGAAATTTGGATGAGGCATGTTTCTTATTGTTATGTCTATTAACCAGTTTTTATAATTATTTGCTTTAATTTCTGCAGTTCTTTTTTGACAGTATTCTGCCACTGTTTTGGATTAGTGGTTTTGGGCTGGTAACTGGGGTCAGAAAAATTATGTCAATTGGATGGAATACCATAAAAAACAAAATGTGTCTTCAGATTAAAACTAGAAAAACTCTTAGCATTGCTGAGGTGATTTTGGGTTAACTGAGATCAGATTCTACCATAGTGACTCCTGTGAGCTTATTTGAGTTAAAGAATCAGGACTGTACCTAAAACGTAGATGGTATTGCACAATAACAAACCTGTCCCTTGGACTGGAGGCTCTTTCTTTGTGAAAGGTTGCCAGCAGAGTCCAGGCAGCCAGCAGAGAGGTAGAGACCTGAACTGGGCTCCTGTTTAAATCACCTCTGACCTACCATGGGCAAGACATCAAATTTTTCAGGAGGTATTTAAAAGCCTGCAAGGACTGGAGCCTTCAGAGGAGGTGGGGATCAGATTATTGCTGGGTAGGATCTGCAAGGAAGCTTCAGCAGGTATCAAAAGCAGGTGCAGGTTTTCTAGGAAGGGTTTGTAGCCCTCCCAAAAATAAACAGGCTTCCAGTACTAAGGCTACATGTCTGATGCTGAGGAAGGAAATGAGAGCTGCATGGCCTCCCCATGGCTGCATCCTGCCCTGGGCTGCACCTAGGAGCTTCTGAAACATCTCACTAAGCATTTGGGTGCCTTTTTAGCCTCTAAGTATCCCTGGCACTTTAGTCTCTTTCTTCTTCATCAGCCTTTGCATTTGTGAAAGGAAAACATTTTCATGTCTCTGCCAGGGTGGTTGCTGGGGTTGGTGCATTCATGAGTGTGAAGAGCTGGGATTCTGCACCAGAGACAGGAACAGAAGCCCTGAGATGCTCATCCCTGTGCACCCAGCATGGGAATGTGCCACCCTTGTGGCAGGGCTCATTGCTTGGCTTAAGCCTCCAATATACTTGCAGGAAGAAAAACTGTAAACAGAGAATACAAATGTAACCATTGTTATTTGCAACTCGACTTTCAAACTTCTTGCCAGATTATAAATCTTGACTGCTTGTACCTCTGCCGTTTCTCAGGTCTGGACCAAAAATATTTATCAAGGAAATAATGCTTGTAACAATGATCTCAGACCAGTGCAACTCATTAGCTAGCAATGTGCCTGCAGGCAGTATGAAAGATTCGACCCATCTGGAATTAAACAGCAAGGGATAGCTGGAAGCTGTATTCAATACTGATGGTGGGAAAAGCCTTAAAACTCCTTGATTGCAACACATGAAAGCTGTGAACCATCAATAACCAAAAAAATATGATGTGCCAACTATAGCAAAAGTAACAGCAGGGCAATGCCATTATTCGAGGTCATTCCACCTTCATGGTGCCAAAAAGGGATAAAGGAAGGGCATGACATAAGCCAGATCTCCAGCATCCCACTCCCTTGTCAGTAGGACATAATTGGCATTAAATACTGAATGTGTCTGGATTTAATATAACTCCGCTGCTCAATTACTTCATCCACTCAAGCAATGGAGAGCTGCCCATTTCAAGAGTTTATAGGGGATAACTTGCTTTAAGTCAGACATCAGAGGCCCAAATGTCCTAATTAATACATTATTAATAAATTCTCAAAATTATCATAACTTGTCCCAAGCAGGGGAGTTAAACCCATAATTGATTACCAGGCAATGTAATGTCTTTTTGTAGCTGATTAGAATTGAGGGCAAATACTGCCAATCTCTTTCCATCACTGGCAGCTGCATCACTGGGAAACAAAGCACAACAGGAGAAGGACAAACTCTTTCTATGGTATCTTTGAGTGTTGACCCCATTTTTGGGTGAGCAGGTAGCTGAAGGTCCATTGTGTTTTCCTCTATAACTTCTCTTTCAGCAAATGGAAGCAGGGTAGGTGGCAGAAGGATGGCCAAGCAGGACATTGAGCTTTTGGGATATACCCCAAGCTCATGGGAAATTGCAGAGGCCAAATGCCAGGAGTAGGGATTTCTGTCTGGGTTTGGACTGGGTGGTCAGCATTGGGTATGGACATGATGAAAAAGTTACTGTGTGAAAGCAGCAGCAGAGCTGGTGCCTTGCACTCCCTCTGGGAGCACCTTTGCCTTGCAAGGCTCTCCAAAGCAGAGTGCCTGTCTGCAGTGTGAGGGGTGTTTAAGGGTGTCACCCACGAGGATGCTGTTGTGCCTTCCCAGTCTGGGTGATACTAACAGGGAGGCACTGAGGTTTGACCCCCATTAGCTGCCAGGTGTTTATGGGATGGCTGGGGCACCCACCCCAGCCAAAAGTCTGCACTCCACATTAATAAATGAACCATTTGAGTCGTTGTGACAGATTGATGGACTCATAAAAAGCAGGATGGAAAGGGACCTCAAAGCATCATCTAGTTCAGTGTTTTCCTTCCTCTGGTCTGAAAGGCATCAGGAGACTGTCTGTGAAAGCAATGCAGAAAGTCTGTTGCAAACCCCCCCCACACTCTCACGGGTGCCAAAGCATAGTGAGGGGAAGGAAAACACAACACAAAAGTGCTCAGAACTTCATTTTCATCCAGTAGTGAAAGAAAATCATGGTAATAATGCTGTGTAGGAGCTGGAGATTCCACTCAGATGGTTTGTGTGGCCTTGCATTAAAATAAAATAAAAAATCCCGCAGCTGCAGTAGTTCAGGCTCTTCCTGTGTTTTCTGGAAAGATCAACTCTAACCATTCATGAGCAAAAGTATTTGAGTTTCCTGGATGGATCCCATTTTTTATGCCTGGAAATATACTGTGGATCTACAGATGCACAGGAGAGCTGTAGGCAGGAGGGGCTGAGCAAGCTCCATCCTAGTGCAACTCTAATAATATCAATGCAACAAAATCAGGCAGTATTTTTCCTTTTTTTTTTTTAATAGGAATTAATTACTAATTTTTCTTTTCCCATTTTTATATCTGATTTTTTGAACTTAGAGAGTCTTAAGGTTTTTTTAAGCACATGTGACAGTGCTCTGATTTTTGAACCCTAATTTGGGTGGGGAATGTATACATCCTAACAAAGAAATACACATTTTATTTGTCCTTTGTTTTTTTTTCCTGAGTCATATTTTTAAAATAATAAAACATGAAAACATTTGATTTTACTTACTCTATTATATAAAAAACAAGATATATTTATTGTAATGTGTGTAAATTGCCCACCTGTGCACAGTCAGCTGTGAGCTATCTTTGGAGGAATTTTTGGAACTTCAGAGAACTGCTGCCAGCGATGGTGAGGTGGGAGTACATTCAGCTAAATTAGTCCTAGCATTAATAAACCTCCCCAGAACCTCAGTGTAGCAACAGCCAGCTGGGATGCTGCAGAGCTAATAAGTGTTGGTGGGCCCCAGCTGGCCCTGTGCAGAAAACCACCTGGCAGGCAGTGAATCCTGGTCCCCAGGGAAGCCTGGAGCACACATGTCTTATCCTTCTGCTGTGCAGGCATCCAATCCTCCTTCCTCTTTGGTAATTCATTCACAGAGCACGCTTCCAGAGTGGTGAGATCTGAAAACATTGTTTCTAGAAAGCCCTGTCTGGTAAAATACTCAGAAGATGGAAACTGCAGTATAAAGCATCTGGGTTTGTGTTCTGTCCTCTGGGGAATGATGGACCTGTGGCATTCAAAGACAGCACTGTGGCCTAGGTTCAAAGGCAACATTCAGCTCCAGGAACAAATGAACCTGGCATCCTTTTAGCCCCAGCCTTAGCTGTACAGCTCCTGGCACTGCAGAAGGCTTCTTCAGCCACTGAGGTTTCCTGATGGTGTTGAGAACATTCTAATACTTTAACAAAACATAGAAATAAAGGCTTCTAGAACTCACTGTCCACTTTTGCATTTCTCAGTTTTTTAAACAAGTGCCTAAGCTTTATGCAATTTAAGTAATGTGTTAAGAATCAAAATCTAATTTCCACTCTTTCATTTTGAACACGAGATTGGATCAGAGAGCAGGATAATACATTTGTGTCCAGTGCATCCTCCCTGTTTTTCACCCAGCTGTGTGCTGGAGGGCTCCTGTAGGTGTGGAAGAAGCCAGCAGTTGAGTTAAGTGGTCAGAGTTTTAGAAAGAGGATTTGAGTGATGCCACAAACAGTTCAATTGATGCTGCCAAATCCATCCACCCAACCCATGGCTTTGTCCTCCCAGTGTGTTATCTGGGGACTGAGCTACTCTGACAAGACTCAGGTCTCTGGACTCTTGTATGCACCACTTAATTACAATCCCTTTCAAATCCTGCCTGTCCTGAGACCAGAGTGGATTTCTGAACTGGCCATTTAAGTTGGAGTTGCTAAAGCCTCTGTTAGTATCTTAATACAACATTCTGCTTTGGGACCCTGGGTCTGCTATTGGAGGACAAAAGCCATAAGAGGAAACAAGGCATTCCTGAGAGGCAGTGCAATTTGTACATGGCATCCTTATGTCACCCTCCTGGTGCAGCACGGAGCTCTTTAAAGACTCCTCTTTGATCCAAGCTGAACTTTGGCCCTTTGGAGTTCAGAGGTTATGTCAAAAACTTTCTTCCTGGCTTTTAGTGTCAGCAACTAGAGATTTAAGCCCTAATGGTGACAAAATCCCATTGTTTTCTGTGCAGCAGGACTTAGATGGAATTAAATTCAAGGAGAGGTGCAGCAGCTTGCTGCTGGTAATGGTGTTTCTCTTGGGATCTCTAGGCTTTCAGGAAGAAACTTAGTGCCCAGTCCTAGTCTGCATAAGTGTGCTAGCCAAAACTGCCTTGTCCAAATACATTTTAGTGAAAGAAATTAAGAAGGACCCCTGTTTATCCCGTCTTCTTCTATGTTACTGTTGGCTGATAGAATTTAGAGATATGTAGCAAACCACCAGTGCCCAGAGACCTTCCCATCACTCAGTTTCCCATGGATAGCCTTGAGGAAAAAAAGTGCAAACGTTTTGCTTATGGGTATCATGACAAAATTCAACTTGTAATATGACCAGTCCAAGCCCAGATGAGCAGATACTTTATGTTTCCCGTAAGCCTCAGCCTCTAATAAGGGAAAATAGCAGAAAAGTAAGGCAGATGCTGCCAGAAAATATCTCATCCCCTGGAGGGAAGGAAGAGAATGAAAGAAATAGCTGGTGGTACAAAATATTTTGCCTAGAGAGGTTTTGGAATTGTTCCCTAGCCACAGTGGGCAAATCCTTATGAATCTCTCATCTGGGCTATGTACTTACAAGTGCTATTGATGCACCTAACAAAATCCAGTCTTTTGTAAAAAAAACACAGTGAATCACTTCAGTGTGTCATCCCATGCCTCTGATATGCTGCTCCATCACTGCCAGGGAGCAGATCCCACCTGGGCAGCACAGCTCTCTCTTCAAAGGGCAGCATGGAGGAACTCCTTAGGACAACTTGAAAGCACAGCAGCACGGGCAGAAGAGAGCAGGGTCACAGTGGAGCATAGATCACTCCCCAGGAGCAGCCACACAGCCTGCAAGACCCATGGCACTTCCTGGAAGCCTCTGAGTTGCAAGGTTTCCTGCATTAACTAACTGGCTGCTGGAATGCTGAGGTGGGCCCTATAAACTAATAATGTTGGTTTTGATGACTCCAGCATACAGGGTTGCAGGAGAGCACTTGCATGACTGTACAAAACTCACACCAGTTTTGACTGCCTTCAAAAGGGTGGGAAGGATATCAACCTAATTTTTGATCATGCTACCCCAAAACTTCCAAGAAACCTTGCTCTTGTCCTGTCTGGTCATAGCAAGGTACCTTAGATCCTTGGGTTTTGTGGGACTGTGGAGGAGGATTTATGAGAAGGTCACATTTGATCTTATGTGTGTCCTGTTAAATGCCTGACCACTGAGTTCTCTGATGTCTGTGAGTGGATGTCAATGTGGTGCTTCTTGGATACTGAGGGCCCTGGAGAGCTCAGCCTAAGAGTCTGCTGACAACATAGGCAAATCTACTCCACAAATGCCCTGTGTAAGTCACTGGGTTGTCTGCAGGCAGGAGCTCAAAGCAGGCTTCCACAAGGTCCTTCTGAGAGTTTGGAGTACAGGCTTGAGGAAGGTGTGATGTCATTTGGTGAATATGAGAGAAAACACAGCAATTTTATTTTTTTTTTTTTTTTTTGGGACCAAGCAATAGGTCAGAGAGGGAAGAAAGTGGGACAAAAGTGTGAAATTTCACAAGGGGAAAGCACAGGAGGAGAAGGAGGCACTTGAGATGTAATGGCATCAGATTCACACAGATGCTGGCAGAGTTTAGCAGACACCTGAGTGCAGAGGTAGGCAGAAGCAAACAGCAGAGAGGCCTCAAGACTTGCCCCAGTAGAGCCTGTAATCCTCAGCCACATCCCCATGGTATTCATGGTCATCTAGCATGGCAGGCAGAGCAGAAGAGCATCTTTCCTTCCAAGGCAAAGAAAGAGAGCCCTGTGCCCAGTGCTGCACAGCCCTCTCCACAGGCAACAGCCCTGCTTGGCCGCGGGGACTTGCTAACTTCTATTCTCCTTTGTTTCAAAATGCCTGCCAATGCCTCTGCTGTTTCACACTTTGCTTCCCTCAGAGATCTTGGATAAACATCAGCTCTGCACCCCAGGGAATTCCTGCACTTGTTTCTCTGGCTGTTCTCTGCTGCTGCAGAGGTTTTTCTGAGCATCAGGGCTCTGGGAGAGCAGGGACCTCTCCTGTGCCCTGAATGGCAGAACCTGGCTGAGGAGCATCCCCTGGCACAAACAACTGCAATTTCTCAGGACTTGGCACTCTGAGAAAAGGAAATATTTTGAAATGCTCCTTTTGTTTCCCCACTGGGACCTCAGCATGTTCCCTGAGGAGAGGGTGTGAGAGCAGCATCTGTGAGGGCCAGGGATGCTTTGCACAGGGGAAAGGACTGGGCAGAGCTGAGCCCAGAGACAGGATCAGGACATCCCTTGGGGCAGGCACTCCTAGGTTCCATGGAAAAGTGGTGGGGGATGCAGTGAGATACCACTGTGCAAAGGGTGGCAGGAGGCAGGAACCTGTGCCAGGTTCCTCCAGGAGTGTGGTTTGTATCCCACAGGCAGGAGTGTTTGCTCTGCTGCTGACAGGAGCAGAAGACATGAGCCCACAGGACTCTGCCTCACCTGAGCAAGCTGCAAGGAGCTGACAGGGGTCAGTGTCCCTGAACTGCCAGGTTGCCTTTTACCTCCAGGTTAGCCTAGTTTGTTATGATGGTGAACTCCCACACTAAGGCTCAGAAAAGGAACCAGTGAGGGTGTTTATTTTTCTCTTCCCACACCTTTTCTTTATTCTTCAAAACTTTTAGGAGGAAAATATGGCTACAAGTGGATTTAAATTTTTGGCTGATTATGACAAAATTATTTGCCTTTTCTCTAAAGAAATTTGATTACTTTTGCTGTATTTTGAGGAGAATTTGTTGGAAAAAAGATCTGCTCATTTCTGTGAGGCTTCTGTGCAGAAAGATTTTTTTTGCCATAGTGGTACAGAAGTGGTATCCTCCAAAGCTTTTAAATGTGAGTTAATGGCTCTTAGCACTATTGCAGTGCCATTTGCTCTTGCAGAAGGGTTTAAACTTTGCTGGCAGATCCAAAGAAATCCAATTCAGCCTGCTCAGTCCTGCTGTCCAAACTATTGTTATCCAAAACCATAAACCACAGTCCAAGCATAGCTATAGTTTTGGACAGATATTCCTGACCTTGTGGCTTGGTGCTGTGCATTCTTCAGTTTCAGGCTATATTAGCAAGCCTGGGAAGGAATCCATTCATGTAATTATTCCAGCGTATCAATTTGCTGCTCTTAGAATGAAATCACTCAGCAGTGGGAAGCACATAAAGAGGACACACAGAGTTTAATGTAGGAAACACTTTAATGATGAAGAGATTGCCAGAAGTATCTTGGTTCAGTCCAGATCCCTAAAAGAGTAATTTAATGGGATGTTGCAATTATTTTGCATTAATTCAATGTTTTTTCTGTACAATGGAACATGTGGTTTTTTATTCAGTATCACTAATCAATGTGTCATAGATTGTAGCAATTCCTAAAACCATTTTCTCTCCATTGTCTCTCATTCTCTTACTGCTCCCCATCCCCACTGTGTCCTCTTTCCCTGTGAATGCTGTGCCCAGGATGGGCTGTGTGCTCCTGGTCATGAAAGGACAGTGACAATGGCACTGTGCTGCAGTGCATGCTTGTGGCTCTGTGGAGTGACCAGCTGGCTGTTGGGAGGGCAGCAAGCACACAGCATTTTCAGTTCACTCTGCACTAGATGGCTTTTGGATGGTATCAGCACTATTTGGAAGAGGCATGTGTGTTTGTTTCTGCCCTTGTCCTGGTACCCAGCAGAGCTCAGGGCTCTGGGCAGGAGCTGGGGCTGGTGCTGCAAACACCTAGGGGGGTGTTCTGCTGGGGGGAGGACACTGCAGCTGTGTGGTCCCTGGGCTCAGTATTCAAGGCTTGATCAGATTAAGTTGTCACAAATTTGGCATCCAGATGACTGAAGTGTCTCTGAACACCTGTGGTACAGAAGAAAAATAAAAGCATGAGGCTTTTGGATAGGTTGCTTACTGCAGAGTTGCCAGTGCTCAAGCCTTGTAACATTGTTTTTCTTAAACATCAGCTGCCAGAATTAGCGTACCACTGAGAACAGCAGTTTGCATTTCTTAGCTCAGTTTCCTAAGGAAGCCAGGCTGACAGGATCACCATACCTTCCCTTCTGCCTCTTCATCCCTCCCCAATGGCCTTCAAACGTCTGAACAGACTGCTGTGAAGGGATGGAGTCTCAAAGTAATTAATTCTGTACAATCATTGCAACACTGAACAAGGAAGGGAAGGAGAGGAATCTTGTTAGAGCCCTCCTGAGGGAAGGATTGGGTTGCCAGCCACACTTTTTGTTAGCCCCTGGTGCTTCTGCATAGCCAGCCAAGGCAGAGACCAGAAACCAGCCATCAGCACCTCTGCCTGCAGAACAGTTTAACTCACCAGCAAATCTTCATGGATCAAAAACAACCTGTAGAATAAGAAGCCTACCAGCTCCAGTTTCAGAAGCCTCCAAGGAATATGCCCTGGATAATGGCATTTTAAAAGCATGGCTCTTTGGATGCTTTGCATGTAAGCATTGCAGTGTGCCTGTGCTTTCCCCTTCCTGACACTCCTGGGACAAGGGTGAAGTGTGACATCTGGAACTCTGTGACTCAGCATCACTGTATTGATACCTCAGCACCTTGTACTTCTTCTCACAAAACCTCTTCTGAGGTGGGCAGGGCCATTGTCCATTTTCCTAATAACAAACCATGAGATAATGTGATTTGCTTCAAATCATGACAAGTCAGAAGCAGAGAAAATGGAACTCTACTTCTGCCATGCCCTAGGATCCCATGCAAAAACATGTAAGACATAGTGAGAACTGCTGATGAAATCACCTGTGAATAAGCCCATTGCATTCCCTGAACATGTAAATTATAACAGCACAAAACCTCAATTTATAAAATATTTTTGATTTGCACTGTAGGTTCCTGAGAATAAAATCTTTCACTTTGATCCTGCAGTACACTGAGCAGTGGGACCTTGTTAAGCTTAATGTAAGACCACCAATATAAACAACTACTAAATGGATACCAAATGATGGTACCTGCTCTCAAGGATTTACTGTAATATCTGTTAAATTTTGACTTAGTTCATGATTAACAAATAAGGAGCATAACTTCTTCTCTTGCTTCTTTTTTTAAAGGTACAATGAGATCACCTAAAGCTTAGCTTTGGCAGTCACATTCCTCTGATATTTTTTTAACTGAAAAGAGAAAAAGAAAATCACCTCCACCATTTTACTTCCTCTAGCTGAGCATTATTTATGGGTCCACTAGAGAAAAAATTTTGTGGGCTATATCTTATTTAGCTGAAAGAAAAAAAAAATTCTAACAATTTCACTAACAGCTGATTCTTTGGGTCATTTGAGCAACCCTTTTACTTTCAATAAAATATATTTTTCTGTTAAAATATTTAATAAAGTGACTGAGAAGGCCAGGCATAAAAGTTCTCATTGCACTTCATGACATAGAAGGTGATTGGTTGTTTCCAAAGACATTTTATTCCTCTGTGCATTAGCAGGGTCTCAGGTTTCACAATTAAAAGACATGTTTCTTTTATGAAAGCCCATATTGTGAGCTGAGGGGGAGAAGGGAATTCACACAAATCCCCCACTGCAGAGCTCAGTGCATCCTTTGGTAGGTCCTTTTTAGTCAGGAAGAATTATTAGAACTGAGGAGACTGGGTACAGCAAACATGCAGTCATGGGCCAGCTGTTCCAGCTGCAGCTCGGTGCCATTACCTTCATCCAAGGTGAGCTGTGCTCCTCCTCCCTCCACACTCCATGCCACAGCTCCCACAGCCCTGGAGCCTCAGCAGATGCTCCAGCAGGGCAGGAGCAGGGCTCAGGTCCTGAGGCAGGAGTAAATCCAGAGATACTTGAGGCTCAGCTCTGCTAGAGGCTTGACATGACGAGTTGGTGCTTGTGAATAACACACAGGTCTTGGGCAAGAGAGGAGATGTGGGCAAGGGAGTCACACCATCTCCAAGTGTGGTAGTCAGCCCTTGATAGGATGTAAAAGTTTAGAAGATATTTAGGAAGGCTCAGGGAAAATTTAGAATTATATGAGACCTGGCTTCAAACTGAACAATTTGTGTCTGAGTAGTTTGTTAGTAGTGTGTTTCCTCAGCAAATAGTTTTCTGGACAGAAAATGTGCTAAGGTGAGCTGGATTTATGCAAATCCTCACTGCAGTACCCTGTTTGGGAAGGGTCAGTTTGATTAAGAAAGGCAGTGGTAGAAGAAACAATAGAAGAATGTCATTTAAATGAACAAAACTTAGCAGAGCCAGATCTGGGCTCCTGCATGAGGCTGGTGGGGTCAGGTACCCTCCTGAGGTAACCTCCTTGCCCTGCTTGATACCAAGCATGGTATTTATCAGCTAGTAACACAAATGAGTCAATGAACTGGTCCCCAGGGGTTAATATAGCATAGACTCATTAAAAACCTAATTACCATGCTGAGGAATGCAAGATTGCAATAAGTCATGCTTTTATAGCTCAGTTTTTGTACTTCAGGATGAAAATCCTCCCTGTAGATGTAAATTATTATTTTTTCATATAAATACTTTCTAATATACCAATGAGAGTGCCTGGGAGGCTGGGCTATGTGGTGGGATAAAGCAGCTCTGGCTTACAGAGCATGAACATGCATGTTTCACAGATTTCTGCCAGTGTCTCTGGGCATGTCTCTGAGCCTGTAAGCAGCAAAAGTTCTTTAAAGACTGAGTATTGGTTTCCAGAGATTCCTTTGAAATGCTAACAGCATTGATCACCCTGCAAGCTGGAGTATCAGTTCATGCCCATCTCTTCCCTGGGACAGAGTGATGGAAAGAGCATTCCCTGTGCTGTGGTTTAAATCACCTGGGTGCCCACAGCCCAGCTGGGTCTCTTGCAGGTGGGCAGCAGTGCAGCATGATGCCAGTGAGGTGGTGGGATGGGCTTGGGGAAGAGCAGAGCTGTTTGGGCCCCCACACCTCCTCCTCTGTGAGCAGGCTATGCTGGAGCTGCTGTCAGACAAAGGCACTTGGGGAAATAGACTTACCAGCCAGCAGCAGCTGACTGCTGTTTTCGTTTGAAGTTGTTTCAAAAGTCTGTCAAAGCCCCAAATCAAGCATTTAATTTTATTTTCAAATTTTGCTTTGAAAAGCTCTTTAACTGTGTTGAGTTTGTCAGAAAAAAACATTGTAGGGAAAACTCCCACTATCTCAAACTGGGGTGTTTCCCTGTAACCTGTATGAATATTTTATTTCTGTGTTTTTACTTTCATATAAAAACTATTCTCTGAACTAGAAAAATACCTAAAAATAACTTCCAAGCCTTCAAGGCTGGCTTAATTCAGTTTTTTTTTTTTTCTTTTACTGTTCATTAACTATATTTTACTCTGTTCTCTGGCTGTTATATTTGCAACTTGTATGTCCCTATGCATTGTGTGAGAGCAAGGGCTCTGGTAGTTGGGGAGCCTTGGAGAACTGTGACCCTGTGGCCAAGGGCACTGAGCACAGAGAGGCTGCCCTGGCAGAAATGATCTTAAAGACTAAATCTGCCCACAGTGTAGTATTTTCCAGACTCATGACCCCAGATCCAGACACAAGCCTCACTTGTGCTTCAACTTCCACCACACTCCCAGCCCCTAGTTTGGCAACTGCTGCTGTAGTTCATTGAAAGTTTGTCAAAACCCATACAATTCCACAAACCCCAGAGTCTGAAGAAATCAGCATTTTTCTCCTGAAACCTGTTCTGCTGGAAATTTCCCAACCCGGTTCTACAGAGAGCCATTATTTCTGAAACGCTTTTGTAAACATTTATTGCAGGGGTTTTCTTAATGACAACAGCCACAGACTCTGGCTGAGCTTAACTTGCCAATTTGAAAATCTCACTCCTTTTTGTCCCTTGGCCAGTTGGAGTAAGGGAGAAATTTTTTGTGTCTTTCAACACCACCACTGTGGTTTGGCTGCAAAATATGCTACAAAATGTTTCCTGGAGATGTCCCTGTGCCTGACACAGCAGTACTGTGGAACCTAGGGCATTGCTCATGATAGTGGCAAAATACTCAACATTTGCTTAGCATCCTTCTCTTAAAAATCTTCAACATAAAGGCAGGTTAACCAGTGTGTAGGGAATTATAAGTAGATGGGAAGAATTTCAGATTGTGTTGCCTCCATGAGTTTCCTTCAGTCTTTACTAGAGAAAGAACACCAAGTCTCACCCCAGGGAAAGAGGACAGACCAGATCCAGGAGGCAGTTAGCAGTGGTCAGGCTACATCCAGAGGGACAGCAATTACCACTTCCCCACAGGAAAGCTCTTGCTTTCTACCCAAAAACCCCTGAAAGCTCTTTGGAATCTGGCACATGAACTTTATTCATGTTTCGTAATTCCCTAGCAGAGTGGTGGTGGTGGGAGGTGGCAGACAGGGAATAAGGGTGGGGGGAGAATCCCCCTGTGGGAATTGCAGCAGGACTGAAGGCCATTTCTTGTATGACTTCTGGGATGCTGTCCCAAAGGGCTGCCCCTTTGTGCCTGGGAAGTGGGGCAGAGGAACCCACAGCCCCAGTGCACCCCTTCCCTGCCTGGGCAGACTGCAATGTTGGCCAGGACAGCTTTGCTCTCAGTGCTGTCACAGGGAGGTCGCCAGCAGGATACAGGCTGCCTGGATGTGATTTCATTCACTGCTTGGTAAGCCAATGTCAGTCTGCTGTTTTTCACATCATCCCTGGTCCACAGCTGCAGTTAGGAGAGGAGAGCTCAGCCTGCAGCACTGGCTGGGGATATTACAATCTGCTCTTCCTGTTAGCAGCCTGCCTCCTCCTGCCCCAGAGATCTCTTTCCCCACAGATGCTTTCCACACTGGAATGTGGATTTTTTGTGACCATTCTATTCAAATCCCCTGTCCCTCAGGTCTGGATTACCTGCTCTGTGTTCCTAAATTCTTGTGTTGGTACCTAACACAACCAACTCTAGGATCTGTCTATTCTCTGAACTTGGATCCTGCTGAAGGCAAATCCTCACCTGCATCTTTGCTTATCTGTTTGGCTGTATGTTCTTGGATTCATCCACTTATCTCCTCAAAAGCCATTTTTTCAGTCTCTTTGCACTGCAAGAGAACAAGCAGAGGACTGCTGGTGCATTTGGTTCCTTCCTACTGCCACAGTAGGAAGCACACTGAGCAGACCACTGTGGCATTAAAAAACCCAAACAGCGGGATTTTTATAACTGTGCTGGTTTTTGAAAAGAATTGCTTGGTGAGTGTAAGAGCTAATAAAGAATGTAAGCACCCTACAGGAGATGCCCTGAGTGGGGGCAGAGGAGTCAGACTGCCATGAGAGGGCACATGCATTCCCAGGCAGCTCAGCCACACCAGTTCTGCCTCCATCCCCCCTTTGGGCATCAAGCTCCAAACTTGTTCCCATTGCTTTGGCCCACCCACACAGTGTCCTCCCCTCCATGGGCTCACTCCCTGCACCGAGGGACAGGTCCTCAGCAGGACTAAGCACAGGCAGCTGCTCTGGGGAGGCTCAGGTCACTTTACACAGGGCTCCTCACGCAGTGCCATGCTGAGGCTGCTCTCCCCTGTTATAAATGAGAAACAAAAAGTCTCAATATTCAGAAAAATTTAGATTGCTTTATTTTATATAGACAGAGCAATGCAGCGCTGGAGAACCTGAGGGGTCACCACCCGCTCCACGCCCCACTGAACTTCAGTTTGCAGCTTCTCTCTATAGTATGGTCTCTCACTGTAATCAATAATTGCTGGGTTTTTTCTGTCAGAATTTTGTCAGGTAAGCTGTGGCAGTCAAAAAACATCCATGAAATCTCTGGGTGATTTGTCAAGTCTCATAGATAACCATCTGGTCTTGGTAGATAAAAACTGGCAGAAATTGGGAAGTCTGGCCTTTGTATACAGCCAGACTGATCGAGCAAAGGCAGGAAGTCTGATTTTGCAAAATCTATCAGGCTATCGAAAAATCTGATTTGCAAGCTGGTAGTAGATACAACTTATTTAGAAAACATAATATTCATAACAGGGGGATTTAAAACAGAATGATTTAATCATATATTTTCCTCTATCTAGTGTTCATGCTTTACTTCAGACCTTACTATTCTGGTTTATACAAACCCCAATACCTGTATGATTAACACGAATCTTTTGTCAATTATCACCCCCCATCCAGGATCCTGCCCCCATCCAGGACATGTTCCTGATGCTCTGAAACCTGAGGGGGGTTAGGGCCTCCCCACTGGGGGGGCGGGGCCACATGACATGGGGATCACGTGGGTGGTGGGGCGGGGCCACATGGTGCCAGGGGTCACGTGACTGGGAGGCAGGGCCACGTGACAGTACAGGGGTCATGTGACAGGCAGGGCACACCACATGACATGGAGGGGATCACGTGACTGGGAGGCAGGCACGTGACACCACGGGAGTCACATGACAGGTGGGGCAGGCCACATGACATAAAAGGGTCTCATGACTGGGAGGCAGGGCATGTGACACCATGGGAGTCACGTGACAGATGGGGCAGGCCACATGACATGGAGAGGTCACATGACCTGGTGGGATGGGACCACACTGGGGATCATGTGACCCTGCCCCTAGGCCATGTGACCGCCTACAGAGAAAAACTCTGGGGCATTAAAACTGCCTTTCCTTTTGGAAATCCCAAATAATGTACTTCTGCACAGGAGCAGAAAGGGCAGGTATATGCAGAAAACCCAGAGCCTTTCACGGGTGGGTGGGTTATGGCTTGTCCTCGCGCTATGTGTAGGAGTTGGGCAGATGGAAAAATCTCATCTCTGCAGGGGTCCCTGCACACTGAGATTGTTGCTGGTTCACACCATCCTGAGTGTCCAGGATGCTCTGCAGAGCAAGATACAGTGAGGCTGTCCAGTTCTTGTATTTAAAACTCACTTCAGACCTCCTTAACAAGTTCAGCTGCATTTAATATAAGCACCTGGGAGAATCTAAGCATCAGTTTGTGTGCTTGAGGCACCAAATAGAGAAACTAACGTTTTTCATCAGGTGCCTCTAATTTGTCCATTTTTAATGTTACAGTATCTGTAACACTACTTGAATTACAGCCCAGAACACATTCTCCTCTAAAACTGCTTTAGAGGTAGTAGAAACCACACAAAGCAGAACTGCTAACCCTCTTTCCTCCTTAAATCATTTCATATTTCGCAGGTCCTACAAAATGCTTTGCAGTTCAGGAGAACAGTCTCTCTGGGACACCACACATCCCATTATAAATAATAGCCCAAGTGTTGCCTGAAGGAATATTAGTAACATTTGCCAATTTTAAAAGGTTTGTAAAAGAATTTCCCATTATAGGATTTTGCAAAGCAGCCATTTCAGTATCATTTATGCCTTCTTATGTTTCAATGTCTTTCTAAGTTTATTTGTAATTTCTTAAAAAAAAAAAAAAAAAAAAAAAAGAAAGAAAAAAAAAAGAAGAACACACTGCTCCAGTAGAGAACTTCCAGTTCTCTTTATATGAAAGATTTTCCTCCAAGTGAGAGTACTGTGGGGTTTCTGGTGCCTTTGTTTGCATTGAGCTCTTTGGTCCTACAGAATCATCAGCATCCCCCAAAGAGAAGCAGGGCAGAGCCACTGCAAACACTAAAGTGCTCCACTGCAGCCCACATGGAGACAGAGAGAGGTGCAGTCAGAGCCAGGCCAGCCTTGTCCTGCTCCTTGCCCTTGCCTAGGCTGTTAGCCTTTGGTGCTTTGCCTTTGCTCTCCCCCTGTTCACTGCTCCCCTGGGCTGGCAGCAGTGGGGCTGCAGCTCTGCCTCCCAGCAGCCTGCTCCTGCTCTCATCCCTGGGGCACTGGTGGGCAGCACACAGTGGGACTGCAGCAGAAGGGCTCCTGCTGGTTTTGTTAATGCACAGCTGGATCTGCAGCTGTGAATGTCCGGGCTCAATAATAGGCATGGATGTAAAGCAGCAGGAGGAGTTCAGATGGCAACACTGATCTGCTGTGCACTTCACTGCAGAGGCTGGCAAAATGTTTCTTATTAAAGTCACTAACACTGATCATCTGCACAAAGCAGGCTTCTAAACTGCTCCTGGAGCAAGGCTCAGCTTCTGCCTCTCCCTGCCTGCTCCTACAATTGCTCCATCACTGGCCTGGTGCAGCCTGGGCTAGAGGATGCTACAAGCTTGAGGCTTCCCAGGCTGGAGAGGAATTCAAATCCAGAGGTCTCAACTCTTGCTCAATTCCCTTCCAAGTATGTAAGTGGAAGGGAGGAGGAAGAGACCTCTTCTCTAAAAGAAGAGTAAATACAATTCGATATTTGGAATGTTAACTTCTTGGTGTGAAATATTCTCCAGGCATGTGTTGCCTCTTCTGGGATTCAAGAGACCAGCCTCTAGTTTTAGGATCCACCTCTGTGAGAAACTGCTGACAGTGGACCAGGTTTTGGGAATTTGGGCTTTTTTGGGGCTGAGAAGAGGAAGTCTTGGCACTGAGGGTCTATAAAGCCAAGGAGCAGAAGAGATCTAAGCCACTGGTTTTTGGAGAATCAGCCAAAGGCAGCATGCCCATGCCTCTGTGCTTCTGATTCTCTGCTGTAGCATAAATCCACTTCCTTTGGGACTTAAACAGAGGCACCAGCCCAGGCACTGGAGAGCTGTGACCCAGGCACACTCCTGTGCTGCTGCCTAGGGTCCATAAACCCCTGTGCAGAGGCAGCACAGAGAGGCACAGGCAGTAGCACCTTAAACCACTTCACTGAGATTTTCCAGAGCTCATTTGTTAGAGCCTGAGGTCTTTAACTAAACATAATCTTCCCTGAGCAGAAGGGCATCAGTTGCATGAAAACACTGGAGATATTTTGAAGAGTGTAACCACAATGTGCAATGCAGAGACCATAGCTGTTATTCTGTACAGAAAACTCAGTTGAATCTTCCACATTCCCCCAAAGCCTCTGATGTTTGAACTCCATGAGGAAACTGACATCCTGGGGTGGCATTTCCTGCATGCTTTCACCCTAAACAGGCATAAGACACTCAATAAGTCATATGACCCAGCAATCCCCAGAAACCTGGGGAAAAGGATAGAGATAAGCATAACAGCAGTGGGGGGAAAGGAGTGGAATAGACATCACTGCAATTGTTTGGAAACATAATTTCTGATAAACAAGCAGCCAACTTAAAAGCAATTTGATGGCACAAACACAATAGTCAACACTGAATGAGCTGAAAGGCAAACAGGGTAGTGACAGCAGTCAAGGAATGTGTGGCACCAACTGTGTGTGTGATCTTGGCAGAAGCTGTGCCTTGGTTTCCTATACCCTGAGATGGAGAATAGTATTTCCTTATATCACAGAACTCTTGTAAGTCTTAATTAATTTATGTTCATAAATCACTGTGAGAGTTCAAGTAGGAGTATCCATTTACTGTGGAGCTGAAAACTATATAATCATTATAAAAATAATTTTTCTCTTTGATAAATCACGGCACAAAATAAATATTTTGCCAAGCGAGAACTTTCATCTTAATTTTGAGCAGAAAATACCCTAATATTGAAACAAAATATTAGTTAACCACAAAAGGGCTTTCCATGTTCAGACTTGTGAACTTATAGCCTAAAGTCATGATGACTTTCTATCAAATCTATGTGTTGGAGTAAAATATCAATGACTGTAATCCTAGGGAAGAATCCCAAGACTGCAATATACCTAAAGGAGAAGGAAGTGAGGAGTGGTGCTCTCTGTCTAGGAAATGTTTACTTGACAAATATTTAGCGAGCTTGGAGGTATTTTTCAGAAAAAAAAATGGCATGGATTCATGTTGATGAATGTTTTGCTACTGATTAAATCTGAGCCTGTATAAACTGTGTGGTGACAAAGAAACCTGAGACTGTAATGAGGAAACAGTTGGGTAGGATGTGAGAGATTGAAACCACAGATATTGCCATCCCCAGGAGAAATACCTCATTCTAAGGACTGGAAATTAGTTTGGGACTATTGGATTCCATTCAAGGAGTAAGTCCTATTATGCACAATATCTCCTAATCTTTACCCTAGAAATTGCCTTGAAAAGCCAAACCTTGCATTCAATAATTAAAGGAAAACATATGTGAGACAAGACGCTTATTTCTTGTCTAGGCTTTCATCAGCCTGTCCAGCATAAAACATCCCTGTGTCTCCAGTCAGGACAGATCAACTTCCTTCTGCACACCCCCAGGTGGAAAATGGCTTTGAGCATTTTACAGACACAGGATTTCCAAGGCACTTAATTTTTGTGCAACCTCATCTCACCCTTCAATATTCATTTATTTATGCATTTAACCTACTTGATGTGGAGTCCCAATAACTTCTCTCCATGTTCAAGCTGCTCCCAAAGCTGTTGTTGAACCATATTGCTTGGCATGTTATTTTTTAACAGAGGACAAACATTTAGAAAAGTGGTAACCTAAAAATGAGTTCCATAGTTCCTGACTTGGACCCTTATTAAAGAAACACTGGGTGTGTAATACATTTGGACATTGTGCTACTAAAATAATATATTCCCCTAGTCATCAAAGCTAACTTAGCTTTGAAAAATTATGAATAAGTATAATGATAAAAAAACCAACCCGAAACCCAAACAATTTGTTGCACTATATTTATATCTTTCCAGGGTAAAAGTTTGCCATACCCTGGGTAATTTATATTTGACACTAATAAACATTTTATTGCAACACACTTAAGTCATGTTGTATATCCCTGCTCAGCAATATTGACACCCAGAGGTCAGGACTGTGTGAAATGGCTGAGATCCTGTGAAAATACAAATCGGATTTGTGGGCAGCCAAGGCTTCATTCTCACCAGAGCTCCATACTCACCCCTAACTGGCCACTGGAGTTTTTCAAGCATTTCCTTCCTGAAGTGCTCTTTGCTGGTTGCAAAGCTCATTTCTTCACGAGACAGGAGTTGGTTCTGCTGCAGGCACAGGAGCCCTGTGTGTGACAGGTGAGGCTCTGCTGGGTGCAGCCCCAGCAGGACAGGCTCAGGCACAGCCCCAGCTGGCAGCAGCAATCACCTGCACCACCTCCATCAGCCCAGAGCAGGCAGTCAGCCTCCAGAAACTCACCTGCTCCTTTTGCCCCAGTTGAAAGCCCCACAAAAAGAGACTCGAGGTGAGAGCCACTTCCAATGGCATCCCAACATCTTCCTGATGGGATTTCAAACCATAGGAAAGGGCTGAATGGTCCAGGTTAAAACAGAGGCAGAGCTGGGAAAGCTCTGAGCTCAGCTGGCAGCTTTTTGGACAGAGGCCTTTCCAGTTTATACTCAGATATCTCCTCATCATATCTGACACTTTGATCTGCAAATGCAGAAACATTAAAAGGTGGGAACTATGCTGAAATTAAGACTTGGACATGCTCACTCTTTCAATAATTATTTTTTCCAAAATGCTGCAAATCACCAAGTTTGTATGGATAGTCTGGGTAATTCTTATATTTTACAGAGAGAAGAATTTGATTCCAAAATTTGAGCTATTTTGGAGAACATCAGAGAGATATGCACCTAACTGTTTCAAACTATGATGTGATATTGAAATGTTTTGGTTCATATTCTTTACAGTTCACCTCTGCTCCTCAAAAGCTAAGGCTGTATTTCCAAAGTTACTCAGGGTGAAGGTTGAAATTTAAAAATAGATCAGTCCCCAAAAGGGAATGGGAAGTGTTCAGCAGAGCCCACTTGCTCTCTAAGGCAGGGTGTTTTTAGGCAGCCTGTGTTAGGAGGAAAGGGTTGAATCCAGGTGCTGTGCCATAACTACTGACCCTGAATCATCCCTCAGTCCCCTGCTAAAAATGTGTGCTGTGTGTATTTATTGCTCTCCAACTGCTTTCCTTTGAGTGTCCTTGGAGCAGTCTGGCCCTGGAGCAAAGATTTAATTGCTTGTGTTTTTAAGTGCTCTAAATCCACCTGTGTATTTTAGAGAGAAGTTCAGAGGAAAACCAAAAGTAGTTAAATGGATTTAACACATTTGAAACCACTGTAGAAGTAAGGGATAGACAGAAAGACTGGTAAATGTAGCCATGGATTAATGTACTCAGGGCCAGAACCATAACAACCACATTTTTTTTTTACTTCACAAGTGAAAATTTTAAATATAGTAGCATAATTTTTAATTTTGTTTATTTCACTGTGTGTTATTTGAAATATTCCCTGAAATCAAGTTTAAATTCAAGGTTCTGTTTCCCCCATTTTCAATGGAAACAAACTATAGTGATTTTGAAAAAAATTATGTTTTTTCTGGAAAATTGTAAAACAAAGCCACTGAATCATTTTTTTCCCTATTTTTATTTTTGGTTTGAATTTGGCAGATATTTTTGTTTTATGAAAATTACAGCACTGGTAGAGATTTAACCAGAGAGGCACTAACTTTCCTCATAAAGCAGTTGCTCCAATGACATCCCTAGTCCTGCTTCCTGGGGCTGTTTGCTCAGGAGGTTCCTCAGGCCTCTCTTATAGCAAGAAGCTGATTTTAATAATCAGACTTCTCTCTAGGTATGTGGCTGGGGAAATTGTCTTCAAAGCTGGTAGGGCCTGGGGCAGACCCGGGAATGGAAACTGAGGATAATGTGATTAAGGGTTTGCAGGGATAGAACAATCCCTCAAACAAACTGGGGTTTCATGTTAAAAAAAGAGCCAAAATTCTTTGGCCTAAATAGGCTGCTTCAAAAGCAATTATGCTGGGAAATGAGCTAGAATAAATCTTGCAGAAGTACAGCCCACAACTGCTATGTGAATGGTGCTTCAAGGCAGAGCCTCTCTTTCTTGCTCAGCACAAGGCCAGACAGCTTGTGTGGTTATTTACCTCCACTGAACATCCTGACAGGGCTGAGCATCTCTTCCCTTTCCCTGCTCTGTCAATTATCAGGGAGTACAACCAGAGAAATTCTTCAGCAGTCACTGCTCACACAACTGGAGTGTGGCAGAGACTGGAGATGCCCAGCAGAGTGGCTGAGCCACCACCTCTGGGGGGTGGAAAGATGTGTAGATGTGACACTTAAAGACATGATTTAGTGAACTTAGCAGTGGTAGGGTACTGGACTTGATGATCTTGAAGGTCTTTTTCAACCTAAACGATTTTATGATGCTATGATGATAAGAGAGCTACACTTTGCTCAATTTCTATCTGACTTTCATCCAGCCAACTTCTCTATTCTCCCAAAACATCCCTCAATCTTGGTCAAAAATAGAAACCTGGAAAAGTTTCATCTGTGCTAAAATTTTCAGGACAGATTCTGACCAAAATGTGCTTTATCTGAAGCAGGTGCTAGAGTTTCAATTGACAGGAGCAGCAGAAAATGTATCAGTTCAACTATCTGTGTTGGTGCAAGAAAAGCCTCCAAGCCTTTGGCAGCCAGAATATCCTGGGAGCAATCCTGCCCTGTGCTGCAGTGGCTGCTGAGCTCCTTGCACTCCCACAGGGTATTTTGAACTTTGAGTACCTCCCAAGAAGAGGCACGGAAATGGTGCTGCAGCCCTGAAACCCAATGCATTCTGCTGGTGTTCCCCTCTATTTAGTTAGAAAAGTGGTAAACATTGCAGAGCTTAACCTTGTAACCTCAGCCAATTCACATTAAGTTAGTAAAATGGAGCAGAATCTAGAAACAATCAGCATTTGTGGCTTTCTAGGCCTTTTAAGCTCATTTCTCTGCAATGCAACCCTCCCTCTCCAATGATTTGTTCGGCTTTAAGTCCTCTGAATTCCAAGCTTTTATGTTATTACAAGCTTCCTTTTACTGGCTGTGTCTGTGCCAGCAGGTGCATGAGCTGGGAGGCCCATGGCAATGTGCATTTTATTACTTCCAAACAGACCATATTTTGTGATTCTTATGAGTTCTGGAGCTATTACTGGATATTTGGCTCTTAAGGTTACAAGAGCAGAGACACCTCACTTCTGAGCCTGTAGCTACAACTATCAAAAATGCTACTGTGTAATTGCTGTTTGAAATGTGTGTGCCAGCTGGGAAACCTGCACATGTGGAAAAATACCAAAATAAGGAATAAAGAGACATCATAAATTCTGCTAAGAACCAGCAAGGTGCTTCAGCCAGGATTTCTGGTTGTGTCAGAAGGAAACCATTCTGCTGTAATGAAGTGGCAGGGCTGTGATCCTAGCAGAGCCTGCTCAGGAGGGCTCCTGGGCAGCCCTAGCCCTGGGTAAGGATTCTCAAGGCAGCATCCTGGGGCTGTCTTTGAGGAAGGAGCACACTTCTCTCCATCACTTCCAAAGGAGCATCCTGCCTTGGTTGCAGGTTGTTTGCTGCCTGTGATGCTGCCTGCTCTTTCTGCCTGGTTTTGGTTACACACTCTGACTTTTCTCTGGTAGGAAATGTAAAAGAGGGGCTGCCTATAACAAGCCAGCAAAGGTCTTTGAGAGAAAAAAAAATCAACTGTAACTTCATGAAAAAAAGATGACTTTGTTGGGTTGCCATTAAACTGTTTGTATGCAGCTCTGCTCAGAGCTATTTCTGGTTTCCATTTAAACGTTCCAAGAGCAGTGAAGTCCATTTACAGGAAATCAAATAGCAGACAATAGGGAAATACCTCAGCAGGAAAAAGCATAGGCTTTTATTTACAAGGAACTAATTCTTCCAAGCAAGGGAGAGCAGCAGGCACAGTGTCAGACTCCCTTTCCCTTCCCAAATGACTGCTAAAAGGGACAGACACTGCACTTTGTCAAAGCATTTACATGTGGCCTCCCCAACAGCCAAACTGGGAGCCAGGAGTGAGCAATAAATAATGCCACTGGCTTTCACCTTGCTGCAAAAACTTTCATCTTGGACGACAGGAAACCCCTTTTGGACACCCTTCACACCTTGAAAAAAAAGCCTTTGCATTAGTACAGGGAATTGGCATGACCTTCAAGAGAGGTGTGATGCACAATGGAACTTAGGCACCAATCATTTATTTGCATCCTTGCTCTGTTAAAGGATGAGACTTGAGGAATCTGTTCCTTTATTACAGTGCTCAGTCAGCTTTTGCTTTTGTCTTTTGGAAGAGGAGACTCTCAGAAAGCAGGTTGTGATTCATTTTATGCCTGCTTTGGGGAAAAATGCATTTCTATTTTTCTGCAAGTTGTTAAAATTGGGCAATTGCAAGTGATATTCTTGCTGATGCTCATGCAGATTTTGTAGCCTGTCAGTGCTCTTAGCAGGCTGAGAGACTACTAATTATTTTCTGCAGGCACTTGTCCTCAACCAAACCTTTAAATAAAAGCATTCCTACACCCACTTGTTCTTCTGAGTCCCTTTTCAACATCTCTCTTGCCTGCAGGCTTTTATAGCCTGTGGTCTGTTTATGGGTTTAACTTTATAGCCAGCCTAATTAGTTGCTGTGATAAGGATAATTAGGTAATTAGGATAATTTGGATAGCACAGTGTGAGGCTTTTCAAACCTCTTTTTCTGGAGAGCTTTGTCTGCCACAGTGTAGTCAGTGACACTTGTCTGATCTAATGGAAAACAAAAAGCCCAAATATCTCTGAGCATGATTGATGGCAGAGAGTTAACATCCAAGCCAGAGGGCTGGGAACAAGTAACTTGGAGGCACACTCTGAGGGCTGAACTCACACAGTCACAGCTGAAAGACACACAACAGGACAGCTCACGGTGTCTTGTAGGTTCCAAAATGAGCACTCAGATCCCTCTGTTCCTCACCTGCTGAGTGTTGATAGAGACAACAGTAAAGCACTATTAAAAATGATAAAAAAGCAGGGAATTCCCCCTCCTTTAGTATCCTCACATCCAAATGGAATGATTTCCTGAATGATATGCTCCAGCCAAATACAAGGTATAAGGCACATAGTAGGAAATGATAGAAGCTTTCTTGTTTCTCAGAGGGTGAGACTGCAAGTCCCTGAGCCTCTCTTCTCTGAATGCCTGTGACTTGATGGACTTTCTTTTGTAACCCATTTTCTCATTCCCTTTTCTCTTTGGTTGCTAATTTATCTGTTGTGAGCAGGGAAGTAGGAATGTCAGTGGAATCATGCTTGCAAAGAGAGGGCCTTAGCTAGAAAAGTTTGGAAGCATTTCCCTCTTCCTAATTGCAATTGGTAACCTGTTTGCAGTGTCCCAAATTGTTTCAAGAGGTCAAGTGTTGTCCAAAGATCATGGAGGACTGAAAAGCAAGACACAAACTGGGAATAAACAGGGAATTTGCAGTGAACAAAGTGAGGGACAATGGACATTAAACACCCAGTTGAATTTCCAGCATTCATTGGGAGGAAACAACTGATCAACCATTGGAATCTAGGCTGAGGAGGAAGATACAGTATTTATTAAATATGCTGCAAGTTCATGGAGAAAGAAATGTGAAGGCTGGTAACTTATGAAATTCCTGGTTCATGACAAGAAATTATTCATCATGGAGAAGAGCTTCCCTGAGCTGCTCCCAGAAACTTCCCCCTCTGTGTCTGTGGTGGAAAGAAGAAAAAGCTGACCAAGGGGAGCTGAAGGGAAGCAATTTTCAGAGCCAGAGCACCACATGGACACTCCCAGGGACAGGTACAGATGCAGGACCCTCCCCTTCCCTGCACTGTGATGTGCAAGCCACATCTGGAGACAGAGCAGTGTGGAAGGGATCACAGCTGGCAGCTGGGACTGTGCAGCCCCTCAAGCATTTGGCCAGAGATCAGTCCCAGGAGCTGAGCTACAGAGAGATCTGAGGTGAAGCTGAAACACCAGGAAGTGTCATGAGAGCCTGCTATTTGTGTAATCCCAGGGCACAGAGAGAAATAGATTTCCTGAGAAATTGGTTTACTAAGATTTTAAACTGGAGACAGGCAAGGATCCAATCTATATAGGGAAACCATGCAAGATTCCTGCCAAACACAAGCTGAATTACAAGAAGTGATGGGCTGGAGTGCCTCTAACCTGCAATACATTACACTGGAGTGGATCAGGCAGCACTGGGGGGGTGGAAGTCTCCTGGCTTTTGCATGAGTGCTGCTCTTATACAAGTATCATTCCTGATGGAGAAAAACCTGCATTCCCTCTCATATCTGCAAAGCAGATGAACCAGGGATTTCCTGGTTAGGGAAGACACGGCGCTCTTCAGTACAAACAGAAATCTTGGAGCAAGGCTAAAAGCCAAATTGGTTCTTAACTTCTTCCAGTAGACTCCTGGGTTCTTCAGAGTTATTATTCTTTGTAAATACATGCTAAAATTAGCTGGATTCATAACCCAAACTTACATTGACTAGAGCTGCTCAGGACATTTTTGCTGAAGTGATTGAGTAAATATTTTTTCCCTACTGTCTGTAATGATGATGGCTGTTCTCATCAAAATTTATAACTGTTTTTAACATTAAAAAATGTTTATTTACTTTTCTCTGGTTTTAGTTATTTGTTGACATTTCTGTGTTATTTTGTCTTCCAACCAGCATGCCATAACCTATTGTAGAGGAGTTGTGGCTGTTATATTTTGGGATGAAAAAGAAGGATGTGTGTAAGGAGACAAAACAAAGGGGAAAGTGTCCACAGGCA
The DNA here is from genome assembly GCA_030060385.1 of Muscicapa striata striata. Lineage (NCBI taxonomy): Eukaryota > Metazoa > Chordata > Aves > Passeriformes > Muscicapidae > Muscicapa > Muscicapa striata. The sequence goes on from JAREIS010000134.1 coordinate 2,121,818, forward strand.
CACAGTGTGTTCATCAAGTAAGGTGATATATGACATAAGAGACGGCACAGGATGTGATAGTTATGTTACAATACCTGCTGCAATAGCCATTATTTAATTTATTATTATTTTTTTTTAATAAATAGGGGCAGCTGCTACTTCACAATGACTGAAACATCCTGTCTTTTCTGGATTATGTCTCCTACCAGTGTTAGTGTATCCTAGCATTCAGAACAAAGAAGAACTCATAAATTGGATGAGCAGCTATTGTTTAAAATATTTTAACATGATTCCCAGTGAAGACTGGAATGGCTGTGTCTCAAGAAATGATGTAAAACTAATAAAAGTAACAGAAGAATAAATACATACGAGATCTTTTATTTCCCCAAAACGGACATTTTTTTCTGAGTGTTTAGAATGAAATACTCAGTGTATTTTTTTGATTCTGGCTCAGAATGAAAGGAGATTTTCAAATTTTGGAGTAATAGCAGCACCCATACATAGAAATGCCATGTTCATATAGAAGTGCAATGTTTTGTTGCTGCTTTATGATTGTTGTCCTCTTTATGCATCCAAGAGCATTGCAGCTTCCTGACTAAAGTGGAGCTGTTGTACCCAAGCTTTGTGACCCCAGCAACAGCCAGGACCTAATTCTCCTTTAGCAGTTTGGGTTCTTTAACCTTCTTTCTTTGAGGCTGGATGTTCCTTTCAAAATATGTTATCAATACTCGTGATGGATTTCAGTATTACTGTTATCTCTATTGATGTCCATTCTGTTTCTGAGTTCTCTCCCTCACTGACATTTTCTGGCAGCAAATTACACTATGAAAAATGCAATCAAAATGAGTAATATTTCCTTTTGCTGGCTTTGAATTTGTTTCACTGAATTGTCATTTGTTTGGTTGGGGATTTTTATGTTATAAGCCAAGGAGAGCCATATTTCCCTGTCTCTGCTCCCTGACACTTTTATCATTCCTATAGTTTATCATGTATATTGTACTTCTCTCCTGCTTGAAAAAAATGACATTTAGCAATCTCTTCTCAGAGATTTCTCTTCTAGGTTCTTCATTATGTTCATTGCCATTCTCCAAAGTCTGAGCAGAGAGGATGCTTTTTGAGACAAGTAATTGGAAATGCATACTAGAACTGGCTAGAAATTTGCTGTGTTTTCATCAGAACAAGAAAAAGTATTTATGTTGGAACAACTTTTAGTGAAAGACACACACCCATTAATTTTAAATTTGTAACACCTGAAAAAAATTAATGAAGCAACATTTTACCGCATAAAAAAGGTTGAAAAATATTTTATTTCATGTAGTAAATACATTATATCCATGTTTTCAAACAAAAATAAATATTCTGGGATGACCAGAAGTAGGTTTTTGGGAATTTACATGGAGATATTTCTGGACAATACTTTTGGGATAAATGTTATACACTAATGTTGCTTGTCCATATCACATTCATCTCAGCAAGCCCAGCAAACCCCATGGTGTTGGGGTTGTTTACCTTGCAGCAACTAAATGCTATTAAATTATTAGGAAAAAATGACAGATCTTGGTCTGCCAGACATTTCAAGCAATGCAACTGATGTGTGGGTAAATGCATCAGGAAATTCATCAAGAAATCAAGGCCCTAAAGCTGTGAAGCATCTTGTGTTCAAAGCTTCTACAGCTTTTGGAAGGAGGTCATTTTGTCCAGAGCACAGCAAAATTTGACCCAAATGGGCTGTTTTAGGTCAGACAGCCTTTGCCAAGCTGTTCCCCTTGAGCTGTCAGACCAGTGGGGTTCTCCAGGTGTTATTAATGCTGAAAGCTTTTTGCTTGGACTAGCATGGAGAGATAGGGATGTCTCCTGGGAAGTTAAAAGGCTGCTTTGTACATAATAAAAGATGCTTTAATACCATCCCATGGAGATTCATCTTGTTTCTAATCTATCAAAACTAACTTGTGCCTCAGGGGCCTTTGGACCACTGCCCAATTTGCCTTGCCCATTTCTCATGGAAAAAACCCAGGAAAGTTTGGCAGCATCATCATTTCATGAATGAAGCAGATTGATGTAAACAACTTTGTAATTTTAATGGGGTCTATACTTACAAGCATTAGTCCCACTCTGACCCCATACTCTAGACTCCTGCTGACCTGGGGGTTAGGCTCGTCTGAAGATAACATGAGTTTCTACACCAGTCCCCAAATTTATTCAGGCTTGTGTTGATTTTCAGCCTGTCTGCCTAAAATATACATGGGGAAGGACAGATTGCTTTCTGCACCAATGCTGTCTAAGGGAAGTGTCTGCTGAGTTTTTGGTTCTGGGCCAAGTTTCCTGCTGTCTAGCATTAGGGCTTTGGCAAGGCAGTCTGGGCCCTGTCACAAAGAGAATCCATAAAAAAGGTTTTTCTCTGTCATCACACATAATTAAGGACAACATTTTAATCAGGCTGCTCCCACTTAATTGCAGTGCTTTGCGTAGCTACGCAGGACCTGCTGTTTTAAATAGATCCAGTGCATTTGTCAGACTGGGTCAGGCTGGGAAGATGAAACCTCATTGGAGATACAGAGCAGTCAATTATTTTATAAGGGAGGAATGTGTTCGTGTCATGGCATGTTACAAAATAACCATGGTTAGATGCAGTGGGGATTGATTGCTGCGGTACTGAGAGCAGTCAGCTCTAAACTCTGGTAGCTTGCTGTGGTTTTAGAGACCACATGGAGAGCTGAAGCTTTCAGAACCAAATCTCGGGACTGGGCAGGCAATTTTGATTGACTGATGATTTTATTTTTATTTAAGTAATAAACAGAATAACGAAAAGAAGTTTTAGGTGCCTCGCACATGGAAAAATATTCCCTAAAAGCTCAAGATCTGTTTTTATTATAAAGAGAAACCAAAGTAGCATTCAACCAGGAAGTTATGACTGGTAACCTTTTGACCATTCACAGCCCAATTGCTCCAAAACCTTTTTGCCAAAGGTAGTTTTTATTCTGCAGCATGCCTAGGAAGTCACCATTTTTAGACCCTATCAACTCAAGGTATAGGAGAGAAAAACATTTGCCAGGCTTGGGAAGGCTTAAGAACGGTTTGGTACATATCCAGAAGTATCCCACAGGAGCACTCAAGGAAAGAAAACTCATGGAAGGAGACAATCCTTTCACTGCTGGGTGATCTCCTGCTCTAAGTGTGCAGAGGAGCCAACGGGCAGACCTCATATCCTGAGTTCACTGTGCTGTGATCCACCCAAGCCTTCGTGCATTTTGCTCCAGGGTCAGCTTGTGAACTGCAGCTCAGCATGGGAAAAACAAAGCCAATGTCACCCTGGTTTTCAAAAAGGGCAGGAAGGAGGACACAGGGAGCTATGAGCCAGATCAATCCCTGAAAAGATGACAGAGTGCCTTGTTCTGTAGATCTCTATCCATATGGATGACAAGGTGCTCAGGAACAGTCAGCATGAATGCACTGAAGGCAAACCATGCCTGACCAACCTGATTGCGTTCTACAATGAAACAACTCCCTGCACTCCAGCATGAGTGCATGCACTGTAGCATTTATTGAGCAGCTTTGGAAGTCAGCTGGAGCCACAGTTCCAGGTTTGACCTCAGCCCTGCCAGTGAATCTGATACACAGGTGGGTTAAAGGCACTGCTAGAGGTACAGCACAGACATATTAAGAGTCTGGACCATCAGCTTTATGTCCTAATGATAATCAGCTATGTTTTCTACTATCTGAAAGGGTGGCTGCCCAAAAGGCTGTATGACAGTCCCAACAGGTCCCATGCAGGACCATAAGCTCTGCTGCTGCTGACATATCTCTGTGAACGTGTGCAGCTGCAAATTCTGGGCTGAACCCAACACACAGGTAACTTAATTTAACAAATCAGCATCAGTAGAAGGAGGCAAGAGATAAGCCCTTTCACCTACAGCTGTTGTTTTGTCTCTCTTCCGATGGGATGGGATGGGATGGGATGGGATGGGATGGGATGGGATGGGATGGGATGGGATGGGATGGGATGGGATGGGATGGGATGGGATGGGATGGGATGGGCTGCTGCATACATACAGGTCTCCAGCAAAGGACTGACCCTACCTGTGATCTTCCCCAAAAGACCTATGCAGGCCTCAGCAGCTTTTTGAGGGTCAGAGAGCTGGTGGGGAAGAGATGCTAAGCTGGCCTCTGTGCTGCCTGGCTTGGCTGATTGTCCCCAGTGCATCTCCAGGCCACAGCCCTGTCTCACATGAGCTTGGCCAGAAGAGGTGTACAATGTCCAGCATGATGGGACCTGCAGGAGTTTCAGAAATGCCCTGCCCTGGGATTCTTCATTCTCCCCTTTGTGGTTAGTTCAGGTTACTAAAAAGTCAGCCCTGTCAGCATTGTTGGTTTGTTTTCAATGATTTTGGCCCTCACCCACTAAAAATCTCTTTCTTAATTCCTACTCCAACCACAGCTATTCACAGCAGGGGAATAAATAACTGGATTGACCAGAAATAGGAGATTGGGAAGTCAGTGGTGGAAATCCCCTTTTGGCAACTTCTCCATCTGTGGATAAATGCTGTAGGGGAATTGTGCAAAGGGGACATCACTGTTGCCAGCACTGGCCTACACTGGACAGTCTGTACTGGATCATATTTCAAGGACATCTGTGAACATCACCCTCTTTCCATCATGTCAGGTGCTTGACAGGACTAGAGAGGATTTACAGCTAGGCAACCTGGAAGGATCAGCTGAGGAGATGGTCCTCTTCTCATTCCAGGATGGCTTTCCAGCAGGTTAGCAGTCTTACAGCCCAAGCCTTCACAATCCCACATTTTCCTAATCTTTTACAGCACAAAATCACCTCGTGCACGCATTTGTCTTTGCAATGGAACACAATGGAAATACTTGCACAAGCTATTATGGTATCTCAACAGCAATGAAAACAACTCCCTGTAGTATTTCCTCAGTGGAAAGAAGGAGCAGGTGGGCCAGTAACTTCATCTGCCATGCCAGCTGTATCCTCAGAAGACCTGACTTGGCTAAAAGTTTTGGATCTCTGCAGAAGCAACCTGCAGAAAATGCAGATGAACCTCCAGAATCCCAGGCACCAATTTCACAATTACAAAGGACATTTGATTGCCTGACTGGTCACTGAACATTTCTCATTGCCATGGAGTTTTTGAGCTCTGCTCACTGTCAGCTGTTCTGAAAGTAAACATCTGAGAGAAGGGCAGTGACAGCAGCAGAGAGCAGCAGGCTCCAGGTGTTAGCAACCTGCTAATTTCAATTAGTCACCAGAACATGGGGGGCAACTCCCCAGGTCTGTATTCTCTTTCTGCCTTTACTGTTATGTGCTCTATAATCCATTTCTCAGTTTCCCTTCCCTAAGATAATAAGTTTTCCCAGCCATGGACCTGTATCTCATTCAGGGCCTTTAGGTGCTACTGAAATAGAAAAATACAGCAATACTAAAACTCCTCTGAGACTTTGTTCTTACTCCATTTGCAGGCAGTCACACCTCATCATAGCTGTGTGGACAAGGTTTGGATAATGTGACACATCTTACATACTTCCTTTTGAGCAGGGTGTTTAAGAGACCCAGTATATTTATTTAATGAGATGTTAATTTACTGTACACAAGCTTTATGGCTCTGGACAAAAGTGTCTTTTGCATTTCTTAACTTCCTAAATAAAGACACCTTCTTCAGGGCTGCCTCAGCTCCAGCTCCTGGTAGGAGATGACCATAGGCACAAGGGGTGAAATGAGCCATATTCTAATGAGGGACAGCTGCTCCATCAGATCCTCCCTGTTGTGCACATCCCTAGCATTGTACTCAGAATAAGTTTTTGCCAACCAGAACTGTAAATAAAAATGACATCCTTGGAGAGTTGCACACAGCTGACACCACCAGTAATGCTCCTGGTTTCTATAAAGTGTGTGCACTATAGGGCCATGCTTATCTGCTGCCTCTATGCCACCAGTCTCCTGACACTGTTGGAAGGCTGCCTGTGTGCCTTTTGGCCTGTGTTTTAACAGTTCCTGGGAATTCCACTTTTTTTGATGTATAATTTTGAGGAAAGAGTAACAGTTTTATACCTGCTGGTCCCAAGAAGTCCTCAGTGGTTGTGATGGAGAGCAAACTCACAACATGAATATGCTGCTGAGCCACAGAACACTGAGGAACTGGCCTGGGTCAGCATGTTTCATGTTGCCATCCAACTCTTCAAGCCAGCAGCTGATTTCTTGGCTCTGAAAAACTCTAAGGTTATTCAATATATAACTATCTCTTCAGATTTGTTTTTCTAACGACAAATCAAAATATGGTTTCAATTTCACCCAAAAAGTCCTGTTTATACAAGTGTTTGCAGTGGAGTTTTATGGTCTTTTCCCAGTTGGACCAGAGCTCTACATCACACTCAGCCGAGTTCGTGCTGCAGCCAGTGCTGATGGGGGGAGTGCACCTTACCTTCAGCACATCCCTCTTCCTCCTTCTTCTTCATCATCACTGAGGGAAATAATGGAGGGAAAGCCAGGAAGGCTCCTTCAGGCACGTTTCCAAGCCAGGACCTGGGATGTGGCCAGGTAGTTGTCAGTAAGGTAACAGGGCGCCAGTTTCCCACAAAGCATTTCAAGAAGGCTCCCTCCATCTTCACAGCCCAGTCTCATCATAAATACTGGGGATTCACACACAAGGAACAAAGCAGAAGAACACATGGCAAAGCAATCAAATATAAAATACTGGCATTCTTGAATTTCATGTTACCTCAGTGTTTTGGACTCTTCCCTTTAGAGAATTCACTTGGTCAGATACATACAGTTGTTGAGTTACTGTCATGGACAGACTCAGCCTGTGATCAACACATTGCTGTCTGCCTCTTCTTTCTTTTTTTCCTTCTTCTTTTTTCCCTTTTTTTTTTTTTTTTTTTTCTTGTTTGTCTTTTCCCACCACTCACTAGGATGGGTTTTTATTTACCTACCAGCCTGTGAGATGGGAATTTGCACTGGAGCTCATCAATTACTCTCTTCACTTCTCCTTATCAGCAAAGGAAAACAAATCAGTGGAATAAAGCACAGTGAGAGAGCCACTGAATGTGCAAACACTATTTTTGCTCCCAGACTTGTGCACAGGACAATAAAAATAACATTTTTGCAAATGGGAAATCTTTCACCAAAGCAGTCCCCATAACTAGCACTCCTCTGGTGCCCAGGTAAATAGCTCCTGGCTGAAAATGCTGAGCTCCAAGAAAATCAAAGAACACATTTCAAATTGATACTGAAAAATGCATTATGAGCTGTTTATTTGATTAGGAAATGGCTTCCAAAAATAGACCTAAATTCCCTTCATAGTCTAGTCACAAATGGTAACTTGCCCATCTCTCTTTCTCAATGGAATGTCAACATTAACTGCACAGCAGACTGTAAAACTGCTCCAAAATTCAACAGGTTAGTTCCTTGGCACAAACTCCAAACCAAATGGTGCTTTAAATCCTTTTACCATCCCCCTTATGAAAATAAGAATATCAGTTTCTTAGTTGGCTGGCCAAAGAGAAGCAATATGTTTTCAAATCACATTCAAGTGCTTATGATTATTTTTAGCTTTTCCACTATAAGATGTAAAATAATTTTTTTTGCCTGAATTTGTCTTTTATAATAGTCTATAATAATTTATTAAAAATTTATTAGCCAATTTTATTGGTTAGGGATGAGTAACAATTTTTAAAAGTAAATATCTGTATTTTAGACTATGTTACTACAAAATTTTAATATTTCTCAAGTTATTCTCTCTTAAAATGTACTTAATATATAAATTTGTACAGTTTTTGTCATCTCAAGCACATATTTTTCAGTGGAAATTGGTTTGCCTGAGATGATATACATTGCTCAGCATCCATGATGTGGAGGAAGCAGAGAGAATGTTTTGAGCAATTAAAGATTTTCAAATCAAAATTACTGTATCATTTAAAGTTTTTCTAATGGTATATTTTAGTTCCTCAAAATAATTTCAGGAGTCAGTTCAGTGCAGCCATCAAAGATGAGTTTAACCATGACTTAAACATGACTCAATTCACAAATCCAATCCATTGCTGTGTCAAAATCAACACAAAGCTCAGCAGCACAGCTTTGGTATCCACATTTCTCTGAGCCATAACCCTCACTAAAATATATTATTCCCTATATAAATGGCAACAGTTAGAATTTTTTAACCTCCGTTAAAATGCAAAAACAAAGCAGGAATCCCTTTTCCAGTCCTTACCCTGTTAGATTTATGGTCAAAAATACAATGTCATCTCAGGGGGAGGTCACAGAATGGTTTCAGCTAATATTGGAGCCTGCAAAAAAATGCATTGTTGTTTGGTTAACCAGTGTCAGACAATTAGGCAGTGCTCAAAAATCAATTAGTTATATACTATAGCCAAAATGACATGTTTTCCTAACTGTGGTATATTTTATTTCCTCTTGAAGCCCTGATAATAGTTCTAACCAAGATATTTTTAAGTATTTTTACATAGAAAATGATGGTTTCTTAGAAAAAGAAAGTTTTTCAAATCTGGAAATTATAGAGTTCCTAAAACATCAGAACAGCTTTAGAACAATTACTTTTGTCTGCCCTGGTCTGCATTTTCAAAAGCTTTTAGGTCAGTTTGTCTTTCTTCTTTTTTTTTTTTTTTTTTTTTTTAATTTAACTAAGATGCAGCTGTGAAAACTGGATTCTTCTTTTGAACTCCTGTATTTACGTTTGCTTCTGGCAGCCCTGAGGAAATGTGATTGTTTTAAAGCTTGCTGCAGAGTTTAAAAGGTTTTACTATGGGAGGCCAAAAGTAACATGTTACACAGTTCAGTGGATTTAGAGGTCCACACTGCCTCAACCTCTGTCTGTGGTGATCAGGTGAAGCTGGGGTGTAGCTGCAGCATAGGTATGCTGGTGACTTCCAGTGATTAAGGCAACTAATAAAGAGATTAAGGAGTGAAATGGTTCTGAGCTTGACCAAACTTTCCCCAAGGTCAGGACCACTTTGCACAAGCAATGTGTCTGATCTGGCTCAAAGGAAAACATTCAAGGTTCTGGCAGATATTGGCTCTACATAATTAGCTGACATTTGGAGAAAAATGGGAACCAAGACTGTTTTGCTCAAGATGTACCAATTAACTCACTGGTCAGTGTAATGCACAAAATGGGATTCCTGACACAGGCTGTCCTTTCTGCAGAAGTGCCATTGCCACAAAGCAAACTGGCCACACTTGTGGCATTGAAGTCAGCAGCAAGTGGTCCCAGGTAAGTGTGTGTCACTCCAGGAGCAGTGAGTGTCAAGCTGCCAGCTGGTTTCCTTTGGGGACTGGAGAGCCTCTGTGGGCTTTTGTGTGTATCGTGCATGGAGATGGAGCTAAAAGTCAAACCTTAAATCTCCAAGCAAAATTAGTCTCACTCATAATCTCAATCCTAATTAAAGAAATGTTTAAATTGAGTTTAGTCTGCTAGTTGATGAGAATTAGCATTGATTCATTTAAATACTATCACCATATCAAAATGAAAAGAACTAAAGGCCTTGGGTTTGTTTCAGAGAAACACTTAGGCACACCTTTTTCTGTATGTGTGTAAGTAGTCCTGCTGAAATCAGTGGGACTGCTCATCCAGCAGGAATGTCCCTTTGGTACACTGCTGGATCAAGATAACAAGTGATATATGACTGGTGATAAGTTTTATATTTCAGCCAACACAGATGGTGTCATGGGCAAACTCCTATTGTATTTTGATCACCAGAGCTTTGATCCTGCTTCAACTGCATCTGGAAATCAGCATTACTTGGCTTCACGTGTGTGAGGGCAGGAGCTGCTCTGCAGTGAGGTGCTGGGAAACTTTGCTGCAGAATCTACAGCTGCTGCCTGCAGAAAGAGACCCTGGGACCAACAATCAAAAAGCACTAGGCTGGTAATACAAGTGGAGAAGGGCAGGAAAATGTTATTAATATATCTTCCATAACATTCAATTAATTAAATTATTCCCTGTATCCAGATAAGTTTTTTTTTTCAATTGTTTTGCTTTATTTAGAAATAAATAAATAAATAAATATATCTTCCAGTAGGAAGAAATTACATGCCAAGCTGTCTTTCTTTTTTTTTTTCTTTAACCTAGGAGTACAAGCAAAATCTGATGGCCAAAACAAAGTGAGCCATTGTGTTGCAGCCTATGCAAGGGACTACTCTAAATACTCTGGCTTTTGAAGTTCTAATTAGAAGTGGTCCCCAAAACATGGGGATTCATGGAGAGGAGCTCTGTCCTAATTAATCCCAACATTCTGTCCTCAGGTTCAACTCCACGTGCTAGTGAGAAAGTGATAAGGACCATGACACCCACCAAGGTAAGATGACTGTCACTTAAATACAGTTTTTCTATATATTCATGTAAGTGATGTAAATCAACCATATCCAGTGAGGACTCCCCAGTCTTTTCACCAGCATGACTTCAGAAATTGTGTAAATTGTACAGAGAAGAGTTACTCTGGTGAAATATCCATGCAATCGTTTTCTTTTTACTTGGGGCTCAAACTGCTTCTTTGCCTAGATTTTGATGCTTGGAGTGGGAAAAGTGCCCAGTTATGTCAGGATCCATGTTAAGTCTCCTCAGTACAGCATGTGCCTGGCTCAGCTGGCCTGAGTGTCACTGGAGAGGAATGTGTGTGGGCCATGGACTGCTTTCATCAGCAATATTTGCTGATCACTGCAGTGCTTACAGTGGCAGGAGATCACAGCCCTGCTGCTTTTGGGGATATGTCAAGGAGGATTTGGAGGTAACTGTCCAGAACGACATGCTCTGCTGTGTGGAAGGTCAGGGGAGGAAGCTGAGTTACTACCAGCCCCCTTTAGGAAAAGCAAAAGTAGGTTTTAATAAAAAATACAGCAGCTGTCCCAGGGAGGAAGGGTTGTATGAGAAGCCATGGTCTTTTCTGAGGAGGACCACACTGCTGAGATGGTTGTGCCAAAGAGTAAAGCATCACCCTGGCACCATGAGATCTCCATCTGGAAGGACTTAGGCTGCATATTTCAGTGGTTAAAATATGATTTCTTAATCCAGTGATGGTGAAGGGCTGAGAAAAAAATCTGTGTAACATTCAACAGAAAACGAAAGGAACAATGTCATGCATGAAGTATGATAGAACTGAGTCCAGTCAGCATTAATGCTTGAGAACCTGAGAAAATGAAACAGAAATACTAGGTTTATTTTCAACATATTTGTTCTTCAGAGACCTTTATTTGTTTAAAATTTCCTAAATCTAAAAGGAAATAAGGACACTAAGCAGAAGGGACACCAGCTCCACATGAGAGCTCCCTCTCTCCCCAGGAGGAGAGCTGTGATCAGGCAGCAGGCAGGAGGAGCCCACACCTGGGAAAGAGAAGTTCTGGCTCAGCTGCCTGGAGATGTGCATTTTCCTCCCAAAGGGTGGCTGTGCAGAGGTCACTGATATCCCAATCCTCATCCAAATGTGGGGTTACTAAACCTTTGCCTTCTGGCCAGTATACAAGGGGCCTGTTTGATCTCTTGTTTGTACATGATTTCTACTCATCCCCTTCCAGAGGAGCTGCTGTCCTGTTGAAGACAGCCCTCCCTCCTGAGACACAGCACAGAGCCTTGGTGGGTGATCTCTGCACACATGTTTCCAGATAACAAGTTTGCCAGAGAGAAGTGCATGTCCCTTCCCACCATGTGCTGTGCTGGGGGCTTTGACAGCTGCACTGCAAGCTCCTGTCAGTGCTGGGGAGGAGGGATTGACAGAGGACAGAAGTCCCCATTTCTGATACATCATTTCTCTTCCCTTTAAAATACACAAAACAGTCACCTTAAACTAGACATGAGTCAGAGGTGGATGCTTAAGATCCAGATTTTGGCTGTCCTCTGGAGTCTGGACCTTTAGTTCAGCTTGTTTGATAGCAAGGCTTGACCTGGGGTCAGGACACCCAAGGAGTATGCAGCCCAGCCCTGGCCAAACTTCCCTGTCTCTGGGTCAGTGCCTGGGACATGACTTGTGGGTCTCTTCCAAATCACTCATCATTTTTCATCACCTCCCTACTAGTTCTTGATATTCCCTCTCCTCCCTACAGTGAAGGATCTCTTGAGTGCTCAAGAGGATATTCAGAGACTCTGGGACATTATTCATTGTCAATTTCTTCTTATTTCTCTTAATTTCTCCTTTTTTCCTCATTAGCCTTTAATGTCTTACCCACTACTTATTTTCAGTTTTGTGAGATATATTTTCACCAGTTGATCTGGGGGATAACAGAGAAATAAGATTTCCTTGATTTTGTGCCTTAACTGTCAGCTACTTGATTCTTTCTGCTGATCCTAATTTAACACCCTGAGAGAACTCCAAATAATTACTTTTCTCCTGCACTATGTCCCCTCCAGACACCCAATGATGCTCTTATTACTCCACAGATCATCCTTTCTCCCTCTCATTTTGGCCAAAACAGAACTCACAATTCTTTTGATATAACCCCACATAAATCAGTCTCTCTAGCCACTCCATCATTTTGCTGTGCTTCTCTGAATTCCTTCCAATTTGTTCTCACTACTGTTAGTGAGCTGTCCAGAACTGAATGCAATATTAATATTCCACACACTTTATATAGTGCCTGTCAGGCAAAGATTAGGAGTTTTATGAAGATTGATTATTTAAACCTTCCAATACCATCAGTGATCATGGAGTCACTGACTATTATTACCCCAAACTTGAAAAATTCCATTCATCCACTTATCAAGGTCAATTCGTGTTTCTGATGGTTGAGTGAAATGTTAGCTTTTCTTATCCTCACTCCAGTGAGGGGTAAGCCAGTAGACTTTGGCATCCAGCCACAGAAAGCCTCATAGTGGAACAACTTTATGGTATTTGCAGGCTGGAGCTGCCAGCCCCAGGTTCAGGGAGAGCTCTGCCTGCTCACTGCATGGGAGGGAGGGTTCAGTGCTCCATGCTGAGGACTCAGCCTCCAGCCAGCACTCTGGGAGAGGAGAGGCTCACTGAGAACACCAAAAATGCTGATGGGAAAGATGGGTTTCAAATCCAATAGACTGCAATCTATGTCCACTCTTTCCTCCCCAGAACAGAAATGGGACATGGGGAAAAGAGCATTTCACACAACCTTTCTGAGGTCAGCAATCCTATTTTTTGTCTCCATCAAACAGCTTGAGACATCTACTCTGTCTTTCCAGGCTAATGCTCAGGTTTAAGGACCTGCAGTATTCTGTTTCCAGCTCGTTGATTTACATTGAGTAAAGTAAGAAAGGCTGCAAGTAAAATGTTTCAAAATTGGATGTCAAAACCCGTGTATAAAACTGATTGTATTAAGATCAGCATTTTATTGTTGAACATGATGCATTCGTAGATATGAAAAGTTTTTCATAGCTCCTGCAAATATGTAGAAAAGAGAGGTAGGCTTCAAGTAGGCTTATATGAAACCTTGAAACATTCTAGAAGAAAAGAATGTACATATGTGTGGTGTGTGCTGCAAAGATTTCCAGGAGCCCTAGTTATGTTATCTCCTTTTCCCAAATGCTTTCCAAACGCTGGGGCTCCAAGCACTATGTCCCTTGGCCATGGCCTCAGGAGGGGGCTCCATGAAGGATCAGCCAGCCCCATGTGCAGTAACACAGGAATGCAACATGAACTTGCCATAGACAATGCTGGATATATGTCCTATTCCATACACCCTTGTCTTCTGCATGAGATGCAGCAGAGATGGAGTGAGAGTTGGCAGTGTTCTGTTTTCACAAAAGTAAATTACCAAAAAGAACCCAAACAAACCACTTTTGCACACAGTATTTTAACAAAAACATGTGTTTCTTCAATTCTGCAGAAAGTGGGGTTTATATTTAAAGGAAAAAACCCTGTGCTACCTTTAGGCTGGCTTGGACAAAACCCTGGTTCCACCACACTCCCAGAGTTCCCCAGACATTTCCAGTAAGGGGTCAGCAGTATCTAAAGCTTCTTCATTTCCTTGTCATTGGCAGATGAATGAGACTTTTCAGACGTGGTGATGCTTTGGGAGCCTTTCCTGCTGTTCCCTGCTCATAGACTTAGGCACCATCCCAAACTGCCAGACAGCTCTTGCCACAGTCTGATGGGCTGGTGAACCCCACTGTGGGATCAGTCAGATATATTTAAGTCTGACCCAGTACTTGAGTTTATCAGGCACTCTAGTGTAGAAGGGGGAATGACCAGAAAAAAAATGTAGATGATTCTCTGGAATATAACAGAAAAATATAGATTTGCCATGACAGTGCAAGTAAAAAGCAGCTTAACCATTTCCTGTTTTTTTCTTAGCATCTTTGTAATGAGATACCAAGTAGTGTGAAGTCATTTCCTTCATTGCTAATGTCCACTTGCTGATACTCAAGACAGCAACTTGTAATACTGAAATGTTTGCACTTGAATGTGGAGCCACTGCTCGCTGTGGTAGGAGGCTGTAAATTAGGATGGTGTCAAGAGCGCCTGCTCTGAGATTCCAGTGGTGCTGGAGGATGTTTGCTACACTGGGGGAACAGGACTGTTCTGAAGCAAGTCCAAGTTCAAAATCAAGTTTCTGTTCTGAAGGAAGTAATAAGTGGTAAGTGTGAGATATGAGACTGAAATTATGGGCTGCTAACTACTCTCAAAGGCTTCTAGGTTTAGTTCCTGAAGCTATCCTGGGCCAGAGTTTCATGCCAACAAGTTTCCTGAGGAAAATATATCTGTTCTACACACGCAGATGAGAGAGCACTGCAGAACTGCCATGGAAAACCAATCCATACAGAGTGCTTTCCAATAGTTTTTAAAGTTAATGGAAAGAGTCCAGTGGTTTAGCTGTGCATAGTACATCACCCCTCTCTGAAAGGTTGCCTAGCTCTACTAAGCTCATGAAAAGGACTAAATCAAATTGTCCTAAATTTGCAGTTCTTAATTGGGAGCAGGAAATTCCCAGTTAACCTCTGGTCTATTTCCAGCTGCTCTTAATCACAATTCTATCACTAATTTGCTGATCTAATGACTCCTTCAGAACATCTTTTAGCACCTTGTTATGCATATTGGAAGGTAACACTGGCTTTGTGCAGCCAGCATAGGCTGTTTTAGATGTGAACAGTGGTACCAACTTACTTCAGATTCACAAATTGCAGAAAGAGAAATTGTTGACAGAACTTCTTCATCATTAAGTTTCAAGAGACATATTAACACTAATTTGATTTTTCCTCCACAGTTCTCATGGTATGAAGGCTAAGTAACTTTTTCCCAAAGAAAAAAATTTTGAGAATACCTGAGGAAAAATTTGGGACTCTATTTGTAACCAAACTGTCCCACACTTACACCAATGGCAGTAGTCTATTCTTGTGTATGATTTTGGCATTTTTAGAGGATTTAATCTGTACACTATCTGTACCAGCCAAGGATTTTGGCATTTTCACACAGCTCCTGCCAAAATGCAGCTGCCTGCATATGATATTTTGCAGGCACAACAGCATTTACAAGCACTGACCTTTAAGTATGTACTGGGATATTAAAGAGCAATAGTGCCTAGAAAATGTAACAACATCAGTGTGAAGAGATCTGCCTTCAGGATATTATTTCTGTACACAGAGCATTAGTGTTTGGAGCATTGTGCAATCCATGACTGAGAAACTCTCACCTCACTGGTTAGTTTTTGATGTCTCAATGAGGCATGAAGACAGAAAATCCCTTGATGGTTGGCAGGAGACATTGATTCATTTCATGGGTCTCAAGAGGGCAAAGACCAAACTTAATAACCTGAGAAGGGAACGTTTTGAGAAGTCTGATATGGAGTCAGGCCTCCTATTTGAGCTCCTGACGCTTACTCAGCTGAAAGTTGTTCTCCATGTGGAAATTTCTGAAAGGCCAGAAATAACAACATTCTATTCCTCTCAGGAATTCCCTCCCCCATCCTTCCATTCAGGAGCTCAGGGTGCTAAATGAAGGGCTCAGCTTCTGCTCCTTCCCTTTCCCCCTTGGCTCCGTGCAGGGGTGCCAGGGGAGGTGAATCACAAGCACAGCAGGGAGGTTGGCTGTGTTTGCTCATGGGGAAAATTCACCCCATGGACCATGTGCAGTGTGCCCCCTCCTTGTTTAGCCCCTGGCCTGGCAAAGGCCACTGCCTCTCCCTTCCCCATGGCCAGTGGCACACAACTTTTGGGACATTGAGGACTACTGCTCCCATCAGGTCAAACACTTTTCCAGGGAAAGCAGTAAACAGAAAGTAGGATCAAGTTTTTATGGCAATCTTCAATAAATTATCTTGACATTTCAGTAGAAAATAGCAATTATTTATCTAAAAGAACTGCAAGTATCTTCCAAGCAGTATTAGGGTGTTTCAGATTTTTAGTCTACCAGGAGGAATCAGAAAGAAAGAAAACAGAGGAAAGCAGATGTTCAAAAGAAATCTTTAATTAATCAAAGATTTCTCCCCAAATTCCACCCAAGCTTCTCAGCCCTCAGGTTTCTATAGACAAAGTACTTCAGAAGGACCAGAGAAAGCTGGTAGGAAAACCACTAAAACCTGAGAAATCAGATGGAATATGGGCCATGTGAATCTGAGCTATAACAGCTTAAAGTAAGGCTGTCAAAGTGAGCAGAGATTTTCTGCTTGCAAAGCTCTTAAAGGTAGCCCTGAAAGTCAGGAAATGGTCATTCTTTGATGTCTAAACATTCTCTCACTTCCCATACTCTTTTATTTGGTGACTTCAGTTTGCATTTGTCAAATTGAACCATCTTATTTCATTTTGATACGCACTGCTGCATGAAGGTAAGAATGCAGCAGATATGCAGAAAAGTTCAGGCACACTAAAAAAGAAAAAAAGCATTTTGAATAGAGGCTGTGGAAGGTGTTTAAAGTCATGCTTATGGTGGTTCAATGAAATTTAGAGCAGTGGAGTGACTGACATTAAAGGGTACAGAAAAATATAATGTCCTTCCCATGGGAAAAATGTAATTTCATCACTAAGGACAAACAAACATTTGGGACAAGCAGTTGAAATAAAATTTAACTGAGTTTATTTTTTAAAGAAAACCATGGGTTTAGAAATGCTGAAAAGCTGCCTTCACTTTTTGGTTTGACCTTGTTCTTGGCATTCCCTTTTCCCACAGGTGCCTGTGGTGCCCCTTGGCCCACGAGGTCCCACGGCCACCCTGTGCCACCGTGGCTGGGATTGCACAGCCAGCCCTGCAGGGACACAGGGACAGGGACACCAGGCATGGGGTCAGCTCTGCACAGAACCCTGCACAACCCCTGCTCCTCCTCTGGTGACTTCTGTGGAAAATTCCACTGGAAGGCATCCCTTCAGATGGAAAATGTTTGTAATATTGAAACAGACCCATTTTTGATAAGAGAAAGTGTGGGGGTGGAGGGATGCTCTGCTCAAATTACTTCAACTAACTCTGCTTAACAGAATAACTACTCATCTGTTGGTCTAAAAACAATGGATTTACTATATTTGTTGTTAGAATTCCAGAGAAAAATACCCAATAAAGAAGCAGGAACAAAACTCAGCTTGCTTTTATTTTTCATCCAAAAATAACAAGGAACTGTAAGTTTTAAAACAATGAGCTATACTGCTGGAAAGCTCTAATTTTTCTTTGGTTTGTTTCAAAATCATATGTTGCCAGGAAGTAAAATGACCAGAAGAACTCAATGTAGCTTCTTAAATGCTTCAAGGTGATCAAAGTGTTTCAGGTTAATCCACAGTAATTTTTTCATTATTTGCTTTTCTGAAAAATCCAGAAATGTTTTTTGGCAAATCTCTGTAAATATAGCTCTAACAATTGCAATTTATTGCAATTTGTCATGTACTTAAGAAAACAGAGCTTATCAATTTTAATGAGACTTCACACTCTGTGGAATGAAATGTCTGAAGTCACACCTAGAAACAAGATTCCCAAATCTCTTGGATAATTCCAAAAATTTTACATTTCTACATCTATTTCCTGCAAGGCAGGCTGAGGATTGTGCACACTCTATTAGAAATGCATGATCAGAGCACACAGAGCTCAGCAATGCCATATTAACTCCTGAAAGGCCAGGATGAGATCTGCTGCTCCTGGTGACATGCTGCTGTTCCTGGTGACATGCTGCTGTTCCTGCAGTCTGTGGGTCGCTCATACTCGCCCAGTGAGTGACTGAGCAAATGATGTGAAATGATCCATTCCTGCAGCTCTGACCTCGTGGAACAGTGAGGGGCCCAGGAGACAGACTTCACTGAGACATCTTTTCCAAGTTTATTTCAGATTTGGTGGAGCATGAGTTCTTCTGTTTAGAATGTTATTATCTAATCTGGTCTCTAACATGTTGCATTATAAACAACCCCTCGTCTTCTGTTTCCAGACACAGAAATGTCCTCTATTCCCTCCACCTTTGTACAATTCCAGCCACAAACATTGTTTTTTCACTCTCCCTGATGTCCTGTTTAAAATGAAGAATGACTCTCTATTTGGCCTGAGTGTGGTTATTTACAAGTGTTTGTAAAATGTCTAGGACCTAGAAGGAAAAGGGACAAAAAAGACCAAAGGGACTGAAAATGGGGAAGGACCATTAGCAATTGTTTGTTTTATTAAAACTTTAAGTTCATTCTGGTGCTGTTCAAAAAAATAAACCCATATATTTTATTGCATGTGCTTGGGCCCAGCACAGGCTATTTTGGCCAGAGGGCTGCAGTGAAATGTGGGATTTTTCCACTGATACAGTGCAGGGTCCAATTGAGTGAGTGAGGCTTACAAGATTCATTGCAGCTCAGAAATGCATGGACTGGCATTAACCTGTCATGTTTCATTTGTGTTTCTTTCAGTGAAATCTGTAAATGATGGAGCTTGTGTATGTGCCAGCCCCAGTTGTACTCATGCCAGAGGTTTTGATCTGGACAGTGAGGCTTGGGCAGCAGAGCCAGGCTGAAGGTCTGAGTCCTTCTTCCCTCACTGCTACCCCATTAACATCCTGAGCAAAAGTCTCCTCTTGAAATACTCCATCTTTCAATTTTTTGCAGCTTTCTCACAGAAATATGCACCTGCTTTTCACTTTAAATGATGGTCTGAAAATAAACAATTTCAAAGTCCTCTTAATTGAGAAGTCCACAGCATTTATTTATTTACTCAAATTTTTTAATCAGACCAATTTTTTTAATCATGAAATTCTCTTCTTTTCTGTGACTTTAGGAGCCTCCAGCCTTTCTATACCATTTCTGCTGCTGTCTAGTAATGCTCTTTATTCAGACACTTCCCTGTCTTCTGAGTCTTTCTAGGAAACAGTAGGTACATTTACACATGGGTTTTCCCCATCTTCACTCTTCTGTGCTCTTTGTCCTCTCTGGGTGGAGGAGAAGGCAGGGAAGAGACCAAAAGTGTGGGGAAAGAGGAAAAGTGAAACTCTGCCTGCTCTAAACTTTTGCTGGAGTTAAAGCTCGAGTTCCAGATACAGGGCCAGAAGCACATATGTCTCAGTCAAAAATTAGTACTAACCTGGTTATCCAACATACAGTTTCTCTTCTCAGTTTCCATCTGGAAAATTTAACTTTCCTAACATTAGATATCTTCAGAAAGCTTCTGGTTTTGATAAGGCTGTTTTCTGTCAGGAAAATTTTTCAATTTCGCACTTTTGATCAGATCCAGCGTTGCACATTCTCCACTCTGCTCCTATGCCTCAGACAGCTTACAGAAAAACACTCAACCAAGAGTCTTTTGTATTTTTCAGATAATTTAAAGGAAGAATTTTTTTTTTTTTTTTTTTTTTTTTTTTTTTTTTCTGAGAGGAGGAGGATACCAGAACACAGTGACCTTTCCCTTGTTTTTATTAGGCTTTCTTTCCTGGGTGCTGGTATCTTCTAATGAGCCAAGGAAGTATTTCTGCTCATGGTACAGTCCTGCACAGTCACTCTCAGTCTTATCATCTTGCTGCCCCATCCCACTATTGCCTACAAGTGTGTGTATGTGTGTGGTATTTCTGCTTCATTATTCCTGTTACTCCTTTGAGGCAGGGGTCTCATTATCAAAGTCAACAAATGGGATTCATTGAGTAAAAACCAGAACTACTACTGCTACAGAAAGCAGTATCATTTCCTGAATAAGGACAAGCTATGAAATTACTGGGCCATACCTGTTACAAACCTGCTACAGTCTGACTATGGAGATTGCTGGTAGGCTTCCAGATATTATAAAGGCCAAATGCACTTAATTTGCAAGACAAAACAAAAAAGCCAAGAGTTTTGTGTGTGTGGTCTGATTGAGGAGCACTGTTTTCTGTGTTATTTAATTTGGAGAGAGGAAAGCATATTATGGGTCAGTTTATTTTGTTTTATAATTTACTACTCAGCAGAGAAAAGAAATGCCTTCAGGGCCCCAATTTCCATGTAGCAGCATCACTTGGAGACTGCAGTGTGCAGGACAGAGAAGCAAAAACTTTCCACTCTAACAATAAGAAGTTCCCATCAGAGAAGAGCACCTGAGCTGGGGCTGCACACCCCAGGAGCTGTGCATGGCCTTGGTTTTAATTTTTCACTATGTGATGTTCAGAGACTCTTAGTTTAGGCTCATTACATTGCATGTTGAATCAACAAACAAAGCTTGATAAGCAAGAAGATTGATAGTATTGACATATTGTTTGGGACAAATCCACTTCCACTGACTTCCTGCAATCCTGTGGGTCTGAGTAGAACATATGTCTACTGTGGTGGGCAACAGCTGTCTTTAGCCAAAAAAAAATACAAAATTGTAATTGTTCATCACCTGCTTAGCAGTTTCCACAGACACACAGGGGTACATGGGTTGCATGAAAGACCAGGGTGATGAATTTAACAATAATCTTTCCCTTATCTGGATCTGATGCACATAGGGCATTAGTCCTGGTTTTGTTGCTACTTGTCAGTGAACTGGGTTTTCACTGAACCAATATTTTGCATCTGGTGCTCTAAATTCTTTTATGAATATTTTGTTTCCAGAATTGCTCTTGGAGGTTTTATGGTATTGCTTCCTTACTGCACCACAGCCCAATGTG
This sequence comes from Muscicapa striata striata, assembly GCA_030060385.1. NCBI lineage: Eukaryota > Metazoa > Chordata > Aves > Passeriformes > Muscicapidae > Muscicapa > Muscicapa striata. The sequence goes on from JAREIS010000134.1 coordinate 2,142,774, forward strand.
AATGCAATGTGAGGACAGAAAGAACCAAGAATAAAGGATAGGGGAGGCAAAGGAAATATCAGTTGGGTTCTTGGAGTTCCTGAAGGATTACAGTGTCCCCAGGAGAGCTGGAGGCAGCTTGGTCACCTCTGTGAGGCAGCCACAGCCAGTCCTGTCCCTTGCCCAAGGCAACCTCAGCCAGAGGCATCAAGCCACAGCTAGCAGCAAGGCTGGGATGGGAATTATTTGAATTTAAGCAAGCAGGGTTGTTGCCAAGGCTGAAAAACCTCGTCTGTTTGACTCAGAAACAAAAGGAACCACAAACCTTTACAGACATTCTGTACAAACACTTGTAGACACTCGAATAGTACATGGCACCCTGCTGTCAGCTCAGACACCACTCAAGAGAAGAGTTACTCAACATGGGCATAAAAATGTTCTTGCTTCTGTTGCAGAAAGATGTAATCAAACCTAACATGCAGCAAAATTCTTGCACTGACAGTGAGGACCTTTTGTTGGCTGTCTTTCCTGGTAGACATGGAGTACTGGGAGGGGGACAGTGGCCCAGCACTGGGATGGATCAGGCAGACCTGCCTGAGACACTCTGCCCTCACTCCCTGCAAGGCAACTCTACTGTTTTTTATTGCTTCACATGCTACTGTAGGCTCAGGCCAGCAAGTGCATGCTGCTTCCATGCCATGCTTTCAGGGCTTAAATCCACCTTAGGGAAGGTGCAGTTGGCACAGGAGGGCTTCCATCCTCTGGAATGCTTGTTTTTTTATGGGTTTTTGGGCTCACTGGACTAATGCACCTACAAAGGGAAAGGGAATGTGAGTGATCCTTGCAAAGGGCTGCAGTAGCTACCCATGGTCTGGTAAAGCCTGGCTTTGCAGAGCCCATAGGGTCCTGGGCATGGCTGGTGCTTGATGTGCATCCTCAGGAGCACTGTTGGAGGGGAGAGGAGCTACTGGGAGCTGGAAAGTGAAAGAGCAGGGAGGGTGAAGCTCTGTAGGCTGGAATCTGGCCACAGGGTGATGCTGAGCATTTCTGCACTTGCAGAAGTTGCCATGGTATTTTAATAACTGTGGGTGATTTAATGGCTCAGCTGCAAGACAGCAGCACTGGTACAGCTGGGTTTGTGCCACACACATCACTGCTCACAGTTTTGTAGTGAGGCAATTTTCTTTTAGAAACCAAGGGGAACCTATTTTGTGCCTCCTTGTATACCAGCATGTTCACACGTGCTGGCAGGTCTGTCCTTTTGTGTTCCCTGGTCACAGATGTGCTGTGTCTCCAGCTTGCAATGTTCTTCACTTACAGCCCTGGACCAGGGCAGATGTAGAGAGAAAGTTAATTGGGTGCACTTGCAGGACATGGACAAATCCCTCTCTGCCCTTCTGTTTGTCATTTAGCTCAGATGGAGCCAGAGGCATTGACTTCCATTCAGCAAAAGCATCTGCTCTGCTCAGCCTTCTCAGAACAGTGGCAGAAAAAAGTGCTGTTCTCACTCTTCACTAGGCCTTTGCAATGGCTTATAGGATGTCTTCAAAAAGTTCTGTCCTGAAGCCCAAAGTCCACTGCCCAATGCCTCTGGGTGAATGTGGTTTTTCTGATTAATTTCAAAACTTTTTCACTTCAGGCTGGTACAGACTGTACTGAACAATCCAATTTCAAAATGCTGCCCTTGCAACTGTTATGTAGCTGTTTTCTAGTCCTTTCCTCTAATTCTTCTTGCCTTTTGATAGGGACTATCAAGAGACTCAGGAAACAATAAATAGAAATGTTGTTTAAGTTTATCTTAGGAGAATATGGGATGTTGGCTCAAGGAACTTTGCTGATTATCTTGGCTAGCCTTGGACATTTCCTTTGGCATGTCTATAATTGCTTTAAGAAACATGTTCATGCTGAGCCAACTTCTAATGCTGTAGATTCAACTACTTGATTTCAGATATATGGCCAGGTTCTGCCCCCTGCCTTACTGGGACTGCCCCAGCATAACAAAAGCCTAATTTGTTCCATGGGTCTCAGGTATGTGATTTCTTCATTGTTACTCACTTATTGCTTTCAGGATATTTGTGTCTTGAATGAAATTTTAAACTTCTGGGAGAGGTAGTTAATAGAAGGGAGAGGGAGAAAAGCAAACTACACAATATATCTAACAAATATGTGACATCTAATTTAAAATCTGTTGTTTTCTTTCAACAAAAGGGGAAGAAAGCAATGCAGCCATATTCCCTCTTTCCCCAGGATATTGGCACAAGTCCTGGATCCACTGACATTTATAGGGAGATGTAATTAATTAACTTCAAATACCAGATTAGCTCATGGATTCAATATATCTCCATTCTTATGTGGACGTAAAAAAGCTTTTGATTAATGATCACAACCTTTCTCAGGAATTTGAGGGCTTTTACTTACTAATGACAGCTTTTTCTGGGGTTCTATATCATCAGTACACAAAGTGGCTTCAAAGTCAGTGCCTGGTATTCATTACTGGTACTGCAAATGAAGGCTACAGGCTGCAACCTTGGCCCTGTTAAGTCACTTGCAGTTTAATCACTGACTTCAGTGGCACCCAGATCTCATTCTAATGAGATAAATCTCCTAATAAACTTTTTAACAAATAAACCAGAAAACCCTGTATGGCCAAAGACTTGCTCAAAGAGCCAGTGGAGTTAGGCAGAAGGCAGTGCCTGATTTTAAATATCAATCCAAGCCCAAAGCTTAAGGCAAGGAGCAGGTGAGGCTGGACACAGAGGGAGGGCAGATGTGGCTGCAGGAGATTGTCACCATACATAAACTGTCACTGCCACTCTCCACACTTCAGGCAGTAGGTTATAGAACTTTGCTGTCCTTCAAATAAACCTTATTTCAGGCTGCTCCTACAGTTTCAAGTACACCCATGGATCCTACCCTGTCAGACATTGCAGTGGGACTGGTCTGGAGTCCATTCACACTGCTATGAATCCAGAGTTTCTACAACTGAATATATTGCAGATGCAGTTCAGTTCTTCCAAATTCCACCTCCAAGGTGTTCCAGCCCCAGGACCAGAAACACAAGGACCCCATCTATGAACAGGCACAGCCCTGTCCAGCCTAGTCAGTCACAGGGCCTGAGCTAGGACTGCCCACAGAGACCCTGGCTCTGCCTTCTGCACAGGTCACAGCCATTTGATGATAAACCATTTTCTGTAACTCTGTGAGGTGCAACCAGATCACACTGCCTTGCAGTGTAAGAGCTCCTCCTTCATCTGGGAACATCCAGCAGGAGATCAGAGCCTCCTCTGAGGCCAGCTGCACAGCCTCCCCTGTTTTGTGCTCTTCAGGAGACAGGTGTTAATATTTGGTCAGCTGGCAAAATGTGCCTGAGCAGCTCCTGGTTTGGGCAGACCTGCTTCACTCCCCTGGCACTGCACATGGGCAGGGTTTGCTGGAGCCTGGCTAACACCTGATTTTGGGCACAGTGCTGTTTTTCATGGAGTTTCCACTGATTAAACCTACTGAATTTCCATTGCCATCAGCTGAGTCCAGACAGGCTCTTCCAGGCTGGTGGGAGTGAGTTAGAGAGCAGTGCATATGGTATCTTACATGTTGATGTTGCTAAAGATCCATTTTAAATGAACCTTGTGGTCCTGATTCCCTACCCACCTTAGGTGGCATAAATTATGAGACATCCTATGGAAAAAGAAGTGTTTCTGTAGAACAGAGAAGGGAGGTCCCCACTCAGATTCCCCTTTAAATATTGCACCACACTTCCAATGGAATATACATTTTTACATATGTTAGTACAGAGAACAGACACTTCCTTAGGAAGCCCTTTATTTGGCTAATTGTATCTCTGAAATAACAAATTCCTTATGTGAAAAACCATAATCTGATCCACTGTCAAGCATGAGAAACATGTTCCCTTTCTGGGTCCAAATGAAATATCTCAGACAGGTGAAAGTATGGGGATTTTTCACTTCAGGCTGCAGTATTTGGGAGGACAGTGACTCAGTCCCAATAATGCTTTGAAAAATGAGGACTATTGCATAATTCCAGGCCTGATTTTCTTGCACTGACTCTGGCTTTTAACTTTATATTTGCTCCATTCACTTCTACTGGGATTTTAAGTAAGCTAAATTTTAGGGCTGAAGATGGGGTCAGATAACCTGGCTGCTCTTAGGAAGGAGCTGTGTAATTTTCTTCTGGGTGTAAATCAGTGGAGTGCTGTGGGAGAGCACAATGTGAAGTCTGTTTATGTCACCATGTTCTGGCCTGCCCTGATGAATTCCCCCACTTCAAAGCCTGACAGCACCAAAGAGTTTTAGAAAACTTTTGGCAAAGGTCAGGGACTCCAGAAAATCCTCACATCCTTCCAGGTGAGAACCTGGTTCTGTAAACATATTTTGGGGAACATTTGCAGGAACATTTGTTCTGAAATTTGGAGTAACTTGGCGCTTAAACCCATTCATAAATTGTTTCCATCTTCCAGTCCCCTTGCACCAATCATTTAGATCTATTTCATTTTTAGGATGATTCAGTTTTAAAAATAAAATGTAGCATATGAGCTGCTTCCAGCATATGTCAGGAAGAGATAAGTCACCCAAAGCTATGATGGCCCACCAGGGTGCCTTCAAGGGATTTAGACTACTGTCTACACAGTCCTTATTAGGATCTCTGTCTCCCTCTCCCTCTCTCTCTCTCACTTCCTTTTGGCATTTGCTCTGTAAACTGAACAGCACCTGAGCCGGCATCATGAACCTCACCAGGCTTTGTGGAGTTCAAATTGAGTTCAAATGTTTTAATTAAAATATCTCCTTCCTCTCTATCATTAGATAGCTGCAAACAGATGACTGGAACTTCCTGACTGGAAAGGGTTGGTCAATGGCCTTATATCCGAGGGGTGAAACCTCTCTACTGGGAAAAAAGTCTTGACTTAAATGGTCTGTGGAAGGACATTTATTAAGTCAGAACAGTGGCAGCTGGGTTGAAGACTTGAAATCTTCTCACCATGATCTTGTGGGAAAGAGTTTCATCCTCAAAAGTTTGGAATATGGGTTTCTGACTCCCTGTTCATTGCTGATAGGTGTGACTGGCTCTTTGCCTCCAAGCACCCAGGATGCTGAGCACACATCAACTATTATCTTTTCTTGGAGTGAGATCTGCTCTGTCCATTGGAATAGCACTGGGAACTGAAGGCAAAGAAGGAAGAGGTTCTTTGTGAATAATTGACTCTCTGCTACAGCTGCTACAAGGCTTGGTGTCATCCCAAATTGAAAAATATGCATTCTTTTTATAAATGTGCTGACCCCCAGTCATACTGCACTTTCTCTTCCCAGAAGCGATGATTCGTTAAATTTCTGGCACTTTTCTTTCCTTAAAGAAATGAAACACAAGTCTCCATGGTCTCAAGTTTGCTTTAGAATGGGGAATGAAAACATATTTGCCCTTAATATTTTGAAACCTTCTCAGTTCATTTCTTTAAGCCAAACCCAATACAGCCCTGCCACTTGCAGTGCTTGTCCTAGCATAGCATTTCCCAGGAAACTATGGTTGCAGCTGAACCTTTGAGGTATTCAGAATCCACTTCAGCTTGAGTTTGTGCTGTTTGTATTTCCTAATTGCTTCATTTTTCAGAGGAGAGATTAATACAAACCTGCCCCATAGATGGACAAATTCTGGCTCAAGCCCTTCTCCGACTTTAAACTAGCAGAGAAAGTGCTGTGGAAAGCACAGGGGAACTGCTCCCTGTCTAACTCCAGAGGTGTTTGAAAGGCTCTAATGTCAGGCCTGAAGTTCCTGTTTGCTGTTTAAACCATGCAACACCATCCCCACCATGGCCAGCCCACCCAGGCTGGTCAGAGGTCTCTTGAGCTCCAAGCTGTGTGCCTACAGCTGTCAAGGGCAGCTCTGCAGGGTGCCCAGCAGCAGCCACTGAGGATGTCCCCTTGCCAAGGGGTTGCTGGACCATTGCAGAGCCCTTCATTCACCCCCTGACAGCTCACATGCTCAGGTACCAGGGTAGCTGTGGCTGTGAGCAGCCCATACAGACCCAGCAGCCAGGGGCTGGGGCTGACTAAGAGCTCCCCAAGCCCCTCTCTGCCCCTCAGCTCCTCCTTCCTCTCTTATGAGAGGTGCAACAACAGGAAGCAAAATCACCATGTCACTGTTGCTTCACTAATCCAGTGCACAGCAGACTGGCTGTGTTTCCTCTGGGAACAGGGTTGCCTGAAAGGGCTGTAGAAGAATATTTCCCTAGGGAGGTTTGCCTTCTAGTTGCTGATGCAATTCATTACTAGAGAATCAGGGGCACTCTTTTGCCTGCAAATACTTTTATTGCAGAAGTAACCTTGCTGAAGCCGTGATGAAAGGATATAGGCCAGTCAAGGTTTGTAGGGAGAGATAACATCTTTTATTAGAGTAGCTAATACTGTAGGAAAAACCAGACACACTTTTGGAAGCAATATTATCCTTTATTATCTCACTGTTCCTCCTCTCCTGTAACCCCCTACCATCCTTCATCTGAAACAATAAATACTTATGAAGTGGAAGGAAACTTGACCCTCTGGGGCAGGTAAGAGACAAAGGCTGGTGTCTGACTCCTGATCCTGTACCTCTCCCACTGGTATGGACAAGGAATCGCCCAATGCTCAAGGGCATTGCATGGCCCCCGCCTGCCCTGCTGCTCTGTGCCAGAAACAACAAAGAGAAAACCCTCCACAGGAATGAGCATTTCTGATTAGGGTCCCTAGCCTGGCCTCTTTGTGCCCCTCTGTCAGCACCTTGGGGGTCAGTAAGGGCCCAACAGCAGCTGAAAGTTAGAGGCTTGTAATATTCTTAGCATGCACTAAAGGGATTTTAGGTTTGATATTTGGAAATCTTTGGGGGCCATGGTTACTGACATAGCAAGAAGGATTTATCTGGGGTCATTGCAGGATCCCCTTTGCTGAAGAGTCTCAAGAGTTTAGAGGAATAGTTGTAAAAATGACATTACACAAAAGTACCTTGTGCTGCCTGAGGGCAGGGAGATAGACCAAGTAAAGGTTATGATGGAACCTTTCCTGAGAGCCCATTTTCATTTTGGGGTTGTCCAGTTGGCTCCAACATCTTTACAGTCTCAGCTCTGCAGTCTTGGTCTGTTGGTCTGGCACAGGGACCATGGAGCAGATTACAATGCTCTGTGAATTTGGGGCTGCATTCTTTCTGCCTGGATGTCCTGTAGGGAAAATCATCACTGAGAAGGACAGCCACATGTGCCATGGCCAGAGCACTTTTATGGCCTTCCTATGGCTGTCACCCAAGAGAGGCATCTCTAGCTCAAGGTTTTGTAGCCACCAAGCTCTTTCTCTGAGAAGTACAGATTTCTCCATAGACCATGGTCCTCTCACTCTTCATGAATTGCCAAGAGATTTTCAGAAGCAGGTCCCGGAGCAGCACCTTGTCAGGGGCAGCAATAGGCAGAGGAGTGAGGAGAGAATCATAATGTGGGTTTTGATAACACTTTTCAACACCAACAGAAGACTAAAATAGAGACAAGTAGGCCTTGGGTAATTTGCTTAGACTAGAAATAGCACCTACAGGGGATGGTGCAGAATCTGGAGTGGCAGTTGGATATCAGTGGGAATATATCTGGTTTAAATTAAATCTATACAAGGATTTTGAGAATGGGGAAGACTTTGGTCTTGTGCTGATGAGAACAGAGGGGCTGCCAAACCCATTCAGAGTGGATTCTCAGCTGCTTGGATGACCACATGCCATGTTATGTCCATGCTATTTCATACCACAATAATCACCTACACACTCTGCTGCTCAGGGCAGAAATGACCTGGGAAGGCTGCTCAGATCAGGGAATATTGCCTCATTTCAGGAGCCAGGGACAGCAGATATAGAGGACAGGCTACCCAGCTCTTGTTTGCAAATGAAGCTGGCTGCTACTAAAGGGTTTTCCTTCTCTAGAGAATATGGCTGTTTGAAAAATGCTTAGCAGAAAAATTTCTGATTAGTTCAGAGAAAGGAGGAAGGGGAGGAAGAAGAGAGGCAGTGATGGAGGGGTTGTGAAAACATGTCAATTTAAACTGAGACTTGTTTGCAATGGTGTCAGAGTTTCTTTTAGCTCTTGTTCTGATTCATATCAGCTCTTTATTGCATTAAAAGTCTATATTAATTTCATATTAGTGTTTTAGATTAAGCTGGTGTTATTTAATCTACACAATGTTTTAAAAGAAAAAAAAACCCAACAGCTACTTGCCCTCTCTTGGGATGTTATTGTTACTTTAAATATTTGCAGTTTCTGATTTTAATTCCTTTCAGGTTATCTAAAATGTCCACCTTTCCAGGACAATGAGTATGGAGCAGCTTGCTTTCCTGCCAGTTCCCTCTTACAGACTCTGTAAAAGTCAGTCCTATCTGATCCTTCACTTGTGAATTTTCACAGTGCACTTCACAAAGAAGATAGGTTCCACTGGGGTCTGTCATCTTGTCCTGCAGGCCCCTGGGGTTGAGCAGATGTTGCTTGTGAAAGGATTTTGAAGAAGAAGCTAATCCATAAGATAAAATAAGAAAATAAAAATTCAAAATGGATCAGAGGAAACACTTTTTTAGCCAAAGTGCGATCAAGCTACAAAACTAATTTCCCATAATATTGTTAGACATAAATTAAAAAAAAAAAAAAAAAGAAACTTGGCAAGATCCTAAAAGGAATGGATTTCTCTATAGATAGCAAGCATATCCAATATCATAAATAATGAAATATTTAAGGGTTTATTAAAACCTCTGTTTTAACAATGAGACTAATCTTTAATAGCACATGCAAGGAGATCTTCTTAGAGCAGATAGTTTCATTATCTCCTACTTTGGAGCTTGTCTTTCCCAAAAGGACTGGTGCATACTAGCTATTGTCAGAAAATGAGGAGCTATATGAATTTTCTCCAGTGCTGGCTTGTTCATGCTCTCTAAAACTGTACAGACATCAAGATAAAACATTTGGTAGTATTTAAGAAGCAGGGGAAAATCTGTTGATAACAAAAATATCCTGAACCTCACTGAGGGTAAAGCTAAGACATCTCTTCTCAGGGCTGTGATTCTGCACCAGATAAACCAAGATCTTTGTGTATATGTATTTTCTAGAGTACAAGACTCCTTAGGAAGCTCAAGGATGGCCTGTGAGTTTGCAGAGCCATGTGACAGTCTATCTTTACAGTATATAGGGAAAGCCATTGCAGCAAGAACAGTTTGAGATTAAGATGTAAACCTGAAGGGGGATTTAAATTTTTGCACAATGTATCCCAAACATCAGAAAAAGTAAAGGAAAGACTGATTTATTTCTATTGGGTTCTGACCCAATAAAATCTTGTGATCAAAACAACCTGCAGGATGATCCAGCCCATTCTCCTGAATGCTGCATGTCCCCTCTGGCAGAGCTGCTGTGCTGATAGGCCTTATATTATTTTATGTTATCTCTAATGTCATCTGGCCGGTGTAATTGGAGCTGACTGGTCTCTGATCTATTGAGCCTACACATCTCTGTCTTCACACCTCTCTTGGCCACAGTAGCTGCTGAAAAGAGCCCTGGGGACAGCTGACATTCTTGACTGCCAGCCCAAATGTCAGCTGGAAGGAAGACTATTTCCCAAATGACATCCCCTCTCCCACGGAGTTTTGGCAGTCACCCCAGTGCCATCTCCACCAGGGATGTCTGGCTGTCGGGCTGGGCAGGGGCAGAGCTGTGTGACCCTGATGCTGGCTGCCTGTCCCTGCCCTGAAGGGCTGCCAAGGTGGCCAGTGCCCCGGGCTGGTTCCATGGCCATCCTTCCACTGCTGCTGCTGCAAGGTCAGGGCTCAGAGGGGCACAGAGCCACCCATGGGCAGCATCTCCTCCAGGATCCTCTGTGCCCCCCTCCCTGCTTGCTGGTGGGAGCTGTACCCAGCCCATGCTGCAGCCAGGTGGTCCCAGGGGCTCTTGTCCTGGCCAAAACATCAGTGACCACCTAACACCTTGCAGGGGAAATGTGACACTGGGTTAAGCTGGGCTGTTGGTGGTGTTGGCAAAAAGCCAGAGTGACTGCACTAAGGGCACAGGAGTCCATTCCTGTATGACTGAGAAATAGGGTTTATATGCCTGGACTTGTGTTCTTATCACAGAGAGATTTCTGGCTTTGCTTTTCCACCCAAGAATACAAGCGACAAAGGAATTAATGTCATTTTCCAGGTGGCTAACAGAACTCAGCTTGCAGCCAAGCTGCACTTAAGCTGTTATGCAACAGCAAAAAAAGTCTGCTTAGAGTCCACAGCCACAAAGTTTCCTCCAGAGCCCTTTCCATTGTGTGTTGGGAGCTCTACACCTCCCCCATCTCTTTGCCTTCATTGAAATTGGAGTTCATCTGCTCCATCCAGCCTGCTGCAGCTTGGGGAATTTCACATCACTTCTGTCTCAGCCAGTGAAGAGCCTGAGCTACACATTTTTGGATGAAGATGCCTGTGCTTGTTTCCCAGTTGAAGATTTATGGGAAGAGTGGGGGTAGTGTTCGTAGTGTTCTCAACTTTGCCCCAGTTCCTCAAAAACAAAAAGCTAATAAGGATAGTCAGCTGTGCTTGAGGATTGGGCACCATCCTGGCTCTCCTTGGCCATGGACAGCTGTGTCATTCCCAGAGCTGTGACACTGCAGTGGGTAAATGGGGAATGAGGCTTTCCTCACAAAAGGGCAGCTCACAATGGAGGCATCTGCTCTCCTCCACTGCAGCCCTTCTGCTGCCTCTCCTGCCTGCAGTTCTGGGGCTGAGGAGACCAGGAGAGGGGCAGCTGCCCTAGCACACATCCAGGAAAGCCAGGGCAAGGATGGATGGGTGGGTGGGTGGGTGGATGGATGGATGGATGGATGGATGGATGGATGATGGATGGATGATGGATGGATGGATGGATGGATGGATGGATGGATGGATGGATGATGGATGGATGATGGATGGATGGATGGATGATTGGATGGATGAATGGATGGATGGATGATGGATGGATGGATGGATGGATGGATGATGGATGGATGGATGGATGGATGGATGGATGGATGATGGATGGATGGATGGATGGATGGATGATGGATGGATGGATGGATGGATGGATGGATGGATGACTCAAGATCCCAGCACAAAGGCTGGAGACAGGTTAGAATCAGAGCCCCCCCTAGTTCTACCAGAGATGGGATGCCTGTGGCATGGGGTTCCCTTCCAGACCCTGTTTCTGACAGTGCACCTTCTGCCCACTCTGCTGTGCCTGTATTCAGAAGGGCATAAAACAGAGGGGGAAAGCATTCCAGAGAGTGAATCAGCCCGAGAAACTGCTGCAAAGTAGATGTCTGGGAATCATTAGGAGAACACTCTCAATCTTCCCAAAGCAGCTGAAAGCTTTACTGCCAACAGCACTTGGCTGCCAGTCTCCCATTGCTGTATAAATGATGATAATGGTCTTTGCTACTTCTTCTCCACACATTCCCCTCCTCTCTGGGGGGTGGGCTCTCCTTGGCAACCACAAAGCTTTTTATGTGCAAGGAACAGTTGGCAGTGAGCACTGGAATTGAACAGAAGAGGGAGAGGGGGTAAGGTCCCTCCTCAAGTTAATAAACACCAGTTTATTATGGCTATTCTGGTCATCTTTGATAGACAGCACTTGCCTATTAACAGGCCCTGAATTTTGATAGGGACTGAAGAGTCAGAAGCCTCCAGTACTTGCAGGAGAAAAGCAGTGAGCCTCTTTCCTTGTGGTAGCACTGACAAAGTCCAGTTTCCCAGCCCCTGGTACAAAGGTCTAATAGTCAGGTGCCATCTACCATGGTCCAGCACTGCCCTTCAAGGACCACATTCCTGCAGTCCTCTGGGTACTCAAGGCCTGGCTCAACTTTTGCCAAGGGTCCCTGCCCCTGGACTTAATCCATCACTTTCCTCATTTTGTATTTCTTTTTGTGGTAAATAGCTGAGGCTCTGCAGCAGCTCCAGAGTCCTGTCTGTGTGGTGCCTTGCTGATGAGGGGCTGTCTGTCAGCACACTGAGCAGTACTCACACCAACCTACCAAATCAAGCCTTTGCTGCCAGGGAAATATCCCTTACTACAGAACAAGAAAGCAGAGCTGCTTGTTCTTCAGTGCCTCTTTCTCTGAGAGCACATAGAATTAAAAAGACACACCAAGCTTCCTAGGGGTCAATCTCTCCCTGCAGCAATCATGCTCCCATATTTGCCTGATGTATGACAATACATCAGTGACAATAAACAGCTTTTCCACCAAGATTTTATCCTGCAGTGCTTCTATTTCAGACCTGAAGCTTGACAAATAATAGCAAGAAATAAAAGCAACATATGATCAAATGCACAGAGGTTTGTGAACATGTTTATATTGTGCCCCAGCCCATGTGCCTGGCAGACCTGGCCCTGTCCAGAGGAACCCATATGGCACCTCTGAAGATGTGTTTTCTGTGTCTACAGACTCTGTAGACACACAGATACCTTCCTTTGAAGTGGATAGGGTAATTTTCTGACTTCCAGCTGCAAACTCAAGAAATGGATGTTCCAAGTTTGCCATTTTCTTGCAATGAAAAATCCCAGGCTTCTCCAGAAACTTTCAATGCTCATACACATCTGTTGAGCACATATAATAGCTCTAGCTTCAGCCCTACTGATTATATAGAAAATTAGTATCAGTGCTGCTAAACAGAAACCTGGCAGATCCAGTTGTCTCATTGGAAAATAGCAAGACAGGGACAAACCAGCACACTCTAAAACACCTTTCACAGTAGCCCTTTCCCTGGTTTGCTGGTGGGGTTTTCTGCATGTGATTTCCTTTATCAGCCACCCAAGCTTGAGCACTGGCCCCTGGCTCCCTGTGGGATGCAGGAATGTTGGATTTCAGTAGACTCTGACATGAATAAAAGGCAAGTGATCCCTCCTTTGACTTACTCCAAAATGAGAAGCAGGCACATGCAGGCTTGCACCAGCCAGGAAACATTTCTCTGTAAATCTCTCCGTGCCTTTTTGTTGGGATTACTGACAGCACAGAACTGTTTTGCAACACAAGTGCTCATGTATTTGTGCTGGCCTCTTCCAAACACCAAAAACGTGCGGGTGGCTCTGTGAGCTGCAGAGAAAAACAGATTTGATACAATTACTGATCTTCTTTAAGATCAAAACAGTGCAGTACAACAGACCAACTTATGCCAAAGCATTTCCTAAAAAAAGCTTTATTACAGCAAGACTCCATTCTCAGAGGCCTTTCATGTAATTTGCATTACAAAGTCATGGGCTGACTTACCCAAAATGACTTGCATTCTAAAACTGCGCTGCTTCTCTTTTGCTCTTTCTTCTAAAAACTAGAGTTTGCTAAATGTCCTTAATGAATGTTCTCCAGGGGCTGACTGGAGAAGATGGGAGGAGGCAGCCAAGTGCAGCATTGCAGGAGCAGTTCTGCATGCAGGGAAAGATTTAGGAACTGAGGTCAGTGGTCAGATGGGTCTGACAGTCAGAGATCTGCATGACCAAAGGTCTGTTACACCTCGTGCTCCTGTCTGCTCACACCCCCTGCTCAACCCCCACGCCAACTCCATCCCTACTCACTGCTGACTGGGTTCTGAGTAGAGCATCTTTTCTCCAAGGACCAAAAAAATGTCGTTTTTACTGAAGCCATTGGAGAGACTCATCAGTTCTTGCATGGGAAATTTTCCTTTAATGATAAACAGGTAAATTAATTTCCCAAAATCAAGGCCACTGCCCATCTGAAAATCTATCATTCAACCTCATAGGAGCAGCTGCTAAAATGCTTCAGGCTGCTCCTCTCCTCTCCGTCATGGACTAAGACATGTGGGTAGATCACCCCCCTCATGGTCCAAGGTAACATGGGCTCCCAACCTCATCAGGGAAGCTGCAAACCAAACAAGAGCAGTGAACTTGGGTTCATTTCTGAAAACTGAAGGGATGATAAAATGCAGGGGTGTCACAGGCAAGGCAGGTGGGTCACAAGCAGTGGTGATGCTACACCCGTTGTTTGGCCTTCCTGTGAAAATCCTCAACTTCTGCTGGAACATGGAATGGCACAGTACAACCCAGGAGTAGGAAATAATCTGTTTTTAGATGTCTGTGTTTTTCTATTGTTTATCGAGCCTCATTTCCCTTCTCTGGCTGCCTGGACCTAAATAAAGCACATTAAGCTATAGACAATGCATGTTGCACATGTTGAGGCTGTATTAGATCATCCCACGTGGCTCCACCACAGAAGAAATGAGGCTGCCTGTCCTGGGGGGTCAGCCCCAGGGCTTGTTCCTCCCCTCCCTGCCTCTCCTTGCACCATCAGTGATGTGCATCACTGCACAGTCCTGTGGGTGCCCAGAAAGGCAGATAAATGCACACAAAGAACAGGAAAGGAGAAAGAAAGCCAGGGGAATATGTTGGCTCACAGAGCTGCCTGACAATCCTTTGGGGGCTTTAAGTCTTTTGTTTCAAATAGAGGCTTTCTTTGAATGACAATGTGTAGGCCAGTTATCTAATACACAGGTGTAAAAACCTCAGCAAGAGCATATAAGGTATAAAAAAACAGTCCTGGGTCCCTCAGGACTGTGAGTAAGTCTATGACCATGTAAGTCTAAGGCTTTTCTGCTAACAAACACTAGGGAAAGTCCTGTTTTGTTCAGTGAGGGGAATGCTGGAGAGATGGTTTCTTCATACATCCAGCACACTTTCAGATTTAAGGTGGAACTCACTGATTGTTCTCACCAAAGCTGTGAAAAATGCAGCAGCAGAAGTGGAGCCTGAGCTGAAAGGTGACAACAGCAAAGGGAGAGGGAGAAGTTTTGCCAGTGGACGTTGGCATGGCTCCTCATTGCAGGGTAGCACTGCTTTACAGCAGCTATGGGAGCAGCAGGGATGTGGGAGGGTGCACTGGGATGCTGGCTTTCCATTTCAGGTTTTAGAGGTTTGCATGCTTTAATTTTTCTGGTGGTGGTGAGTAGTCAGGTTTGGCCTGTTCTTTAATAAAATCGTGTCCAAAATATTTGACAAACTGAAAAAGAAATTAAAACCTCTTTTAAAGGATACTCTCAATCTTTTTTAAAAAGAAATCAGGCTTTTTCAACATGAAAAATCCTTGTGGATTACTTTCTGTTTTGAAAATGAAAACAATTACTGACATTGTTATGAGTCACCTTCTAGAACTGACCAATTCTGTGAAAATTTTCTTGAAATATTTTGGTACTTCTGAGCATATGTGTTTTGCCTCATGCAGAAATGAGCCAAAAATTTTCCCTCTACGGGGCTAATCTGTGTGTATTTCATAAGCAGATCATTCATTTGCTGAAAGTACTGAGAAAACTGAGCAGTCTTCACTAAGAATGAAATGGACATTGCAGAAAAAATAAGGTGTTTCAAGACTGACACTTCTCACATTAGAACGGCCTCTCCAGCCCTCAGGTGTTCAATAGCAGCACCTCACTGCCCCATAAGTTTCAGAAAACAATTGTGCTCATTTCCACACATTGCCTATAGCTTTTTGCTAGCCAGAACATCATTTTTTGCACTCAAGACATGAACATTTTGATTAATTGCTTCATATTTATATCTCATTTAACCCTGTTTTTCCCAGCTGGCTCCCACACTGCAATAAATGCACTATTAAAAATTCACTGTCAGAGAAGGCTGTCAAAAAGTCTCAATTCTTTGTGTCTTCAGAAAGCAGCATCCTGCTCCTTGCACCAGGCTCTTACATGCCTTTTTAACTGTTTCAGCACTCCTATATGGTACCTACACTTACCTCCACCTCCTATATTACTGATCAGATCCAAATTTTTTTACTACAATCAACTGATCTGCCAAGCACATTCTAAAGTGGTGAGAATCTTTCAGTGTTTCTAGGTCAATAAAGGCCTGCATTCTCTCTCATTTAAGCTATCAGTGCTCTGTTGTTAAGAGTTTTCATTTGGGGGTGTTTTGACCCATGTTTTGGTTTTATTTATCCTTAGTGCAATTTTTAGTTTCCGGTGAGATTTTCAAGTTTTCTTGGCAGTAATAGAAATTTTTCAGTTACCCGCCTACACTAAAACTCTTGTGACCCAGGCCCTGATTGGATAGATAATGGCTTTTATTTTACATTTCAGTGGTCCATTTGTGTACTGAGGAGAAAAACAATTCTCTGGCTGATGGAGAATAATCTGAAAAGCATATTAAGTGTATATAGCCCTAGGTCTGCTTTCTTGTACACACACTCTGTCTTCCCAGTTTACATGTGGTCTCATTACCAACCTTTGCTCAAAATCCTACTGTGTGATATTTTCTAGCTGGATGCTGGCCAGATTCATGCTGAACTCAAAGTGTGTTGAGTCCAGCCCTGGTTTTCCCCCTTGCCTTGCCTGCAGCAGGTTTTGCAGATCAGGCTTTTACTCAAGTGTTTCACTGTGCAGGGCTCATGCCTGGGTCACTAAAGCATCATTAGCACAGACTCTTGCTGCCTAATGACAGATCTAATGCTGGAGCACTTGGCATCAGAAGGATTGTCTGGGGAAGGGACCACATTGGGACTAGGAAAAACTGTATTCAATTCCTCATGGAGCAGTCTCCAACTTCCTTCCTTCAGCTAAATCACTTCAACTGGCTCGTGCTTCAGCTCCCCATCTGTGCAGGGTGGATAAGGTTTCCTCCTGCCTCCAAAGAACAGAATCATCAAAAGCTTTGCAAGTCTGGGGTATTTTGATATCACAAGAATGAGGAGAAGGACCAGGGGCCTACAGATCCATTATCTATGAAATGTCCTAGTAACCTGTAAAATATAGAGTTTATAAATACCATGAAAGGAAGATGCAGTTGATAACTTGGTGCATATGAGCACTGTGCAAAAAGAGAGCATTTCTTAAGTGTGAGAAATTACTCAATATTGTGAAGAGGAGGAATATCTTCATCAGAAAGCAAAGTCTTTATTGAATTTCATATCTTCACTTTCCTTTCACTTTCCTTTCATTTAGCTTAAACAACTGGGTCTGGAGGCATGTGAAAGCAAGAAAAAAAAAAACCCCTATATTAATTCTTGGGACTTAATTTCCACATTAACTTCTTCCCCTTCCAGAGACACCTAGACCTTCTGGTTTGTGTACATCATGAGTACACATCTTGGTGCTATGATCATTTCTCTGGAGAGCCTGTTTCAGTGCCCAACCACCCCCTGGATGAAAATCTTTTCCTAATATCTAACCTAAATTTCCCCTGATACTTCTTCATGCCATTCCCTCAGGTGCTGTCACTGGTCCCCAGAGAGAAGAGATCAGTGACTGCTCCTGTGCAGGAGCAAGTCCAGGATTTTGATGATTCCTGGGGAACACTTCCATCTCATATGTTCTATTCTATAATGGAATACAATTATCATTTCATGACCATTAATTACCACATGCTGTTGAATTTACAGTGCTGTGTGGAATATGGAGTTTTTTAAGAGACCTGATGCAGGTCCCATTGGGATCAGAAGGATTCAGCTGTTCAGAATTCACCTTACATTGCAGTGGATAATTTACTGGGAAGTGATGGTGACATGCTCAGTAAATGGAGGACTGAGGCCCTGGGAACCCCTTTGCTAACCAGCCCCACATCCCATCAGTAATCTCTGAATTATTGTTAGGGCTAGTTTTCCATAGTTTCCCATCAATAAATATCTCACAGGTTCAGACTCTTCCCATAAAGTATAGTAAATGCTTCACAGCTTCAACCTCTTAGAAATAAAGCATAATCCTTTGCAGTGACCTGTGGTTTTCCTCATAGTGAAAATTCTCTCTTTATTGTGCGTGCCATGGGTCTGCCTAGTTTGTCAATTGATTTGTCAATTAACAATGGCTACAAAGGAGTTTTATACGTGGAGTTAAAGCAGAGCCACCAGGAGTGGGGTGCTGAATCTGGCCTTGGGTTTCTGTACAAGTAACATGAGGTGAAAGTGGAAGGAAAGGATGCTCTTGTGGCAAGGGGGGGTGGGGTGGGCAGCCAAGAGAAAAGTCTTCATTTAACACCATTTAAATGTAAATTGCAATGAAACATGTTAGTGACAGAAGGGAGGTTATGACTGATCAGATAGAAGGCTTTGAATCTTTGCCAAACAAAACTTCTAGGTATTTTGCTTCTTTCTTTTTTGCATTCTTCTCCTCTCACCACTTTTGATCAGTGACATATACAGAGATGGTTGCTATCAGGGAGTCAAGTAACAAAACTGTCCAGAGCAGGAGCAGGAATATGGCATTCAAAAGGGAACTGCGGCATATCAAAGATATTCAAGGACAGGGAAACATCAAGGGTTTCCTTCCAGAGATAATGAGCAGACTAATGCAAAGTGAAACTGAAGATGAGGAAAAAAAGTGAGAAAGACATGTGAGAATATTTAGGCAGAGGGGGAAAAGAGTTTTGTTGAATGAACAAGGGATCAAATAACAACTCTCACAGCAGAAAGACCAAATCCAGGAGATAATGTCATTTTCTTCTATTCATTTCTGATGCAGGCTTGGAGCTTGGATGAGATTTTGAGTTAAATTCTGACAGAAGGACATCCACGGGGTTCATGCAGTGGAGAAGTTCTGTTCCACAAAATGAGCTTATGTCAGCATGGAGAGTAAAATCATTCAGGTTTAGAATTAGAAACTCAGAAAATGGGGTTACAAATATCAAGTTTGAAAAAAAAAAATGGATTGTTTTTTCTTTGTTGTGCCATCATAAGTCCTATTGACATTAGTAATTCCCTTTGGGGAAATCCAGAACCTGCCCTTGTTTAAATTAGCAGATTTTTCAAAATGAAAATTTTGAAGAGCTCAGCTTGTAATGAGTGAGATCACCTTACTAATTTGCACAAGTCACCCTGTCACTGCCCTGGTGCAGAGAACAAGGACTAAGCTAAAATTCTATGTGTGTAACTAATGGTTTTCCTGTCATTCACATAAGAGAGATATATCTGCAGAAATAGTGTTAGCTTGGGAGGTACATACAGATACAAGGCTAAAAGGTAGACTTGGATCTGTATGAACAGATATAATATATATTTTATATATATTTTATATATATATGATACATATAAAATATATATGTAAAAATATAATATAATATAATATAATATAATATAATATAATATAATATAATATAATATAATATAATATAATATAATATAATATAATATAATATAATATAATATAATATAATGTAATAATGATTTTCTAAAGTTTTTATTCCTGCATCAGAAGATAACAGGCATAATGGAAAACAGAGATCTAGGACTTCCCTATCATCTAGTCTACAAAAGTGAATTTAAGGAAAATCTAAATGGCAGCTCTAATTCTGTGTCTTGGTGAGTTGTGTGAAGGGTTGTCCAGACCATTTTCTTAGCAGAGAACTGAAATCTCTCTCACAAAATAGACTAATCCTGTAGATACAACAGATCTGAAAATAAGATCTTCCAAGGTCTGTCCATCTGTCTGTTCTGTTGAGCTACCTGGGACTCAAGTGGCACCTCATGGGCTCTCCCTGAATTTTCAAAGCCAAGACATTAATTCAGGCCCCCAGATGACTCCCTGGAGAACTTGGTTTATTCCATCACTGACAAAAATATTCAGGATCCAGAAGTCCTGAAAAATAAGCATTCACTTTCTGTTTCCTTGAGCACAGATATCTCTGTGGGACACATTTCTGAGTGCTGATGCTATGCACAGATTGATCTGAAAGTCCTTTGCTTTTGACTCATTCAGTAAATAATAAATTCCAGCAACAAAATCCAAGAGTCATGTGGTGAATGAGGAGTCACTAAAATCCAAGGAATTTTTCCATATTTGTGTGTGTACATAAGATCAAATCTTAGATCTTGAGTACTCTTGGCTAAGCCCTTAAAGTTACAGGCACATCTATCTGCCACAATTTCAATTCAGTTGCCCAGCTGCTGATTCCTTTCCAGGTTCCTAAATCTCACAGTCACATACTTTTGTGATGGCCTCAATTTACAAAGCCACCAAAGTCCTGTTACTGGACTGTGCCTTGTACACAAATCATGCCTCTAAACCATGAAAAAATTCTAATTCTTGTCACAGATAAGCTTTTGGGATATTCAGTTAAATGGGACTGTCCCTGAAGAAAACTTTTCAATTACATTTGTTATTTCTGACTTGGGAAAATTTTCAAACTTCCATTGATCAGTTGTAATAAAATGCAGTACAAGGTAATGTTCTGCAGTCAAAACATGGAACCTGGCACTGAACAATGTAAACCCTACCTACCCCATGAAATAATGCTAGAAACACCTTATCAAATTTTGACCCAGAAACACACATGTAGCAAGATAACAAATTTCTTGTTCTTGGAGGAAGGCCAGTACTGATTTATATCTTGCAACCCAAATAAATATAAAAAGCCTGCCAGAGCTGACCGTGTAAATTTTAACCACCTCATATGGTTTCATTCTATGAAGTGAAAAATATGAGGAAGAAGGTGTTTTTGCACTGTAAATGAGCTATTCAGGAAAAGTGTTATTTATTGAACTCTATGGGAGGGAAGTTAATTTCAGGAGTTATAAATGTGATGAATTATAGCCAATATCTTGGAGGAATTAAATGGAAATGAAAGGAAGGAAAGTACCTATTTTCATTTAAATAACAATTGGGACTTGGCAATGTTGAATATAGGCTTACACCTGCCAGGAACTGGCTGCTAAAAACCTCTGAAACCATCACTGACTAATCAGAGTGATACTGTCCACAAAAGAGTGGCACCTGTGTTTGTGTGTTCAGTCTTGCTGCAATCCATGGGACAGTGCTGGGTAACAATTTCAGCCTAGAGGTGTCTTGTGCCTTATTTGCTTTCCCTCCTTGCTATTCCTACAGCATGGGTGATTGCCTAAGAAACCTGGCAGAGTCCTTGCTCCCAAGGGGAATACTGTCAAGCTAGGAGCTGGAGAGAGGTGGGAGAATAGAACCATGGTTGCTGTCAGCCTCAGTGCAATTTGGTGCCCTGGAGTTGTGAATACAGTCCCAAGTTCATCAGCTTGGGTCATCCCATTGCTGAAATTCCCCCTCAGCTCAGACTCCTGGTTCAAGACACTTTGGGGACTGCTTTCAAGGGGACTGAGTGCTTGTACATCAGTCTCCCAGACTGAGAAGGGCAAAAGGAGAGATTGAATATGTTGAGTGAGGATTTTGCATAAGAAAAGTGGAAAAGGAGACATGGAAAAGCACTAGAGGAGGAAGGTAGGGCAGTATGGGCTGTGTGGCAGGACCAGGCAGAGGACATGGGGCATGGTGCTGAAGGGAGGTGGTGTGTGGGGGTAAAGCACTGCAGCAGAATGGTAGAGGATAGCTTGGTGTTGAAGAAAGTCACTGAAAACTCACGCACTCACTGCTTTTGTGAGCTGCTGCACTTGTATTCAGGCTGTACAGTGTTGGTGTCTCAAATTTACATTCCTTTGTCCTTTCACATCACCTTGGTGGTGCCCACCACTGGGCATATGCACAGGTACCTCCCTACTCAGGCATCCCACATGCACCCTGCACACATCACCCATGATTCCATCAGCAGGCACCAATGTGCAGGTGTTTGTTGTAACTTTACTGCCTTTAACATCAGCTTTCTGTGGCTCCTGACACACAAAGACATCTCAGCCTCACATAACCTTGATGTTGTGAGCCTGTGCTAATAAATCTGAATAAGTAATAGACAGATACAAATCTGGGTAATAGAGTTAAATATCCCTTCTTAACTCAAACACAAACCAGATGTTTTCCATCTACCAGCAGGCCTTCACAATTATCCACACTGCCCATGCTGTCCCCCCAGCTCCCTGCTGGCCCCTTTCTCCTGGCTGATGAATAAGATGCATCACCACTGCTAACTCAGGGATCAGGTTGCTTCAATTCAACAGTACTTTATCAGGCAGGTTTGTTGTGTGCCTTTACTCAGCTGCTTTAAAGCACCTCCTGTTTTGCTCAGCTTTGTTTTATTTTGCTCCCCACAATCACAACCTCTGCCTGGAGTCAGGGCTTTGCTGGGGAACTCAGCCCGGTCACACGCACAGAGGCTGAAAAAATAATGGATTTTTTTTTTTCCCCCAGTGCAGTAAGTGATCCTTGTGAGTGGTATAGGAGCAGTAATTAACACTTGACACATCCTGTGAGGCAGAGCTGGGCTGGCAGGAGCTGAGGCCAGGTGCAGCTGTGGCAGCCCTTTGGGCATAGGTGGGATCTGGACCTGTGCCCCCTGCACTGCCCTTCCTGCCATCCCAGCAGCTCAGGAGACTGCCAGGCAGGTGACAACTGACAGGCAGGGCTTGCATGTAGAGCAGGATCAAAGGCCCCCTATTTTTACTGTATAACTAGATTATAATCAACAGTAGGTTCTCATAATGCCTTTACAAACTACTGTGCTGAAACCCACCACAGAGCACCAGCAAACAGCACTCAGAGAGCTCTGGCCACCCATGGAACAGCCTCAGAGGCAGGGCTTGAGGGAGCCTTTCCAGCCAGCTCATGCCTGAGGCTGCCTGTACCTGCTGAAGGGGACACAATTTATTGATCTGCCTCTCCAGGGTCACCACAATGCAGATGAAAAGGTAATGCTGAGCTAAGCAATAATCAGGATGCTCCTCAAACTAGTCTGACTTATTTGTTTTTAATTAAAAAACCACTTTTTCTCCTGTTTTTTCTCTATATGGAGCAATCTGAGAGCAGTCCAATCTTGTAATTGTATTTCCACCAAAGTGTGCCAAGGCAATCAGAGTTGTCAGGACTAAGCTGTCTTCTTTAAGAGTTAAATTTTATTAACAAGCTTGCTTGCAAGTCAGCTACATGAACTCCAATTTGTCCCTTGGATCTGCACAGCAGAGCCTCAGCGTGAACCTCTTAGTTTTTCTACATAGAGAACCTTCCCAGCAGGATGATTAGAATAATGTGTGCAAAGACAGCACCAAAATTCAATTAAAAACGGCACTTTTTGTTGGAAACTGAAGACTGGGGAGAGCAGCTCACATCTCAAAAGCCAGTTTGTATCTCTGAGCCAGAAAGCATGGGTTTACAGGAAAGGCCTGTTAAGGGAATTGCATGACTTGGACATTTGACACTGGCAGATATGGACTCTAAAATCTGGTATACACAGAACATTTGCTACCAAACTAGTTTTTGGCTTTCCAACACTGTCATTGCCTTCTTCCCCACTTCCCCCCTGAAATTCTTTGGAACTAAAGGAGTAATCTGAATTGACCTTTAACCATGAAATGTTGGCTGGCAGTACAGGCAATGCCTTCACAAGGTCAGAGTTGGTTGGATACAAACCAGATCCTAGAGCTCTGACCTCGTCATACTTAACAATCTCTAAAAAGAGTCCAAGAAAAAGTGAAGAGTGAACATACTCTTCTCCAAATAGAAATTCCCTCCAGGGCAGGATTTAAAAGAAAATTTTCCATTGCTGCAGCCTGAGTTGGACTTGATCAGTGAATATTTAAAAATTCAGAGAAGCTTTCTGACTTCAGTTTGACTGAAGTTTGATCAGGGTTTCTATCCTGGGGATTTCACAGATTTCTTTCCTAGCACCAAGCCCAAAGAAATGGATAGCATTCACATTAAAAAAAAAGGAAAAAAATAAATAAAAGAACATGAACATCTGGAAGTCAGCCTTCAAAAATGGCTGTGTATAATCAGGATTATGCCATTACATGTCTTGCTTCTTAAATGATGGAAAATTGAATTGTTCTGAATTACAGTTCTTTCTGTTAAGAACCTGTTACAGGCAGAAGAAAAAAGCAACCACTGCTTAAATAGCAGCAGCAGAATTCCAGCTTTTGAAAAACTCAGATTTCCCCTTCACAAACCATTCAAACACTGGAATGTAAAGTAGTGATGAAAAATGAAAACCATGTCAGCCCAGAAAGAAATATATTAAAGCAAAGTGTTTGGGAGTCAAAGGCCCTTAAATAAATCTAAAATACATACTTTATTTTAAGCCCTAAATCTGCTGCTGCTAATCCTCATATTTAAAGCCAGAAATCTATTTTCCTGGAAAGCAGTTGAAGTGAGATGGAATTTGACATGGCTAACACTATACTGTTATTGTCTTCAATATTTGTTGTCCATCATTACCAGCAATATCTCTCTGTTGTATTTCAAAATTACTCTTATACTTATGTACTCCAATGAGTAGAAAATAGCCAAAAACCAAAAGCCCAGTTCCCTGCTCTCTGCTGCAGTAAATACAGAGGTTGTAGGTGGTATCCTAACCTGCTAAACTGCCCCATTTCCTTTGCTGACAGCAGCCAGCATTCACACCTTGTCTTTTCATCAAACTTTGCAAACGTTTAAACCTGAGCCAACTGTGGGACTGGCAAGAATTT
Organism: Muscicapa striata striata; assembly: GCA_030060385.1. NCBI lineage: Eukaryota > Metazoa > Chordata > Aves > Passeriformes > Muscicapidae > Muscicapa > Muscicapa striata. The sequence goes on from JAREIS010000134.1 coordinate 2,167,082, forward strand.
TTGTCACCCTTTTAGAGTGCAAAGAACTGGAAAAGGGAGGTTCAATGAGCTGCCCAGGGGCCTGGAGGTTTGTGGTGCTATAATCAGAGTTAGAAACTGGAGGTGGTGTGGTCCCATGGCTATGGCCCATGCTGCTGGGAGCCAGGAAATCTGCATTTGGTGTTCACTGCAGCAGAGAGGAGGATGGGACCCTCTGTGGTCTTTTCTCCCTCTGAACATCAGTTTTCACATTGGCACCTGCTTCTTACAGGAGTCCTTGGACAGAAGGGGTCATAGCACAATGAAACTTTTCTGCAAGTGCCTCTGGGTATTTCTGTGGCATGGATGCAGAAGTGAGCATAGATGCAGTGGAAGATTTATAAATTATTACTGTAATTTAATTAAGTTATAAATATACTATTAAGCAAAGATTTATAAATTATCTTCTCTAACGTGTGAGAAGCAAGCAGAAAAAATGGATATGCTGCTGTGAGATTCTAGTATCTGAATTTTGGGCTCTTCTGTGCCAATGAATAAGAGCATTAGCCTTGAGCACAGCTGCCCATGGCCCTGAGGAGCCCATGGCCAGGGAGAGCAGTGGGAGCCCCTCCAGTCCTCAAAATGAATACTTGTCTGCCACATGAACCTCTGAACACAGCATCCAGCTTGCTCCCAGCAGAGAGGGAGCTTCTAAATTTCTGCTGGCAGGAGCTTTGTGAGGAAGAAGAGCCCAGTCCTGCAGGCACTCCTCCTGTCAGGGCTAATGCCTCCAGCTTCAGACCACAGGCTTCAGCCTTGACAGATCTTTCAATCCCTGTTTCTTTTTTTTTTTTTTTTTTTTTTTTTTTTTAATAAATATAAAATCCTATTGTTTTAGGTTAAAATCAGAAAACCCTAAGAGGTTCAGTGGAATGGGACTAATTAGGCAGCATGGACATAATCTGGTCTACACAAGCAGTGACTAACTCCAAACATACTGCTAATGAAGAGACCTGACAAATAAATTAAACAGGGCAAAGTTTTCTCCTGCCAAGTAACACATTTTTCTGCCAAATATATTTGAAACAAAATAATCCAAGTAATTCTGTTGATTTCTAATCCCAGGTTTTGATTTTCACTTTGTTTTTAAACTTCTCTGATCTTTGCAAAGGGGAGGTAGGGAGAGAAAGGATCATATTTCTGTCCTTTTTTTTTCCACATACAAAGGAAATGGAGAGGAGAAAAATGGGAGAAAAATGCTAGTGTTCAGTCTCTCTCCATATCTCCCACTTTTGAGGGTGGGGACTACAGTAAAAGAGGAGGCAATATATTAAATCAGGAAGGAGCAAAGCTTTCTTTCTTTTATTTCTTCCTGTTTGTTTTCTTTTTCCTCCTTTTTTTCAAGAAATTAAGAGATTGGATGAAATTATACTAAAAATTCACAAATTCAAATACTGAAAAGTTAAATCCAGTCAAAGACTTTTTGAGCAACATTGAATTAAAATTTTGAATTTTGATTTACTGAAAATTTTTACTGGAATTAAACTTTCAAAAAGTTGCTTCATAATAAAGTTCATATTCCAATGGTGAAAATATAATTGACAAAGGAAGGGTACAAACAGAGAGTAAATAGGGAAACCTAAGATGCAGAAACAAATTATTTCAGGTCATGATTCTGGAATCTGTGATATTTCCCATAATATAGAGAACATTATAGAAATACCAGTCAGTCTTAACATTTAAGGCACTGAGTTTTCTCTGCACCTTGTCATTTCCACTGAAGTGTAACATCTTCAGTATCTCACAGTGTCTGCCCCCCACTCCCATATGTCTGGTGTGAAATTTCCCCAGACTGCCTCCATATGGGCCTGCTCTGGTCATGGAAAAGCTGCTCCCTGTCCCCAGCCCTGCTATGTCACTTGCTGTAACCATGACTTATGGATGAGTGTTATCACTGCATGAGAAACTCAGCCATCCCCAGCCAAGTAGTGAAAACCACAACCCTCGCAATAAAATAAACCTACACACAGTTATTGCCACTGTTGCTTTTGCTGTAGTCAAGGGAGCCTTCAAAATATGTTTCCAAGTACATTTCCCAACATCTCACCTCCAGAGCTTTGTTTCAGAGGCCTCAGCTACAAATCACAGCCCTCCACCCAGGGATGCTGATGGTCTGTTCTATACTGAGCCTTCATCACTGTGTGGCTGAGCCTCTGTCACACACACCGTGCCAGAAATGCTCTACATAGTTAGACAAGCCTGAGCTTTAAAATTACCTTGGTCTGACAAAAATTACTCTGTTGTGCTTGAACCATCCAGCTGATATTCTTCATGCTGAGGAGATAAATATCAGGTCTGGATGGTGTTTCTTTTTTTTAACTAATAGAGGGGACTAAAATCTGACAATCTCTAATTATTAAAATATGAGGAAAAGGGAAGAAATGGATGGTTTAGACACTTCTACCAGAAGTCAGCTTTGTCATTCAGCATCACCCTATCTGGAGGCAAGGTCTTCAAACTGGGCTGCCTGCTCAGTGCAGATACTGGGAAGCATCTTTTGGTGCTGTCAGGAAGCTTTTGTCTATATTGAGCAAGCTAACTTTAACTTCCCTAAGGTTACATCCTTCCCACAGAGGTTTTGCCTTCACTAAGCACCTGTCAGTCACTCTGGGGCAAGAGAAGAGGAGCCAGACTTTCTTCACAATTGCTCCCCAATTTCTCACCATTCTCTCCCTCATGTTGGACCAAGCACAGTGGCTTTCTGTCCACTTTCCAAAGGAGTCCTTTACTGGCAGTTTGGACTGAGCTGTTTCTTTTCAGGAGGTCTTCAAAATCAATTACCATTAGAGGACATGAAACAAACCAGGGAGATTTCATGGTCTCCTTTCAAAGGACTTGTGTGCCAAGAATCAGCTGCATCTCTGAGGAGCTGTATTCACAGGGAATTGGGAAGCCAAGCCTCTGTCCCCAGGGAGGCAGCCTGGGGACCTGATCTGAGTTTTGTGGACTCTCAGTGGGTATCTGTGATGCATGGAAAGTGCCACTGAGTACAGGATGTGCCTTCCTGTGTGCTGGAAGCAGCAGGAGATGCTGTGTGATACACAGACAACTTCTTCAGCCCAGGACTGCATGGCTTGCAGCCTGAGCCTGAGAGACACCTCCCCAGCACTCCCCATTTCTGCTGATGTGTGCCCTTGCATGCTCCCATGGGGGTCAAGGCTCTGTAGTGCAAACACAACTTTGGAGCAGTGTTCCCCAGTGACCTGTGTGCTGAGGAGAAGCTCTGCCTCCCTGCAGCTCTGGTGGCAGGGGTGGCAGCTTCTGTGGAGCAGGAACCTCCCTCTGTTCCCTGCTTACACAGCTGCTGAGCACCCCAGGAGCCAAGGTGATGCAAGGACTAGCAACTAAGGCACATGAATGCACTTTCCTACCCCACTCAGCTTTCCTGAAATCCAGTTTCCAAAAGATACTGCTATCTTCTTCACTCACCTAGGAGGCCATTTCAGAGAGCTGTGCCAGCCTCCTTCCATCAGGAGCCTCTCAGGAGAGTCTGTATGGCACTGTATGTATGTATCCCACTCAACCTGCAGGGGACAAAGGGGAGAGAGGCCTCCTTAGATTTTTAATTTTTTTTTAACAATAGAAACAGGGAAAAGTCCATAATTTTGGTGAAAACAACGGGAGAAATAAAATGAATACTTATTGCTACACTCCCTTTCTTACCTCCATGCATTCCTGGTCTGAGCCAGGGGACTGGGAACATGAGAACTTAACCTAAAGCCCCCCACTTTGTTTCACTGCTGCTTTCTTTCAGATATTTTTGAGGGACATGTTGCAGGTGGCTTTCTCAAATGCTTTTACTGCATGTAAGGGGGAGAAGTGGGAAAAGCCATGACTAGACTTCAGAAAGAAATCAGCAGTCCTCTGGAGGTTTGGCATATTGCAGGTGTAAATATTGCAGCCCTCCAATCAAGATTGAAATAGCAGTGTGTGACTCAGACACCACCATCCTCAGTAGTCAAGGAGGGCTTCATGAGTCAGTGCAGTGCAGATCCATGAGAAATGCAGTGTGCTGGCAGCAAACAGGCTCAGCTCACAAACAGCAAAGAGACAGAGAAGAAATGGTCACATTTATGCCAGATGCCAGGCTTCAGACTGTGCTGGCACTTCCACCCACCCTTGTACTGTGCACCTGCTGATACAAACACCCTGGGTGCCTGGTCTGTGCTCTCACTGAGCACTGTGGCCATTTCAGCCAGCCCAGAGCACGTGCTGGAGGTGTGGAACACTGCAAAACTGCTCAGCACTGGCACAGAGAGGGAACACCATGTCTTTTCCAGCTGCAGCTCTTGCAAATCCGTGGGAAACTTTTCCTGTCAAATACCTCCATTAGTTTGCTACATCCATTCTTGTTGTCTGGCTTGTATTTCTGTGTGCAGATAATTCCAATGCAGTTGCTTAAACCTATCCTCCATTTTGGTATCAAGCCACATATTTTCAACCTTATAATATTTGTCGTTAATATAAACTTATATTCATATGTGTTAAATGCCAAATTGGCATATGATCTCTTGGCTAAGTCAAGGCCTGGAGACTTCTCCACCTGGCATCCCTCCAAGCTGCAGGGATTGCTTCCACTTCAAATAAAAACTTTTCCTTGAAAGCTTCTGTGGCACCTGTGCTAACAGCAGCAAGAGACCCTCGGGACCCTGTCAAACACACTTGGCAGCTGCATAGCAGGGGGAGCACTGACTTTGTCCCCTTGTCCCTTGAACCTGCCTGTGCTGTGAAAGCAGAGCCATGTGTGCAGCCCATTGGCAAAGCCCTTCTGTGCCACAGGTTCCTTCTCACCACAGCCCAGCTCCTGAACCCCCATCACCCCCATCTGCAAGGTATTCTCACTTCCAGAATAGCTCTGCCTCTGCTGGGATGCTGTTTCAGTACTCAAAACAGACTCATCTCTTCTAACTTTCCCTCTTTATCAGTCCTGCTCTGGCTTCCCTTGTCAAGGTGCCCAAGCACCTCTCAAACCAAACAGCTCCCTGAAAAGCCTCCTCCTCAGGGCTGCCTTGGCTGCTGTGGATCCACTTTCTCATTCTGCATTGCTTCTCACACATCATCTCATAGTAGCAGGCTCTCTGAATCCAACAGTAAGTGACAAAGAAGTTGATTGCAAACAGATATTTTTGGTATGTGTACATGTGATTGCACACTAATGTTCAAGGCTGGAAATCTTAAAATTGTTTTATTTCCTTGTATTTTTCCCACTCATTTCATGCTCCATTTTTAGCTGTATTTGCAATTTACTTGGAATCTACCCTCTTAAGTCAGATGGATGAATTATTGCTTTGCTTTCTCTGGGAAAATAATGCTATGGAACGGTCACTCCAGCATACACAAGTATTACTGGCAAGGAATATGTAGGTAGTTTAGATTTATATGGCTGTAAGTGAAAGCAGAACTTGGCTCTGTTCTGCCTGACTGTCATGAAAAGAGATAGTCACAATGGGCTTTAGTATGAACTTGGCTCCTAGAAATTGCAGCAATAAAAATAGCAATGCCATCATTTGTTAATTCTAATTATTCCCAAGCTCAGACATTCAGTCCTGTTCTTAAAGGGATGTGCTGAACAGAAATGCCTAAAAAGAAATTGTAGTGCCACAGACAACATAGAGCCCTCCAGGAATTTATACCATGGCCATCAGCACATGATTTGAATACTACAGGTTCTTCTAGAAAGAAAAAAAAAAAGCTTTTCTAACATCCTTTTTTTTCCCATATTTGCAAAGTTTCTGATGTAGGTTTCTGTTACTGTTCTGTTACTAAATTAATTACTGAATTTAATGTAAATGTAGAGAGACACTATGGTGGCTGACCAATGCCTTGGACACCTGCACACAGAAATGCCACCAACCAGGCTGTGAGCCTCATATCTTAGCAAAAAAATGGTCACTAGACCACAACCAACAGGAATTGGAAGCAAGAAAGCAGTTATAATTTCTTTTCTTTTTTTTTTAGTTAGAATTTTTCCACAGGGTCTTGGGACGATTCTCACAGCTCTGATGAGTGTCCAAGCCTTATCCATCTCCTGTTCTTATTGTCTTAAAGATGGTAATAGTACTGATTTACCTTTTTGTTTCTGTCAATGTCCAGTTAACAGCATCTGAGAGCTAAGTAATTCCAAGCAGATCCTGCTGCACAGTCTGTGCATTAAAATCTCTGAAACAGAACGAAAAATTTCACTCAAATGTCACATGCAACTGTTATATCTTGTTCATTTCTTGAATGGATTGCTTACTTTCAACTTCATTTAGGGCTGAGGGCAAGTGTCATACTGACAATCCCAGAATTTTCCACAAATTCCTCATATCTTCATGGTACTGGAACTTGAGCATCTTTCAGTTGGCCATGAATTTGTGCAGCACATCCATCCCATGTGAGGTATTAGTTAGTTAGTTAGTTAGTTAGTTAGTTAGTTAGTTAGTTAGTTAGTTAGTTGTTAGTTAGTTAGTTCCTTCCTCCCTCACTTGCAAACTCCCCTACAGTTTCTGAATCCACTGGCCACTTTCAGTCACACTGGATAAAATGGAAGAGACATCAAAGATAAGAAGTTCCTATAAAGCAGTGCAAACCAGGGCTTGGATAGAGGATGGAGTCCCCAGTGAGCATTCTGAGTGAGGGAAGGACTGCAAGGTGAGAGAAGTAATTACCTGTTCTGTTTGATTGCCAGCTGGCAAGGAACAAACATACCTGAGACCCAGTCAGTACCACATAACTTAAAACAGGCAGTGGCACGTGCTGCTTTTGGTTTCCCTGAAGTCAGAGGGTCACTGGAGAAGAGATGAGAGTCTGTGACGTATTTCAGGCAGTGCATGGAAAAGTGAGGCCATGGGAAATACTTGCATTGGTTGTCATTATGCTGATGACGTCCAGAAATCCCATAGAAAAACAGGCTGCATCCATTTACATGATCAGGAAATAACTTGTTTTAATATTTGCCTGCTCATTGTTCCCTGCAGAAGGGATGGGTTGTGCCAAATGCCTGGCACTGGGAGACAGAAAATTCTGAGCTGCAGGATGTCCCCAGAGGCTGGTGGAGAACAATTTGTCCTCTGTGCCGATGGGTTTCCATGTGCAGAGCTGTCACAGACCTCAGACTCCCCAGCAGATACAGGCAACTGAAATTAGTTTAGATCCTAAGACAGAAAATTCACTCAAATTACCTTCTAATGTGACAAACAGAACACATATCCACAAGCAGCTGCTGCAGGCAACATTTTGTTAACCTGCAGTCAGTGAGTTATTCTAACTTCACTATAATGCTGCAAGACAGAGATGATTACCCAGAATGGAAGTTTAGCAAGAAGAGCACATCTGCAGGACCATTAATCACAGTATCATTGCATCCCCTCCTCTTCTTTTGTACAAAATGATCTATTCCCAATAATGACACATTCTTTTCCTGGTGAGCTTAGCTTGTTTTTCCTCTTACATTTCCCCATGCAAAGAGCAGCAATTGCAATGAAATGAGAGGAGAATCAGAATAGGAGGACGAGGGTACCAATAGATATATATGTACTGTGACAGTATGTCTTTCATCAAACTAACAGAAACTTCCCCTAAAACAATCATGCCCAGGAACACATGTTGCCCCATCATGGAGTCCTTCTGACTGATCATTTATCAAATCAGAGCTCTTTCCTTTCCTGCCCGTGCTTCTACACAGAACAGACATGTTGGTAATGAAGATGACTGCCTGCATGGGCTTTGCATATGACCTTTCTCCAAAAGCAATTCTTTCACATCAGTTTTCCATCAAAATCCTCCTGTCCAGCTAATTCCTATGAGGCATCCTTAGGCCTCCCAGCTGGATGGCTAAAACATTGACCTATTCCCTGACCTTGGCATACATTTTATAATTAAACTTGCAAAAGCAAGCAATTCTTCAGACTGCCAGGCCAGGCAAGAAACCCAGGTTCTAAGAAGCCACACACTATGCACATGTTTTGTTTTACTGAGATCACTGGATTTGGCCAGCTGCTGACTCCTGGATTAATGACCAATACCTCCTCCCCTCAGGTGTCCCACTTAGGCTTTCCCTGGAGAAATGGGGCATCCATCAGACCTGCTGGGATTTGAATCTCAAATTACTTTGGACATTGACCTTTCCAACACTGCATGAATTTTTTTAAACAGCTACTGAAATCTCAATTAATGATTTATTTATTTTATAATTAATCAGCCCAATGGAGGAAAAAGGGATAGACTCTGACAGCTCCTTAGTCCCAGAGCTGCTTATCAACATGTACAGTAAACAGGGAGAAAAATCATAAATATTTCATTATTCCTCAAGATAAGGGCTTTCAGAGTGAAGAATTGCTTCCCAATAGCAAACTTCGTGGCAATGTCATGAAAATGGGTCACAGATTCCTAGAATGTGCAGTGTGTCATGGGTCTTCCTTGGAGCCAAGGATTCTGTCCCACTCCCACACAGCTCCCTTGGGCTCCCAGGCAGCTCCACGTCAGCATGGAAAGCCAGGGCTGCTCCTGTAGGTGTCTGCATTATCACCTGCATCCCTGGCCTCTGGGAATGGAGTGGAACCCTGTTGTTGGATGCTGCTGGGAACCAGGGAAAAAGCAGCCTTGAAGCCTTGAGTTTCTCAGCCTTCACAAGGACAAGAAGTTACAACAATGATTATGGACCTGCAGGGTGTGTGAGAGCTGTGAGTGTCTTGTAGTGTTTTGCAGAAAGCATGTTTTCAAAGAGGTGTTGCCTTCTTGGACCAATGAGCCTTTTCTATTTTGTTTTTCATGTACTACCCTATATATATGTCTAGTGTTTCTTTAAATAAAGCTCTTTCTCTTCTCTTTTGCTTCTGCATTGCACGAGGAACTACATTGCATTATCCTTTTTGTCTCTCCTATAGCCTAAAATGCAACAGAACCCCACTCAGTTTCTCATTTCAGAGGAATTGAGGGTTTCCCAGCACAAAAACTACTCTTTAGGTCTTCTGGCTGTGTAGAGATGAGGTATTTTTGCTTGCTTTGGGAAAAAGGTGCCTTGCAGGCTGAAGGAGCCATGCTGCCCACGGCCCTGGCTCTGCCAGGGGCTTGCTCCAGCCCTGGCCCCTGCAGTGGGAACTCAGCAAAGCCTGGACCAACCCCACAGAACTCAGCCAGCTGGGAGAGAGGAGCCTCCAAAGCCCATCCCACCACGGGGCCCTCTGGGCAGGGGTCCTGGAGCTGACAGCAGGAGCTGGGTGATGGACTCCTGCCGAGAGAGAAATGATGCTCCCCCATCCCTGCAGGAAGCTGCTCTGGTTCCTGGCTCTATTTAGCATTCCCAGTGATGACTTGGCATGTTCTCTACATAAATCCTGATAAACTCCTAACCTCAAAAACATCCTGTAACTAGGGATTGCCGTGTCTAGTTGCCATATGGTGTGAAAAAGTGCTTCCCTTTATCACTATTACATTTGCTCCTGCTGCTGAGTTTTACTGAACCTCTTATTTTAAAGACAATGTGAATATTAATTCCTCCCTCTCTTATCTTTCCCACCCACTCTCTACATACATTTCTCATGTCCACCCTTATTATTCTCCTCTTCAATGTGAATTCCTCCAACTGTTTTCAGTTTCTGCTGATGTAAGTTTTGCTTGTCCACATCAGTAATGGCATCAGTCAATACCTGCCTACTTTGAATGCAGACCAAAAGAATAGTAGCCAAAAGATCAAGGCAACTGTTACTCATTATTCAAAAATTAGGTCAAGCACCACTTCTTTTAATATAGCTACAGAAATAACTTAAGGTCTTACAACATCTTTTGTCTCTGTTTGCAGCATTATTCTACTATTATTATATTCTGTACAGTAGGGCATATGTTTTATTAATTTTCAAAAGCAAAAACAGCTTTTAAAGCTTCTATTTAAAGAGCTCTTGGCAAACTGTATAAGGGCTAAAAGTACACAATCTTTTTTCACATGCTTTTAATCCCTTCCCTAAACAAATCCTCTGACTTGAATTTTTTACACTTTGGAGGCACTTGGCTCTTTAATTTTCTGTGTGATGCTTACTATTAATGGCACACATCACATCTTTGTGGTATCTACATTACCTGTTTTCTATAAGTGTGCCATAATAATTCAAAATGTCATCTTCCAAATACAATTTGCCTCTGCCCAAAGGAAGCCAACATCACTTTTTTTAAACACTTGTAGTGCAATTACAATAACAAAAGTCTAGTTTGCATGGCCCTTCCAGTCTTTAATGTTTAATCTAAGTGCCCTGGTATTGTTTAAGCATCTATTAATTCTTCCAATATTCAGCCTGATTGTGAAGCAGCTTTACAGCTGCTGTACAGCTGCTTTACAAAAAGCCTGCATTTCAGCCTCTTAGTGGGAAAAGATAGATGCCTGGGCCACAGCTTCAGTTTGCAGAGCCACCTTGTCTGTTCCCCTGTAATCCCTTCCCTAAAGCTCCCCTTTAGAGAGGGAGAGAGGAATCTGAGGAAATTGTTACTGTTCTTGTCTCTTTATTGTGAAAACAAGATGCCCTTTCCTCCTCCATCCCTTCCAGTCCCTTCCCAGCATAAACATCTCTTCCACTACAGGGACATGACATCGGGCAGAAGAGCCTCAGTTCATCTGTGAACATCAATTGCAACGAGACAGTGTAGTTTAATGAATAATAACTAATAAAGGAAAATTAAATATTTATAGGTTTTTGCAGGATGTTCAATGTTAGTTCTGCAATAAGGGAGAACCCTTGAATATCTTAGTTGTCCTCCCAAAAGTAGCCTTCTTTCCTCTAAGAGAATGGTCCTTGTGAATTCCTGATAAGAGTATTTTCATTCCCAGAAGTCACACCAGGACTACAGCTGTTAATCAAAAAGTTTCTAGGCAGAGCTGTCACCTTGAAATCCATGTTTGAATCAGTCAGTACTGAAACTAAAAGCAGTCCCTTGACCTGATTGTTTTGATCCACATTCTAAGACCCAAGGGAGTTTATTTTTATTGTTTCTCTAAAATATAAAAAAGCACAATTAAAAATAATTATACATGAAAACACAAGCAAAGAGGAAATGAATAAGCACTAAGCTCAAAACAATGGGATGGGTCACAAACGAGACGCCAGGACAGGCTGCAGCCTTGGCTCCAGACCTTCAAGGGCTTCTGAATGTCCTTAACTCTATTTCCCCTGGCCTGATCCTGCTCTGATTATGACATTAAGGCCCCAAGAACAAGGGCAAGCCCTAAAGAAACCTTCTTTCCCAGGCATGTCTGTAGCTGGAGGAGAAGAACAGTACCTCTGAAGTCAGGGTGATGGGCTGAGGGAGAATTTATTAATCTGTGGGCTTAGTGATGACTTGGGAGAGAACCTTCCAGAAAGGGCTGGTGCAGATGAAGTGGTCACTCTTTCTCTCTGAGATCAAAAATAGTTAATACTCCAGCAGAGCATCAGGACATACCATGGCTGGTGCCAGATCTTCCAGTATCAAGGTGTCAGCACGTTTTTGTTCAAAGTGAGACTACTCTGTGCTGCAGTGGGGGCTCTTTGGCTTATCAGCAGACATGTTACACCCTTTTCTAGGAGCCTGTTCATCTTGTTATATTTTCAAAGGCATTTGTCCAAACTACCATCAACTCATTCAGGCTGAACTTCACATTGAATCAAAATATCCCCACAGAGGTGTGGAGAAATGCCTGTGGCTGAGATTGTACCAAACTTGGGTCAAGTTATCCTGAACTATTAAATAATCTGGCAGTGGTTTTAAGCAGACCCAGAGCAGCGTGGTTAAAGAAGCCTGCAGCTCACTGAGAAATGTGCTGTTCTTAGCTGCAGCCTGAGAATTGGAAACACTAGTTATAAAGTAGAAAAAAATGTAAATAGAGCAGTGTTGTGTTGACCACTGCAGGCAAACACAAGGAGCCAGGGGAACAGAAAGAACTGTAAGTCTTTGTTCAGCTGCTGTGACACAGCTGACCCCAGGGTGGCTCAGGACAGAGATCTGCCACAGGCCATCCAATAACTTATAGGAACCAGAAGAAACTTTAACAAGCATTTGTACAAGATATCCAAACAAGGAGATATGGTGGCTATAGGAGATTTTAGTTACCCAAAACAGTGTTGCAAAACCAATAGGGTAACTTAAAAACGCTAGTACCTACCCAAGGTTTTCAGCAGGAGTAGCAGAGTGAAAAGATCCTGAAAGTTTTGTGTGCTAGAATATTAGAGCAATCTACCCCTATGCAGAACACCAGGCACATGGATGTACTATTCCAGATGCAGAAACTTTCTGAGGACTTTGAAATGTGTAACACAAAACCGTATCTAAGGATAAGTACAAGAGATTAAGACAAACAACAGAGTGCAGAAACAAAGCTGCTACAGCACAGAAGGCGTTTCAGCTTAGGAAAGACATCAACGGGAACTGGGAAAGGTTCTATAAATACATTTTAATTAGAGGAAGAAAAAGGAAAGTCTTGATCCATGGCTAAACAGGAAAAGAGAACAAGTAACAAATTTTGCAGAGAAGCCTGGCATGCCTTTTTATCCCTTATTTAAAGGGATATTTAGTTAGCCCTTATTTAAAAAAAAAAAATAATAATAATAATAATAATGTCTTTGTGACCAGCTAATTAATCAAATTATTTTTAAAATTAGTAGAACTGCAGGTCAAAACAGGAAAAGACCAAGTTTAAGAATACTTCAATGAGCTAACTGCACACAAGTCAGCAGTGCCTCATAGAGTTCACCTGAACTTACTCAAGAAATAAGATGAAGTAATCTTTGAATAGCTAACAATTATTGTAAAGTACAGTAAAGTAATTATTGTAAAGGATTCTTATAGAACAGGATGAGCCCTGGAGCACAGGAGAAGGGTGACTATAATGCTGAACTTAAAAAAGGAATAATGAGACCCCAGGAAGCTATAAACCACTCATCCTTTTTTCCCAGAAATCTGGAATGAGTTACTAAACAATCAGTTTGTTAAACACCCAGAATTATGGCATAGTGATAAAAAGCAGTCCACCTGAATTTGTCAAGAACAAATCATGTCAAACCTGTCTATTTCCCTCTTTCCAACTGAGTATCTGACTTTGTGAATAAAGAAGAGCAAGTGGATGTGATTTATCTTATCTCCTGATAGGGTGGCATTAGGTATGAGCTATGTGTAATCACAAGATGGGTGCACAACTGGGTGAACTTTACTCCAAAACAACAGTTATCAATTGTTTTATCAAATAGGAAGTTGTTCAAGTGGGATTCCTCTGGGATCTTTTCAAGGTCTGTTTCTATTCTTTTCACTAATGATGCAGAGGATGAAATCTGTGGTTACCATTAAACTTGAAGAGGTTACAAGACAATCAAAGGCAGAGGATCAAAGCACAGAAATTATTTGGAAAGATGGTCCACAGCCAAACTGATTAAGTAATCACTAGGATAAAGTGCTACTTTCAGGGAGAAGAAACCAAATTCCCAACTAAAAAGTTGGAAGAAATTTTTAAGCAGTGGCATGGAAAAAGGAGGCAGCAAATGACAGGCTGGATTTGAGCTGGCAGTGCAATGCCCAGACAACAAAAAAAGATAGATACCTGAGTTGTATATATGATGCATTATACTTATGACAAAGAAAGCAATTATTCTGCTCTGAACTTTGGTGTGGAGGTTTTTGTTGGAAGATTTTGTAAAGTTTGGGGCATTTTACTTTAATAAAGGTATAGATATACTGGAGACAATCCAGAGGAGATCAACATGTATGATCAGAGATTTGGAAAGTGCAGCCAGTGAGATTAGAAAGGATTGCACTTGTTTAGTCTATAGAACACTGTTTAGTTTAGAGAAGATGAAGGTGAGGCAAAACTAATTCCTATATGCACAAAAATCTCCAATAAAGATGACATAAATGCAATAAAGTAAGCAATTCTTCTTTTTGAAAGGACAAGAAGACATCACCTAAACACTCAGCAAAGGATGCTAGGAGTGGAGCTTGGGGAAAGCTTTTCTTCCACGGTAGCAGCAGAGTAGGTGAGCAGGAGCAGCCTCTCCTCCTTCACTGGAATGGCTTGGGTGCAGGTTAGGGAAATGCCTTCTAGAAAGGGAGAAATACACAAGTCTGAGCCCCAGGAGACCTCTGTCATTGGAGACCCTTCCCTGCCTGAGGTTCCTGCAGCTTTGGGGCTTAGTAGCTGAGAGTGCAGGTGTGTAATTTCTGGTATTAAAATGCAGTGACTCTGTTAGTGCTTTAATAGCAAAGATTTTATATATAGTAATGATCAGCCAAAACAGCCCTGGTCCCAGCTGCCAAATGTTCTTGACTATCAAATTTCTTCTGCTGCTGAGGAAGTAAGAAAGATACAGTGAAATAAGTTAATGCTCACTGTTTTTTTTTTTTTTTTTTTTTTTTTAGATTAGCACAAGCAGGTCTTGGCAGAAATGAAATCAGTGCTGATGACTGTAAAAGCACTGAGTGTGTGTGTGTTTTTATGGTCCCAGGCATGCAGCCTGTCCTTGTGCCAAATCTGTATGGGGGCACAGCCCAGGTACACTTCTGCCTCCAATTTTCCCAAATGCAATAAGATGGATGTGGCTGCATCCTGGCCAAGATTCACAGGATGCCCAGCCAGGGCACCCATCTGCTCCAGCAGGACCACAGGGGGAATTGAGGGAAGCACTGAGTCCCATCTGGATCAGGGGCACATCTTTGCCCTGTTGCAGCCCCTCACATCAGCACCTCTCCCCTGACCCTTCAAGAGGAACAGAGTGTCCCTGAGATCCCACCCCTCCCAGGGGCTGTGTCCCTCAGGACCCACCATTTGGAAAGGACTCTGTGCTCCCCAGCCACAGGCTATAATTCACAGGATGGCACCTTTCCTGCCCAATTAATTGCACACACAAAGCTCTAGAAATGAATGCCAGCTTCCAGGTACTGCAAAATGGGAAGGGGGGATGAAGAGAAGCCCCATCAGAATCATCCACCTTCAAGAATCTTTAATTAATGCACATAGCCAGGCACAATTTGTCTCAATCGACTGTTATTCCCTATGTCAGAAAAACAATGTTTGGAAAACCTGGGCTAAATTAAATCAATCAGCTGAAACTGTGTTCCACTTTTTTTTCAATACACTTTTATGTATCTCTTTAAAATTTACAACCTAACATATTTTTTCTTTCTTTTAATTTTAAAATTTCAGAGTTGGAATTTTGCAGCTCATTTATTTTTGTGCCACATTTTGTTTTCTTAACTGCTCTGGTCTTGCACATCTGGTGAACAAGCAACATTTTGTGGGGGCCCAGCTATTTCCTGTGAGGCTCTGATGTGTTTTGTACTATCACTACACCAGTCTGCAAGTGACACCAAGTTAAGGTACTCAGGCTGCTTTCCTGTCTTGAATGCTGTAAATCAGTGCCAAAAAAATAAGGGCGTCAGGAAACTAATGAAGAGGAGAAATGGCAGCAGTCATCAGAACAGATGCCTCCAGGTGATGGCCAAAGATAGTATTAGGGAAATGATGGAAATCACTTCAAGGGACTCAAATGGGACAGTATCATCAGCAGATAATTGAATTTTATAGTTAAATTAGAGCTGTTCTATTATAGACACAATTTTGGATTTTACAGTTAAAGCACAGTTCCGTTTTGCAATGAAAACAGGAATTCAGCTTTGTTCTGTTTGAAAAATACAATGTCCTCCTCAAATTGGCAGCACTTATCCCTCCCGGTGCAAGATGAGTGATCTGGTAATTTGTTAGTGTGTGATTTGCAATTAATTGGAAACTTGATCCTTTAAGAAATCTGTTCAAATTGTTTCTTTGTTTGAAACATCTCAACAATGAAATAATGCAGACCACAAAAATGCTCCATCTAGTCAAAATTCCCTGAAATTGCACACAGGCAATAGCTGAATAAGTTATTTGCAATTAAAAAAAATTAAACTAATTGCAGACAGGGAATACTGTGACTTCAGTGGAAGCTCATCCAATCACCTGGTTCCCTCCAGAGGGAATCTACACATGCTAATCCCATTGGCTGTAAGGATTTACATTTATTAATCCCAATGACTTGGTCATGGGTAAATAAATGTATCAAGAAGACATTACTTGAAGAGTTCTTTTAAATTTTTGCATTGTGATTTGGTGCACAAAAGGCTCCCCTCAGCACTGCTGATCCAGTGCCAATTTAAGAGGCATTACTGAAGAACCTGAGGCAATAGAACTCTGGAGAATATCGAAGTAGTGAGACCCTGTGCCCTGTCTCTCAAATATCACCTTCAGTTCCATCACTAACGCAGGGCACTAAACTGCTGGTTTCAACATGTGGCCTAGAAATCTCTAAGACACTAAAGAAGCAAAATTTCAAAGGGGTCCCCAAACAGTAATTAAGAATTAAGCTATTGCAGAAGACCCAAATTTCCCACACAGGAGTATATGCTTCCTTTGGAATTTTTGTAGTGGTTCCAAAGAGAAAAGCAAAATGAAATAAACCAGTAGCACATTTGATTCATGTGTCCTCATTATCTGTTGGGTGTAGCTCTGGTTGTCTACATTGGTTGTAAAATCTGGTCCCAGAACTAGATAAAGAAAGCAGGAATAAAAAACAGGATATATTAAAAATAATAGAGGTGTACAGGGGATATCAGAAGAAAAAAAAACAAACAAACAAACAAACAAAAAACAACAAACCAACAGAGACAAATCCCATCTTATTATCCCTGGAGAAGAAATTAAATTAGTTCATTTCATACCCGTTGTGGCTGAAATACCTTCACTGAAGGACAGAAGTGTCCTTGGAAGCAGGACCCCCCCAGGCCAGTGCAGCCAAGGCTGTCCCTCTGTCCCATGCCAAGGAAGAGGTAATGGAACTGATGCTGAGGCTAAAGACAGCTGCTGTTGCAAGTGCAGGAGCACCTCTTCACATCACAGTGATTTATAAATCCAAGGACCAAGAGCTTGCTTAAGTTCTGGTAAGGAACCTTAACAAAAAGTTTAGAAAATCACAAAGATTCTGACTAAACCAAAATATGGCTCATTTGGGTAGTTTTATGAAAGCTGTTAACAATAGTTCTATGACTGTTGCCAATTTATAAATGAAAATGTAGTTCAGAAGCAAAAGAATGCTTCTGTTTAGAAGAAGATTAAATCAAATATTGTTTAACATTTAAACAGACTCATTTTTTCCTTAAAGAAAACAATTTTTTGGTGTTTATCCCAAATTCATAAATATCTCTGATTCTCCCTCATTTGAACAGTGAGATGATATCATTTGCCAAAAAAACTTATCTTGCTAAATCTTAAAATAACGAACATCCAAAAACATCAAACCAAATGGTCACTCAGCCATGAACTACATCCAAAGATTTAACAAAGAACTAATACAGGGATGACCCAACGCCTGGGAAAGAAAGCGGTCACCGGAACGGGCAGGATCCCTGCCAATCCCAAAGCACAAGCACCCGACAGTGAGCCTCACCAGGGAGCCAAGCAGCCTGGAAACTCCAGCCAGGAGGGGGAATCAGGAGGGGAATGAAGAGCTGCAAATCTCCCATGACAGAGGGAAGAATCCCAGAGCTGCTGAAGCTGGCGGGGGGACACAAACTGATTTCTCTGCATTATCTGCTAGGAAAGCACTGCCCTGTGGAAAGTGTGGGAGGAGGCTCTTGTGCCATGGCAGGAGAGATGTAGGCACCATGATGTGGGGCTGGCTGCAGGGAGGTGGTCCTGGCCTCTGGGATGTGGCCCTTGGAGGCACTGAGGGCTGGTAGAAAGGACGGGGATCAAGAAGTCCCAGGTGGCAGAGAGAGCAGGTGAGCAGTGGCTGGGACACAAGGGGAAAATCTGCACTGGGGAGTGCCACTGTCAGGAGAGCTGTTTAGGGTGTCCTGCACATGGGTGCAGGGATGCAGGAGTGGATTGGGAACCCCCGCAGCCTTATTTTTCTTCTGGTTTAAGATTGTTCTGGAAATATTTATCCTGGGGACTAAAACAAAGAGGTTTGTTTTTTCTTTGTGCTTCTGTTAGGAATTCCTCTGGATTTCCTATCCAAAAAAAATAAGAGGTTAGGGAGGATAAGACATGAATGCTCTTTCTGCTCTGAGGCAGAGGTGGAGCGAGCTGACTGAGAGCCAGCAGGAGGTGTGAGTCTCCCCAGGGCTCCCTCCCAGCACCTCCTTGACCAGACTCTCCCAGCTGAACTTTTTGGAGGACACGTTGGCCAAGGCAGGTGTTCCTCAGGTTGTCCCCATGGGAACATGAAGCTGCATCCAAGAGTTGAGGGAGTGACCTAGGCAGTCAGTTCCTGAGTGCATGGTTCTGGCAGCAATTCTGCATAGAATTCAAGTTTACAGTACTGAGCAAGGCACTATAAAGGCTTGCATGCAAGATCACTTGAACCCAGGAGATTATAAAATAATGTAATAATATAAAATAATCTGCTGGAAGCAAAGTAGGGGCTGATGTGACTCTGTCTTTGGGTCTGGCAGCTGGACCAGTGTTGAGGAATCGCTCAATAAAGTAGGTCACAGGCTTCCAAAAGACCATTTTTTCCTTTAAGCTTATGAGAAATGATGATTTATGGAAATCAGCTTGAAGCAAGGGAGTCATTCTGATAATAAAACCTCGAAAGAGTATGGAGGGCTCTGTCATTACAGTAATGGGCCCCAGATAAGTGCTTCATCAAGAAGACTATACATCACTACTGCTTAGAATGCGCTGAAAAGATGGGGCAGGGGGAGAATGAATGGCATCTGCTAGAAAAATAAACCAGAGCAGAAATGGTCCTCAGTGTTTTATATCTTATATCACAAAATACTCCATTTTGGAATTCAGTTAATCCAAACATGCATTTTTCACCTCCTCTCATCACCTCAGAGCACAACTGCAATGCAAAGACCTGAGTGCACCCTGTGGGTCAAGCCTCCCACTGGTGAGGTGGCCACCCAGCCCTGGGGAGGGCCATGGCCATCCCTCAGGAGCGTGCCCAGGGCACCCAGCAGCCCCTGCAGAGCTACCTACCATGAGCTGCAGAGAGAAGCAATTTCCTGCCTAGTTTAAAAGAACTGAGTGCCCAGCAAGATGCTGAAGAAAAGCAAACACAGCCGTGCCTGGCACAATACAAACAGAATCTGGTCCCCTGTCTTGTTTTTTCCCTTCTGCCCATGCTTGCAGCTCAGCCACGCTGCAGGAGAGGTCAGGATGTGACAAACTGCTGCAGAGCTTTGCTTTGCTCAGGTGCTTTGTTAGATTTATGTGAAGGAAAACACTTTTTCTTGGATTTTTGCATGGCTACCTCAGTTGCTGCAAGTTTTCCACAACAAGTGAAAATTTTCAACTTAACCATGGAAAGTATCTCAGTCATAAAAGTGGAGGAGAAGCCTGAACAGAGGGAAGGATGTGCTGAGGAGTTCAGGCTGCTGGGAAGCTCAGCTGAGAGGTAAAGGAGAACAGCCCTGCTGGGACCTCTGACCATCCTGAGAGACAGCCAGGACATGAAAGAGCCAGTGGCTCCAGCCCTGCCTGAAACCCTGAGCACTTCTTGTTCGTGGGACAACAGTGATGTACTCAAATAAGTGGATAAAAGCAAACAAAGCATGAGCTCAGGCTCTGGGCCAGGCTGTTTCAGTGCTGCTTTCTAGTGCTTGCAGTGGATGTTCACTCCGTTATCAGGTACCACATAAACTAGGTACAGGTTCTCTTGCTGGACTGCACAGTCAGTTGTATGTACAACTACTTCTGGTTTATGGCTGTCTAAAACATTTCTTACAAGTGGTCATCTTCAGTAACAGCAAATTTTTATTCAGAATTTATGCAGTGCTTTTGCAACTTTCATCCAAAGTAAAATAAATGTTACAGCTGGTGCGTCTGTAGCTGAAGAGGGTGATAAAAAGAGGAATAAAGTATCTCTGAAATGAAATTTCCTTTCCAGCACATGCACTGGGTCCAACATAAAAGACACAACAGAAAGTTTAATTTAAAACTAATTTATTGGTGAAGTGTTATCAGAAGCCCAACAAAGACAAATAAATCAACATGACACTGGGAAAAAGATCAGCTGGTGAGGATGAAAGCTACCAACATAACAATCCACAGATGGAGGAAGACCTACACAAACTGGAGTACATCAGCAAAGCCAGAATGAAATGCTCCCTCCACAACTTTGCAATCCAAAATTAAATCATTTGAGGTTGAAATGCTGATGCGTGCAAATATTTATTCCTTTCATGAGAAGAAAATCCTGAATTCTTAATTATTAAACTCTGCCTTGGCCCAGTGCTTCTCTTTCCATGCCCTCAAACCACCCCCCATTCTGCAAAACCACCAAGTGACAAGCAAGGAACAGAGAAAAGAGAAGTGACACTTTTGGGGTATGTTGACTGAACTTCACTAAGGCCAGGTTTATGTATTTCTTCTTATTATGGCAAGGGAGACAGAAATTGGATGGCTCCTTGGCTGCTATAAATCAGAAGGCTGAGATTATTGTTTTGCTTTTCTGGAAGAAAGGTCTGGATGAACAAGAAGCATGGAAAAGGGGGTGACAAAAAGGTTTTTTCTGGCTCAAAGTTTGTCCAGATATTGTCTCAAGAGAAGAGATGGGCTTTTGGCTCAGAACTTTGCCAGAAGTCCAGGGGCTGCACACAGGGACCTTCCCTTCCATGGTCTGATTCCTCTTGCACTCAAGGCAGCAGGATTTGTGTGCTCTTTTACAAATGTGCCTGCATCCACTGCCGATCTCTGCTTGAAACATCCAGTGAGGTCTTATATTTTGGGTGGCTGTTTTAAATTATAAGTTTTGCTCACTCTTTGTGGATGTTTCATTGGAGAACAGTCAGTGTCCAAGAAAACAATTTACTTACTATTCTCTTTGGGACCAGAGGCATGAGATGCTGGACCTCTTTGAGGAACCCCTGCTGTCCCAAAGTCTACAGCCTACACTTGAGAGAAGGATTTAATTTTACATGAGGCACAGTCACTTAGTGGAGCATTGCACAGCCTGCATTTTGAAGGATGCATTTTGTTTTAATGACCACAGAGTTATGAACAGCAGCTCCAAGTCAGCTCATGCATGATCAGACACAATTGTATTTAATCAATTACTTCACTCCGGTCTGAATCAGAGCTCAAATCTGCCCTCATTTTCTTTCCTATACTGTAACAAATTATTCCTATTGACTAAAGAGAGTGTGCCAAAAGTATGCCCTGATTTGTGTGAAAGAATTGGCACGATACTGTCTGGGTTTGAGGCCACTCAGCTCTTTTTCTTGTACTTCAGTATCTGCATTTATTCCTATTCTGTACCAATTACCACAGAGCAAGCAGAATCCAGTCATGGAGGACAGTCCCTCTGCTTAACATCATCCACTTCATCCAGGCTCTTCTTACACAGCTTCTTACCTTTCCAGAAAGGACACTCAACCCCTCCTGACAATCACCAACAAACAAGCAAAAAGCAACAAAACCGCCCACATGATATGTTGGTTTCAGAACAGCAAAAACATACAACAAAAAGAATTCTACAGAACACAAGACTTCCAATTAAACCAAAGGACTAGTTTGTTCTAAAAAACAAACTGCTCAACCCTATTGAAAAAAACAAAAGGAGCTAATGAAAAGATTCTACTACCTATTTCTTGAAAAAATGATTTAATCAGTCCTAAGGGAGGGTAGTTGTCCAGGGCAGCTGTTCAGCCAGGGTAGATCAGCAGCTCTCTAATGTTGATTTGTGCCACTGAACTATTTCTGGAGCTCATTGGCTCAGCGGTGAAAGAGGGGAAGTTGCCATTGACAGGAGTGTGACATGAGAGATGCAGACTGATACGGGACAGAGCCCTTGAGGTGTTTTTTTTTTTTTTTTTTTTTTTTTTTTTTTTTTTTTTTTTTTTTTTTTTTTAAATGAAGCATCTCTTCTCCAGATAGGCTGCATTACTATTGCTCTGTTATAAGAGCTTATGATAAGTTTTCAACAACAAACACTTCTCTAGGATAAAAAAGAGTTAAAGGGTGGTCTCTGCGAGAGCTCCTTGGCCCTCTACCCTTTCCTTGGCACCATGCATCTGGTGGCCCTTGGAATCTCATGGCAAATCCTGCTTGTGTAGATAGATTTACACAGGGGCTGCTGTTTGTGAATGAGGAAAAGCTAAAAAATGCTGCAATTAAAGTTCTGGTTTCAGCATGGTGAGGTGCTTCTGGCAGGGAAATGAGCCCTGCCACATACAATGAGATATCTGCACCAGCTCGCCAGGCTGGTGTCCTGACACCACTTCTGCCAGGGAGCTGCACCTTTCAGGACACATAGAAGAGTTTCTTGGAGCCAGAGGAGTAAAGACATGCCCAGACCTGGAGACCAAGTCTGGATCTGTAGTAGGGCAGATTTGACTCCAGGAGAGAAATGGCACCATTTGTAACTGGGATCCACCTCATCAGGAGAAGATGGTGTTTGGCATAGCTCATGGACATCCCAAAGAACAAGTGAAAGAGGCTTTTCCTCCAAACTCCTATTTGTGTAAGAATGCAGTCAGTAGCAGAAAAAAGCCTGGGAAAAACTCTGTTTTTCTTCCCAAAACCGATAAATCTTAAAGCTAAGAGCTGTAATTTATCTAGATCTGTGGTTGTAGTTGGGTTTATTTAATTAAGTAAACAGCACCAGCCACTTTTCACTATAATTCTAGCACACCACCCTGCTGGAACACAAAGTCTGACCAAAGCAATCTTTTGTCTGCTTCTTTTATAAACATGATTTTGCATCAAAGAAAAAAGAAAAAAAATGTGCAAGATAAGCGAATGCCAGACTATGCTGCAAGTACTGAGCCACTGTGCCTGAGCAGTTCCTGGAAGCTCACTGGAAATAGCAACATGAAATATTTCATTTCAAGGTATCAGCTTCAAAACCTCTCCTGTTGTTAGGATCAATATCTTCATCAAACCTTTTCAGTAAAAATTACTGCTTGGTTGCAAAAATGTTGTGGGTCTACTTCTGGATCTGAGAAATTATGTAACTTGAAGAAAGATACCTTTGGTTTTTCAACTGCTTTGTACAAAAGTCAGCCAAAGGGTGATGCTGAGGTGAGATGAGCAGGTGTGAATCGCAGACATTATGCATACAATGTTATTGACTGTCCACATCTAGCCTCACCAACCCTAATTGAATTCCATTCTTACCTCTGGAATAATTTCCAGATTTCACTGACAGTCTGGTAATTGCTTTCCAAATTCATTTCAGTACTGAAGCATCCCAGGAGTGTGGACAGGCTTTTCATCTCTTGTGATGGAAAATGTGGTGTAATTGCAAGCAATTAAGGAAAGACATTCCCTAAGTGGGGCTGAGGGGCTCACATCCTACTTTTAGACATTTATCTCCCAATTTTCACATCTTTTGCGCCACCATCGCTACAAGGAAGATTGATGGATCACAGACAGCTCTGCTGGCTGCTTCCTCATACTGGCATTTTCCCAAGGAGGAGCAGGTGGCACTTCTGATGTTACAATAATTCACAGTGAAAAAGAGAGGCCTGCAGATGGACCTGTCGAGGCACTAGTAAACTGTCTGCTAACAGATTCATGCTCTCCAAGCATTGCCTGGACATATGATAAAGAGAAATGCAGGATCAGGTTGCAAAGCAGCATCTTATCAGGTGATGTCTCCTACTGATATCATACAAGACCCCAACTTATGAGTCTTCAGCTAATTTGTGTATGGTGTTTTATATCTGGTGAAGTTTAAACACTGCATTCCTAGGTGAGCTATTCTGCACACCTGACACAAGCTGAACACACCATGGTGGGAGGAGAGCTGCCTATTGTGTTTGTTCTCCTAATGTGTAGCACGTTAGAGAACACATACAGGGGCCATAAGTCTATCTAATTTCAGAGTTTCTCTTTGAACTTTATTTTATTTCAAACAAAAAAGTTAGCCTGAAGAGGATTTCATCTTCAGATACTGCTGTGGCAAAGATTAAATGCCAATCTACATCTGGGCTTTTCAGAGTAGATTAAAAAGTACTCACACACTGTGAAGCCATGAAGTTCAATCCAAGAATTAGATCTTTCCCACTCAGACAGGATTTCTACACTATGAAATGAACTTCATTTCATTGACTGACTGCAGTTCTACTTTGTGAAATGCAAAGTGAACAAGGTCCTGGTTCTGAATGCCATATTTTGGACGGGTCTTGATCTCCAGCCTTTTTCTCAGGGCTTTCTTTAAGATCTCTTTGGCCATTCTGACATCAGAAATATGGAAAATTTATACACATATCCAAGGGCAAGGTTTTGTCTTACTGGTTTTTAAGGACTGGGATAACAATAGGACTTTATTTTAAAGCCTAGAGCCAGACTGAGAAAGAGCAGTCTTATCAGCTACTTATGACAGCAAATCTCCGTACACACAAGGCTTAGACAAGGGACCAAAATTCTACTCTGTTTCTCAGACTCTCCAACAAAAATAAAGAATGGCAGAGAGCCATGCCCAGAGCCTGGCAGCTCTGCACTACTTTCTGTCATCAGAAGTCCCAAATGGCCCTACCATAACCTTTAATGCTCTGCAAAAGCCACCATGTAGTGCCCTGGAATGGCTGTTCTAACTAGGAAAATGGGAAGGCAGTAACAGGAACAAATAATGGTTAATGCTACTACAAATAGCAGTCAAGGATGCAAGACAATGGAAGCAACCAGTTCTCTCTTTCAGGACCTGCATCTACTCATAGAAAACAGAAAAATGTGCTGTGCTCACAAGATTGATCATATGATGCAATATATCTGTCATAGGAAAGAAGGGAAGACCATCTCTAACAGTTAAAGGCCCAGAAGTCTCTTCCTCTGATAGCTTAATTCTGACCCATGGCCCAGCAGCCCAGAGACATCACCCACCCCTGCTCAGTGTGAATGAACATGCTGTGAAGAAATCTGTTACTTTGGCTCCAACAGGCAGTGGGGAATTCCTGTGGAATATGGGTAGGTCCTAACACTGGCAGACAATGTCTGCTCAATGCAATCTGCATGAGGTAGCTGTGTCTCATATTCTGTCCAGTACCTGCCCTGGACTCTGTGCCTGGATTCTGTGCCTGGATTCTTCTGGATAGCACAGGAGCGTGCTCTCCCTCCCCTCAAGGCAGAGGATGACCTCATGTTCCCTGATTATCATTACCCATGATGCCTTAATTTTGGCTTTCATATTTTTCAGATTCTGTACTGCCTCGGTGTGTAACTCTGAACTTCATATAAAGTGTTAGCAAATTCTCTTCACAGTTTAGTCAGACAGAACAATCCTTTTCCAGCCTGAGAACCAAGGACACCATTGCAGCTTCAGGCCCAAGAAGTGTAAACAACAAATTGAGGAGAGCAATCTGGGAGGATGGGACTTCATAACCTGAAGCTGTAATTGGACAATTAACCCCAATATGTAAATGGACCAAAACTTATAAAAGTATGAAAACTCATGAGACTTTGTCCATCTTGGGTCCATCTTGTGTCCATTTTGGGCAGAGCTCCAGCCAGGCTCTTGTACTGCCCAAGGTGTATCCTTTGAAGGCCTTTTAATAAATACCTACTTTATACCTTTAGCTCTGTCTAGCCTCTGTTCTAGGTCAGCCTTTCAAGGCATCACCCCGTTTGCCCAGTTTCTCTGTGTACACTCTGCTTTCATTGCCACTGCAGCAAACTGAGTTTCTGCAGAGCCCAGGTTCACATGTGAATTTGTCACTGTCACTGGTACTCCACCACCTACTCCCTTCAGGCTTTCTCCATCTGTCCCTGGTGATTTACTGCACCAGAGCATCTCAGGAGGCCCCATGACTCCTTTCCCTGTGATTCTCTTAAGGTCATGAAGTCACAAAATCCCAAAAAACAGAGGAGGAGGATTTTCCCTTCGATTGTGAGATGATTCCAGCACTGACCCAGCTCATTTGTATCTCACAGGCATTAGGTCTAGGACCAGTGATGTGGGGAAAGGTACCAAAGTGACAAAAAGCCCTTCCTCATCTGCAGATGGCCACTTGCAGTGCTTGGCCATTGTAGGGGTTAGGATTGGAGAAGTGACCCCACAGATGTGCACCATCCAAGTGCAGCACCAGACTACCAGTTTCTAACTGGTCTCTTCAAAGTGTCCTTATAACCTTGTGACTGGCCAGGGCCACTGGGGATCCTGTGCTTGGAGAATTGAGTGGGGCATTTTCCTGCCTGACAATAAAATCTATTCTAATTATAACTCCCTGCACATATACTCTCTGAAGGACGGGAAAAAGCTTCTGCCGCTTGAGGTCGGGACTGAAAAATTAGCTGGTGGGCTCTGGGAGCACCTGCTGTAGGAGGTTTTCACAGGAGCAGAGATGGCAGGAAGATTGATGATGACCTTGCAACACACACCTGGAGGAGGAACCTGAGGATAAACTTGAGGTCTGGGTTTGGAGCTTGCAGAATGTGCAGCAAGTTCAGCACCATGTCTCCAACCAGCCCTGTGGGTGCACAGAGACACCAGTCCCCTGGCTCCATGGGAGGAACCCTCTCATCAGGATGGACTTCCACAGAGCTCTGCACAACCAAAACCACTGCAGGGGCACGTCCCAACCCCCAGTGCTGGGGCTCCTTCTCCCTCTCGCTGATTCAGGGGGTCCCAAGGGAACTTTTTTCTATTCTGTATGCTGAACGACTTTTAAATTCAGAAATTTTCATTTTCCTTTAAAAATTCTAACAGAAAATCCAGAGATGCAATTCATATTATGTTCTAAACAATTACAACCTCCCCTAAATCTTAGGGGTTTTTCAAAAAACATTTTTACTTTCACAAATTTCTATTTTAGAATATACAGAATGAAGAAAATAGTGGAAACTAAATTAGAGCCCCTTGGTCTTATTTGTTCAACTGCAATTAATATTAAGGAAATGAAAGAACAGGAAAAATCTAATTTTGAAATGTAAAAATATTTTTAATCTTTTTAAAAAGAGAGATAAAGCTACATCTAGTATGATATAGATTTACATCAAAGTCAAGATGTTGTCAGCAGATAAAAAAAAATATTTAAGGAATTTTCCAATGAAAAGAAGTCATAAGTTTGTAATTTTTGTTACTACTCAGATATGCAAATGCTTGGCCATATGAATTACTCTTCAAGCAAGGAAAGGAGGCACACACCATATGAGCAGTTCTCACAGCAGCCCCAGAAGCCATTTTCAGCTGAGCAACCCTGCAGCTTCCGAAAACATTTCAAGATATTTTCACAGAAAGTGTGTCTTAAGTATTTATTATCCTAGACCAAGGTAAACAGAAATTCTATATAAATGATCACTACACAGGAAAAAACCCTGAAACATCTATAGTTTTTCTCCCTATGCCGTGTATCATTCCCAGACTGAAAGTCAGTTGTGCGTGCGGTGGTTTTCTAGTGGTGAGAGCAGGATATTGGGTTTCAG
Source organism: Muscicapa striata striata (assembly GCA_030060385.1). Taxonomy (NCBI): domain Eukaryota; kingdom Metazoa; phylum Chordata; class Aves; order Passeriformes; family Muscicapidae; genus Muscicapa; species Muscicapa striata. The sequence goes on from JAREIS010000134.1 coordinate 2,194,437, forward strand.
GGCTCTTGGGTTAAATTATTGAATCTGCCATTGATTTGCAGTGTGACCTTGGGCAAGTAATTTAAAGGGAAATACATAATTATTAGTTTCATTTGGCCAGGCTGACTTACTGTCTGTGGCTTTGGAGCAATTGCTACTTTCTATTAGACTGAATGGGAGAGAGGAGGTTTCCTTTCTGCAGATGCTTTTTCCTGTTTCAAAGGATTTGAGGGTTTTTAATTTCTCTATTAGTATATGGAATACCCATACAATCCAACAGAGGAGACAAACAATGTGGATTCTACGAGTAGTTCTGCATGCACTTCGAGCTGCATTCTTGAGCACTCAATTTAAAAATAATCCCTTTGGTTACTGTAGTACACAATTGTCTGTATATATTGCTGGGACATCAGTGCTCAGAGGAACAGCAAAGGAGGAGCAAACCACACAAACACATGACAAGATGAGGAACTTCGCTCTGTGTAACCATCTAAACAGATATAGTACAAAACAACCCTCAGGGATTTGGGGGTGAGAGGAGTTCATTGGGGAAGGATTTGTTTTAATAGTTAACTTTGTCCAAAATGAAGGGGTTAAGCAGAAATCGTCTTCAGATTTTTTTAGAACATGAACTTTCCAATAGTTCTAAATAAAAATGTTTTCTGGATTAAAAGATTTGCCCATATGTGGGTTCAAGCAGTCTGTTACTTTATTTAGCACAGTAGCAGTGTTAAAAAAATAAGAAAATTGCCATTTTTTACACCTTCAAGTAGTTATGGTGAGAAAAACATAGGAAGGGTTGAAGGGGTTTCCCACATATTCTCATACTTTCTGACTCATCTTTAGACTTTTTCAGAATGTTTCAAGATGAAAATTTTAGTTCTGAAAAGTGTTGGGAGGGATGACTGCTTCATTTTTTAACAACATGGTTAAAAGAAAGTTTAAAGTTAAGGTAGTCCATAAGTTAGGATTTGTTCTATCTTTTCTGTAGCCTAATGGGACCATGCAAAATACAATATAGTACTTATATGTCCTGCAGGATTATTTATTTTGAAGCTTAGCTGTAGTTTATAAAGTGCTTAGAGATCCTCTGATGAAAATGTAATAACTATGTCATCATCATCATCATTGTTATTATTACGAATATCATTATTTTTATTCCCCTGGTGAAATAAGAAATCAGTTTGCAAAGATTACAACAGCTGCAGGGAATGTGCCTCAATAACTTCTCTGTGTTTTGTACCACTGCCAAGAGAGGTTTATAAAATGCTGCAGGAGTAACCGTGTTCTGAGCTAACAGAAGGAATTTGCTTGGACTATCAAATGTTTGCTCAATATGACAAATAAAACTAACAAGTACACCATGCACCATTTTGCTTTCAAGGGATGCATAAAAGTCTGTGTGTAAATGCCCTTTTTAACCTCAGACCAGCATTTGTATTTTTTAGGGGCATGCAAGGTGCAGCTATTACAGGTACCATGTGAGCTGGTAAGGGTGAGGTCTGGCAAATGCCATAACAAAGAAGTCCCATAATGACAGCACCAGCTCATGGTTTGTTACTAACCCTAGACCTGGACTAGAGGAGTGTCTGAAGCCACGGCTATCACATTAAATCAGGCTCACCAACAACCTGAGGGGGTGCATCTGTCTCACACAAGTGTAGACATGGCTGTCCTTGGCAGGAGAAGGGATCTTGCTTGATTACTGTTGTAGGAATCAAGAGAGCCCATAATTTTCCAGGAAATTTTCCCATAAACTCTTCATGGTTTAAGTGTCACATCCTGAATTTCTCACTTGCAGTTAACTGCCACTTGAGTGGACATTTTCTGGCAAGTTAATCCAGTCACTATTATATGGGAGGAGAAGGCAGCAATGACTGAGGATATGAAGAAGAAAAGGTGACCAGAAGTGAGGGCAGTAATCTGAATCTCAAAAGCCAACCTCTGCTCTGCCACAGATTCACAATATGACCTTGGTCAAGTTCCTTAATCACTGGGTGCACCCGCTGTCCAAGCATAAATTAGAGCTAAAAGTGCTAAAAGTGCTGCTTGGCTTCCCTTCCAAATGAGGATCAATGCAAGACATTTTGAGAGGAGTTCAGAGAAACTTTTACATGGAGAGAGTTTTGCTCTCCAGGCATCAGTCCTGAAAAGAGGCCAGTGGGATTCATTCAGGTGAAGGAACGTTTCAGTGTCGGCAGATGGAAACTTCTCCTTCTCTTTCTAAATTAGATGTCACAAACAACGGGAAAATTAAATCCACTTCCCAGGATATGTCCCTGCACAGGAAATTCATTGGAGGGGTGTTTCCCTGATAAGAGCCTTCCCTGGGAAGAAACTGAGTCTGCCTTTTGTAAGTGGCTCTGAAAAATAACTCCCAGAATCCAGATCCTGTCAAAATTATGTGAGAACATGAGACATTTTACTATCAAAATATTTTGGTTTCAGACACTAGCAAATCTTTCTGCCTCTCTATGAAAAGAAGCAGGGAAATGAAGTGGTTTTCCCAATGCCACAGACTGCTGTGGCAGTGAGCAATCACTTCATTTCCCTCTGTCACTGAGACCTCACAAGCTCCTGGCACCTTGCCCTCGCTCCCACCACTGCCTCCTGCCTGCTGCTGGAACACTTGCTGCTCACTGCCCAGCTCACAGACAATTGTTGGAGCATTCACCTTTTATGCCTAAATTTAAAATCATGCCCCACTGGATCTATGGATCTATTAAAAAAAAAAAAAAAAAAAAAAGGTGTTACTGGTGGCATAGCTTATACACTTGAATGTCATACCTGTGTCCAGTGACAGTGATGGGACCTGTGGTGAACCTGTGGTGAAGTGCTGGCATATCACTTAAGCAGGCACACGGGAGTTTATCTGTTATTTATTCCTGCAGCTCTGCTTTCCATCCAGAGATAGCATTAGTTTGTACCTGGCTGAGATTACTTGTGATGTGGCCTGCCCTGCATTGCCTCATAAATAATTTGCACATCAGAGTTGTTTCAACACACTAATTTGCTGGTTTAAAATGGCAAATTTTTTACTTTCTTACTAGTGTTCGAAAGTTTTTCTTCATTAACTGAAAGTTACAGCTATCATTTCTCCCAAAACCTTCTGTTTGAAATAGCATAGCCAGATGTTTTCTTCTCAAGTTTTGTTTCAAGAAGTTCCAGTGGTCTTTCCATGAAAGAATTGTTCCCAGCACCTTGTAACATGTGAGCTGTGTGGAAGATGGGAGTACAGCATTGTGTTTCTCCCCTCTGGGACCACCACCCTTACCATGCCCAGGAATGTGGCTCAGGTATCAGCTCTGCAGCTGCACTGGACTCCTCCCTGTGCTGCCGTGGGTGCCAAAGCTGGCATGGGCTTGCTCCAGGGGCAGGAGGGTGGGAGGGGAGTGAGGCAGTGTTTGTGCAACCGTCAAAGGACTTACTCTCATTCAGGTGGCACCAGGACAGCAGCAAAACCCACAGAGATAAACCCAGGCTTTTGCAAACCCTTCAAACTTTTGTCCCTGAAACCCCGAGCTTCAATTCCCCCAGCTGCTAATACAAATGCTGTTTCCCAGAGCCAGCAGGCAGCTGGAGAGGCTTCCTGAGGCTGCAGCCTGTGCATTAGCCCAGAGAGGGCTGAGGGGTCCGAGGAGCAGGGATGGTGGCCCTGCCCATTCAGCCCCAGGACTGAGACCACCTCTGCCTGCCCAAACACGCACAGTGCCCTGATTCTTTTTGGGATGAGCATGTGAGGGTCTCCCACTCAGGTCTGCTTCCAATCACTGAGCTGTGCTGAATGAAAGACTGCTCACATCGGAGCCAGTGCGGGTCAGGGGTGGCCAGGGCAGAGTGCATGAGAACTTCCCTCCATCCGGGAAAACACTTTTAATAGAACAAATCTGTCTCCTCACAGCAAGCAGCTAGCCCACGGCAGAGGGGAGGGAGGCAAAAGCAGAGGCTTCTCCAGCAGCTGTCAGGCTGCCCCTGCAGCAGCAGCAGCAGCTATTACAGCTGCTTCATAGGAGCCACCCTCCCACGCGACACTGCGCTCTCTGGCAGGTTGGAGACAAGAGAGCCAGCCAGGGGCACAGCCCAGCAACTGCACACTGGGGTGAATGGGGAAAGGGGCTTCTATCACCAGGGGCCACAGCCTTGCCCTCTGCCACACAAGGGCAGACCTGTACTGGCATCCTCTGTGAAGATATGGCAAGGCTAAGAGCCTGGAGAATTTATGGGATGACAGATTCCAGGCTCAGATTTGCTCTGATTGGAGTTAAATCCCCAGCCCTATATTAAAAATCATGTGGTCTGTAGAGCAAATCCTGCCTGGCAGGATGTGAGCGAGCTCCAAGCTCCACTTCCCAGGATAAATTCCACGAAGCCAACAGCTGCTCTAGCTTTGGGCCCCCTGCTTTGCTGCCAGCCTGCAGCTAGGCAGAGCCAGGGCAGGTGCCAATGGAACATCTCCTGCAAGGAGCAGGAGGCTCAATAAAGGCCACGGATTCTCTCTGAGAAGTGAAAACTGGCAGAAAAAAGTGCGGCCAGCTACAGAGGATGCTGGTACTAATTTACTTTTTTCCTCATTTTTTGGAAGGTCAAATTTTGTTTGATCCACCTCAGCCCAGAGGTGGATATTTTATTTGTAATCAACCATTTTCATTCTTTGGCCATGCTCCTTTTCACACACCAGGCACAAGCTGTCACCTGAAGCTTAGGGGACAGTAGGATTTTTTTGATCCTTCAGAAGGTAGACAGGTATCATAGCCAAAGGGAATGAACAAAACCAGAACATGGATTTTCCATAGCCCAATCAAGTGGTGCAATTACATGTTCAATTTGTTCCTAAACATTCACCTGGGGTCTCTTGAGCCTGTAAGTTACAGGCGGTGATTTACTTGGACCTACCCTGATCAGACAGCTGAGTCACTCCAAGCTACTTACACCCCACCAGTGTGGGAGTCCAGCAGTTGGTCCCAGACATATGAAATCAAAGGGTAAATGCACTCCATGGGACTTTTCATCTCAGCTCCAGTGGCACACTGAACATGTTGTATCATCTGGCTATTGAGGGCCAGATGATACACCAAGGTGTTGAGCTAAAATAAGGAACTAATACTTAGGTGACGAAATCTGGGTAAGCTCTGTCCATCTCTAAAAGCATTGCTACTCCTGTTTTTAAAGACTTGTTCTCATCAGCTGAAGTAAAATGATGAAGAACATTCCATCTGAGCCAAATTCCTACTGGCCACCCTTTTTTATCTAGGTTTGGGGGATTTTTCATTTTAGATAAACAAATATTTTGTGGCTTCTTATTCACAGCAGCTGGACTTTATCAGCAGGTCACCATAGTGAGAAGATAAGGTGTCTCCTTCACTTGGCGCCCTAGCTGGAGTCTCACAATCCCAGGTTAGCTTATATGACCATTAAAAAACCCTCTAAAGTGATTTTGATCTCAGTACCTTTCCAAAAGCTCTACAGTTCAGAGAGCTCCTGTGCTAACAGAGGAAATGGGACTTTTGCAGCTCTATCATGGATTAAAGTTCAGCCACACAAATACACCCTTAAAATTGTTTTTATTGTCCTTCACATAAATTTACAAGGTAGAACCTCATAAATTTGCTGTCACTTACTCCTGTTCCCACCTTTCTTGCATCACCTTGCAGCATGCAGTCCATCTCCAGCAAAGGACTTCTTGTTGCAGTCAAAATGGAAACTTAGGTCAGAGAAGTATTTCAAGAACCCTCGGTGACTTAGGTAAATTGTTTCTGTAAAAAGAAAGAAAATCAAAGTAAAAGGAAAAATGAGAAGGGGAAGGAAGAGAAGTAAAAAACTAGGAAAAGGGAAAAGGAAATATTTTCCTGTCTTCCCCAACTTCAAGACTTGAAAAAGCTGTGAAATCAAATTATAAGGAAATGTTATCCTCAATTGAAAACATGGGGGTTTTTAGAACTGTACTATGTTTCAAACTAATATACTGAGTTTTGAAAAAGCAAGCAAGATATCATATTGCTGGATATTTTTAATGTTGTGCAGTTCGAGTTCCCAAAAGATTTCAGAAATTATTCTGCACAAAATGCTTTTTATCCTTGCGAGCTCTTTGTGTGTGACTGGGAATGTGGCGAGGAGGGGCAGTGAGGCATGGCCTCCACCCGTGCTTGCCACTGTCACCAGTGCTGGCCCCAGTGGGAGCAGTCCCTGTGTGCTGGAGGCAGCTGGAGGGGGAGATGCTGCAGTGCCCGCGCTGCTCTGCTCTGCCAGCAGAGGGGAATCAGCCCAAGAACAAAATCATGAGCTCATCCCCGTGAAACTAATGTCACAGCTATCACATCCCTTTCAGCAGGAGCACTGCATGCAAGGCTTTTTATCAGGTAAGGTAAGATACAGTTGGGCTAAGGTTTCTTGGTAGTTTCGCTCCTTCCTTCTCTTTTTTTCACCACACACCTTCCAAAAATCAGTGCTCTGTGCTCAGGAGTTAAACTGAGGGTATCGGGAAACAAATTCCCTTTTGCAGAGGAAGTACTAATTTTGCACTAAAAAATTTAAATATAACTCAAGACATTTTGAAGATGACAGGAAGTTACCAAATCCTCCCTATTCTCTCACACCTCAGGGAAAAGAAAAGAAAAGGAAAACAGAAACTCATATAGAGGAATTTGGGACAGACATTTTGAGGGTTTACAGTAGTCTGACCAAAAATTGTACATCTCCTACAAAAGCATGTGCTTTCCTCAAAATATCGGTGCTGGAAAATGCCAGAACTCTATTCCTTTTCTCATAAAGCAGGCAGGAGCTGAGAGCCCAGCATCAGCAGGCAGGCAGCAGGCAGGGAGCTGGGCAGGGCAGTAGCCCCAGGGGCAGGAGAGCTGCCTGCCATGGGGGCCAGCTGCAGGCTGCCTGGCTGAGAACATCACAACTGCCTCTTGCCTTGCTCCTCTTTGCAGCCTTGAGAGCGTGGGTGAGCAAGACTTGGCCTGCTGTGGGCCCGCTGGGATTGCAAAAGTGTGTGGGACAAAGCAAACTGCAGCCTTATTGATACCACTTCTGTTGGCTCAAACACCATCTGCATTCTCTGTGCATATGTACAGACAGTCCCACCGTACTTGTGCTCCTCTGTGGAAAACACTGTTCCTAGGAAAAGTTCATCTGGACTCTTGTCTGTCAAAATACTTCCTTACTCCATTAATTACAACTATAAGCATGTTTACATAGCAGCTAGCATTTGCAAAATGTTTTACCCATTAATACATACCCTAATTATTCACAGAAAATTAATTCTATACCCAAAATTAGTCCTTTTTGTTTCTCTGACCTGCTTCCAATCAGATCATGATTACAGCAAACTTAATGAATGCTCTGCACAGGCACGCTCCATCCTGTGGCTGGCTGATAATTGTGTGATTGCTGTGAGTTTCACAGCTTTCCAAAATCAAAGCACTTTTGGCAGGACAAATAAATCACTGTATATCTCTGTTACATCATGATTTTTTTTAAAAAAGGAAGACAATTTGGAATTGAAAATTGATTTTCCATACTTACCATGATATCTTCAGGTGTTACTTATTTCTTGACTGGCTTTCCTTACCCTAAAACCTTGTTTTTTCCCTCACCTGCGCAATACTGTTTCAACCACATATACACACACTTTATATGTACTTAGAACTGTCACAGGATGAATAAAGCAGCACAAAGCTCATCGTGGGGTAAAGACCATACTGGCATCTGTTCACTTGCTAAAGTGAAAGGCAGTGTGTTTAATACCAAGCAGCCTGAGAAATACTGCAGTCAAAAGGTAAGAGCATTGCAGTAGAGCACTGCTGACAGCTTAGGCTGAAATTTGCTTTGCATCATGAATGCTTCAAGCCCAAAAGGAGCAGCAGAAGGATGCACGTGCAGCCCTTCTACATACAAATCCCCACAGCTGCCAGCTTTCCACCACGGCAGCTCCCAAATTCCGTGGTGCACATGAGGATGCTGCTGCCAGTGAGGGGAGGGAGGAAGGAAAGAGCCACCATCCCACAAAACCCATGCAGTGAAAAGGGGCACAAGCGTGTCACACTGTACCTGGAGGGAATCCAGGCCTGCCACCTCCTCAATGAAGCTGGAAAGGGCCAGGCCGGCTCCACTGAGCGCAGCTCTCAAGGGACAGCAGGCGCAGACAAAGCGCATTGTTTAGCTGTTTGACTGGCCCTGTCCCATCGATTCCTCTGTCCCTGGCACACAGAGCCCCACAGCCCCGGTGGGAGCAGCCCTCAGCACACCTCCAGCCGCAGGGCACGAGGGATGGGCGGCCGCGGCCTGCGCGCCCTCAGGCCCGGCCTCCGGAAGAGAAGGAAACCAGCAGAGACAGGCAGCTGAGGGACAGCCAGGAGACAGGAACAGGGGCAGCACAAATGCAGGAACCCCGGTCTGAGCTGTAGACAAAGGTAATCTGACAAGCAGCTCTAAACTCTGGAGTGAGCAGGGGTTTTATTGGGAGAGCTCCTAGCGGGAAGTCAGCAGAGGCTCCAGGCCTGGCACCGCTCAGACCATCAAGGCTGGGTGGTGTCCAGACTTCCAGAGGGAGATCCCGAGCTCAGGCTTTGGGTGGCCAGGTGGAGCTAAGCCTTGGGAAAACAGCGACACCGGCATCGGGATGTCTGGTGTGTTCCAAAGTGATTTAGATGCTTGTCAGCAGGAAAAAATAGACTTTCCTTGAGCTGGGCAAACACGCCTTTCATCTGGACATTGGCCGCTAAAAACAGGCGGCTTTTGGAGCAGTAAGGGCTGGATTTACTGTAAAGCTGTCCCCTCCCTGCTCCCCATAAAGGCAAACACCCACAGCTGTAGGGGAGCAGAGTACATGGTGCCAGAGCAGCTGCACAGCTGTGCAGCCCCCGGCTGCTCCAGACAGCACTAGGATTAAATCCCCACTCTCCCACCTAGGATTAAGCCCACCATTTATCAGTGGTTAATTAGCAGATTACAGGGAGGCTGAGAGAGTCTTTTTAGATAGATTGCACACTGGCCTGTTTGGCCTACAAACATAAAGCCATTGGATTCACTCTGGATCCAGTGCTATTTCGCAGGGCGGTGGGAAGTGCACATAATCACCGAAACTTGACAATTGCACCATTTTTCACAGATTTTTCCCACCAGAAAACACTATATGGTCTTTAAAGGTCTCCTCCTTTCAAAGGCTTAGAATAGAACAGACACAAAACTGTTGATACGGAGGTTTTACTGGAAACATGGTTTGCAATTAAATGAAATTTTTCATGAAAACTGTTTACTTTCTTTGGAAAAGTTTGGCTTTTGGTCAAAAGGGAATGGAAAGTTTTCCCTTCTTTCTTTTTTTTTCCTCCTGAACAGAAAAAAGTATTTGCCTATGTTCTGGTGTTCCAGTGCCTCCTGGGAGATGGAGTTGAACATCTCTGGTGGAGAGGTGGCTGAGGAGCAGCACAGCAAGCATTGTCCTGATGGGAGGTCACTGAGGAAGGAGGTCAACAGAAAGGCTCCTGGAACACCAGCGTGACTCTGGGTGACACCAGAAAAAAGAACCAGCTGGGATACACCCTAATATCTTCTTATGGTATTTCAACATCTTCTCTGGGAAGGGGAGGAAAAGTGACCAAAGTATTTATGAAAAATAATAGTGAGCCTCACCTTCCCCTAATTTTCTTAATGTGGACCAAAAATTTCTGTCACTGGAAAATAATGATGGCAAGTGAGGTGCCTTCTCCTTTCCCTGCTTTGTCCAAACTGTCTATGTGAGGAGTTAGAGGGACAGAGCCAAGTAAGCCACCCAGAAAATTGGTGTTCCAACACTTCTGTACCTCCAGACACAAACATAAGTTTTCAACTTATATCTTAGCCTGCACCACGAAAAAAAAAAAAAGAACACCCCAGCCTGGAAACAGATATGCTCCAAACACCATAGGAAAACAAAACCCTGTTAAAAGATGAGAAGTTGCCCTGATTTCAGCAGCCCTTGCACACAGCTTAGAATGAGCACAGATTTCTGCAAGGAGTCACAGGCAAGCTCCAGCCTGAACTCTGATCCAGGGATGAGAGTTAGCCAGCTTTGTAAAGGATCAATCTCCTTATTACTTTTATGAAGTAAGGGGAAACCCTCAGGCCCTGCAAACACTCAGTTTCTTACAGCAGAAGGGCTGTGAGGGGGATCCTCAGGCACCTTGGAGCCCTGGCTGTGATGCCTGAGCGCCCACCGTGGGGTGGGAGCCACAGGGTGGGTCCACAGCTGGGCCAGCCCCTCCCTGCGGCCCTCTCCTCTTCAGGAAAGGCTACCATGTAGAAGGATCCCCTTTGAGAAAGGGGGAAACTTCTGCTCTGGTTTCTGAGAAAGAAACCTGGCCCAGGACAGGACTAGTTCACATCCAAAATCATATTGTCATTGAAGTGGGAACAAGATCCTCTCTGAACTTCAACCTGCCCTTATTCCTCTCCTTCTCCCCCTCTCTTTTTTCTTCCCTCTTTTGATCCAACATTCCTGTTTTCTGAAACCACTGCAAAGCCACACAGCAAACACATGAGCTCAGGTGCTGCTCCTGCAGACTTGGTGTCATGCTCAAGAGTGGTCCTGTGTTCTCTCTGGGCCAGCTGTCACTGCTGCAGGGCTGTGCAAGCTGAATCCACCTCCTGGTGCCAGTGGGCTTAAAGCATCCTTTGCTCCCTCCAGCATCCTCCAGCCAGCCTGGCTGTGCACACAGACACATCCTTGCAGTCCCAAGGACTTGCTTTACAACCACAGGCCAGGACTGGCCAAGGACATCCTCTTGCTACCAGATCACTAGAACTGTGACAGAAGAAGTCAACATTTGGAGATTTACCTACACACCAAGGCAACACACTTACCCATGAGTCAGGCAAGGAGCAGGGAATGGCAACAGAGTCACAGGGAACCAACAGGCTCATTCCACAGACACAGAATGACCTGTCACTGCTCCCAGGAGACAGCACCAGCAGTTTGCAGAGCCTGGGCAAAGGTAGCAAAGGTGCCTTGAAGTAGCTGAGTAAGACTGGCAGTCTGGAAGCATTTCAGGAGCTGGTTGTACTAAAATTTTGGTCATTCCTTATGCAGGCAGAGCTTGTATGTAGAATTTCATAAAATAGATTGAATCCTCTTTTACAGAAAAAATGTAGATTTGGAGTCCACAAACTGCTTTGCAAACTCATGTTAATTCTGTTGCAACAGTCATTTAGGGAAGAGTGCTACAAAAGACAGAGAAAAATAAAAGTACTCCAACTAATTCCTTTCTATAGAAGCCATTTGGACTTTTGGAGCAAAATCGCTTGATATTTTCAAAATTCTATTAGCAATCTTATGCCACCCTATTTTTATAATTTCAAAATTATGAAGTGTTGCACAAAGTCACGGCAGAAATACTCCATTTCATCCTCCAAAATTCTTACTTCTCTGTTTCATAACTTTAAGAGATTGATCTGCTCTTCTCCAGACACAAATTGCTTGTTTTAATGGATGAAACTCACTGCATCCCTACTTCTCCTGCACTGGCTTCCCCTCAGGTGATATTGATAACACATGCAGAGATTTCCCTGAGAACAAGCTCCCCTGCATTTGGCACCATGCTAGCTAAACTTGAGCAGCACTGGAGTTTGGTGTTAATAGGCAACCCAGCATGAAACAGGACTGCTGATAAAAAAAACCTAAACAGTTTATTTTATGCAGTCAAATTTTGGAAATTCTGTCCTGGTTTACCCTGGCTATTCCTTAAAAAGAACAAAAAGGAGGGTGGAGGTAGAGCCAGGGGGAAGAATGTATCAGCTATGGAGTAAACAGTTTGGAAGCCAAACATAATTGGCTGGTGACTGCATATTGTGATTCACAGAGGGAAGGCTTTTTTTAAACTGCAGGAGCCACGGAGCAAGGACAGCCATGCAGTCATCTTCCTGTGTGAAACAAAAGCTGCAGCCAGCGAGGTGCAGCGCGGCGTGCAGGGACAATGGGGACACAGAGCATTACCTCAGGCCAGTGTGCCACACGGTGACTGGCCTCATGTTTCCACAGCCAGGCAACTGCTTTTAATACCTGGGGTTGGTGATTCAAGCCCTGTTCCCTCTCTCTCTCTGAGCACAACAGATCATTCCTATTTGGGGATCATACCTTATCTAAGTCCATTATTGCCTCTGCCTAATATAAACAGTGTCTCACTCCCTACAAGGTCTGTGCATTGAAAGTTTTCTTAAACCAAGGAAACCTGGAATAAATACCTCATTGTCTTGAGGACTTTATCACAGTGGTATGAAAGAAAACCAGTGTGTGACTGTTTCCCAGCAGTTCTTTTAGTCTCAGGAAGGATAGTTTTGATTTGTAAATTCATTACTCTCACAGTCAGGACTTCACACTTGACCAGAGTAGTTGATATACTGTGAAGACTCTGATCTGGCATGCAGTCTGCAAAACGTCTGTCTGACATGAAGGGAAGAGAGAGGGACTTCACCCACATTTTTTACATTTTTAACTTATAAAGATCTAAAAGTTTCAATCTTTGTCATTTAAAACAGAGGGGTGAAAAAGAAGATAAAACATCGCTAATAAGTTTCACAAACTTGTCTGCAAACTTCCACAATGCTGCTGTCAGGGGAAATGAATTCTGTTCTTGAAAAAGTCAAGCACTAGGTTTTGAATGAGAAATTACTCTTACGAAATGTTCTTTGCTTCTTTGTTTTATAAAAAGTCCTTCAAAATTGAATGTGAATGGAATGCTCGATTTCATTCAAAACTTTCATCTTTCTCGTTTTACTTTGTGGCTTGCAATTTTGGAAGTGATGACATTCTCAGAGCTGTAGCAGTGGAGAACTGGAGAATTTCCCTTGTCTCTGGCAGCACACATTATTGTGCTAAATCCCAGCTAAGCCCACCGCCTGCTTCTCTGTGCTGCCAAGGGGCAGGATACCAGTCAAGGTGGGCCTCTGGCTTTTATCTCCCACCCACAGCCCTCCCCCTCTGCCTTGCTGACAGCTAAGTACAGATTTTCATCCCTGCTCATGAGTGTGGGCACTGTCAGCTTGTGCATGATGGAACAAAGTGGGAACATCCAGACCATCCCAGGCTTCACCTCCTTCCAACACTGACAGATTGGTCTCCTGGCCCAAATTCTGGTCAAGGGGAGAGAGCTGACAAGGGCATTAAGCACCATTAAGCTCTGGCATTACTTAGGAGAGCTTCTGAGCAGACCTTAGTACACAGCAGGGACCATGCTGGTCTGCACCATTTCTTGGGCAAGAAACCAAGATACCTCTACTGGCTGCTGCATGGAGCAAATGGCAGATTAGGTCTCTGGTTGAAAGACTCACAGGTTCTTGCCTGAAAACCACTGTACTCCGAAATGCCCAGGCCAGAAGCTCATCCTGATGCAGACCACAGGTCATCGGCTGGAGATAGGGATTCCCAAGCAGCCTGCCCATCAGCCATGCTAGGATATGTGCCAGGCATAACTAACATTTTGCATACTTCAGATTTTGCCATGGCCTGACTGAGTCCAGCAAGAGCAGTGTCTCCAGCTCCACACCCCTGGGGCAAAGTGCAATAGCCAAACATCCTAAATTGTGTCTGCACTGGGAGCAGTAAAATCCCACCCAAGTGGGATCCATCTGTCAGGTCTCCAGCCCAAACAGGAATTGGGTTTTAGCTGAAAGATGTGTCTCGGCAGTGAGGACAAACACGAGCAGTCCCTGGAGCAGGCGGAAGCGGCGGGCGGAAAGGCTCGGGAGCGCTGCTCTGCTGAGGATGGACTGGTGACACGAAACAACAAACAGCAGGTCTGCTGAGCTTGGCATAACAACCAGGCACAAACACAAGAATAGGAGCAGATGAGTTGATTTCAATGGTTTATTGTAAGAAAGCTCCTTAGATTACGCAGATTAAAATCTTCATGGAAACACTTCTGGAGACTGTGTGTTGCTCAGCTTCCTGCACAAGGCACTGCTTGGTCATGACTACGTGAAATAGCAAACTTAGAACAGGGGGGTTAGTAGTTTATTATTATTACAAGAATAAAGAGCTCATGTTTCTCTATATTGGTTTCCTCTTATACTGGACCAAAGTAAATCTCCCCTTCAGAATAACCCACAAGTGAAGGAAAAGACAGAGTAAAGCAAGAGTAGGCATTGGGTGGAGCTTTTCCCCTCAGGCCCTGCAAAGCACAGCCCAGGACTATCAGGCTAGAGAAGGAGAAGAGCCAAGCTGCAGTTTTTCTTAGCTCTGGGGCTCCACAATACAACTGAATAACCTGAATTATTCAGCTGTGGGATCAGAAAAGGAGTTAAGATTTCTATGTGTCAGCCTGGTCGTTAGTACAGTTCCTTCACCCCAGCAGTGCAGAAGCCAGAGGAATGGCAGGTGCTGAGGTTGCATGTGATGGCAGAAGTTCCCAGTGTGTGCTAGAACCTCTTCTGTGATGCACTTGAGATCCTTCTAGGGAAGAAGAGCTCTGCTGACTGTGGTCTGCTTGGTGAAAAAAGCTTTAATTTCTTTTGTGGCTACAATGTGCCCAGTGAGTGTAATTATGTTGAATTCCATCACTACTTTCACCCGGAGCAAGATTGCAGATTGAGCAAGGAACAGAAATGCAAACCCAATGCCTCATACTAAACGTGCTCACAGCACTGAGCTTTCCACCAGAGACCACAAGGACACAAGGGCATGTCCTCCCATTGCAGCTGGGATAGGGAAGAGCAAACCATTCTCTGGAGAGGCTTCTGTCTCCTCAGTGGCTATAGAAGCAGCCAAGAGCAACCAGTCCATGCAAGATGTTTAGTTTTTAGAGGGCCAAGGGCAGACATGGAGCATGATGGTCATGCTGGCTTGTGACCACTGCTCCTCCTGGATGGAGTGTCCACAGCTGAACTGTGCTAAACTGAGCTGAGAGGCCCCAGTGAGCTGAGTGAGGGCTCAGCTGCTGAGCAACTGGGAAATCATGGGCAGGGGAAAAAGACTGGGGGAGTGGTGGACTTGGACCAGAACAAAAAGCAAAAAGTGTGATGAATGGAGGGGGGAAATAATTTTTACTAAATCTTAAATCCAGAGTTTCCTTTTGCTTTTATGTTCCCTAACTCTGCAAATATGGCTTTTTATCATGCCCCTTTCTAAATGAAAAATCTCCTTTCAAAGTGAAAAGCCAAAACCCTTCAGTTTGCAGCTATCCAGGGGAAAAGGCCTGGTGCATTAGTCTCACTCTGTTGTTTGTCTTCCAAATTGCTTATCAAATTCTGCATGATTCTAGAAATCAGTCCAGCCACTATGAAACTTCCTATTTCATTTATCTTCCCCACCCTACCACTTTCCCCATTTCTCTCATCCTTTTGTCCTGCTTTTCAGAAATGCAGCTCCATGCTGCGACTCACACTCCCCAGGTATCCCCCAGCCAGTGGGGCTCTGCCTCAACAAAGCCTGTAGGTACTCCTTGGTCCAAATGCTCTCTAATAACACAATTATTTTGCAAAGTGCTGATGGCAGCAGGAGTTGGCTTCAGTTATATAACTTTTAAAATTAGCAGCCCCACAACCTTGAACCCATGTATGGTTACATGCTCCTTCATGTCCTCCTGAGGCAGCATTGTCCTCCCACTGAATGGACATGTAAAACTGACGTACTGGGGGGAGCTGTTCATTTGAGGAAATACAAGAAACATGAAGCTAAAGTATCAAAACTGCAAATAAAACACCAAACTCACTGTCTATGAAATAAAACCTATGTTTCAATGTTTTTGCCCCCAGCTCTACCAGGGACAATGAGGATAAAAATGTCCCTAAAGACATGAGTTCAGAAAATAACATGTCTATCAAAGCTGTCATTTGAGGGTTGCTGTTCAGGTATTCAAACTCCTGCATGCAATGAGATGGGACATGAAAGGTTTGGAGGGTGTTAATGATAGCTCTGATGGCACCTGACCCCACCACCCAACCCTGCAGGAGACAAGGCTCTGCATGCACATGGTGGTGGCCAGCCCTGTCACCTTCAGGCCATGATGGCCATTGGCTCCTTCTTGGACAATCTGGACATAGGGGCACAGGGGCAGCCAGACTTTCAGCAAGGTTCTATAGGAATTACAGGAAGCCCCGCAGTGTGAGGGCAATTTTTCTCATCAAGCAGCAGTTGTGTTTTCTTTCAAGCCCCTTCTCCCAGAAGAACAGGAACAGCTAAAAGGCTAAAGATTTGTACACATGAGCTGATACTGCAAACTTCCAACCAAAGCCTTTTTGTCACAGCAGATGTCATTCCAGATGCATCACCTGTCAGAAGACCAAAACACTGGTGAAATACTGCATTTAAAAATGCTAATAATTATGTTATACTTTTGCCAGAGAGACGGCCACTTTTGAGTGGTTTCCAGGAGCTACATGGCTTATGGAGTGATTGGAAACAGGCAGAAAATGATAACATAATTATGGCTAACTATTTAGGTTGGGGGGGGGGGTGAGCAATTAATTTTTATTATGTTTATCAACATCTTTGGTCACAATGCAATTTTGAAAATTTTTTTGTGACCTAGGAAATTGAAAAGCCATTTGTGGCAGCATGTGTGAGTAACATAAGTAATTATGTATTTATGTACTACATTATTATATCCTAGCATGTGACACATATATTCTTGTAATTGTCTTATTAGGCCAGTTTGAGTTTCCAATAGCACCTATGTTGCAGTTTTTAAGATGTTTGCTTTGGAAGGAACTATGAGAGACAAAAACATATGGATCACTTTATCATATATAGAAAGCATAGAGTAAAAATTTGGCTTTTATTATTGCATAAGCATGGATCTAGATATGCACTCAATGTTGAGACTTGGTCATTCATGTGTTTATGACATTTAGAGCTGCTTTGTGTTAGTGTGGATATATATTCACTCTCCTGGACATACAACTCAACTCTCCACTGAATATTCCTTCTGGCAAATACTGTGAGATCCAGGATGACTGAAATCAGGGCTTGTTACTGGTGAAATAAATCCTGCTTCCAGCCAGTTAGTTCCCCACCATCTCTCTGCTTCTCATGTCTCCTCCATCCCACAGTTCTGCACTATGGTAGTGTTCTGCTGCTTTGATCAAGTGACTGAGAGTTCCCTAACACTGTGAGATAAATCCACACAGGCAAGGATGGCAAGGACAGAAAACCTTCTTGAAAGACTCCTGTTTTTCACTAATGGAAATGTTCCAGCACTGTGGGTAGGATTTAGTTAGTGCTAGCAAGTGTCTTCTCACATGAAAGGACACGTGACACTGTGGGGGCACAGTAGGAGCAAATGGAAGCTCTGCGTGGGTGAGTGCAGCTGGTGTGGGTGAGGATTGCTTCTCTCGTGGCCAGGGCACCCCACTGAATGGAGAGCTGGTGGAGTCATGCCTAGTACACAGAACAGATAGTCTGACTGTAAGCAAAATATATGAACTCTGTCATCATTCCCTCTAGTGGTTAAATCCACATAACACTGAAAAAGTTTAAGCATTAACCTTCATTTCTCCTCTCAAACAAGGCAGACTCACACTTTCTACACTGTACACCATGGTCCCAATCCCAGTGATAGTTCAGGTAGTGTCATTTACAGGAAAACTCTGCCCTAAGAAATATTTTTAGTACTTCTAGGTTCCTGATAATATTCTGGAATTGAATGCCATACACTGCATTACAACACCCAGCCTTTGTGATGGCCTAGAAAGATTCTTCCTGGGATACTTGCAGGGTGACACCAGATTTTGCAGAGAAGGCAAAAAGCCCAGCAAGCAAGAGTTTATGTGGTGCTGAGCACACCTCCATAGCCAGAGGAGAGCAGCAGTATTTCTGGACACCAGCAGCTCAAGGAAAGGCTGCTGAAGATGTGTGGCAAAGCACTATGCTGGTCATCACCCTTTCTGCTACAAATGCTTTCACCAGCCAAACCCACAGCACCAAAGACTGTGTTTGAAGGGCTGCAGCTGCCTCTATTTCCCAGCATTTTCACATGATGGTGACAGCATATAGCCACCTCCACTGAGAGCACCTTGCACTGGTGACTGCTGGCAGGCAGGCACCACAGCTGCTGGCCTCCCTGTAAGCAAAGCAGTCAGGATGGAGACATGCTGAGCTCTGAATTTGTCCCTGAAGGCACAGTGACAACTTCCTCCTGAGCTGCTGACATTACCCTTCCCATAGCTCTTTCACCCACAACAAAAAGAAACAGTTGCTGTTGAGTATTATTACAATTGGATGTTTCCAAACAAAGCATGTTGACAAGTTCCCATAAATTTGGTATTTTGAGAGTTGAGCATCTTTACATTATTAGCAGCATCTAGGAGAAACAAAATCTGTAGGTACTACACTTAATGGAACCAAATTTTAATTGCTTCCATCTTATAAACTATTCAAGAGATTTACTTGTAAATTCTCGGGAAGAACTTGCTTTGCCTGTAGGAATAGTGCTGAATTTGTAGAGGATGTGCTGTATTTCTCTAGAGGGCTCAGATCATAATTTTAGGTACAAAGTAAAACTCTCCATGTGGAGCCCCAGCCAAGATCCCTGTGACACTCCTATTACCAATGGTGCATAATGATAGTAAAGTGGTTTTAGTCCTACCAACATCATGGGCTACCAGAAGTGTCTGTAAATCATAGGTATTTATCTTGTGCCCAACAGAACATGTCTAATGAAACCCCACAGCTATATTAACAAATCAAATTAACACTGTGTAGACTCCAGCCAAGGAGTGAGGACAATTTCAGGCTGAGTGGGTGCCCCATCAGCACAAACTAGTCGGTCCTGATGGGATTTGTTCCATTGGTAAGGCCAGGCTTCATTTTCATCCCATCAGCTGCTGTTTGGTTGATTTGGGTAGAAAGTTTTTATTCCTGACAGAGCCTTTCCAGTGACAGCATGTCTCCTCAGAGGGCTTCAGTGTGCAGCTCTGCTTCCTCCTTTAATCACAATGTAAATTTCTTTTTGGAGAGCTTTAAAAGCAAGATAAAGTGAGCTTACTGTCAGACCCTTTGCAGCCCTGGGGAATTGCGTGGGACCATTTCTCCTGTGCAATTTCTAGAAACACCAGAGGTTATGACCTCAGAAAAATTGTCTTTTTTCCTTACTTTGGTTGCCTTTATTGAAATAAAATTAAAAGCTTTAATCCCCTGAGAATTCAGTGATTTCACACGGTTTGGCCCACTCTGATTTATACCTTTGCTAATGCAATAAACATTTTTCCTGCTGTATGACTCTTTTGGCCCGATTTTCATCTCCCACTTAGCTGTCCCAGAGTAACCACCAATGAAAAATGCTTTGAAAATTGGCCCCAAATTCCCCTCTGCCTCTTGCCTCAAGGGCAGATTTGTTCTATCTGGTAAAACACAGTGTACAATTGGACTTGTACCACTGTCTTGTGTCATTTGAACTAATTCTGAGAAGACTTTGCACAAAATCAGTAAATAACAAATTTTTAGTTCACTTGTTTTAGTAGATAATTAACTATGTTTTTTGAACATGATATGGATCCACCTGATTAAAAATATTTTCATTTAATTTTTTATAAGATTACAAAAATAAACAAAATACATTGGAATTGACCCAAATCAATTTTGTTAAATACTTCACAGGCTTTTTTAAAGAATTGTTTTAAAGCAAACTAAATTAAACACTTACATATAACACTATGGTAGGAACTAAAATATTTTTCTCAGAAAATGCCAAAAGGAGATGTTTCCCATTTTTTGTTTGAAAAGAGGAATTTGGGCAAAGGAAGTCTGTAAATCTGAGTTTACAGTCACTCCCAAGCAGTGAAAAAACGCAACTGTTTGGAAAGTTCATATGGCTTTATTTACACATCCATTCTGGTGACAATTTTACCCCCCGTCTTGGGCTTCTGTTATTGAAAAGATCTTAGCCATGACAGAAGAAACAATGACCCCAAAGTTCACCACAAAGACTCACAGTCTTTGCTAGTCTGAAATCTCCCCCCATTCATAATTTATCTTACCCTCAAGTCCACTAATTTGTAAACTGCAAAAACAAAGACGGTGCCCAAGAACTGTGCAAGAGATTCCAGCTCTCAGGCATGCAGGAGTTCACAGAGTCCCCTGAGATAGCCCATGAACTCAGCAGCATAAGTTTAATGTTGCCCAATAGCTTTTACAACTTACTTTCATGATCTTTTTTCAATGGCAATATAATAAATAATGTCAGTTTGGGATTTTTCCTTCCCTCTTTTTTTTTTTGTTGCAACAGACATAGAGAAAATCCCTGATAAGCATCTGTTGTGGAGAAAAATTAAGTACACTATGTATACACAGAACACATATTAGTTTCCCAAATCGTCTTAATGATGGGCTATAAATATGTTTTTGGCCTGCCTGCAGGCATATTACTTTTGGCCAGGATGGTGTCAGCTTCCATTAACAGAGCTGGATCTGTATTTTTAATGGACAAGTAACATAAATGTAGCCACCAAACAAGAGCTCTTTTTCCTGTGCACTGATCATAAGCTCCACCATATTTCATGAGGATGGCGTATTAAGAAGAGTCACCTGTCTGACAGGGGTATAAAGCAGATGTCTTAATTGCTCTGAGGATCTTGTGGCATTATCTTGTGAGTGCTGCAGGAACAGGGCGTTCTACCCTAAGTGTAACTCAAGATGTTAAATGTCTGTACTCTGCCTCCTTAAAGTCTCTATTATGGCTTGGTTAGATCCATATCCTGTATTTCCAAGGACTGACTGCCAAATACATCCATCCAGCTGCTGTGCTCCTCACCAGAAGTGGCCACATTGCTGTGCCGCAGTGAATAACCTATAACCCATCACAAAGTGCTGCTATGAAGCATATGTAGGTAAAACACTTTAGGGTAATCAGATGAAATTTACAGAGCAGGAATTATCTGCAATAGTCAGAGTTAATTGTATCATTAAATATTTGACCACAGCTGGATTAAGCAGTTGGACAGACTCTAGATGAAGGGGAACTCCAGAGAAGTATTATAAACATTTTGTTCCAACAACAGCATTTCTTCAAATTCCCAGCTCCCAAGCAAGCCTAAGCTAACTACACTTAATAGCCCAAAATGTAGATGCTGCTAATTCTTGAACAAAAGATGAACTATAGGAAGCGGCACTGGAATTGTAGAGGGTCGAAGGTGGAAGAGGAATGAAATGTGGAGAAGAGGGATGAAGTCCATGCAGCAAGGCAGCACTGGAAATTAATGGATACCTCACATCAATAAGAGCAAAAGCAAATAAAGAAAATTAACTCCTCAAAGCAAACAGAGACAGAAGTAATAAACAAATAAAATACATTAAATAAGTTATTCACTTGACAAAACTGGGTTTGGATTTCCATTTGGCAAAAAATGTGCCTGAAATACAGAGCATACATGTTCAAGCCCTTCTAAGTTCAGTTAGGACTATGCTTACATTCAATGTAGTACCTAATTATTACTCTGCTGGGACAAAGGCACAATGCACAGTCCTTGTCAGTGGCAAACTCTTGCTATCTGTCACAAATTTGATATCGGGCAAACAAGCCCAGTTAAAGCAGAGATTCAACATTGAACTTTGCTGAAAGTTTGGATGGTGAGAATCCAGGTTCATAGTTTATTAATAAACTTTGTAACTGTCAAATTATCTTTACCAAATAGTAGTTAATTAAAAGTCCTATGATCACAGTATGTAATGGCCTGGGGGAGGGGAGGAAGAAAGCAAGTTTGGTTTAGCCAATCCCACCTAGTGACCTTAGCTGGAGGCACCTTCCTTGCCTGCAGGGCCTGGATTAAGCTGACTTGAGCAAGGGCCCAAGTTCCCTTTTCCCACACTGAAGGGGAATCTGAAATATGTCAACAATATCCAAGGAAAATAGGGGAAGAGAAATGAGAAGAACTGTTAGTGTGGAAGGGCTGCCTCCAGGGGTGGGGCAGAAAGCACCGGGGGTTGCTGATGTGACCAGCCCAGTGCTGGGTCTGGGCTGCTCCATCCCTTCTCAAACAATGTTCTCTCTCCAAAGGAGACCCCAGAACGACTTCCATAAAACCCATCCAAATTCAGCTCAGTGTCAGTGTGCTGGTATCAACAAGAAAGTACTTGTAAACAGAGCTAAGTTACGAAACAGCATCACAGACAAATTTAGCTCTGTTTGTCCACATATTTACCAGGAGAAAATGGCAACTTTTACTAGGGCAGTTATAATTTCAGGCAAATTTCTCCTCAGAAGCAGGATGTGGTGATAACAGGCAAGGGCTGTTTCATATGGGCTCATATGCCATATGCAGACTTCCTTGAAAAAGAAGTTCAAAATTGCTGCTGCTGCTGGCAGTGTGTGAAGAGAAAAAGCCCAACCCCACTCTGAAATACCAGGCTGAGGTGCCAGGGCTGGGAAGAATTTTATCAAACTTCAGAATCCTGTTGTCCCCTTGGGTGGCAGACTCAAATAAGAGGCTGTCCCTGTCTTCACTGAGAGACAGAGGAGGAGGAATGCATTTCCCAATGCATTGGAGAAAAAGAGTTTTCATGCCAACATCCAGGTACAAACCCTAGTAATGAGCTTTGAGTGGAATTAAATCATAAGGAGGGGGAGAAAGGCAGTGGACAAATTATCTGTGGGGTATTTGAATATAAAGCAGTACCTTGGGCAGGGGGTAAATCATGTTCAGGATAAGGAGTCACCCTGTTTTCTTGCAGGGACAGACCATGCCTGCAGTGCCATGAGGCTGTGCACACCCAGTGCAGAGGTGTGAATGCTGGAGGCAGCCGGGAGCCAGCCCTGTCCCCAGGGCTTTGACTGGCATGGGGACAAGCACTTAGAATAAACCAGCTCCCTCACACCCTCAAAGCCCTGAATGGGTTGAAAGGCAGCAGGAAATCCTGCCCAGTTCCTATGCTGGAAGGCTCTCAGGAAGGGAGAGGTGATGGGGGATGCCATGGCCACAACAAAAGCAGAGGAGCACTGTGGGCAGATGCCAAGGACCACCCAGGAAAAAGTTGCCCACATTTGGAAACCATGCAGATGCCAGAGTGATGGACACCAGAGGAGTGTGAGATGTACAGATGTGCTGTGGTTTTTGAAAGGTGCTAACCCAATTACATAGCAGGCAATGTTTTGATGCATAAAATTTAGCTGGATGCTATATTAACAGTATCCCTGTGGTGTTTTGACAACGGGAGACACTGTTAAGGTGCTCTGGAAGCTGATCTTGACAGCCAAGGGTATCAGAAATCCAGCAGGGACGTCAGGGCCCATATCTTGATCCTGGTGGAAAATGCTAAGTGCAGCAAACATTTGGCCCTAGCTGGAATGACCTAAAGTAATTCTGGCTCCAAGTCAAACCTGATAAAGCTGACTATTGCTACAGACAGTGGATTTGAAGTGATTTCCCAGAGAATACTTGCCTCCCCACCCAAAAAAATGAGACAATATCCATAAAAGGCTGAGGGGCAGGAGAGGGCTGCCAGCCTCCTAGAAGACCAGAGCTTTCCATGTTAAGATGAACAAAAATAAGTTTTATTCTCTTTTTGCTTCAGGAGTTTTCTCAATCATAGCAGGTGTGTACATTCATCTATGCCTGGACCCTATTATAGGAGTAGCCCAGAGGACAAGCTCTGGAGGGGAGCCCAGAGAGGCCCTGGAATCACTGTCCCTGGAATTCTTCAGGACTCACCTGCTTTAGCAGGGGCTTGGACTAGATGATCTCCAGAGGTCTTTTATGACTCTAATAATCACCATTCTGACAAATATTAAATGAGCCTCTCCACTTCAGCCAAGCCCAAAGACAATACACAATCTGGAGCACCAAGGTTTCTTCTAAAACCTTGGATGCTTGAGCTAAAAAAACCTGCTTGAACTCCTGGAAGGGTGGAGGAGCCCAGCTAGAAGTCATGGCATGCTGCTGCTCAGCCTTCCCTCCCTTCCCGAGCAGCTGCTAATGACTCACTCACCTCAGAAATGCTGCCAAGAGCCATAGGAGCCATAGGGACTGGGGGGGAATTCCTTTCTCTTCTGCAGGCAAAAGTATTTATTGAATAACAATGCTACCAGCTCTGAATCGCCATTCCTGTCAGCAGGCAGGGGGTGCACAGATGTGCTCCTCCACTGCTTCCAAACCCACCTCCTTGGCACAGTGCTGGTACTAAAGGGCTTGATGATTGAAGCCCTTTAGTCAAAAATCCATCCAGAGATTAAATCTAGGGACGAGTGATGGTCTTTTTTCAGATACTGCACACATGAGGAACTTGGCAAAGTTGAGGCTCAAACAGAAGCAAGCTGTCTGAACTGTGAAAAGGGGCCCTTTGTCAGAAGGCATTTTGCTGGGGCTTTGAACAGCAAAATGTGGTACATGTGATGGCTTTTATGATAGACCCACACCACCAGCATAGGAAAACAATCATCTGTTTTTTTAAACGACTCCAAGATAAATGGCAAGTAGCGTACTATTATTGATTTATTTTTATCTCTATGGAATATTTGAGCTATAAATTATGTTGGATAAACACAAACTGTGCAGAATTTTGCATTGTTTGAACTCGTCAATGGCAGGCCTTTCTCATGTTTTCATTTTAATGTAAATCAAACTGTGAAATGTATGGATGCAATTTATTTCCAGTTATGTTTATTGGACTTGGGAAAGACTTATTAACCAGGGGCTTTACTCAAATTCTCATTTGATTTCCGTGGATTTGACTCCCCAGCCTCTGTGGAGCTTTCATGACTTGAGCACTGCAGACTCTAAATCTGATGTAAGAGACAACAGTGGTTTTCTCACAGTGCCCTTGTGGAGTCCTGGAGTGAGGCTGTAATGGAAAGAATACATTCTGCAGAGCAGAACATTGAGAAGAAAGGGCTGGTGTCTGGGTGAAATCCTTGCCTGGCTGCCAAGTCCTCCCTTCATTGCAAGAAGGACAGGAGATCAGTTTCTATGTGTAATTTAACTCTGTGGGGAGACTCACCCTCTATATATGTAGATCCCTCTGATGTCAAGGAAAAGACTGCAAGGATTCAAGAGAAGATGGTGTTTATGCAATTTTGAAATAAGGCAAACAAACCCTAATAATGCTAACCAAATCCAGACCAGTGAGGACACAAAAAGGTCAGTTCCTGGCCTGTAAATGCAGCAGAGGTGTTGTCAGCCAAGGTAGCTCATGCCTGACACAGACCTCTTCCTGAAGTGGAACAGGCAGAGCAGTTGAGGTGCAAAGGCAAAAAGGACCCAGGTTCTTCAGTCCTCCTTGGAATTCAACTAAAAAATCCTGAATTGACATCTTGACAGTAGCTGCCCTGATGATTCCTCCCCAACTCCACACTTCCCTGAGGCCTTGATGAACCTTTGGGGAACTTGGCCATGGTGAAGTCAATAAGAGTTTTACCCTCACCCTACAACAGGCTGCCCTTGGTGACTCTGAGGAAGTCTCTCATCACCATGTACCTCAGTTTCTCCAGAGAATAGAATGATTTCCTGTTTGACTGAGGTGTCATGAGGACAAACTCCTGCTGCCTGGGGACCACTAGCTGTGATGCTGATAACAGGCACAGGAAAGTCTGCATGGGTCACTGGACACATTCCATTCTTATGACACGTGAATCCAAAAGAGCATTTAAATCAAAATATCACTGGTTAAACTCAATCCTTAGTGAATGTCAGCCTGTAAATTTCTTAGTCTAAATTATTAAGAGAACATTGCATACTTTATAACTGCACGTTTGAAAATACTCATGGGGTCAGGCTCTCCTTTTAGCCCCAGCAACATAAAGTTGGAGTCATTGCCTGACTCCAAGGCAGTTACTCCAGATTTATTTCAGGGTAACTCTGAGCAGTATCCCAGGTTTTGTTTATGACTTTTCATTTGTATTTTGTGAAAACTTAATAAAAATCTTTTAAAACTGAAAAACATGGTTTCATAAACCCCACATATGGGATCTTTAAACTCAACCAACTTATTAACTTAACCCTGACTTGTCTTCGTCCTCTTGGCCTTTTCAGCAACTAGCACTCTTTAGCCATGTCTGTACTTACAGAGGTCAGAAAACCCTTAGACAGCCAACTCCTGCCTTTGCCTAAAACAATAACAGGAACACATGACAAAACTGAACCACAATGTCCTGAAATGGGAAAAAAATGCTGAAAAATGAGGATAGACAGCTGAAAGAATCCAACTTAATGCCTGCAAACAGAGCCTTCCCAGGCTGGTAGGACATGACTTTAGGTAACACTGGAAGTAATTGAGATGTACAACTAGCACCTTTTTTTTCTAGAGATTCTATTAACACAGTGGAAAAATACACATCTTGTCCTAGAGGTCAAAATTCTGCTTGTGACTAGCTCTATCCATGCTGCTGATTGTTATCGAGAGTTTTTAAGGCATAGGATTTTATAATAGTCTGTTCTCAACTGCTTGAAGCTGGCCATGGGTTTTTCCACTGAGATTTCCACATTCAACTCACTTCCATGTGGCTGATGCAGGGTGCAGGTAATGCAAGGTACCTGCTTTCAGTTCAAACACTTTGAGGGATTGAGAGTTCAAAAGTTCTTACATCAACTACCAAATTTTTCAAATATTTGATAATCCTCCCTGCTAGAATCATTGTGTTTCTGAATATCCCAGTGCAATTCCATTGATTTCTATGAAGTCTCTCCTGGGTGAAAGAATCTTTGAAGAATGGGAGGGGAAAAAGATTGGTTTAGATTCAGCCCTGGGATAAGACCCTCTGATTTAGACTCAATATATATGTGACACTTCTTATCTCCTGAGGATCTGCCTCCTAGCTTTGTTTCTGAGGGAAAAAAAAAAAAAAGTGCTTCAGACTGAAATGCCAAAACTGCCTGGGAAAATTGTAATTAGTTGAGAAATGGGCAAATAGATATCTCCAGGGGCTTTGAAAATCTTCAATTCAGCTATAGAAGAGTTAACAATGAAAGGAGTAATTCAGGGCCTGATCTTCATCCCTAGAAGCCCAGTGGAAACACATCCCAAGGAAATCAACATCAGATTTGGAAATGAAGGAGAAAAAAATTATATGAAAAGAGATACTAGTCAAATGCAGAGATGGTGTGCACTGAGTCGTTCCTCAGTCAGCATCAGGGGAAAAGCATTGCTGTAACCCACAGAGAAAGCAGCCACAGCAGCACTGTGAGCCTTGGGACAGCTCCACCCTGCTTACCTCTGCTCACCTCAGTGCTCCTAGGCAGGCTCCCAGAACACCACCAGGGCTGACAGCATTTCTGGTGCTCTTTGGGGATGCTCTGAGTCATGCAGGCTGCCCAGAGTACCTCTTTGACAGCTGCAGCCAAAGGTCAGACAAATAGAAGGAGTAATCTCCTCAGTATTGCAGATGGTGGTGTCTGCCCAGGAAACCAAGGTCTTGAACTCTCTGGGTAATGTAGGCAAGTGCTTTCCAAACTCTTGTGCATCTTATTGCAAGCTCCTTGGAGACCAGCCTTCTTCTGAAAGGAAGGTCTGGCACAGTGGGACCCTCATGTACTTTAGCACCACAAAAACACATTTTAAATGGCTGGAGAAATGGAGAATTGCTTCTTTCAGAAAATTGTTAATGTCAGAGAAACACCAGGCTAGGTATGAGAGTAGGCAGGGGATAGCTGCCCCACTGATATGGGCCTGGACATTACTAAGCACTTTCCTTAATATAGCACTTTCCTGAAAATAAAGACATAAAAAACTGGATCAATTATTAAGATGGGAGCATTTAAACAAAACAGAAATGAATAGAGATAACAAAGATACCTAGGGAAAATGCAATTATTTGAGAACTGAGTGACAGGCATTTCTTGAGACCCTGGAAATCTTCAACTTGTTTAACAGATTGGAAGAAGGCAGACAAGCAGAGCAATACAAAAATGCAAGAAGAAAGCAGGGACTTTACTGAAGAACTACACAATCAGAGCAGACAACAGAGCCTAAGTTCCAAGCATTCTCCTCTGGCAAAATAGAGCAAATGTCATGGCTCAAAGTGCAACTGGAGGAGATGTGAGAAAGGAGAGAAATTATTTTTCCCGTATCTGCTATAGTTGCATGCTACAAATTTAGGTGCCTTTCAGAAAATATTGATAGATTCAGGAAGGGAACAGAAAGAAACCACAGAAATGGCTTAAGGACTGAAGAAAACATCTTGAGCAGGAGAAGTCCACAGGCTGCAGCCATCAATATGTCATCAGTAAATATACTTCTGTAGCAAGGCATGTAAAGAAGTTTATATACTCAGCTTCTCAAAAAGGACATTTAGTGGTGATTTGGTTTTGGTGCTTGAATATCCTCAAACAGAGGATATATTAGGATTTATTAGGATATATTAGCCACCGACAGGTTCTTTTAATCTAGAAAAGATAACTCTAACACAGACCAATACCTTACAAATCAGAGACATAAAAATTCCAGTTAGAAATGCAGCCCTTTTTTGTTGCTGTTTTTGGTTGTTGTTGGCTTGTTTGTTTTTTTTTTTTTTTTTTTAATCTATGTCTGTCCTTAGCTGTTGAAGAAAATTACCTACAAATTTGGAGGATGTCTCCATGTCTTGGAGTACTCAGATCATTGCTGAAGGCTAGCCTGAAGGAGACACTTTTTGCCACCACAACTTATTGAACTCTGTTCAGGAGTAGCTTTGCAAAATAGAGTGGCCTTGATATAAAAGTCAAACTCAATGGCTCCCTTGCAATTTCAGCAGTGTTGCAGTAATACCAGTGAGCTAAAGACAACTGGTTTAGTCTTTGAGAGGCAATAGCTGGCAGTCAAGCACTCCCATGCTGCTTGGTTGGTGGGGTCAGTATTTCCCCAGAGGTTCACCTTCCCAATAACTACCCCAGTGCTACCATAATGCTCCTCCTGGGCCTTCTGGAAAGAGTTTCAAGCTACAGCAGAGTGATTTTGAGACACAAGTAATTGCTTCTCCAGGCTATGGTCGGCAGTCTGGTTTTCAATCAATCAGTGCAGCACACAGGTGGGGCAGGGACAAGTTCTAGCCCACAGCAGGAGGATTTAGTGAGTGCAGCCAAAACAAGCTTTTTATGTCCCAGCTGACATCTGTGGGAATGGGCAGGCCTTTCACTGTGTGGAACATGCATGATTTATACAAAGGGATCCCTAAACATTTTAGTATTCACTGTTTTAAAAAGAGGTTGGATTCTGCAAGGGGGAGGGGATGTGTTTTCATACCTTGAGAACATTTCTCCCTTGCATGACACCACTGTTTTAATGACTCGTTTCTTTTCTCCCATCTAGTGGAACAGAAAAAAGGAGAGTGAAGCATTTATTTGCCAGAAAATTCTTACTACTTTTGTAGGGAATCAGAGAAGACTAACATTTCTTACTTTTGTTGACTTTGTAATATGCTCTGTGCATGCTATCTTTTAAGGAAATACATACAATTTTTTTACAAACAGTGGTTCACGGACACCAGATCCTCAGCAGAACCTGTAATGGTGTCAGAACTGCTGGGTGACATGGTCCAGACCTTTAGCACTCAGACCCATTGCTGATTGAACATCCCTAGCTGCAATTTATTTTGTACATGCAAATTAAGAACACAAGAAGAACATTTAAAATTATGAGATTGGAACACCATTTTTACAGATGGCTATTTCTGCCAGTGGGCAATTTGTTCTCCTCATATAAACATGAGTTAAATTTAAGCATCTGCTCCTAATTAGTTCCCTTGCACAAGGTACTGATGTGCATAACTCACACTTCCCCATGCTCATTGCTAAGATCTCAGATGATTAGTTTGTTTGCACACTGCTCCTTGGAATTAGACAAAGATGAAGACCTGGAATCACAGCTGTTCTCACTGCACCAGAAATCAAACCCAATTTTATTGGAATGAGGAAAATTGCCAAGATCAGATGACCCTGGGAAGCAAACACAAGTTAATTGGGCCCCAGTTGACTGTAATGTAACCATGTGAATTTGGAGGGAATCTGGACAGTATTTGATTAATTTGTCTAAAGAACATGCTAGAATGATTTTCCTATACTACCAAAAAAGAAAATTTTCTTGCCCAGAAAATCACATTTTATACTTCAAGCCATTGTGGCCTCCTCACCAGAGCTGGGACAAAGCCCTGATGCATCTTTCAGAGTATATTCAGCCCTAACCCTCCTATGTCATATAACACCTGAGTTTTTGGTCCAGAGAAAATTAGGTTTGGGTTCTGGCTATGGTATAAAACTTCATATTTAAGTGACATGGAGAATCAACAGAGCCATCCAGCAGCTCTTATTCTACAGCTGAATAGAGCATTGCATGGTTTAAACCTTTCCAGAAACCCTTACTCAAACACAACTTTAATATTTCTAATGATATCTTCAAAGCTTTATGTGTTCCTTAAAAGCTTCCAGAAATATTAGCTCTGGAAGAAAATTTCCTCAAACTTTTTATTCAAATAAAAGAAATTATTAGACTGATTTGGAGAGACATAAAACACAGAGCTTCAAGCCTCTCTCTATTTTAATATCTGACAGAAATATCTCATATGCCTTTTACCAATATGTATCCAGTTAGCAGGAGTGTAGCAAAGCTCAAAAACCTGTATATAAGACCATATAGCCACATTCCTCCACTGCACAGGATCATATAGATCATATACAAACTTCACCTGCTTAACAGCTAGACCAAAATGTTTCCTCTGCCTTACATGGTATGCATGGTATCTTTTGAGTTTATAGCTTATAAATTAATGCAAAGGGAGCATTATAAGAAGCTCACTCTTTTTGTGACCACTCAGGTTCTAGAATCAATTGTAGTGGCCACTCTTGCATATATTAAGAAAATGTGTAACTCAAAGATCTTACAGTCTAATGCCACAGCGGTAAGAAACTAGAGTTTAAAGTGTATTTAATTACACTTAAACTTACCTCAGGGATAATTTCTTTCAGCAGTCAAAACACATTCCAAGTCACTAAAGAATCATTAACCCTGTTTTTAAAACAGGTAATGGCCCAAAGAATGGAAGAACAAAAGATACTTACCCAGTATGCCCCAACACACCGTTACTGGATCCCAGTTATTCAGAACCTGTTTCACTTCTCTGTTAATAGAGAACACTGCTCTTTTTAAAAGGATCCATACTCACTAATACATATGAGTTGTTTAGTTTTGTTCCAGGGAAGGGTGTTTTCTTATTCTTAACCCAATTCTTGAATGCAAAACTAGGTGTGCTGCAGCAACAAAAGCACCAGGATCAATGAAATCAGCTTCCTTTAGATTTGTGTGTTATGGATGAGTGAGTTTGATATCTAAATTTTTTTTACAACTGAGACATCTGTAAGGGTTTCAGCCCATATGGATTCTCTCATTTCTAATAAAGCGAGCTCTGATTCTGCTTTTTCTCTACTGCCAGGTCCTTCCAACGAAATTTTCTTTCACCTAGCCATCTGCTTTCAGAGGCTTACTTATCTTAGACATCTATACTCCTCTGACAAATCTGGTGGAAGTCAGCCAATGAATTCAAAATGTGTCAGGGACACACACAGACATACACACGTACACAAAATCCTCTTTTCTGCAAGAAATCAGGGCTCATTTCCCTAGACTCAACTGAAAAATCTAAAAAATTATACACAAATAAACTTGCCTTCTACAATTATTAAATCACTGTAATAGTAAGGTATTTCAATTTTAAAGACTCCAACATCTTCTAAGTGTTTATAGCATCTAGACACAAGTCCATTAACACACCAGCTTAATACTGATGTGAATTTCACTGACATCACAGCAGGCAGATATGGTACATGAACACACAATCAGCCCTGTTTGCTTCAATTAATATAGACAGTAGGGCAGTGACTGTAGTGTGTAGAGATCTGCTAAATATTTGGAATAGAAAAGAAAATGTACTATTATTCCTCTTCAGCAGACCAGGGCAAAGACCACCGAGTTTGTTTTTCAAGGATCTAAATAGTCATGTGCTATTTATTTTCTCAGCAATGAGTTTCATCCTTACTGTGTGGTCAAGTCTGCCTGGTTATGAAAAAGATAACTTGTTCTGATAGTAACCTGGTTCTATGGCAGCTCCTAAAGTGTTTTTTGATTGTGAAAGTCAAGGGACAACACTACAAACACCTTCACAAAGGGTCAGAATTTCAAAGTTCATATTCAGCTTTGTATTATATGGCAAGTGAAAATATTGGGATGTGGTCTGAACTGTGTCTATTAGAGAGTAGTGGATGTTTCTCTTAAAAGAGCTTAGTTTTAAAACACAAATTAAGTGTGCACTAAGACCTATTTATTGCATCCTTCCAGCTTAAAGAATTTTGCCCAAACGTGTATTCTTGATCCATTTGGGGTCAGATTTCCACAACTGCTCAGTGAAATGGATTCTTGTACCAATTTCACAGCTAGATTGTCAGCAAAAATAACAGAAGTTATCCGTTTTGGTGAGCAGATTCTACACATCATTGGAAATACCACTGAATCTGGGGTTTAGTGTGATTTAAATTGAAATCAACTTTAAAAATTAAACAGGTTGCCAAACTGGAAAACAGTGTTCAGCTCTAGTGCCCATTTCTACTGTGGTCTGGGCAAGCCTTGTCTTAAAAATATCTCATCAAAGGCAACATCAGTGTACCCATTTACCTCTTTCAGAGAAAATCAAGTATTTGCTGCTGCAAGCTATTATTCTGCAGCCAAGAAATGCCCCCCACCTTCACACTTGGTTTTCACACAGTGCTTGCTCAGTCAAAGGTCCCACTGCCTTTCGGTGGGTGACCGGTACACAAGTAGGAACTTCAAGATTTGGCCGACATATGTTTTGTAAGTGAATGTTGAGGGAAAAGCAATTTGATCCCATTTCAAAGCCTGGCAGAACACAATATAGCATAATCACTAAAAAATCTAAGACAGAATTTCATCAAGCAAAAACAAACACTGTTCAGAAACTCAGCAGGAGACAGCCAGCCCTGAGCCTACAGTAATTGCAACATTGAGAATAGGAGTGAATTCCCTGAAGATGCTCCATACAGTAGCAAACCATCTGTCTAAACACTTGCAGAAAAGGCTCATGTTTGAAAACCCTGGATCTTGCCAAGGTCTTTGCCATTGGCTTGGGAAGTGTAATGACATGGGATACTCACAGATGTTCTTTCTGAACGTCCCCCACTCCCTGTAAGCAGAGGGATCTTGGAGGCTGCAAAATGAACTACCAGGAAAGACAACAAAACCTTTTTCCACCTCCTGTTGCCTTTCTCTGTGGCAGGGACTGAGGCTTCAAAAATCAATTAGCATTTTTCTGCTGATGGGCAACAGTAAGGAAAATGCTTCCTTCTAACACTGAGCATCACCGAAACTGACCCCGGGTAGAATTACATCAAGGTGCCCTTACACATGGCCCTGGACCACCAACCCTATCCTTCAGAACAAACATCTGTGATTCACAGCAACTCCAGAGAACATTTCTCAAGTACCTTGGGAAAAAGATGACAGCTGTTGAGACCTAGAAAACACTTGATTCCTGGGATTTTGCAGAGCAAGTACAATTTGTCACTAATTTATATGAAAAATCCAGTGTGTGGCAAGGTGAATGAAAAGCTTGTAAAGCAGAAAATAATTCATATTGCAGCATAAAAAAGCAATGACATTTGAAGTGAAGGGTCAGCTGCCAATTCTCTTGTGAGGTCTATTTCTCAGGGCTTTAGAACTTGAATAACTACACACAAGATCAAGTTGACAGTCTCAGTGATTTTTCAAACAATGGATTAACTTTCTTAAACAGATTTCAATACTTACAGTAATATTTAATTGGAATTTTAAGAGTTGTGAAAAGAAAGCCCACTGAGAGGCATACAAATTGGGATCTGCTTACCCCTACACTCAGGGCAGCCTTCAGCACAAGACGAGGCTTCCTCTGCTGCTTCACCACTGGGCTTCACCCCACCAAAGAAAAAGCTAAGAGCAGTTTCTTCCCTATGGCATTCTGCAAGTGGCTCTAACAAGCAGATAGATGAAGATTGACACTACAAGAATTTCATGCTGTGGAAAATCTAAATAGAATATTTCACTTGCATTCAACTCTCTTCTCAGCTTCTGGCAGGACTCCTTGTGTTGGGATTTTAAGCCCCACCTGCACTGGCCTTCCTAAGATACTGCATCATGCTCTATCCCTGTAGCTCATTTGCTAATTTTCAAGACATTCCATTCCATGTTTTGCCCCATCAACAAAACAAAGCTGTTAATAAACACAGAGGCCTTGGCTCAGGAAGAAATTCCAAACATATTTTTGCACTTCATCACAGGCATGTGAGGAAACGAAGTGGGGGCTACCTCCCATTGTCTTCTGGCTCCTGTCTGGCTAAACGTGCCCTGCAAGACCCATGTCCACCTCTGCTTGCTGCAGTGCAGTGGTTTGGTTCAGGATATAGGGCACCTGTGTGGCAGAGACTGGTGGAGACAATTGTTCCAAACACCAGCATCTGTATTTCATAAAGGAACATGAGGATCTGATAAAGCCAGCCTGCAGGACCTCCCAGAAACCTGACAAGAACCATCTCAGCTCCCCATGGACCTCTAGGTAATGGCAGCATAGCATTTCCATTCACCTTGACAACAGGGAGCTGTCATAGCTGCTTTATGGCCCTTCTCAACAGAGTACCTCACTGCATCCCAGGTTTTACTTACTGTTCCTTCAAAATAGTGCTTTGAGGCAAGGAAATCTTATGTGCTCATCCACACACAAGGACAGCAAGGCCCAAGTCTGATGGAGACAAAACATCAGGACCCCAAGGGGTGAATCCACACATCTGTCAGTGAGCTGTCTGAGCCAGCAGCAGCTGTGACTTGAGGGAGCATCAGTGCCATCAGTGCCTGTGGTGGCCAAAGAAGGCTGAAAGGTGTCTGACAAATGGTGGGAACCTTGGCCAAGACTCTGTGTCCCCTCCAAAGTCTGACCTGAGCTTCTTCCCAGCCTTTCTCAGGAGTTCCCAGACAATTTGGACACTGGGTAAGTCTGAGTTTAAATGCATGCTCAAATTTGTGCTTGAAATCAAAGCCAGGGAATCATTCAATAATGTTGTCTTGGAAGATGTGTAGCAGAGCAGGGATCTGGGCCCAGGCTTCTCTCCTGTAACTGGTCTTTCTTCCTTCATATTTCTTTACTCTCAGAGATCTTTTCCACCACTAGTTGAGGTTTTACAGCCATGAGAGAAAAATATAGAGCAGAGGACGATGGAGGAAGAAAACTGGAATAGAAAACAGGAAAAGAAAGGAAAAAATATTTCAAATTATACTGTTTCTAGATAATGTTAACTGAGGAATTATAAAAAAAATCAAAAACCATAACAATCTTGAAGAAAATAAAACCAATATCCTAATATTTTCATTATAACTTTGAGTATTAAAAAAAAAAATAAAAAAGTGGGAAAGAAAACTGTGACCAGTTCCCACCAAGAACCTTTAAAAACATCTCATGACAAGGATTACACCACATTTACGAGGTGGCCATTCCATGGGCAATCAAGCCAACTGGCTTTTTGTGCTCCCAATAATGAAAAAGAGGTGCTGTAACACTGGTGTAATATTACTGATGAGAGTGTTGAGGTAAGTTTCCTTGCAGTCAGGTCCTTCTCAAATAAATTTTATAAGATACGCTTGCCCCATTTATACCAAACTGCATGGTCTGCTTTATGTCTGCAATGGAAAACCTGGTTATAAAATGTCTTCTTTACTCTAGTTTTTATGTAACAGAATGTCAGAATCAGTAGCATGGAAATGAAGGACCCAGGTTACGTGCCAGGAGCGTTGGAACATAAAACCTTGCTGTGGGCTGATAATATCTCA
Organism: Muscicapa striata striata; assembly: GCA_030060385.1. Classification (NCBI taxonomy): domain Eukaryota; kingdom Metazoa; phylum Chordata; class Aves; order Passeriformes; family Muscicapidae; genus Muscicapa; species Muscicapa striata. Next base: position 2,230,138 of record JAREIS010000134.1, read on the forward strand.
CTGATTCTTACCAGTCTCCAAGACTCTGTCCACAACCCTTCTGCAAAATAAACGTTATGAAATCAAACCTTGCACCCTTCTCAGAAGTCCAGTCCCTTCCTGTGGTGAACACTGCTTTTGTGATAACCAAAGGAATTTTATATTTCAGGACAGCACTTGTTCTTGACCTCCAGAGGACTGTTTCCATTGACACATGCTGAAAAGAAAAGGGATAAAAATTCCCTTTGGGATTTCAGTTCAGATACTCCAGTTCTAATATGAAATTTAAACTGCCCCAAGCTGCTCGTGTTAGAATACCGCCTGCTAAGTATAAAGCAGAAAGGGAAAAGTCCAGAAGACAATACTTCATTACATGGAAATTCTTTGAATCCTAAAGCCATATGGAACATTAAAAGCTTTCCCCAAATCCCTCTCACGCTAATGGAATTCAATTGTTATTAAAAAAGTATATTTTGAAAAAGAAGAAAAAGAAAATTCTGATTTTCTGCATCTCTGGGAGCTGGCTGAGAACTCATCTGTGACTATAAAAATAGCTTCAGCACAAGTATAAGAGCTGGGAAACAAAATCTCTTTTAATCATGTAATCAGCAACTTTCTCAGTGAATTAGGCAGTGTGCCTCCCCCAGTTCAGAGATCAATGCTTCCCAGTCAGGTCTGTTTGGTGAGCATCCCTACAATAGCACATTATGGGCAGTTGTGCCCACATTCTCTAGTGTTTTCTGCCTTCTGAAGAAGAGTAGCTCTAACCAGCCCATCAAAAAGTGACACAAAAAAGTGACCAGATATAAGGTGCAAATTCCTTCATGAATATACACAGGAGGTAGTTCATACACAAATGGATTGGCATAACTTTTAGTCAACCCCTTATGAGAAGTCACCAAATCTACAAAGATAGTGGCCTTGATCTTGGAAAAGTCGCGGTCAGAAAAAGCTACTGCCTTCAAGCAGTGCCTTTGAGCACTGTTTTCCTACCACCACCCTGAGTTCAAAAGCCTGTTCTGCTGGGCTGGGAAAAGGATGTGGTCCTAAGTCCCAGATCAGCACCTGTTCCACAGGACACAACTCAGCTTTAGGGCTCTCTTGAAGAACAAATTTGACAAAAAGATCTTTTGTCCCTTATCATCCTCAAAAGCTGGTGGGGTTTTAACATTAATTTTTCACAGAATACACAGGCTGCTTTCCACCAAGGCAACAGAAGCCAGGATGTGGTAAAATGCTATAGCAACATACTAACTTCCCTGGCAATGTGAGCGACCCGCTCTTCACCATAAAAGATATTTAAATGGCATGGCAATTAATGAAACTCTCAGAGCACCTCTCAAGCAGTTCAGGGGAGAGTGTGCAGCAATTTTTGCTTCCCCTAAGCTGGAACAGCTCACCCAGAGGAATAGCATGCTGTGCTTGCTGGACTCCTTCCACTCAAGGTTATGAATCAGAGCTGTGTTAATGAACCCAGAGAAACCTCCTCCGTGCTGAGCCCAGCAGAAGGCCAACCAAGATTGAATTGCCCTTGCCATTGCTCTCCTTTGCTAGGCTCAAGGCTGAGCCTCCGAGCCCCTGGGGGCATGGCTATTCCCATGGCACATTCCCTGCTGCACAGAGCCCATGCCCAGCACAAAGGCAGAATGGAGCAGGACCAAGGAGTGTGGAGCAAGATCTCTGCTCACCACCACCTTGACTTTGCAATGTACCACAGAGAGATGTTATTCATCCATCCTGTTGCACCCTGTGGGCTTGCATACACCTACTATCACTGTGTCATCTGGTAATAATTTTCTGCAAACAGCAACATCATATATTCTTGCTGGGAGTTTGTATGAACTACATGGCTCTTGCTGCCCCCCATTCAGGAAATACCTTCTCTTTGGTAAGATCAGTGGGCCTAACTTTGATGTCAACATTCAGCTCTTTTTTTGTTGTCCAGAACTCTGGCTGGCCATGTAAGAAACTGCCTCGGCCAAGATGAAGTACAATTTAATCACAAGACTCTCTAAGGCTGAACAATAAGGGCCCTTATTTTACATCAAATTTCTTTCTAGCAGTTTTTCCTTAAAAATCAAATTATGAAATGCAAATAGCTGTATGAGTGAAATGTTCCCTGTGCAAAACTGCAAATTTTAGGAGAAGAGGTTGTGTAAGAATGCTCCAGTTTTGTGGCCCTTTCCCAGAGGGGAGTATCAGGCTCAGTTTCCCATCATCTCTGGCTGGACACTGAGTGAGCAGGAAGCACTGTGGCTGTCCAAAGCTCCCATTCTGTTTTGATCACCTCAGATACAAAAGCAGCATTCACTTTGCAATAGCACAGCTGGCAGTACAGCAAGTGAGGCTGAGGAGAGACAGGCACACCAAACCCACTCCATGCCATGGGGGCAGAGGCCAAGCATGAGGAGCAGAATGATGTATGTTCAGGCAGATAAAGGTGCTTAACCCTTGGCTAGCCCAACCCAAGGGCTTGTGTGTCTTCTGTATCTTGAAAACCTTGAATCGATGTATGATCTCTCTCTTGTAAAGAAAATGAACTTTGACTGTGCCACAGCCAGACCTCACAGATGAATCACAGGTTATGCAAGATGTGTGCTATACAAAGAGTCCATCCAGACAACCATACAAATCCCTATGGACGTTAAATGCAATGAATCAGGCCTTGTTTAACCAATAGCTGTGTTATTTCTATGGCCAAAGCCAAACTTCTTACACAGCTCCAATGCATTTGAGCAGAGTTGTGCCTCCTTTCATCACAGGCCTGCATCCCACGTCCACACAAATATCTGCTGTGTTTCTAACTTTTTCCAAGTTTCTTAAAAACTTAACAGGCACCACAAAACTTTGCTTTTTCCAATTGAATCAATCACTAATAAATCCTGGCCAGAATCTCTCCATTAAACACCCAGATTTTTTGATTGTGCTGACCTATTTACACCCAAGAGTTTATTTTAACACAGGATTTTTTCCCTTCTTCTCAACTTTCTTTTTTTTTTAACAGAATTTAAGAAAATGCAAGAAAGTCTTTGCTGATATTTGGTTACTCACCACATGCTGGTTGAGTTTCCTGTTTAAAGGAGAGGCTGTGTGTGTGTGTGTGTGTGTGTGTGTGTGTGTGTGTGTGTGTGTGTGTGTGTGAGCCAACAGGCTGAGAAGCACCAATACCCAGCCATGGGATTTTTCTGAGCTGTCTTGACCCAGCTAGCACCAAACACAGCTTGGACACTGCAAGCAGCACTGGGCAGAGGTCCCAACAAATGCAAAACAATATTTTTAATTCATCTGGGGGATTTCCTGAAGAAAACCTTGGCATGGAAAGAGCAAATTGCATTCAGCAAGAGTGGCAATGTTCTAGAAGGATTTAGCCAGCGATGGATGCCTTTAGTGGAGTGCAAACTCCTCTCAAAGTTTGTCCCAAAAGCAGGGGTGTGTGAGGGGCAGTGAGGGAGTTAGAGAGCATGAGAGAGAGGCAATTAATAGCAGATGGGGGAATAAAGAACTGCTTTCAACAGGCCTCCAAAACTTTTTGGAAAGAAGTGGGAAAGAGGGGCTACAGAGAAAGCCATCCTTATCCTTGTAAGAGCTACAGAAAAGCAGCAGGGGAGAGTGGTGTGCCCTGAAAAAGTAGATTTCCCAATATCTAATACATACAACACATACATGACCCTGAAAACGAGGGTCACATGTGGAAGGGAAGGAAAATGCCCAAACTAAGAGTCAACAGAAACAATCCTGAAAAAAATCCTTTCTGATTCAAAAGGTCACCATCCCTCACATTCTGACTCTGGGTATTGTGAAATCTGGTGATTTTTTAAAAGTCCAGCTTGTGAAATCTCAGGATTTGTGTGAATCTCATCCAGCATTCTCTCTCTCCCTTCACAAAGTCTTCTTACCTCTATACGTAGAAACATAACTGGCAGTTTTACCTAAAGGATCAGAAATTAGCTGCAAGAAACAGAAATGTCTCCACTAGTAAAATTTGTTTTGTGCCAAGCTCAATACTTTGCAAGAATCATTTTTTGGTTCATGGAAAATTGGAAGCTGAACTTTGCTCCCTTTTGACAGTCAGGGACTTGCATATCACTTCAGCAAAACAAAACAAGCCTGCAAACAATATGATTAGGTAAAGCCTTTTCTATTAATGTCCTAGCAAGAAATCCTTTACAGCACAAACAATGTACTAATCTCCAATCTGCCTCAAACTCTATAATATCACTCCAGGCACTATATTAAGCCTTATTGTTCCCTTCAGTAAAGGCAGTTCTGAGGCTGCATTTCTGGGGACAGCTTCACACAATTGGAGACTGAATAGCTGTGAGCATAACTCCTACAACTGAGAGGAATGAGCATTTAATATGGCCCTTCCTAAAAGACAGAAGATATGAGGATAAAGGTCAAGTGCTTTGAACCAAGGGCTGGGAAAGAAAACCAGCTTCTTGTTACTCTAAGCATCAGCACCAAATGTCTGTTTAATTGACCTGCTGAGCTCTCTCATAAGTGAATGCACAGTGCATGTGAGACCTTGCCTACCATTTTCTTATGAGGTTCCAGCTTGCTTTCTGCTGTACTTTAGATTGAAGCTGTAGTCCAGAGAGTTAGAGAACCACAGACCATAAAGTGCCTTCCACATTTTGGAATGTGCATTTCTTGTGAAGTGCAGGAGAAAGAGCATTATGAATTTATGAATACAAAACAAGGGGCTAGCACTCCCAGTTCCAGAGCCTTGCTCTGCCTTTCACAGCTGCCTGCAATATGGCCTATCACTCCCTTGGTACCTTAGTTTCCTCAGGAATAATTGTGCTTCAATGGTAGGAAGAGCATTGAATGTGGTTATTGCTTGCAACCTGCCAAGTACATGTGAGGTACTTCAGTAAGTGATATTTACTATTCATTATATTTGAAAACACAAACCAATTTTCAGAAGCATACGAGACTATTGTCATCTTATCCAGAGTCCTCTGAAGTCACCAAAAGTATTCCATATGGTGTGAGTATCAGCAGGATTTGGTCAAACACCCTTGCCCACAAGACACCAATCCTTTCCTGGTGCTAACTGCCAACGTGGTCTTGAGGCAGGGCATGTCGAAAACTGCAGACTTCTTTAATCACACCACTACTGGGTTTTGCACATTTTTCAAAGAAAAAAAAAGAAAGAATATGTTCTCTCCACTCTTTGAAGGTATTCTTGCCTCGGATGAAGCACCCACAGGAAGAGGCTCACAGGTTTAAGGTTCACCCTTTTCATGGAATCCTGAATGGATTGGGTGGGAAGGGACCTTTAAAGCCTGTCCAGTCCAACTGCCCTGCAAAGGGCAGGGACATCTTCAGCTAGATCAGGTTGCTGAAAGCCCTGTCCAACCTGACTTTGAATGTTTCTAGGAATGGCACAGTCTCTGGGCCAGCACCCTCACTGTAAAAAGCTTCTCTCTTATATCCAATCTAAAATTACCCTTTTTTAATTTAAAAGCGTTACTCCTTGTCCTATCACAATATGCTAAAAATTCTGTCCTCATCTTTCCAGTAATGAATTCTAGTTTGGATCCCCTCTGGAGGTGTTAGACTCTGGATAAGGAGTTTTGGAGGGTAACATGAGATTACAGTTATTTCCCTGGCTGGCAAGAGCTAACTCTTTGTTCTATGGAGTGACCAGAAAGGTGGCAAAGAGCCTTAAAACTTGCTGAAATTAACTGGAATCAGGGACCATTGCAAAGTTCCTCTGGTTCTTAATTTTCAATGCAAATTGGTCCAGTGTTGCCCTTTCAGCTGAAGGGATTTCCTATTCCTAATCAAATGGAAATATCTTGAACTAAAGCAGAGCAAAAAGCTGCCAATCCACAGCTGCCTTTTTCCTGTAGGTTCATCCAAGTCTCCCACAGAGTAATTGAAATATCACTGTGTAATGAAACTTATAAAACTTTAATATAGGAATTATACTTTTTCATGTCTATTATTTCCAAAGCTTGCCTCCATACCCTGTCAATAGGTTTCCTCAAGGGTATGGGTAAGGATCTCAGCTGCAACTGGTTTGACTGCATTGTAATGAAAATGGTGAGTTGATCACTATTGAATATACCTGAACATTCTCCCAAAATTACATCTGACATTTACAAGGAAATAAGACTGTAAATTCAGCCTTAGGATCTAGTAGTTGCTTGTAAAGCAAGAATTGGCACTGGCAGGCTCATGTTGATGTAGAAATTTCAGGTAATATAAGATTCCTTCAGCAGAATAAAACCTGTGCCTGCATTGGCAGTGAATTTTAAGCATCCAGTGTCAATCAGAAGTGAAATTGAATGCAATTCAATATCTCCTCTTGAGATGTGGCCAAAAAGGAAAACTTTCACAAGTTGAAGAGAAGATAGTAACCCATCCTCCCATATTGCATGATGCAACCCAGCTCACATATGGTTTTGCTCAGTGTTTATCAGACAACACAAACACTTCCACAAGTGGGAAAGAAAGTCCTAGGGACAGACTGGGGCAGTAAAAGGGAGATCTGATACAAGCTACATTGCCTCGAGATAACTCTTGGAATTATGGGGCTGAACACCATCCCTTTCCAGAGACAGCTGTTGGGCAGGGAAGATCAGGTTTTTTGGGGGTTTTCATAATGCAAGACCATTCCACTATAACTGTTTTTCTCCCTGGGAAAAGGAGTTTTTTTGTAAAGTTTCCAGTTTGAAGTTTCTTCTTCCTCCAAATTCCTCAAACATCTACTTTTCAAAGTAGCTTTTATTTCCCAAATTTAAGATAATTGTAGTGGCTAGAAACCATTAAGAAATATTCAGAATTAAACCAAAACATTTGAAAATCATCTAAACAAAGTGCTGCACTTGACCTCTAACCTTACTGCTCTTTTCCAGATTTTCAGTTCACCAATATGTTTCAGATTTTGACTTTCCAGCCTCTGTCAGAAAAAAAAAAAATATGTTTTTCCAGTGCTTTGAAAATCCTCATAAAATTTGAAAATAATTTCCAGCCTAGATCTAGTGTCAGTCCTATTCCCTGCTCCTTATATAATGCTTAGTTTTTCTCTACTGGCACTGGCAGAATATTTAAAAAAGAAGAGTTTTGGCATTCAAAAGTATACAAAGACTAGCTGCAGTGGAGATAAAGAAGAGAAAAGAAGAGAGATGGTGTCAGAAAGAGTGAATCTCCTGTGATCTTCAGTCTTACCCATTTCAGTTCCCTCTCCACTCTCAGTAAGTTTTTTTCTAGAGCCAGTGTGAAAAATCTCCCAAGACTGCTCCAGCCCACACGAGGTCCTGGCTGGCAGCTCCCTTTGTTTTTTGCACTTGATCCCATGCATATCAGTCATGAAGTGCAGATCTCAGCTAGGGTCAGCCTCACCCACAGACTCTTTACTTGCTCTGGGTCAGATCCAGAACTTTAATGCCAATTCTTACTCAACCAAAACTCCCAACTGACTCCCAGAAGGCTTGACTGCAAAGTATGTCTCTGCCATCACTCACAACTCTTGCAAAACATCCATGAGCTTAGAAAACATACTGGATGTCCTTTTGGATTTAGAGAAATCCCTCTTCAGAAGAAGGTTCTCATTCACATCACCCCTGGCTCTCCAGCTGCAGCAAAACCCCACAGCCAGCCTCTCCAGCTGCCTCAGGCCTGAGTGAGAGCAGGAGAGGGTCACACAGAAATCTGAAGCACTTCTCAAGCCAGTTGCGTGCTGTCCCTGCTCCCCTCTCACTCTGCTGCACTGCCCAGTGTAACAGGATGGAGAGCAATCTTCCAGATAGACACACAAAGCAAGGAAATCATGCAGAGGCTGCTGTTCACACAGGGGGAGTAAAACCCCTGGAAATTGCTCTTGGACAAAGCTGGCAGAGGCAAGGATTCAACTGAGCTGGCTGCAGCCATTTAAAATAAAGCAAATATCTAGACTGTATTTTCTCCCTCAGCAATCAGAAGGTAGGCAACCTCAGGAGAGCAGAGACTCCACTACAGAAACACCATCTCCTTATCCACATCTAGGCATGTCTGGGAGATGAATGGAGTCAGGGCAACCCCTGACACACAGTCTGGTGGAGACAGAGAGGACACCAAAGGTGTCCCTGGTGCAGGCTCCTAGGCTGCACTCCTGGCCCCTGGGCATGCCAAGAGACATCAGCCCAGCATGGGAAACAAACCTAACTCCAGACCAAGGGCATGCCTTGGCACAGAGGCTGGGCTGTGCTCTGGGAAGGCACACAAGGCACCTACTCACCCTGCAAGCTGCACAGCCCAGGGCAGAGTGGGCCACCATGGCTTGGACTCATCTCTGAGCTGTCCTGAGGAAGACCTGCCACATCCACCTCCTCCCTGAGCATGGCTTCTGCTTACAAGCTCAGTGCTGAGAGCCCCACGTGCAGTGGGACAGGGTGCAATGCAGCAAGGATGAGCTCTGGAATCATCTCATGTGAGCAGCTGCTCCAAGGCAGGACACAATAAGTGTGACAGACTGTTTGCTCTGGCACCTCATGCACTTTGTTAAGCCAAAGAAGCAGCAGACACTGGAAGTGATCTCAGCAGCTCCCCAGTGCCTTCATTTCTCATCCTCCTTAGTGCCTGCAGCTCTCACCCTGATCTCTGTAATGACTGGAGCTGAGTCTTTGCAGGCTGAATCTAAACAGACTGAGTTTCACCCCAGACTACAGCACATCTCAAGGCAGTGAGTGCCTGTGTGTGAGGTTTAGAAGGAAAGAGTTCTGTGAGACCTGAGCATGCAGAAGTATGTGTTTCTCACCAGTGTGGCCAGCCATGCCCTCCCCAAACCATACAAGAGATCCCTGAAGAAGGCAGCTTGAAAATCACCAGATTTATCAGCATAACAGTAATGTTTCTGGGATTATTTTTATTTGCCTTCTGGTTTGGGGGCTTTTTAGATCATATTTATGTGTGGGGTTTTTTTCTGCAGCCATAAAACCTAAAATCTTTGTTGAAATTTTTATTGTTCCCATGAATCCAGGAGCTGGAAGTTCACAGAATGTTCATGGGACTCATGGTAAAACTCATGAGCTAAGAACACATAGCCTTGAATGCAAGAGGCTGTTGTGTTGTGCGAAGTGTATTTAGTCTGTGTAACAATATGTGAAGGGAATTACATAAGGAGGATGTTGTAAGTTACTATGACATGTCTGTTGGGGAGATGATGTGCATATGGGGTATTCTTGCACTTTAGGATCATAAGTACATCTCTGGCAATTGTTTTTTCTGAAATGTGCCTGGTATTTTATTTTTTTTCCAAGTGCAGAAGTGCATCAACACAGTTTGATAGTTACTTGCTAGCTGCATACAGGAGGCTTTAGAGAGCATAGAAACATAGACAGGTATTTGAGGACTACAGGGTACAGGCTGTGACCAAGAATAAACACAGCTGGACTTGGCTTTTGGGTTAATCCAGACACAGGCTTTTCTCCTGTGTGCTCACTGAATCCAAACACAGAAAGGATTAAATCCAGTTGAATCACAAAGTGCTGGCTGGTGGTTGATTAACTTCACAGTAGAAGGTAAAATACCACGGTCAGCTATTTTTACTATTCTGTACCTTTTTAGTCCTCAGTTCTGGCAAGCTCATGCCTTCCTCTAGTAGGCCTACCAATTATAAGGACCCTGTGATGTAAATTCAAGGCAGCTAGAGACTTACAATATCTGACATTTAGAGCTGCCTGCCTGCAAATCACCCCTGTCCCCAGTGCCCTCCAATTTCAGGAGCTTGCACGTGCTGTGTGCCACAGAGGCACAACCCCTCACACCAGCACAGCATTTACCTGCAGGGGCAGATCCTGTCCCAGCCCCTCTGAGCTTCCAGAGCCTTGTGCTGCTGGCAGGCAGCAGGGACCTGTGCCAGGCTTGCCCTGGTTCCAGGGATGTGGTGCTGCTGGGGCAGTGCTGTGCTGTGCCAGCTGCTCTGCGTCCCTGCACAGCATCAGCAGTGCTGGCACAAATGGAAACACTCAGCCACCACAACATCTTGGAATTCTCTAGAGAACACACCATCTCTCCAGTGAAACTGCCCAGGTGTTCAAGCCCCAGAGTCAGGTATCTGGTTACCCTTATCTCAGGGACATAACTGCCTGATATTAGCAACCATTAAATTGTCCAATCACTTTTTAATATGCCTCCAATACAATTGACCTGGTAACCTATCTGCTGCACCAAATACCACAGGCAAAAATTTCCAGGAAACCCTCAAGAAATCCAGCACTCAGTGAACTGTCCCACTCTGGTTTTCTGGGCTGGCTCCACCATTTAAACCACACAGCTGTGTCAGGGCTTAGCTCTTTGAAAAACATGTTCTCAGAAATGCCTGGCTTGTCTTCCTATCAAGATAGAATACTTGGTCATTTATCATTTGTCTTCTCATGGTTTTCTGCCTGAGGCCTAGCAGCTCACTTGGAAGTTAAGTCCTAATTGTTTTCCATCTCAGGTTTCTCAACTAGCTGTCTTGGGGATTTTCACAGGAGCGTAAAGAAGTGACCACCAGGAACATAAAGCACTGCAGACTTCCCCATTACCCACCCAAGATTTAGTGCTCTTCCAGGCACGTAATAAAAAGGACTCTGTTGCTAATTAATCACCTGATTAGGGTTCTGGGCTTGCAGGTCTCATTTTTTTCTACTGAGACGTGCTTTCTTTCACTGCCTGTCAACATAGCTGTACTTGAAGCCTTGCCTGCATTAGCACAATGAGATTCTCTCCATAGGCATTGCTCTAGTGATCATCAGTGAAACAGTGGCTTCAGACCCTGCTGACCTGGAGGATCACAGAGGGTATACTGCCCTCCACATGGTGAACTGATAGCAAGAACTTGGAAATGTTGTAACAGATAGAGTAAGATAGATATTAGAAGAAATTAGACTTCTTCATATGCACAACATTCCCAGAAGCTTCACCAAGAATTTACATAGAGCTTGCAGGGCTGGATGGTGAAAAATCACCTTTTTTTTCTTTAGGTCTAATGTTCACTTCTAAACTTTCATAAGGAGCTGAAGCAGAAATGCTAAAAAGAGCATGAAATTCTGCTTCAGAGATGGGTATCTAGGTGATGCAGGGAGAGTTGAAGAACTAGGGCTCTGCAGAGCTGGGGGAAGAGTTGTAGAGTTGTTCTTGTCCACTTTAGCTTATTTCATGAGGTTCAGGGTTCAGTTTGTACCCTAATTACAGGATAGGGCGGAAGAGCTACATACAGAAACAATTTTCCAGTGAGTTACTGTTTCAGTGATTCAATAGTTTTACTGGTCAGTTTGGAGTAGCTCTCAAATGATCCCCTTAAACTGATGGGCAGCTGTTTCTCAGCATCAAAAAATTACAATTACAGCAAAATTCCAGGCATGACCCTTTCCACATGTATTTTAGCTCCTATATAAATCTTTTTGGCAGCATCAGACAGGAGGAAAAGGCTCTTTGGTCAAACAGTTTAAAACTTATTGTTTTTTTTTAAGTAAATACTTGATAACATCTATTTAACACAAGCTCTCAGTGAATACGTGTATAAGGGAAAAAACTCTGTGTGAGAGAGATATAAGGCTATAACTAAATCTGGTTTGCAAATTTCCGACTAAACAAAGTTTCATCAGTAAACACTGCTTCCTTGAACGTTTCATCTGAAGCATCTCACGTTTGATCAAGTTTCACTGAAGTTGAGACAAAGCTAAGGTTTAACAGATTGACAATAAAATAGTTCTGCATTGCTAAGCAGCTCAGATGAGTTACAATTCTCAGACTTGTTTTCAGAGTTTCTATTATACAACAGTAAAGAGCAAATTAGAAACTGAAAAAACACCAAAAAAATGCTGACTTTTGGTCACACTTACTGATCTCATGTTCAGTTGTGATTTGAGAAGCTCCCTTCCTTGTTCTTGACTGCTTAGAAAGGGGACATATTACTAGACAAAGACCAATTAGAATAATAAAATAATGGTAAATTATGATAGGAAAAAAAAGTGGAAATATGCAACTGAGGGAATGGGGGCATTTGAAGAAGAAAACAAAAATTCCACAAGTAGTTTCAATTTTCAGCTCTTCAGTATCACTGTGCAGAACCAGCACAGACTCTGGTGTATTAAACGGAAATAGCTGCAAGCTCTTTGTTTGTTTGTATTTCTTGTTTTTGACCTCTGACAAAGTGGTCACTGATCCCAAAGACGCCAAAGATCCCAAACAAGACACTGTAGCTGCTTTTTTTAACAGGGATTGGGAATTTAGAGGTGCATGAAATTTAAGACAAGGTGCCAACTTTCAGAAAGTGCTGGGAAGTGCCCTGGAAATCAGCCTCACTGCAGTTTTCCCATTCAGAAACTCAAACACCAAGCCATTCAAAATCACCATTGCATGGATTCTTTGTAGTCCTAAAAACTCAATTCCTAATTAGGCCAATGCATAAAAAAGTGATCGTTTTTGGTATTTTTAGAAACCATTTTCTAAACATTAATTCAGTTAATCACCTACCCAGGTAGTGGGAAATCACTTTCCTCTTAGTTAGTCATCTAAATACTGATAAAAACAATTCTGCAGGAACTTGCCTCAATCATTCTGGGAACTTTGAACACTATTTCATGGAAATCAGCCCCAATGCTATCATTGTCACCCTGCATCATACATGCAAGTGTGTGCATATATTCATGTACATACAAATACACATACATGGTGCTTAGAAGAGACAAAATATTCCAAAAGGCTATCCTGTCATTACAAAAAGTCTTAGAGGTGTATGGAATAAATGCAAAACAGGAGAATTTTTCCTCTCAACCTATCTCAGTACCTATATCTGCACTTAAATACTATTTCAAGCACTGATGATGCCTGTTTGTGTGTACATATATTGTGCTTTGTTTTCTTTTCTATCTGGATCATTAACTGAAATAGGTCAGCTCATGTGCAAAACATCTGTTTTTCAGTAAAGTCCTGCTTTTCCTCAGCTTAACAGCTGCATTGATTGAGGCATAAAGCTGTTGCAGAATTATTCACAAGCAGTGTGACATGGGCAGAACAGCAACCTAGGCTCCTTCCCAAACTTAGTTGCTTTTTTTCTGATGCCAACTCAGAAAAATTATCATTATGAGTGATTGATAGCATGCAATCAACTGCTTCCAGCACTATTACCATCTCTATTTCAGTGAGGGAGGGGGTGACTCAGTCTTGTTTATACTATTGAAATCTGGCTACAGGGCTTTGGCTACGCTGTGAAGGCTCAGTTCAGTTCATCTGGGCATTTATGTCAGCATTTCACATGTTCTGGGAAACTTCACTCACTCACCCTGTAGACAGTGCTTCTAGAAGTTAACCTGGGCCATAGAGGATCTATGACAGCCATATCATTATTCAAGGTGGTTCCATCTCCACTCCAGTTTATGCCCAGTGTTTATTATTTCTAGGGCACCATAGGTGTGTAAGGCATGTTTTATGCACAACATGGAACCTAGAGCCCAACTCCTGCACTCAGGTGCACTGCTAGGAGCTCTAGTGGTCATCCTTTGGCTGGAAGGGCTCTGTTCATGCATCAGCATGTGAGTCTGTGCATCCAGAGACAGGATCAGGGAGAGCACAAGGTGATACACAGAGGGGCATGGCTCACAAAACAGGGAGGCTGAGATGTGAAATCCTACAGTGCAAAACCCTTTGGTTACAGATAATGTCAGATATTATTCTTCACTTTATTAGTGAAGAAACCAGCTGGGACTGTAGAGCTCAGAGGTAGTCCTAAGTCAGTGTGGGGCTCATATTTGGATATGAAACTGTGGTGGCACACACTTTCTTGAGGGAAAGTCCTGCCAGCCTAGATCATGAGATCCCCCTGCACTTCTCATCATAAGGCACAAGCTGTCAGTTCATGTGTGTTGATTATCTTTAGTCTGTTTAGTCTCATGCATTTTCATTTCTAAATTGCTGTGTACAATGCCAAAAGTATTTTGCCCTTTGTCTCGTAGTTACTGCAAAATACTGCAGTATCACACTTTCAGAGTAGCAATCACTTTTGGTCTGAGAGTTGAGTACTTTGTATGGGATGCATTCTCTGAGATCCTGCTACCCTGCCATTTGGGCCAACTAACAACTCACTTTGTTTATACCTGTCTCCCATCATGTGTGAAAGAAAGACAGAGGCAACAGAGATCCTAATTTCAGTGTCTCAGACAAGTGTCTTTACTTGGGCTGAATGGATGTGGGATGTAGTATTGAAGACCCTGGAGAAAGACTGGTTTCCTTTGAGAAAAATTAGTACAACTTCAAATCTTCCCAGTGTAAAAAGAAAGATGGGGTCTGGCACAGACAGGCAACTCCAGGACCTGTGTTATACAGAGATGTCATCACACCAGTATTTATTCTTGCCATCCAGTCAACTCACATCAACCAAACCTGGCCACTGCAATCAAGGGCTTCTTGATGCAAGGACATTACTGCAGAGGTTTTTTGCTCAGACTAACCAGCAGCTCTGTTTAGGCTGAATTTAATACACTGTTCTCCTCAATGCAAGTATGAGCTAGCTGTCCCCTAACAGCAAAGCCTTTCAGGAAGCATGAGGAAGCTGCCATCTGGCTGGCCATCTGTCTTTCCAAAGGTGAGGAAGCAGGAAGGCTGAGTGATGTATGACAATGCTGAATTCCCAAAGTATTGGTGACCTCAGTGCCCACATGTATTCTGCCACTCTGCCTTGCTCATGGGGTTAGCAGCCACAAACACAATTACTGCTGGGCTGGGGATCCTCCCCCTCTTCATTTGACATTAATGAAATTGCAAGCAGATATGACTGCACTCCCTGCCCTGCTTTGGCAATGTTTACAAAGCTATTACCTTGCTGGGCTCCCCATTCAGTGCCAAGTGGAAGAAAAGCCTTTGAGGTTGCATTTACTATTTTACCTCCTTGGATGTTGTTATGTCTTCTGGCTGGGAGCTGGACACCAGCACAGACAGAACCAATTACCCAAGCCCCTCCACATCTGGCACACAAGTATCTGCACACTGCCATAGCTAAATGGCATTTGACCTGGGAGCCTGATCTTCCATAGACAGCAACATTATTAACAACAGCTCAAGGAAATCCCCCATCCCCTCTGCCCTAATCTGTGCTGTGCTAAGTTGCCCTCTGCTCAGTCCCTCCTGACAAATACTGGATTGCTTATGAGGCCTTGGGGCACAAACAGAAAGCCACTACAGTGGATTTTACTGGCACATCCAGATTCTCTGCTGTTGCCATCTTTCATCAGTGTATGGAATATTTGGGTAGAGGGCTTAAATATTCATTTCTCTGGAGGTTCGTCTGCAGTGTAACATCTCAGACTTGGACTGTACCTTTTTTAATAGATTCTGTGGGATTTGTAGTGTATAAACCAACACAGAGTGGTTTATGAGAAATTTCCTCCAGCAGCATGTACAGCCAAAGTTTCTTGGACCATGGGAGTTTGTGCAGAGGGTGTGATTTTTGCTTCTTGAAGAGTTTTTTGTTGTTCATAGCCTACTCAGCCCAGATGCACATGGCATTTTTCATCTGAGTGAAATGAAATGTCCAAGATGAAACAAGACAGTTTTGTGGGGGGAGGAAAAAAACAATTATGCAGGTTTGATGTGATTGCTAAGTATGACATTGGCAGAAGTCTCAGGAGCTACAAATCCAAGTCCTGTTTAAAAAGATCTAAATACACATGACTGTGCTCACAAGGACTAACTAATCTTCTCAGCTAAGAAACTTCTCCAGATTACCCAACCATAAATAGCACACCAAAAAAATAATTTATTAAGAGATGACCCATTCAAATCTCTTATAAAACTCTGCTGTAACACATGGAAGTCTATCATGTTCTAATTCCCTGTCTGCTCTGCTCAGATGACGAGTGCAAGCTGGGACATATGAAAAGAAAAATGATGCAGCCAAAGCCTCACAGATTGCTCAGGACAGAAAATTGAACTTGGAGGCTTAAAACACTGTTCTGGCCTCCTTTGTACTGAACTGGATGTTGTCTCAGGAAGCTTCACCTGAAGATAAGGACATGCATTCTCTCTTTTTGTACTATAGATAAGTTTGCTGTTCCAAAATAAAGAACAAGAGAGACAGTGCTAAAAGTCACTTGAGGCTGGATGCTGAAGGATTCAAGATCTGGTGCTAAATCTCAACTACATCTAAGGCCTGAACTGAAACTCCACCTGTCTTTTAGATGTTGCTTGTTCTACTAGGCTGCTCCAATCCAATCAGTCACCCATTTCCAAGGCCATCTTTGTCTGCAAGTTCATGTCATTCCCCTTACAAAAAGTAGATTCACTTTCTAAGAAGAGAGGAGAAGGTGTAGCACCCTCAAACAATCCTGTTTCAGTTATTTCCTGCCGTGGTTAGACTAACTTAGAAACACAGCAGTAAGAGCTATTCATCATGAGCAGTCTTTGCAGCTGATTCATGATTTATATCAAATTCCTCAAAGTTTGAGGGCATTTTCAAGGGACACCCCCCTCCCCTAACCAGAGCTGAGTAAGACTGGATCAATTTATACTCCAGGTCAGAACCAGAAGAAATTCTCTCTTTTGACCTCAAAGCAGTTGATTTTCTGTACACTAACCATGGATATGAGGATCCAAACCAAAGAAAGGCCTTACCACAGAAACCCTCTCACCATGAATCTGCAGAGCTTTCCCTGGGAACTGAAGGAAGGAAAGCTGCTGTTCTTTCAGCTTTGAAGTTAGAGCACAAATTGGTTGGGATCAACAGTGTTAGAGGAGCAGGGTGATGCAGTGGTTTATTAATCACCCTGAGACCCCAGACATGTGCTTTCACTTCCCACTTGTAGAACTACATAATGGGATTTTCAAATAGTTCTTTAGATAAGAAAGATTAAAAGCGTGGTATACTCAGGATACAAAATTTGCCACTGGTAAAGGAACTTTTTAACATTGCTTAAAATCTGTAAGTGCTACAAGAGCAGAAATGGAAACAAGCAAAAAGGGACAAGAATACTACATGAAAGTGTCATAACCTGTGTCTTCATTCATTCAAATTTTTAAATTTAGACTAGTAAGTCTATGAAAAAAAGAAGGTGCAGAGTCTAACAGGAAGACTAAGGACATATATCTGGTGTTCAGAAGAAAGAAAATCACAACACACAGGTTTTTTACCCACACATTTAAATGATTGTGCCCTGTACTCTGCTGTCTGTGGCTAATTGATTACAATATTTACATCAGCTAGAAATTCAAAATGCAGGTACATTTACTGACATCACCTTTCAGCCAGATATAAAAACAACAAAATGAAACTGGCAGAGAAGCAGCAGCATCCAGAGACATCCAGACATCCACCCTGGGGTTACTGTTATCTTACCTGGCATTGTCTACTCTGGCTCAGGGCAGAGCAAGAGGACTCAGAGAGGGGCTCAGGCATCATTTTGACAGTCACCTTTGGAATTCAAGTCTCACACATGTCCCAGTTTTAATGTCCCAGAAGTTTTAAAAGTTTTAGGACAATAAAGTTTTAGGACATTTAGGATCTGATACTCAGGAGAAGCCTAAGTCACAACAGAAAAACTTCAGTATGAGGGTTTTCTGCCTTCAGGCCTAAGAACTCCAAGCCCTGGGAATCTTTGTCTCACCAGGTTTTCAGCAGGTTTCAGCAGCCTAGGAACAGAAGATCTCTCTAGCCACCACCCCAGACAGAAAGATCTTCTCCTTTCAAGACTACAGCTCCCACGTGAGAGAAATAGTTTGAAGTGGTACCCACAACTTGAAGAAACCTCAACCTTCAAGACAGCCCTCTTAGGTCAATAGAAACATGAATGCAAGCAGTGGGAACCTGACCCTGTGTCATGGGAGCATCCTGTCATCCCTGGTGACTTTTGTAGAGAAATCAGGCTGCCCTGGGTATCTGAGAGCCCACAGAGGGATTCTAGTTATTCTGTGGACTGCCCAGCATCCTCTGAAAACCCAGCACCTGTGGTCCTAAGAATCAGCCTCTACCCAGCCTCTGCTGTGTGGGAGAGAGGTCACCTCCAGATCTCATATCTCTGACCAACAAAACAAAAGGAGATGGAAGACTTAATAGATTTGACTGTATTTATAATAAAATTTAAAACAAAACACAACCACCAAAACCAAAACACAACCAAGCTAAAAAATTCAAATATGGGATTTGGAAAGTAGGTAAATCCTCTTTGACCCAATCCAGAACTGTACAAAACCTTAGGCAGCTTCTTTCAAGGGAGAGAGGCTATTCACTGGCATTTCCTGCAGTATCTGCTCCTAGGAAATAGGAAGAATCATTGGGCTTCTCTAGCTATCCAGCTCCCTTCAAGCTCTAACAGAACTACACTCTAAGAACTAAGTTCTTTCTCTTCCTGAAAACCATGTATTTATCTGTGCTTTATAACTGGCACTAGCTAAATGACTGGGAATGATGAAATCAATGAGAGGGTTACATCGATTTCCCCAGCTTGATTGAAAGAGCATTATTTTAAATGTTAATGACTACAGGAAAACAACTTGGCTTGATTAGCTGTGATTGGGCAGAGAGGTCACCTGGGTCTTCTTACTGGTGGATAAAAATTCTCCATGTGCTGATTATCCATGGAGAGCAATATATTCATTTGCAGGTGGTTTGCACGAGCCATGCCAGTGAAAATTGTCCGATTAAAAGCTCCTTGAAAGCTGAAAGCACCCAGCTGCTATCAGATGTCAAAGAGTATTTAGCAAAGGCCTGTAAAATGACTGGTACAATCAACATCCCCATCATCACAATTGCCTAGCAGCATCCAGTTTGGAGAAGAGCCACTCATGCCAAGCATGCTCAATGCATTACAAACAGAAACAGTTCCTGACTCAGAAATATTAACTTCAGTTATGCTTCCAGTCCTCCTTTTGCCCTGCTGTGGCTCTTAAATCTCCTTGATTGAAAGAGCTGATTGAATTCTGTTTCTCAATGAAAAACAGCTAGTATTGGGTTGAAATTTAATAGACATTGCTCTTCCTTTTTTTTTTTTTTTTTTAAGTAATAGGACACCATTCAGAATTACAGTGTTAATATCTAAAGACTTAAATATTCAAACCCAGTGTGGCTTGTGTAGGAACACCATAACATTTTTGTGGTTTTTCCCATAAAACGTTGCTTTAAAGCATGAGATCAAAAAGCCAAGTTAAAAATCAGGCAAGTTGTCTAAGAGTGTTGGCAAATAATTCTCCTCCAAACCTCTCTTTTTGGCCACTTTGCCCCAGTGTGGTGTCACCCCCACAGCTCCAGGCTCCTGTAAAATCCACCATCAGAGAAGCTCAGCTGTCACTGGAGCCAGCAGGGTCTCCTGCAGCCCTCAGAGCCAGGCTGTGCCCATCATCCATCCCTCCCTGCCCTCCACGGGCTGCACCATGCAGGGCACCCCTCGAAGTGAGCAGGAGTTTTGCCAAATTAAGATCTGCAGGTTCAAGCCCTGCATGCTGTAAATAATTAGCCTTAAAAACATCCCCACAAAAAAAAAAAAAAAAAATTCCCTGCCTGAGGACTTGTAAATGCACACAGTAAAAATAATTCTCTTGCTGTCTGTAAAATGTGTTCCTTATTAGAGAAGGCTCCTGACCCCGAGTGCCCACACCATTTCTCCCTCTGCCTCTCACTCTGACACGCGTGCGCACATGTGAGCATGGACTTTGTTCTCTTCTAAAGCTGGCAGCTGCTGCAGGAACAGCAGTTGTAGACATTTTGAGTATTTATTCATCCCCCATATGTTGGGAAATTCTTTGGGGATTCAAAATAAGATCCTTTGCCCTCGCAGAAAGAAGAATAAATATATTTAAAAGAATGTTACAAATTTGGCAAACATCACGTCGCAACATCAATCCAGACCCTCATCAGAGTGAAGCAAATAACAATGTGCAGATTTTATTAAAAGTATAGGAATGAAAAAACTGTTTCCCACAACTGAGGAGCTTCAAGTCAGACATAAGCAAGCCTGAGCTCCAGCTTTGCCCGCAGTAATGAGCTGCCTCTCCCCCAGCGGAGCGCAGATGAGTGCTTGCGTCACCCTGCACTGCACTCCTTGCTCTGAGAGTTGTCAGTTAAAAAATAGATTGTGCTGAACAAAAAAGAAAACATTTCCTTCAGTAGCCAAGAATCCTGATCCTCCCTCTGCCCTGGCTTTGCATGTTCTCTAAAGCAAAACCAACGTTTTTCTGGATGAATGCTTTTCCATGCAAGGTGCCTTCTGTTCGTTTTCCCACCACACAATGGCTGCTCAGTCTCCACAAGGGTGCAACATCCCTTGATTGTAATGATTCCTGATCAGAACCAAAGGCAATTTGTGAGCACAATTGGACACATAACAAACACATGTAAGTGACCGTGTTCTGGGTGCAGTGAGAACCACAGCCATCAGCACCACAGCTCAAAGCAGTTTTTGAGGGGAAAGCAAATTGTTTTCGTTGTCATTGGGATTGTAATCACTGAGATCAGGCATAAGAGGGAGATGTGGTCACATAACAGAGCAATTCAGAGTTTAGTTCCATTCTTTATGCTCATAAATTTCCCCAAATGAAAATATGGAGTAACTACTGGTTCCACTGAGGCTGCTCTGATTTGTGCTGAAGGAAATAAAACTCTGTCTGGCCTTGGGGGCTTTAACTTTTAAAAGGGGCTTATGAGAATTCAGCCACAAGAGATTAAGATTTAAAAAAATAGAGTCAAATTCCCTGCTCTTCCAAAAACAATAACTTCAATTGGTACTGAATTCACAGCATGAACTTTAAGACTGAAAGAGTCAGATTAGGTGATAACTGTGATTCCTTCTGGTCTTAAAACATCTAACATATATGACAAAAGTAGAGAAATCAAGGTAAACATTATATGAATGATCCTTTGCTTAGTTCCTCTGTATTTCTTTCTATTTTCTATTTGTTCACTCCATCACTGCTATACTTTGGAGGAAATTAAATGTTCTGCAGCTCATGAAAGAAATACCACTAAAGCATGGCTCTTGCTAATGATTACCAGCAGAACCTCTAGGTGGATAATGTTTATTTATAGAATTTGATATTGATTGTATTTCCAACACTTGCACTAATCTGTCTATGCAGAAACTGGCACCTCTACATTGCCTTTGGAGCTGGAGAGTGTTTAGAGTCTTTCTTCAGACTCTATAAACCAAGATCCTTATCCCACAAGAGAATTTCACACAGAACTTTGACTGCACGTTTGAATAAGTTATATTAAATCTGAACACTTTTCAAGCAGTCAGACAAGTTTAAATTCCAGTGGAGCCAAAACATTTTCAGCCATGTAACAACCAGGTTTTAGTGCTAATAAATGTCCTTTCCTCCTGTCTACAGGATGTCACTATGAAATGAAACTGCTCCTAAAGAATGTTAACAGAGACACACAATACATTTTACCTCCTTGGACTACTACAGCTGTGCAGCAAGGGTAATTCAGGGCTACAGAGCCACATTCCAATCCCTGGTGCTTATAAAGTAATTTTCCTTTGTCCTGAAGACCACACTTGTCTCTAATGAGGTTAAAGCCATGACTGGGATGGAGGGACTTAAGAGCGCAGATCTCGTTTCCATCATAGATGGAACTAGTAATTCTAGGCAGGTTTTGTCTCCTGAGGGCCAAGAATCAAAGTGAGAGTCTACAACACTGCAATAACTCTATTCCATAGCTTCTTTCTGTCATTCCCAGCACAGTTCCTCCAACTTTGTTTAAACTTGGACACACTTCCTGCCATGGAAATGCAATTCACCTTTGCAGAAGGTTGTTTGCTTCATCCTTTCCCCTACACCTGTGTATGGGCTCCCAAAGCCAACAGCTCACACAATGCACAGGCAAAAACAAGATGATGTAGAAAGCTGCAAATTAGGAGGCCTATTCAGATCAATTTGCACCAAAGTAGATTTTCAACTGTATTCTCTGGGAATAAACAGATGTACAAGCAGGAAACTAAACCAGAACATGTCACTTCCTTACCCAGTTTACTGCCTGTAGCCCTGATGTAGTAAGAGAATATTAGCTCAGGGTGAATTAATTAGTTTGGCTGAGGGAGGTGAGCTGCCAAGAGTGTTGTTACCCTTTGTAACCCTACATGTGGAGAGTAAACAGAGTGTTGTCTCATAACAAGGCTCTAAATGCAAATGAAAAATCTCCTTGCACACACCAAAAGCAAGCAAATTCTACTGTTAAGACTATATAAGCTTCCAGGTGTAAATTCCTAGTAAAATATACCACAGGTTCTGAAACATTAATTTTAATGATTGAAATCTTTCAGGCTCAGTTATTTTCCCAAAATCATTTGAAAGCTTGACCAAAATGGTTAAGCAGCTTCTAGAGCACAATGATAATGAAAACTTTATGCAAAGGTATTTTTGTTATTGAAATGGGGGAGGAAGAGGAGATTTTTTTTTTTAATTAAATCCAAATGCAATAAAAGTTTGCACCAAAATAACAAATGGAAATAATTAAAACTCCTCATTGGACATGTGTGTTACAGATCCTACATTTGTTGTACTCTTACAGTCAGGCCTTGAGACATGTGGGAAAAACAACATTAAACCAGTCATATTAATAAAGCCATGGAGCATAATTGTTTATAGGCATGTAGCCAATATCCACCTGCCATAACCTGGAACTGCACTATGCTCCCAGATAAGAATGTGAACCTTGGTCAAGTACAATGAAGGTCACAGACAGCTTTGGGGGGAAAAGGAAATCCAGCATTTTTCCTCCTGTTTGAGTCTTCAAATTAAATAAAACTGTTCTAAACTGGGAAGGTGGCTCTTTTCTCTGTCAGTGAGAGGGATGGCTGAGGTCACTGTGGAATTCATGATCATGTGAGGGTAATGGACAGCATGAACAATCCTGGGACTCTGGCTGGATGCAGATCCTTGTCCACAGAGCCCAGAAGCAGCAGGGAAGCAGAGGAACCAATACAAATAGAATTACAAAACACTCAAACACTCTACATAGTTAGCCAGAGGATGGAAGTTATATTGATCTTGATGCCATGAAATTCTAATTAGCTGTTTCTCATGTCACAGTGAGAGCTGTAGATTCAGGCAGACACATATTCTCAGCAATATTTTATTACTCATCTCATGATTTTGCTCTCAGGGGGAAAAGAACTTGACAGTGGCTTCAGGCTCTGAATTTACAGTGCATGCATACATAACAGGGAGCTGCCCTGGTGTCATCTGATCCTGTTGTAGCACCTTGCTGCTGATGGGGAAAGCTCCTTTTAGGAGCCACAGGAAGACACAGGCAAGAGTTAAAAGGAGCATGTTCTGGGGGCAATTAGACAGTGCAGTCAAAAGTGGCTCTTAAAGGTGGTCCATGGGTCATTTTAGCATTTGACCAAAAACTTCTAAGTATGGCGAAATCTCAGACCATTTCCTACTGAATTTATATATCATATTTCAGACTTCTCCTTCTCCAGACTTTAATGGTCTCCTTGCTGTTGAGACTGGAGTAGGCAGACACTTAAGTTCCAGTCCAGATTTGTAACATGTGAAATGGGAGTTTTGCAACACTGAGACACAGACAGATCTTCAACTCAAGAATTCTGCATCCTAGTCCACTAAACTTGTCTCATTTTCTTTCCGACATTCCCCTAAGGAAGAGAGCTGTAAACAAGTATAGCATGACAGCTGTTACTGTGAGTTATTTACATCAAGACTTTTTCCTTGGAAATTAAACATTTTTAGAAAATGCCTATATTTTCATATTTTTTTCTTCAAAACCTTGTAATTTAACCAATTTAAAGTATTTGCCAAAATGTATTGTTTGAAGACATTGGTAGAAAGTGGCATGTATAAGGGAGGCACATAGTAATTCATAGTGTCTGGGGAAAGGGAGATATTTTCCTGCCTAAAACTGTTCAACTTTCAGAATCAAAGGCATTCTGAGTTTTCAGAGTTTGAGACGGATTAAAAAAAAAAAAAAAATGTTGGGAAAAAGATATAAATTTTTTTTTCCAGATGTATATGATTCATCAGTGCAGGATTCATCAGTTCAGTTGTGTGTTACATGAACCAGCAGCCTGAAGTTCACTGTGCTGTTAATCAGCCAGAGTAAGGGGAGAAGGCTGACCTAAACAAAACACCAACTTGTATAACAATATATTTGTGAAGGCCAGACTACTCTGCATGGGCAGGGTGTAATAGCAAAAGGAAAGGTCACTGAGGAGTGAGCTTCCATTTGGCAGAACAACAAGGTTTCATCAGACAGGTCTCATGGCAGTGGGTTGGGCAGACAGGTAACTCACCAGAAGCTCATGCAGCATCCACACATGCCAGTAAATCCTGCCAACAGTTTGTACAACCATTATCCCAGGGGCAGCCCCTAAAGGCATTTTGCCTGCTTTGTCCAGGGCAGAGCTGGACAGACTCCATGAGAGAGGGTGTCTCTGAGCCTGCTGAAAGCACCCCAGTGCTAGCCAAAGTACATTCCCATGTATTGAATTCCCATTATCTAACTTTTCCTCTCTTCCCTTTTTGTCAAGGTGAAAAATCTTTCTTAACCCATTCTGGTCCCCTGAATAAACAAGCAGGTAACACGAGCATGTTTGACTGAAATTCTTGCTGGTCACTTGAATCAATTGAATGAAAGAATTTCAGTGACTTTAGTCAGATCTGGAATGAAACGTATCCCAAGAGGAGATGGGGTCCAGAATCTCAATCTGAATGTCTGAGATCCTACAAACTAAATTCTATTCTCTAGGAAAAAGATAATTTCCAAGAAAACTTCATTCCAGATTTCCCCATCAAGAAATAATGGCTTCTCTCTAGGAAAATTAGGGGGAAAAAAAAATGGGCACAGGCAGGGGGAGGGGTGAGAAGACAAAGACTTGCTTTGTTCCCCATCCTCTAACTGTCCTTAAACTCTAGTCAGTTGGAAACCAGATAATTTTTTTTTATTCTAACTTTGCCAGTTGGAGCAAAGCAGTGGAACTATATGAAAGTATTACTTTCTGAACAGAAGTAACACTTCCACATGGAAATGAAATGATTTTTTAAAAAGCAGTTTGAGAGAAACAAAACCTACAATTACATTCTATTTCATTCTGGTGAAAAAGCTCCATTTTTGACAGAAAGCTTTTACTTTCATTTAGAAGGTTTTCTAATACAGAAGATAATTTAAAGATCTGTTTCACAAATCAGCATGAGCCTTTCTAGGGCTCATCAGTGAGACACACATTATTTTGTCCAAAGCTATTACCCTTGTCCAAAGCCATTACCCTTATCCAGAGCTTTCAGCCTCAGCTCTCAAGCTGATCAGCTTGCAACTGCCTCATTTTATACTTGAATGCCTCATTTACACCAATAAAAACACGTGAGAGCCATTTGTGTTGGCTCACATCATATTCTGCTCAGCACAAAAGAACCAAGGGCAATTTCACTACAGGCACAACAATGGCCCCTGTGCCTGTGAGCCCCACGGCAGCTCCAGGCTGCTTTATTTACAGCCCCACACACACTGCACTGCTGCTCCAGCAGGAAAAACCAGCCCTCCCAGTGGGGCTGTTGTGGTCTCTGCAGCAGGAGATCAGCAGAAAATCAAACACACAGGATCCTCCTGCAAGAGAGAGAAAGGGCAGGATCACCACAAAGTCACTCTTCTGCTTTGGCCAGGGTGGGAAATAGTCTCTGGGTACTTTCTCTGCAGTTATAAAAAGTCATAAGCACAAAACATAAGGATATAAATGGAGCAGTTCATGTGACAACAAACAGAGTTTAAGTGACAAATTCCCAGGGCAGCAAAATATCAGTTTTAGTTCCCTAGCTCAAGATCAGATGCCACCCAAGGAAAGTCATGGCAGCCCTCTGGCAGTGCAAAGCTGGCCCTGGAGTGTCAAATGTGTCAACTGCCTAGGAATCAACAGCAGGGCTGGGAGGTCCTGCCTTGGATCCCTAAATTAATCCACCTATACCCACTGGCTAGGCAAAAAGCTTAGCTTTAAAGATCTCAGTTTCAAGTCATGTTGGAGAAGAGCCATGGGCTCGAAGCAGGGGATAGGAAGGAAGAATGTGAAAGCAGATGGAGCTCTCCGAAGAATAGCTGCTCTCCATATCTCTGGTTGAATGGATGGATCAATAGCTTTTTTTTTTTTTCTAGTGAAAAAATCAACCCTCAGCCAAGACAAGAATTGTAAACTTTGCTTAATTTGGCTCCTGCACAAGGTCATGCAATGATTCACTACTTTCCTACTCTCTGCTCTGATATTTGCAAGCCCTCCAGCCTTCTACTGTGACAGGGCTGGAAAGGAAGACTCTACACTGTAGTCTGGAGCAGCTCCATACACCAGCCTGTGTCCTTCTTGGCTTGCCCTTTGGCACAAGCAGTCATGTTACAAATGTCTTCTAGTGAGAAATATGCAGGAAACACCTAAGGAAAATACCTGATTTTCCTTTCCTTTCCTTTCCTTTCCTTTCCTTTCCTTTCCTTTCCTTTCCTTTCCTTTCCTTTCCTTTCCTTTCCTTTCCTTTCCTTTCCTTTCCTTTCCTTTCCTTTCCTTTCCTTTCCTTTCCTTTCCTTTCCTTTCCTTTCCTTTCCTTTCCTTTCCTTTCCTTTCCTTTCCTTTCCTTTCCTTTCCTTTCCTTTCCTTTCCTTTCCTTTCCCTTCCCCTTCCCCTTCCCCTTCCCCTTCCCCTTCCCCTTCCCCTTCCCCTTCCCCTTCCCCTTCCCCTTCCCCTTCCCCTTCCCCTTCCCCTTCCCTTTCCCTTCCCCTTTCCATGTGGTGCAAGGAGGAGGAGGATTATGAAATTGCCCATTTGCAGTGAATACTTTCTGAAATGCCTTATTTATAACCTACCTCCTTTCATAGCTGATCTGCCAGGAAATTCTCAGGAATGCACATTCCTGAACTCAAGAATCTGCAGCTGATACCTGTGTTGAGACTTATTTTTGGAGGAAACTAAATGGCAGGAGCATCCTGGATGGATGCACCAGTGACCTGATTTCATTTCTTCCCTGTGGTGTAAATCTCATTACTAAACACATCATTTCCCTCTGAAGCTAATTTCCACAGGACCCTCAGGAGTGAAGTCAGGAGCTAACTACACACACATAGAAATGATGGGAACCACCACAGTCAGACTAGCTGGAAATCACTTCAAAATGCAGAAAATATATGACTGACACTACTTTGGGGAATTAGTCAAGCAACATGTAATAGAAATTAGGATAATGATGTATCCTCTGGTAAAACAGATAATTTTTAAGACAGGAATCATATGCACAGAGCAATGCCACAAACAGCATATCAGCTGATTCCAGAGCTCATGTAGAATGGGATGTCATCTTTTGGGGGGCTGCTGAGGGTGAACAAGTGAGGCAAAGACAAGCAAGGTCTCTGTCTGGTGTTTGAAAGGAGTCAGGAACAGTTAGAGGAGCAAAGGATGTCTCTGCAGAGGGAAGATAGTGGTGACATCCAACTGAACTGAGCATTCACACTCATGCCTGAATCAAACCTCCAGATCTAAATATTGCCAAGTTTTGGAAGGTACCTCCCAAAATCTGTGCTTTGCAAGCACCCACTCTAATGATGATGAACCAAAACTTACATCTGACTTTCCCATGCTATGGGGTGGCCATATAGAGATGCCAGACTCAAATTCTAAGCTTAATCCTTTTTCACAGATTAGATCCCTTAGGTAAAACCAAAGTTTCAGCTTTGTTGCTTATCCCAGAATCTGTATTTTGCACAGAGGTCTAGAAATAACAGCAAGCTTGGCTCCCCCTTGGCACTGCAAGATTTCTGCTCGAGCTGACACTGGAAAGCACCCAGAAATGGCCACAAACCAAAACCACAAAAGGGCTGCCACAAGTCTCACAAACCTTGGGTTTGCACCGAGCTAATGGCATCAACATCACTGAAGTTATGCATGATTTGTAGTCTGTAAGTGAGAACAGAAGCTGGCTGTCTGTGCAGAGAAGCTAAATCCCTTTAATTATTAAAACATATCCTACTGCTGTTGAAAATCCCATTGCCGTTGGAAAAAATACCCTAGTGATAAATGCATGCTATACATCAGAGGCCTCTTTTGCAAATACAGTATTCCTTTTTTTTCCTTTCTTCTAAAAAAAACTGGCCTAGGGACCAAATTAATGTTTGATATGTTATCTTAGAAACATTTTGGAGTGGCAGATTTATCTGCTGTTTATATCTTTCCTCCTAATACAGCAATGAATAATTCCTGTTGATAATGGGAAATCATCTAATATAAATGGTTGAAGAGTCTGCTGCTGAAACCAGTCGGAAATTTGGCTGGGCAGGAAAGACATCATTGGAGAGGAGAGCAGAAAAACTCAGAGAGTCATTCCTGCAGTCCCAAATGTATTTGAGAGTGTGCCCATGCAAGTTGCCCCATCCTGGCCCTCAGAGGTGAATAAAGCTGCAGCCCCATTCCCAGAATGTCTTCTTTTCATTGTGAAATGGCAAATGTGCAGTTAACTCTTTCTTACAGATGTTAGGAATTCATGGCTTATTTCCAAAAGAGCCAGTGTCCCATACCAGTATAAACACCAGAGCTAAGAATTTGCTCTTACTCTGGTGAAACGTGCCTTGGCTTAGATCTGCACAGAGGACTAGGCACAGGCAGCTGGGGTTCACAGCCCCTCCCAGCCAGTCATGTAGGCAGCATTTCTGGCACACAAATCACAGCCAGCTCTCCTGGCCCCAGAGTGGAGCTTGGCCTCCTGGATGGATGCAATTTGGCTGCAGAGACTGAAGAGCTGCTGAGTGCTTAGTCTGCAGCAGTAGGGCAATTGCCTTCCAAACTGCACAAATAATCTGGACTCTGTAGGGGAAAACAATAAGAAAAGTGCCACTTTCATGAGCTGTGTCATCTTACCATGCCCTTGAACCCTCTGCAGGCAGCAGGCAGGCAGATATTTGTCCCTGTGCTCCACCATGGCTTGCACACTTCATGCCATTGCTTGCCCTGCTGAAAGCAGGGTCCATTCCTGCACAGCCCATTCTAGCCAGGGCTGCTGGCACAGCAGGATGGAGCCATGGCATGGCCCATAGCCCCTGATATCTGTGTGCTGCAGCTCCCCAGTCCATGCCTGCAGCCCTGGGCACAGAGCCAGGGTCCCAGTGCCCATCTGCAGCACACCTGGGAGCCCTGGCTAGTGCTGTGCTCGTGTAATGCTCCATAAGCAAGGCTGTCTAAACAGGCAGTGTGAGCACAACATCTGCTACCCAGCCCCAGCCATTTCATGAGGGCTTCAATCAGCAGCTCCCTCCACCCAAGCTCAAATTAGTGCAGGGATATTGAGTGCACATTTCTGCTTGGACTGTGCTTTACACTGCAAAGTAGCAGGGCAGAAATTACAGACCAGCAGGACTGTAGAGGAGAAATATGTTCTTGGACATGCCACAGGCCTTAAGCTCTGCTCCTTCTTGCTGGCTTCCAGCCCATCCAGCTCCTCTCAACACAGAGCACTGACAGGGCCTTTTTCCAGGGTGTCCAAAGGGAAAATGCAATCCTCCTCCACCCTCCCAAACCAGGAGAGGACTCCAGGACACCATCCTCTAGCCAGGGACTTCTAGACTGCTCTGAGTTTTACTCACATGTACTCTGCTCCCTCTACACTTGCAGGACATGTCCATCATTATTTTTTTCAGTAAGGTTTGCAAGGAAGATCTCTATTCATCACAAAATGCTTGGCTCTGTCTTGTCTGCTCCATCCCTTTGCCATGCTGAACTGGCACAAAGAACTCAGCCCCTGTTTCAGTACTGCCTGACCCTCACCCCACCTGAGATGGATGAACTTGAAAAAACTATGAACTATGTGTGACCACACTAGGCTATAAAAAAACATGGGAAAATGATAAATTAATTCTCCAAATGGTAGATCTCCCATCTAGCTCTATCAGGCAGTGGACAAGTGCTTCCTCTGCAGTCTATTCAGGTAATTGATCACTGGCCACCTCTGACAGAATCTTTCTGGACATGCTGGTTTTTTCTAGTCTCACAGACTCAGTGACTACCTTAGATTGGATGCCAGGGCTGAAGCTGTAAAAAAAAAAAAAAAAAAAAAAAAAAAAAAAAAAAAAAAACATATTGCAGTATGAGTCTTGCTGAGCAAAGCTACCAGCTGCAGACAGGAGAAGCCTGGAAAGGAAACCTATATGAGGCTTCAGGCATCATGAGTGCATCCCCTCAAATCAAGCCCAGCTATAAATGTTCCCCACTCAGGCTTTTCCACTTCACACTACAGTTGTTACTCACAAAAATCTGCTACTCCCTGCCTGATCAGATCTGCAGATGAGGAAACCCTCCTATGTGTCTTTGCCAAGTGTTTGTACAGTTCCTGTCCCTGAATTTCCAAGTCATTCAGGCAACTCTTAAATCAATCTATAATAAATCCAGTTTTGGTTGGCAGGGCTTTGCAAGTACTCCGTGAGCTTTCCTGATACCCATGGGGCTGAACTGAAAGAAAACCCACAATCTGAGGAGAAGAAACAAATTCAGGGAACTGCTTTTGGGTAGCTGAGAGAGCAGGATCTATTTTGGGAGTAACTCAATGAGAAATTCGTTTATGAGACTCTGGGGAGAAATAAAAGTTATGTGTTATAAACCAAAATAGGTCCTTTACCCTCTTCCTAAATACAGAGTACTTGAAGACTGCTTTTGGGTGGAAACACATGCAATCTTTGGAGACAAACCACAGGAACAAGAGCAAAAAGAAAAATAGAGCTCTGCCCACCCAGCCACCCCTGCAGCAATATTCCTCTGTGGATACCTGGTGCCACAGGGCAATAGTTTGAGAATTTGGGAAGGGGAAGGACCTTGGCAGTGCAGACACTGCTGTGGGCTGAAGTACAGACCTACCGAGTGGAGTTTCAAGCAGAGGCAGTTGGTTCCCTGTGCTCCCAGATTCTGTGATCCCCAGGGTGGCTGGGGCAGCTGCCTTCAGTCCTCCAAGGGATGGGAGCAGGGACAGCTGCATGGCTCTGCCTCTGGGGGCAGATATTTTGGCAGGCGGGCACAATTTATGATGCCAAATATTCACCACGGAGAATACAGGGAAACAACCAGTGGCTGAAAGTTGCACTGAAGTTTCCATTATTGCATTTGTATCTTCCCAAAGCCTTACACACCAACAAACTGGGAATCCAAAGTATTCTACCACATGGGGTGTGTAAACATTTACATACCTGCTTCATATTATTGATAGTAAAGGGACTCCAATCTAAACTCTCTTATTCTAGACCAGGCCATATCTTTCAAGGAGCTTCACAGATACTGGAAAAATTCGGTTAAATAGGTTGGACCCAGAAAGAGATAACATTTTCTTTAAATATTCTAATAACAATATTTAAAATTAAATGTCTCGTTTTGAAAATGCTTAAACATTTCATGTTGACTGTTTTAGTTATATTTGGGTCAGAGTTTGTTTTCAAAATGAGAATTTTCATTTGAAAGAGCCTACACTTGCAACTAAATATAAAGGTGAAAATGTTTTCATATGGGCAAATTAAGTCAAGAGCAATTCTGTTGCAGATAGATCTGAATTTAGATGTAATTAAAATAAATCCTTTTTTTTTTTTTCACTGTTTACTACACTCAATAACTGCTTAGCTAAGTAATGGCATCAAAAATCTCTTTCTGCTCCAACCCTAGGGGATATTCATCCTCCAGCTATCAGTGAGACTCATTCTCTAAAGTCACAGATGCTCCACAGAGTGAGGTCACAGCAGGCCCTTGTGAAGACCTGAGGACGTCCCAGGCATGTGCTCTCACATATATAATATACTGTACACAATCTTCTGCCTTTTCCACCCCTGCTTGCCCCAAGAGTAGCACAGCCATGGAAGGGAAATGCTGCAGATATGCAGAATACTGTGAAGGCCCTGATGGAATACTGGAATGCCCCCAGTTTAACAAGGCTTCTTTTCCATTGCACTAGTTATATCAATGACTACAGCTCAGGAAGAGCAGGAGCTGGACACCCTCCAAGTCTGCTGAACAGAGCACCAAGATGATGATTACAATGGAAAGAGCTCCTCATGGCCTCTCCTTCAGCAGGACAGAGGCATCTGTGTGAAGGATCACACAGAAGGGTCTTACAGTCCCAGAACTGGTAGAGCTTGCACTCTGAGGTTCCTCTTCAGGCTCATCAATTACCCTTCATTAAAAGGGTGATGATTCTCCACAAAATCTGATCTGCCTCTCAGGAAAAGCAGAGCTGCAGCACTTCTCTCCAGAATAAATTTCCACTCTGCTGTTTCATTTAGCCCCACACAACCAAACATGTAAAACTGTGCTAAGAAGTTAGCTAGCCCAGGAGCAGGTGACCTGGAGACTGTTCCTGCCTAGGCATGGCATGACCTGTCTGTTAAGATGAAGGCACTGTTTGTGTGCAATTGTCAGCCAGCTTGATTCTCAGCTTCCAGATGGATTCACAGGGCAGGTGGGCATCTCCCCAGTAAGGGGGATGCATGTGAATTTGGCTTTCTGTGCAGTAGTAACCAAGGCACAGCTTCCCTGTCTCACTTTTGAAAGCAGAACCACACTTAACCAGCAGAGACCCAAGTCTGGGAGCAGGAAACTAACTGGAAGCAGCCCTGATATCCTAATTATGGGCTGCTGGTTTTCCCAGCTGGAATAGCCACACAAGGGCCTGCAGGAAGAGCAGGCACCCTGCACACAGGGAGCTTGTCAGCACGGGCCAGCTGTCCCAGGACCTGCCAATCCCGCTGTCACTCCTCGGCCGTGTTACAGAGGCAGTGTCTGTCTGCTCCTCTGCGCTGGGCTTCTGGCAAGTTACCAGTTGAAGTCATGGTGGGAAAGCCTGACATTCTTCCTTTCCATCTACATTTCCTTTTCAGTTTCTCATGCTCTGCAGACAGTCACTCCTACAGCTTTCCTTCCCTCGTGCCCCGAGCCGCTGAGCGCCCTGGCGCGGTGGTGACGGCGTTCTGCCAGAAGGCTGAACCTGAGAGCCTCCCCAGCCTGCCCAGCAGTCACCCGGGAGGGAAGCAGCATTTATCACCACTCCATCCTCTGCTGCCAGACACTCTTGCCATTAAGATGTCAAAACAGGTTTCTCTCTGGAAATGCAACAGCCCTGCAGACTCACCCTTGCCAGCAGCAGCCCCAGTTGGACATCTGTTCCCTTTCAACCTCACACGTGCACTTAAAATGCTGGTACTGTCCACTTCTTCTGGGATTAGGCTCCTATTAAAGCTGCCTTCCACATGATTCATTGCTATCTCCTGGTGTTGATCTGATTTATGGATTGGCCTGTGTTAATTAAGGTCACAAAATTGGGAGTGGGAAAAGGCTTCCAGCACTGTGATGCTGCTTAATGCTGGGTCATTTTCCAATGCCTTATTTTTCAGGAGATGGGAGAGAGCACATCTGATGTCCTGTGGTTAGAAATGAGATTTTACTGCGATGAGCCCTTGCTGTCCTCTGAGTCTTGGGAGAGGAGACAAGTCAGTGGAAAGGTGAAAGCTTCTCTGTTCAGCACCAATTCACAGACTCCAAAGAACTCATAGCCCAAGCTGTTATTACTCAGATTAGGCTTGTGTCTACAGCCTCATCCTGCTAGGCATAGCATTTTGTAAGGATGATCCCTGCCCCATGAAATCCTGCTGAGAACTCTGCCATGGGCATGTTGCACTCTTCTCTGACTTCAGCAGAGCAAAGACAAACCTGAGCCCACCTTGCTCAGCTCAGGAATCACCAGCACCATAACTCTGGCCAAACACTGCTCTCTGCAGGTTGTTGCTGTCTCCCAGGTCACACAGAGCTCTGAGCCACTGTGGCAGGTCTGTGACTCCTTCCTGAGCCACCCTGGCTCAAGCTGGCTCAAGCACCTAAGTCAGTGTGTGGATCAGAAGGTTCTCTGCCACCAAAGCAGCACCCTGCCATGCAGGAACTGGCCATCATGCTAGGGCATGAGTGAGCCATGAGTTCACAGAAAAGCAGGACCCAGGTGGGTGCAGCCACCATGGTCCTCCAGGCTTTGGCCACCTCGCTCAGGGTCCACGTGTCAGTCCAGCTGTGGGGATGCTGTCCTGTCATCTCAACCTACAACATCTTTTCACTTGTAACTCTGGGGTTTTGGTTTGGGTTTGGGGAGTTTTGGTGACAAAATCTTCAAAGTCCAGAGGATGTTGTCAATATAAAAATTACTGATGAGAATTATCTCTGATACAGTAGTACAGACCTGGTCCATGCACACTTGGCTTTGTGTGTTATAAAATAGGCAGATAAATACAAAACAAGTGGTAGAATTTATCTTTGCAAGTTGCTACACTTTTTTCAGCAATTTGCTACAACTTGTGATTTCTTACTTTCACAACCTTCACCTATTTTATAACACCCTTGCACCCATTGGTAGTGGAAGGTTTACCTTTTACATGTGAACCTGACTTGTCCAGAAAGTACAATTTCTTCCACTGCTTCACTTTCCTCTTACAGCCAACTGCATTACAAGAATCCCACAAACTGGCTCAATAATTCAGTTCTTGTGAAACCAGGGACTTTATAAGTATATGCTTATTACATATTTATTTTAACATCAGTGTTGGTCACTGTAAATCTGCTATGGCTCCACCAGCAACTGCAGCAAAACACTTTGCTTGATGCAAACATGATGAAATACATATATTTTCAGTGCTATCAAAAGTATTTTATGTCCTATAAATAAAAATTAGACACAGGGCTAAATATTTCTATCTGAAAGTTTGACTTAAATTTAAAAATCAAAAGCAACATAAAAATAAACTTAATTCCTCAGTTAAGAATTTGCAGACTATCCAAGTAGGAAAAAACTAAACATTGTAAATTCTTTATCACATAAAGTCTTTGCTGAAGACTGCATATCTTTAATGTCTTTAAAAAAAAAAAGAAAAAAAGGTACAATTTACAGCCTGGTGGAAGGAATTTCTGGGCGAGCTTCTGTGACCTTTATTATGTATGAGGTCAGATCGATTATCATAATGGTCCCTTCTGGCAATGAGCTATGAATCTGTTAATTTTAGCTCAATATCCTCTTTCTCTAGGGGAGTAAGCTAACTGAAATTATATCACATTTTCCACTTAGGACTAAAGACACACGCACAGTCCCCGCAGCTGAGCTGTACCATCACACACTAACTTCTGTGTGAATCTGAACTTTCATTCAGGCAGTTGATAAGTCACATTGTTCTCCTCAGATCATGAATTATTACTGATACCCCCGATGATCAAAATCAGACTGAGAAAATCTTTCTGCTCCACCCTCCAAAAACTGGGATATTTTAAAACAATTCCAATATCCATCTTCCTTCTGACGTAAATGTTTAAGTTCCTGTTTTGGAGTTCCCCTTGTATTCTACTCTATTTAATGTGTTATCACGGCTCATTTATGTATTTTAAGAGGACCTGAAATTCTCCCAGTTCCCCCATTCCCATAGGTGGGGCTTTACACCAGAATAAACAGATCCTGTGGTACTTTGCCGTGATGCAGAGCTCTGCAGTTCTAGGTTATCAGAAGACACACTGAACAATTTCACAGTTAAGCAAGCAGTGTGTTTTACAGCACCAAGGCCTCTTGCTGGCCAAGGAAAAGCCACAAACTCCATTTCCAGATCTAGCTGTTCACATGATATAATGATTAAAAAGGTTCTTTTTCAACACAGATAATCCCCCCGCAGTTAACTGAGAGCTGACTATTCCACTTTGGGCTGCTTAAATTGAAATGAAAACACTTTGTCCTTGCCAGCTGAGCAACAGCATTCTGCTCCAGGTCAGTCCAGTGCTCCTCTGCCTGTGGCCCTGGTGCCTCCCAGCCACTGCAGAAAGTGGGGTACAGCACACCCAGATGCTTTGCAGGCTGCACCCCTCATCTGCCTTGAGATTTTTCATTCCCCAATTTTCCTAACATTCTATGGGAAACAAATGAGTTATCTGGTTTCTTTCCCCAACCTTGGAGCAAAAACTAATAGTGATATATTCAGATTTCCCTTGAGAAAAAAATATCAAATTTTTACACAGTGTCTATCCAAGATGTTGAACTTGGATAGAGAAAAGTTTTGGTGAAAGCAGAGGGGATGTTTTTGGTCCGGGAAAAATTATATAATATTTAATCCTGATCAGTTCCCCAATCCACCCCTCCATGGGGACATCCAAAGGCCTGTGTTGGTACAAAGGAAAGGGAGAAGAAATACATTTTGGGACAGAAAACAGTGGCATGCAGCCAGGGCAACTTAATCCAGCTCTCAGGAAACTACAGCCTCAGAAAGGAAAGGTCAAAATGGGGTTTACAGCAGAAATGCAGACACAATATGGTGATGGGGAGACAATCTGCTCTCCATAATATTCCTGTTATCCTAAGCAAACAGTAGAGAAGAATGAAAAGTACCATGGGGCTGTTCTGTTGTGTTTGTGTAAGAATGCCATTTTAATTCATTTTCACCAGTGCCTCTAAGTCAATACTTCTTTAGAGCTACATTCTCATGTGAAAACTCTATCCCAGCAACTGGAATCAAGATTGCCCCAGGTCAGACACCTGTAATGCTGAACTGCAACAGGAAAAAATGGCACTTTGTATTAATAGGCAGGAGACAATTCAGAGCAACAGTTTTCCTGTTGGACCTTCAGAAGGCAGAAAGACTCATCACATGATTACAAATGTCCTCATTATTACACAGTTTCTCTTGAACCTTCCCCCTCCACTTCATACCCACTACTCAGGGAGCCAGATTCCAGGGAAAATGGGTATACAACAGATCCATGCCAAATCTATCTGCAAACAAACACTTTTGTAGATTTAGTTAGTTTTTAAAGACTTAGACCCCAGATTCTTTGCCTCTCCCAGACTTTGGTCTCCCAGATTTTTCTAGTGAGGTTCCTGTGACTTAGTCACTGAACTCTACACTGTCAGGGGATTGGGAGAAAGAGAAAGCATGGTCATTGCAGTTTATGCTAATATAGAACCTGTAGATGTCCTCAACCACAAGTAAAAATTTCATTTTGTCTCTAAAAGAAACACAGCTGGCTCTTTCTGAAATGCAAATTATACTGTGAGTAGCTAAACCCCTTCATCCCAGCCCAGCAACAAACCCTTAGAAGATGCTTTTCTATGGACCCACAATCCCTAGATGCTTCACCAGCTCAAGTTAAAAATACAGATAATAACCTTAGTGAGGCATCTGTACATCCTCTACCATCCTGATGCCTGTGGTGAGAGCTGGAAAACTCATAAATAGCCACTGATGGGTTGAGGTGACTGATTTTTGTTCTCACCTCTTACTTTACTGTTCTCTCTGAGGCTGCTGCCACTGGAGCCTGGGTGGCTCAGCCACTTGTGAAACTGTGCCTGCCTGGTGTGTTCAAGGCTTCTCCAGATGCTGGAAACAGCCTCCAAGAGAGGGGTGACACAGGCAGCTGAGCACAGCAATGTCCATTCCAGCTGCACCCATGGGTGCCTGGGACCCAGCACCCTCAGGCTCCCCAGCTTTGCTGGAGGACACAGTCCCCCAGCAGACACCTCACAGGGGGTGACTTGGGAGAAAAACAAGCAGAGACCAGGCTTGAGAATGCCCTCAGGAAGTGCCAGGGACACCCTCCTTGTCCTGTAGGTTCCAGCAAACAGCAAATTCTGTGCAGGGGAGGGAGATGGTGCTCTGTATGTCTCTGCTGCTGTAGCCTTGAGGGTGTCTTCTCCTGCAGCCAACTGCTAGGAATTTTCAAAATATTCTGCTATGATTTACATGAGACCTGCTAATTGCCTGGAAATGCTAAAGAATTATAGATCCAGAGACATAAAAAATCTATCAAACTTAACTCAAACAAAATTGCTGTATATAACATAAACTGAAGACCTATTCTTTTCCCCATGCTAAGTACCTCTTAATTGAAATCTCTGATTGTTTTTTCCAGGCCCTTCTCCAGCCCACCACCCAAAGATTAGTGATGCATGTAGCAGCAAAGTGTCATTAACATGCAACAATGTGTGGTAGGGAATACCCATGATTATTTCACCAATTGCCTCTGTGGTCTGGTCTTTTTATTGAAGCAACAGGGTCTTGCCAGATTTAATTGAAGTTAAATAAGATGAAATTTTTCCAGGGGCCTCTCTCCACAAATTACAAATCATATATATGACACTCAATTTTGCAGTCCATAATCACATTAGCAATGCCACTGAAGTGAACAGAGCTTCTTGGGTGAGTAAGAGTTACTTGCACAAAAACTTATTTCAGATTTGGTTACAGCCTAAGTTGGATTCACTCCAAGCTGGAAGTTTCATATGCCTTAATCTTGTTCATGATTTTGGGGCAAAGTTCATCCTTTTAAAAAATGATGCCAACTGCACATCAGATAAGTGTGGAGTTTTCTATTTAAAGACTGGAGTGTTTCTAACAATTTAATTCCACTGATGCTTTATGACTATAATCCCAGATACTGTTTTTGCAGCTGGCTGCTTAGAAGTGAAATAAACCCAAAGCACCTCTGTAAGAGTGAGCCTTTTAGGCTGCACTGGATGGCAGGAGGGCACACCTCTGTGAGACACTCTATGCTCGACAGAACAGGACAGAGTCAGTCTGGCATCAAGTATTATTTAATGTAGCTCAAACCCATAGAAATGACTGTAATGGGATGTTCAAGCTGAACAGAAAGTTGAGTACCTTGTTTCCAGTGTAGCTTTCTAGAGCAGGGTGCCTTAGGACCACAGGTGAAAAGCTTCAAGCACAGCTGTACCCTGTAGGCAGGACAGAGCCTGTGGCACTCTGGGCTCTCACAGAGAGGCCATTCACACCCCCAGGGGACATGGCACAGCATTTCAGGCTGCACTGATCCCTGAGCTGCCCAGCAGCCTCCCATCCCACACCCCTGCACAGCCACAGAGCTGGGGCTCCACTGGGAGCCATCCTCTCTTTCCTTGGGGTCCCTTTGTTCCCAGACAATGCTGAAACCACTTCAGCCATTCTGGCCAGCACCAGGGACTGCATAGCTCTCCAGAAACAAACCCACAAGGTTCAGACTGACTTGAGCCACAGAGCTGGTCTGCACAAGGAATGCCTGCCCCGCTCATATCCACAACACCTCAGAGCTAAAGGGCTCCTGGAGACACACAGAACTGTCCCCTCCTCACACAGACATTTGACTTTTGATCTTAATTCACATTCTCCTGGGATAGATCTGATTGCTCTCTGAGGGAGAATCCCAGCACCAGCTCCCTCTGAACCAGGGTCCCACAGCATGAATGACACATTATGCTACAATTTTTACATTCCCTATTGCTTTGTCATGACATTTTATCTGAGGTGCCCTGACCTTCATAAGAATAGGGCTTTCTCCACCAAAGGGTTGTCCAGAATGCCTAGGTGGAGCTTCCAGAAAATGTACTACCAGCAATGTCCTTCCCACACCCCAAAAACCCTCCATAATACTGCAGGCAATAAGTAAAAGTTTGCTTCCTATGAAAGATCTTTGAAAGTCCTCCGGGACTACAGTACAGATCAGGACAATATAAGTCTTTGGGATCACAAGGGCAGGAAACAATGAAACAATGTTACATTTTTTATTATTTTTAATAAAATGTATTCCATATTGTATTTCAATACTTCTATGAGACTTCTCTCCAGTCACTCATGGCCCTTAGAACACCCTCTTCACCTTCCCTAGGGGCACCTGACATTTTTAACATCAGCAAATTTGAATGTGATTTATACAGTTTCTTAAATATAGCCCTTACCTAGTTATAAAATGGAGCCCCAATTCTTTTATATACAATAACCATTGTGCTTATGATGACTTAAGCCATGTGCATTATTTTTTAAAAGTATTATATTTACATGGAATGTTTAAGAAAAGAATTTTCCAGATTCCGGAAGTAGAACCTCCTTCAGATCAGGAAGGAAATAATTAATTTTTACCTTAAAACCCAACCAGTGTAATGGTTTGTTACCCAGCGGGAAAAGTGTGAGAGAGTTTTTTTTCAGCTTAATGAGGTGGATGTTTATATTAAGAGATTGTTCTGAAAGTCTGGAGCCACCAGCAAGTGAATAACAATACTCAGCTCATACTTGAATCTCAAAACATTTTAGAGATGAAGTCATTAACATTTTGGGATGAGGGACACATGAGGCACAATGAAAGACAGGTGGCTTGCTCAGAGCCACCTCAGAGGTCAGTAGCAAAGCTGACCTCCTTGAGCACTGAACTCCAGTCCCTCTCCCCTGCTGCTCTGACCTTACACTTTGCTCCTTCCTTACTCCTAAAGCCTCAGTCACAAAGTCTTTTTCTCTAGTGGTTAGTGCCTCCTCAGCAGGCAGGACCTTAGGGAGGCACTCTGTCATACTGTAAATTCTATAATGCCCTGTCCTGGATTTTGAGCTCAATACAAGGAGATTTGAGAATTGACAGTAACCCAGAACTTTACAGTATTTGGAAAGTCCTATTTAGAAATTAAGTGGAAACAATAAAAACATCTGCAGCCTTGCTGGATGAGGACACTGCATATTCACATCTATTCATGTCTTCCACCCATGACCCCATTTCTGTAAATGTCCAACATGGATGTGCAAGGATTTGAGGAGATCTAAGCAGCAAGTGTGCTTTCCCAAATAATTTCTGAATAACTCTTCTTGTGAAGCTAAAGTGCCACAACTGTATCACAAACCAAGAGCAAAACCCCATTCCTCTTCAAACCTACAGGATCCTGCTTAACATTTGGGGATTTGTACCACCTCAAGCATCTTCTTTTGGACAATAAAGTCTTAAGCACTTATTTTGACACGTGTGAGTAGCATGACACCAACATTGATATCCTGGCCATGTAGGGAAGTGCTGTCTAGTCCATTCCACATTCCTGCTGGTGATTCAGTTCCCTTTGTACCCTGCTTTGCTGCACAACCTTGACAATAAATAGGCTGCCCTGCTGTGTCTCAGTGGTGGGGCTGCCTTTCAACAGTAAAAGTAATGTGAAAGTAATTCCTGAACATAATAGTTTTCTGTTGCATTCAGGCTTCAAAGCCTGAAGATCCCTCAGAAGCTGGGGAGATATTACTACTCCTATAGCATACTACTCCTCCTACAGACATGCATGTACCCCTAGGACCCAAAGGCAAACACGGGGGAACTGAAGTCCTAGAGCTGAACTCCAGCTGCATTCACCACCTCATCTGTTATTTGATGGACTTTTGCCAGTGGGCATTGTCAACAGGAAAAAAAAATAGAGGGGAAAAAACCTCAACTTTCCAGCTAGTATTTTAAGGCTGTGAGTAAATCACCATTTCCAAGAAAGGAGAAGAATAGATATTTTGAGCATGTGTTCTGTCTTTAGTTGGCTTTGGGGAAAGAAAGTATGCTACTGTAGGACTGGTCTTCCAGGATGAGCATTGCATTAATAAGTCAGGAGAGCTGGGAGAGGGGACAGCTGCAGCCCCTTGAGCCACTTCTCCTTTGACAAATCCACCCTTCATGAGAATACAGCAAAAAGATAACTGGTAGAAGAGAAGATTTGATGTTGGGGTCTCCGTCACATCCACCTGTCAATGACTTCAAAGCATCTCCAGATAACAAGTCAATGAAAACAAGCTCCATGCTGGCAGTGGCCCAGCTGTGTGGGACATTGTGTATGGCTCCATTAAGACCCACCTTGCACCTTGCAGAAATGGTCTGCACAGCCCTGATCCCTAATTTCAACTCTCAGACATCACTTTTAGAGAAGTCTCTCCTTGTCTTAAGAGCAAAATTAATGCTAAAACCCGAACACATTCCTGAATGTTTGTATTCCCCAAAACAACACCTTCCCAACCTTTTCTATTCCTCACTTGCTTTATTTACTCACACCTTGTCCCTTCATGACAGGGAACAGGCTGTGTTGAATCTGGTGGCTGACAATGTGTCTATGCAGTGAGGCACAGTCAGGTGCCTGTACCCTGATCTGGATGAAGTCAGGACAGCAAAACTGTGTGTCCTGGAGCTTTTGTACTTCAAAGGATGTATAATACCTTAGGATTTGTACTTCTGGAGCAAATATATATATTTTCTTCTGGTTTCTGTAAAATAAGATGTCGATGCTGTGTGTGTAGCCAAATCAAGTATTGGAAGCCCATAGTCTTGTTATAAATCTTCTGCAGGGTAAGAGTAATCAGAACTGGAGCCCAGCATGAATACTTCTAACATCTGTCATTCAGTGCCCAAAAGATTCACCTTCCATAGGAACAGACAGAATTTGCACATTTATCACTTTTACTACTGCTTACTCTCGGGCGTCAAGAGCAAATGGATCTCCAGCATTTTCTCCTGAAAGGATCAGAGCTGCAGATCCTCTTGCAGTGATTCAGAGCAACTTCAACCATCTCAGCTTGAAGCTCTGCAAAATATTAGCACCAGACATACCAGTGCATGACTGGACACTGATTCAGAGTTTGTGTCTGATCTCATTGTCAGTTCTTGGGAAAAAGGAGGGAAAGGGGGAAGGGAGAACTGGATTGAAGTCAAGTCATTAATATCCTTCTACTTGAAGAATGAGCCCAGGGAGAAGAAGCAATGTCAACTGCACATTGAAGTAGTGAGATACAATAGCCACCAGGCACAGCTGAAGTCACAAAGCAATACTTTTGCCTTCTTTTTCATCCCTGAAAACCCAAAAATTCTTGCCTAAGCAAAATTAAATATCGGGGCAGAGGCAAATCCGTATTTATGATCCTTGATTCTGAGGCAGAGTGAAGCAAACTGCAGGGTGGAGCTGGCTGAAAATGAGCTGTTCTGGGCCTTAGAGATACCATCAATCATGTGCCACAGAGTGTGTGCACTCTGTTAGAGGTCCATGAGTGCTGTTGCATGTGTGGTCACCTCTGGGACACCTGTGAGTTGCAGAGCATCCTTAGGCAGTAGAAAGTGAGATGTTCAGGATCTCTGAACAAAGCTACTGTGCTTGTCCTGTACTTGTGAGAGAGAATGCTTGGTAAATGGAGATGGTTCAAAATGAAGAATTCTCCTAAAAGTTGCTCCTTATAACATTGTCTAAACCCCTTTCCCATACCACTGTCTAGATCTGACTTGTTGTGAAAGCACTGGGAAGAATGTCTGCACTTTCACTGGCAGGTCCTGGAGAAAGCAGTGAGAAATGTATTGAATGAATACCTGCGTTTTTCACAGCTCTGGGAGGGACATCTCCATCTGGTGGCCAGGCCAGGGAAGAGATGCTTACAGACCATGCCCCAGCTTGTCCAGCTCTGAGCATGACTGCTCTGCTCCAGGGGCTTTGGCTTCTCCAGCTGCACATCGATACAGCAACATTTCCCAAACTTCCAGGGGGTCCTGTTATGTCACAGAAAGGCCTGGAGATTCTTGGCTGGACACTCCACTGTGAGCTACAGCCCAGATTCCACCCACTCAGCTCAGCCAGAGCA
Source organism: Muscicapa striata striata (assembly GCA_030060385.1). NCBI lineage: Eukaryota > Metazoa > Chordata > Aves > Passeriformes > Muscicapidae > Muscicapa > Muscicapa striata. Next base: position 2,273,432 of record JAREIS010000134.1, read on the forward strand.
GGAGGGGATCAAATTGTCATCTCAGCATCTGGTTTGAATCCAGTGAGAGAGATGCTGTGGTGTCACACACACGCACACACATACACACACACTCAAGGGTTTACAAGTATCAGGTTGTGGTGACATCCCAGTGGTTTCAGAAGGTGGAGGTGTGAGTGAAGGGAAAATCTGGTTGTCCATCAACTCCCAACTACTATTTACTTGGCTTTCCCTAATAATAGGTATAGAAAGTAATAGCAAGCAATGCCAGCATTAATGTATTTATCTCCTCAGCATCCCTAAGAGGCAGGGCAGTGCTGTCAGTCTCACTCTACAGCTCCACCCTGCAAAGGCCAAGAGTAGCCAAAGCGAGTCAACCCAAATCCTGGGCAGGACAGAGGCAGAAGGAGGACTAAAAGTAGGTCCTCCACCATTCAGCACAGCCCACTTGCTGACTCCTCACATAGTGACTCTGGACCTGGCAGTGTTCAGAGCAAAGCCACAGCCCAGTACAAGCACTGTAACACAGCTTAATTCCCCAAGCTTTGTGTAAAGAGGTATCTCAGCCAGGGGGCACACTCGGATACCTCGACAGGAGAGCTTTGTGTTGTCACCAAGTACAATGATGAATTACCTGCTAGAAGGCAGATTTCATCCTGCACAGCAGATGGGGAGCAAGCCATAAAGACAGCTCACAGGAGTATGGAGTGGGGCTGGGTCCTCCTGCTGAGCAGCCACATTGGACCTGCCACAAGGTCCTGGCCCCAAACTGAGCATTTTGAGGGGCAGCCAAAAGAGGAGAGTGGAAATGGATGGGAAGCTAGAGAAAATGGCAGGACTTCAGGCAATATAAGCAAACACATTTGGAATGGAAAAAGCAGCTCTAATCAAATGAAACTCTGAATTTCCCGCTAGACACAGGGTATTAAAAATAATCCCAGCTGAATTTTAGCCACCTCTCTCACAGCATCTCCCAGCTGCTTCAAAAATAAACAGCTCTGTCTGGTGCAACTGCAGCCACACATGATTTTGGGCTCCTAATCTGAGTACAGGAATGGTGAATAGAATTTCCCTGGTCCATCTGTCCAGGAGGGTCTGCCACATGCAGTTTGTGACTGCAATGCAAACTACCAAGGGGATAAGACACAGTGAAATGAAACACAAGGAGAAGGGCTCTGATCATTTTAAGATTTAGCATAAGTTACGTGCATTCCAGTGCCTATGGGACTCATTTTATCCTCAGGCTCTCCAAACCTGGGACAAAAGTTTAACAGGAGGGCATGGATTTCTCATGGAGCCAGAGGCAGCACAGGCTGCAGGCTCATTGGGAGACCCAGGACATGTCAATGACCACGTTTAACCACAAACAGCTGTCACAGAATTGGCACCTCTTCTCTGGTGGAGGAGAGCCACAAGTCTGGCAGCATGGGAGCTGGGGAGCACAAAACTGAAGTTTTATGGCTACCAGGGAATAGGACACAGTTTTGGGTGCAAAACAGCTCCTGACTGGCTCTGGGGTTTTAAGTGATTTATGTTGCAACTTCTACATTTTTAAGTTATCTGAAGTCGGTCAGGCAAAATCTCCTGCACCGGGCTCCACTGATTTTCAGACACCAGAAAGCTTTTCATTTTTTAACAAATTTTCTCCCAGGGACTGCAAGATCTAATAGGCACCTGGCAATGACAAATGAGCCCATCCCTGGCTGGAATGCTGCTCTTTGTCAGTTGTCTTTGTCCCCCTCTCAGTCTAAAGACCAGGATCCCTTCCAACTTTGAACCCTGCCAACTCCTAACACTGTGCAGAAATCCCCAGGGGAGGCGGAAACCACTCTCTCCAGCAGACTCCAAGGCTCTAGCAAGTTCCGAATTTTTGAAGGTGTTAACCTTATTTGAAAGGGGAAGCAAGTAACAGGGCTAGTCCATGGCAAAAATAATCAGGCTGGGTGGGAATTACAGCTCCTTTTGACGGGGCCACACAATCCGCTCAGCAACAAACCCTTTGTTAATCTCCCACCTATTTCCTGCTGCAGAATTCATTGTCGGGTGCTCCAAGAGGGAGGCAGCAGCCAGAGGCAGGCTTTCCCTTCCAGCCCAGCAAGGGCCACTGCACATCACACCACTCTGGAAAGGTCCTTTCTGAGGGACTTGGCCAAAGGACAGTTTCCAATTCTGGTTGCTCTATTTCAGGCAGTGCACGTACACCAGGCTCGCTGCCTCATTGCAGGCTTGCCTTTTTACTTTCCTCAGATTCTGTTGAGGCAAATTCTCATCAACCTCCATCTTCTGGTACGTCATCCTTGGAGAGCTGGTGTGCTCAGCTGTGATGACACAGAGCAGCCTGTGCCCTGCTCAGCCCCTGACAGTGTCCAAGGCAGGGATGCAGCCTCGCGCCCCCACCAGCCCCACCTGCCATGGCTCAGGGGAGGCTCTCAGCACAGGAACCCCCCAAAGCCATGTCCTTCCCAAGTGCTGGGGGGAAGAGGAGCATGGCTGGGCATCTCCCTGCTCCCAGGAGAAGTTTCCCAGCATGGACATGGTGAGAACTCATCTGGGTAGCAAGACTCACCCAGCCAGACAGAACACCCGGCTGGCACAGCTCCTCCTCGGTAATTTTAGAAATGTCTTTCTGGCACCAGTGAGAAGTTTTTCATAGAGGGCACACAGGGCATGGGAACAAAGAAGGCATGCACAAGAGAGAGCCTCGGGCAGTGCTAGACAAGGGGTTCAGAGAATGTGACAGAAATTCAAAATCTCATGCTGGAGACTTCACAAAGCAGCAGCAAACCACCATTAACAATCAGCTCCTTCCAGTCCAAGGCCTCACATGTGCTCCTGAGCCTGCCACTCCTGCCAGCTGCATTCTGGTGTGACAAATCCACATTTTTAACATACCAGCGTGCTTTCCCCACCTTTCCTATACGGATTGCTCATTGTTCCCTCACTCCTCACGGCTGGCAATTGCTCCTTGCAATGTAGATGTTAAAGAGTCACAGGTTTCCTGAAAACTGCAGCACGGGCTGTGAAACTAAACAACACGTGCTGTACAATAAGTCATAAAGCATGTGTGAAAAATAGTCGGCACAGAAGCTGTCATGGAAACCAGTGCTGCCAGAGCGCACACAGCCACAGAGCTCTCATTAAAGGCTGCAAAGTTGAACACAAATGCTAATCACTAAGGCAGAATATATTAAATTTACCATCATGCCCCATTCAGTCTTTACAGCAAGTCAGCTGAAAACTACAACCATTTCCGCTGGCAGTGCTGGATGGTAGTTAGCAGTAATTAAATTACCAGAAATCTTCTCACAGAGAAATTCTTTTCATCTTGTGTACCCTAGAAACTGTTTTTACTGACTAGGGACTGATTTTCTCCAGGGGAGCAAGTCTATTTAAAACAGACTATACACATTTCTCCAGCTTGGGCTTTATTCTCCTACCAGCCCCCTGAGCAACAATACCCTGCAACCAAGAAAAAGCCTAGGCTGGAAAAAGAAAGGTGGTGAGACCAGATTAAGCTGTTCAAGCAAGATAAAGAGGGACAGATTGAAAACTACACAATACCCTGCAAGTATTACAGGCATGTCCCACACTGTGATCAAACCTGTGGTTCTTAGATAGCAGCTAGAAGGAAGCCACTGACCTAAAAATATTCACAGATACAGGTACCTGTTGAGTGCTCGCAGGTAGAGAGGAGGTAGAGGAACCTTGCCCTCTGTGGTGGAGGAACATTCCCCAGCCTGGCACACTTCTCAGGTGGCTGGGCTTCAGGTGTGGGTGTTGCATGCCCTGCTGTGATGGGGACACACCAGAACTCATCCCTGGCAGCAGCACTTAGAGCCAAGAGCAGTGCTGAGCAGTGTGGCGTGGTCCGCATGGAGGTGCAGGATTCTATCTTTCCCCTCTACCACTGTGTTAGAAATATTTTGATGTATCCAAGGGCCAGAGCTGTGCATTTAAGTGTATTTCTCGTGCTCTCTCTCAGAGCCTGGTCTTTATCTCAGTGACTTCAGAAAGCTTCACAATTGCACTGGTTCAGGCTCTGAGGAAAGCCAGCTTTTTCTGCTGACTCTACAAACATATTACAAGGCTTTTACTGACCTATAAAGGAAGCGTCTAGGCAGAGTTGTCAAAAATAGGGCACCAGCAAACTTATTTCACCTTATTTTTAATCCACTCAAATACCATAGGTTGGAAAGTTCATCTAGTGCTCAAATGTTTATAGGGATCTTATTTTGCTCAAGAGGCTGTAGAAAGAGAAAGGATGGAGGAGAAAATAAAATCCTTATGAAGAAAAATTAGGACTGATTGAAAATTCTGATGAAGAAAAATTGGAGCTGTTGAAAAAAATTGTCAGAATTCTTTTTGTGGACAGAAGTCAGGTCCTTGAGTAAGTTAAATTTTTAAAGTATATGAAAAATGTATACTTTCTGTAGAAAACAGAGAGTTTGTCATAACCTTTTGATTGAAAAGTATGTGATTCTGCCAGATGCTCCTGGTTAACTCTTCTTGGTTTATAGGTGAAAAGTTCTTTGTTTCACAGGGAGATGCGAGAGGAAGAGGTAGGGTTAAGTTGGAAGTGTCCAGTTACAATTCTAGAAAAGGAAATTTTAAAATAAACTAGAGAATGATAGTAAATGAGAAAGAAAAAAGAATCTTAAAAAGTGGATGAGACAAGAAAGGGTAAAATGAAAGCATAGGTTCAGATTTAATAATGCACATAAGAAGGACAAAGTCTGCTCTTCTAATGCAGGAGTCAGAATGAGGTCTTTGGCCAAGACTGGGGCCTCTGCCACTGCCTTCTTTAATGACAAGATCACAACCTGTTTTTCCTACAGTTCTGCTCACTGCACATACCTTTTTATTATGCTCCAGCATATCAAACTACAATATGCACATTTTTTATGACACATAAAAGGTGCAAGCCTAGCTAACACAGATGGCTACATGACAGTCATGATGGGAAAAGGACAATATTTGCCATTAAACAAAGAGCCTTCAGAACATAAATATTGAAGTGTGACACAAGATCAAGCTGCAGCTCATCAGATTGAGTGTATCTTTCCCTCAGACTCACTGAAATCCAAAGTTTGGCTGCTGACCCCACGTCAACCTAGGCTTGTTTCTTCAAATGAAGGATGTCAATGCTCTGGCTCCAAAGAAGGCATAATCTCTTCACTTGCTCCTTCCCCACACGGCAAGGAGGTGACTGTATTTCTGATATTTCCCATTTAAAATTAAAATTCTTCTACTGATGCTGCCAGGAGTGTACAGAGGAAATTACATTAGCTCTACTATTCAATACAGTGGGACAAATTTACACCAATAGAACTTGTGACCCAAACTGACACACACCTTAGCATTTTCTTCCATGAGATAGACCCCAGAAATGCCAGTTTTATCTCCAAAGCTTGACAAAAGCAGCTTAAAGGCTTTCCCATCACACTCAAAATGAGAGCTGATAAGGCTGAAAATCCAGAAATTGCTTACTTTACAACTCTGAGTCCTTTTCAAGCTGACCTTCTGCCCTGAAAGCCTAAAACTCCTCACCAACAGCTATATTTAGGCAACTAAAGGGCTGGAACATCTGGGAATAATAACAGCAGTCACACTTGGAAATGGCATTTATATACCATTGTCTAGAAAACATCACTGAGCTGCAAAAGCTTTCCAAAGTCCACTTGGTAGATTTCAGACTGGAAAATTACCTGCTAGACAATCTGTGATTTACCAGAGGTGCTGAGTGATAATCACATGTAGGAATATCCCAGTTATTTAAAAATAAAAATATATTGTAAAACAAAGCTCAGCAGTGTGACCTGGCAAAAATAAAAGAAAAGAAAAAAAACAAACAAAGAAACAAAAAAAACTCAAAAAAAAAAAAAAAACTTTTAAAAGTGACCCAAACTTTCTGCAATCAGAATGTTTTTCATGACCTCATAGAGGTGTATTTCAGTATTGCCCTTCCAGCACTGAAAATGCAAAGCCATCAAGAACTGACCAACGTCTGAGAAAGAGGAAATCAAACTGACGGGGATTTTCACCTCCTAAGCTGAGCAGCATGTGAAAAAACAAACAAGCAGCCTTCAGGATCTCACAGTGATTTCTTTTGATTGCTTCCTTTTAAAGGGGGTTGCAAAGCTAAATGGAGCTCTGGGTCAATATTAGCAGCATTAGTTGTTTGTCCAGCCTGCTCTTCATCACAGCTTGCCTAGGGCTATTCATGTCCAACACATAAGTAAGCAAAATAACTAATCTCAGGTAAAAATTCTTTGCAGATATCCAGAATTCTGTTGGTTAAACCTCAGAGTCCTTTAGAATCCCTAAATGCTCTGTTAATGTTGAAAAAGAACTAACAAGCCTACTTCACACAGCCACTAAAGCAGGAGAAAATGTGGGATTTCGCTTGTCCTGACACAGAAAGCTGTGTGCTGTCTGCTGGATGCAGACATTAGCTGTTGAAAAGTCCCCTCTGCTAAACTGTCCTGCACAAGGAGTGAGTGATTGTTGGAGGGGCTAAGCTTGCAGTGAAGTGCAAAAATGGCAGGCTGCAGTTACTGACATGGGGTGAACAGCTGTACCTGGGGACACAGCCAGGGCAACCCAGGCAACTTCAGTATGATGGACTGAGCCCAGCAAATATCTTCATGCTGTGGGCAAGAGGTGAGGTACAGACAGGCAAGAATTCATTTGAATTTGGACATACCAGTACACTGAGCATTTGATATGTTACATTGATACATGAGGCAAATAACTGCCTATGGAGGAGATACTCATTCAGATTTACGTCTCTGGCTCTGCCTGCTTGCAGTCACAGCAGCTCCATGTGATAATTAAATGCCTGTTACACTAGTACTAATTCCTGGACTAGTAGGAGCATCCTAAATTTGGCAGCACACCATTAACACAAGCAGCAAACAGTGTAAGGCTATGGGACTTGCTAGCATTTGCAAAAGTCATCACACAGGCACATACCAACCCCTAACACAGCTGAAAGCAAAGGCTCCTAAATCAACACTATGTCCACTCTGAGATCAGTGTCAAGGTCACTGTGAAGCTGTGATCCTGTGATCATAGGAGTTGCAAACCCCCTCACCCTTTGTCACCATCATCCAATGCACTTTTGCTGAACCCTCACACATGAAGTCAACACCATCCTTTCTTCATCCTCTCTACTGGGTATTTGGTCAGCAATAAAGGATGCCATCCCAAGAAGATCCCATGTAACTCCCACTGCTCTGGCACCACACCTAGTCTTCAACCTCTTCTTGCAAGCCTGCAAGGGTATGTAAAATGCTGTTTTAGGTAAGATTGTTTCTCTGAAGGGAGCTCTGAAATATTTTTATTTGCTTGAAGCTTAAAAAACTACCAGAAAAGCAGCACCCTCTGGGCAATCTTGGTGTGCCCTGCAAGGTGCACAGCCTGCAGAGGAAGGGCACATCACATACTACTGAGCTGGTGGATCCAGGTCCACCCAGCAACATTTGGGCATCTGCTGGGTCACAGTACCTCTTCAGCTCACCTGGGTGACTGTACAGTGTCTGTGTGCTTGCTCCATGCTTTGCATGCTGAGGTCAAACTGAATTCCCACTGCCTCTCTGATTTCGGCTCTAGGCTCACTTAAAAACCCAAAGCTGTATCATGTAGCATGCATTCTTTAATTTTAAAATTAACTTCTGAGGGGACAAAAGGTGAAATAAAGTAGGGAAGTAGGACAGGGAAAGGCAAAGGAAATTGCTTTACAGAAACACATTTTATTAATTTTGATACTGTCTCCTTTTCAGCTGGCCAAATAATTGTTAAGGCTGTTTCAAGTCCTGCAGAGGAGTTTGTGGAGACTGGAGTGATATGCACTTGTCACGACTCAGTCAGTCAATTTAAGGTTCCCATGCATCAGCCTCTGAGCCAGCAGGGCATTTCATGACTCCACTAACAAAACCAATAATTAGAATTACAGAGAGTGACAGCTATGGAAAATAAACAGCAACAAAGATTAAAGACTCCAAAGCTGCCCAACCAATGGGAACTAAAGTTTATGTACTCAGTTTAAGAAAGACCTTGTAGAGCTCCCCTGTGGTCTTTTGGCAATTTGATTTAATTTAGTCTGTTCCTCCAACAAATAATTTTTAAATTAAAAGGGAGAGAGAAAAAAGAAACCAACCCAAACACTGCAGTGCATTTGTCCAGTGCTCAGACTTGGTTGATTACAGCTCTCTAGCTTCCAGGAAATCTTGGAAAGCTTTAAAAGCCAGATAACTGTTACTGGATCCACAAAATCTTGTTTGCTCTGTTTCTCCCTTTACTTGACCCCAGCAGGGCTCAGCACATCAGACAGGGAGGCAGGAGTCCCCTGTCTCTGTATGAAGTGACCACAACCATGCACACAGCCAAGGTGAGGTACACAGGGCTCCATACAGGTAGGGCAGGAGGAGCTACTCCTGCTAGAGCCCCTGCACCATTAAAGAAGTAAGAGAAGGATTTAAACACACTCTTTCAACCCAAACAGTAGAGCCATTATTACTTTTAGCATCTATTACACACAGGTCAACTAACAGCACTGTTTTCTTCTGGACCTCTTCTTTGTGCACTTGGACTTGCCTTCCTCTGATCTACACAGCCTATGACCAAGCAAGTCATCAAACACTTCCAAGGACTTACCTCTTCCTTTTCTTGCCTGACTTTCATAGCCTGAAACCTTCACCTGCTCCTCTGCAGAGGTGTGTGTGCATCACTGCCCCATCCCCTGACACTTCTCTCAGTTCTGGTCATGCTAAGGACAATCTGCAAAGACAGCCACACAAACATCAGCCTTCCTCTGCTGCCCTGAGGGCACAGCCCTAACTCACCTTGCTCCAGCCCAAGACTGCAGCAGTTTTAACGCAGAGATATACACTGCAACGTGCCAAAGGGGAAAGAAAATCAGAAGTAGAATGAGCCAGAAAAGCAGATCCTATTTTGACACATGTACCAATCTCTGCAGCTAAACATCACACATTGCAGTAAGAAATGACATGTCTCCAGACACCCTGTCAGCCTGGAGGGTTACACTGCCAGAGTGTTGTTTCTCTTCTGAATCACAGAGCATTGTCATAGCTACAGAGTGCCAAAATCAAGGAGAAAACACATGAGAAAAGTTACCAAAGCTTATTTGGCAAGGATGTACAAACAAACAATGCTAGGCTTTAAAAAAAATTGTTTCCTTTTGCCAGAAAAGACTTTGGTGTTTAAACCCCCACCAAGAAACTTCAGTAGCATAGTGACTGCAGAACTTTGCTAGGATTTTGATTTAATGAATAAAATATCTCAATAAACCAACACCATTTCATGAAACACCTGCTCTTGTCTGCTTCCTATATGAGTTCTGGCATGATTGACTCTTGCTTAGCGTTGAAATCAGATGAAATCATAGCCCAAAGCATTACCCTGAGACTTAAAGGGATGAGTTAACCAACACCATCAGAAACCCTAAATTCTCATTCAAGTCAACTCTGGTGGGCTACATGCCTCTTTGGAAGAAATTACCATATATTTATTGCAAAGCACTTAAGAAATCACTTTTTGTCCTTCCATTCATTTTTATCAGGAAAATAACCAGATGACAAGTGAGTTTCAGGTTTCAGTTGTTCCAAGTCACTTATCTTTTTCTATATTAAAATGGAATAAAAAGAGAAGCAGTCATTTTTGTAGTATTTCAAGGGCTGCTTCATGCAGAAAACCCATGCCAACATTTTGAGTCAATATTACAACAATCAAGTCCCTCACTATACTAATGATCTGCAAGTAAGTATCACTTTACATCCTCCTTCATATATTATCTCCCTTACACCTAATCAATGCCATTGTGATCTCAATGTGATTTGTAGAATCCCTTACTATTTGTCGGTGGGAGGGGAGGGCCAGAGTCTTTGGGGACTCCTCCATAAGCCAAAAGAACACTCATCAATTGGTAACATTTAGAGCCTCTAGCAATCATTCTTTCCAAATTCCACTCTAATTGCCAGGCTGCCATGGACCATGCTGCGTGCCAGCAGTTCCCAGTAATAGGCTTCTTCACATGAGCAGTGAAAGAGATCTGGCAGTAAGTGGTAGGTAGTGTCACTGGCTTTCCTGAGTAATTTCCTGAGTTCCTACAGAAAATGAACCTGTGAGACAGCTGCCTTAGAGTTCAAGAGGCATAATCAGACACAGATGTGAAACAAGGGCAGATCTTTGAGTGCAGTGAGAGGAATACATAATTTTGAACACTCTACTGCATTGGTGGCTAATTAGTTCCAATTAAATTGGGTGTGTGCTGTTTGTCAGGGCTCTGAAGTCATTAACTCCCAGAACACCAATAACAAAACACTCTGCCTGACCCACCTGTGCTGTCATCAAGACAAAACTGCTCATGTTGAGATTATTTTTTTAAAGGTGTCTTATCAAAACAACTGTTCCACATACTCAGTAGAATTACTTCATCACCCTTCCTAACTACAAGTCCCTCTCTGACCACTAGGTACAGCCCTGTCCTGCTCCTGAGATCTCTCTGGAAGTGCAAAGGCCAGTCAAAGCTGAAATATGAAAGCCTAAGGCCAGGTTTTCTGAAAAGTCACTTCCCACCTCTTATAGTGTTAGCACTGGAGAGTCAACTCTAAAAGCCTTGGAAAATGGAGAGTCCACTCCTGGGCTCCAAGGAAGCATTAACTCTTGTAGAAGGCCAGGGAGCATTAACTTTTGTGGAAGCTGGATGCTCTAAAGTGAAGGCCACCCTTCAGAAGAGCAGTAGAGGAATGACTCAGACAGAGTATGCATTATCATACCTGGAACACTGCTGCTTCAGAAAGAACACTGTTTATGACTTCAGATGGAGTCTCTGCAAGCAATACAAGAGGTTGAGATGTGCTACTAGAGTGTTGTAGTTTTCCACCAAGTTGATTGTTTCCAATGAGGTTTCTCATCTTGCCTTTTTACCCCTCCACTCTTAATTAAAAGAGCTAAAATGTTGTCTCAGCCTTGTTCCATCGAGAGGGACAATCCCACTGATCACAAAGAAAGGTGCATTAGTCTGTTTAGAAGGACACATCATAGCTTTGACTCCAGCAATGAGCAGATTGAAGTTGCATACATACTATTAACAGACTGGTTTACTCCTAGGAAAAAATTCTGAATGAATCCCATAACACTTCTCCGTTTTTGTGAATCTTAAGGTAACTTCTTTGATGTAATTGAATAAAAAGGGCTCTTTCTTACTAAAATAACAGTATCCTTGAATGAATACAGTGAATTTGTATTTGGAGAAGTGACAAATCATACATGTTTTGCTCTTGTTAAGTGAGCACATTTTTCTACAGCATTCCTCCTCCCTCCCTAAAAGAGGAAGCTTGTAAGTGCAGGGCAGGGTTTTTTCTGCCAGGCCTTTTATTCACCAAGCCAAGACACTGCTCAGTCCCAGTATCCTGACCATCTGATCTTGTCACCATAGGGATAAATAAGAAGAGAACCTGCTGGCCTTCTCTTTAATCAGTACTGCACTCCCTGAGAAGGCCAGAAGGCAGGCAGGGTCAGAAGAGAGAAGCTGTGGTCATTGCAGGTCATGGCTGTATTTGCTTTCTGGCTTCCTTCCAAAGCAATACCTTCTTTTGGATCAGAGTTTATTTTGCATTCTGAAAATATTCTCAACAGCACCGTTTCCTTTTTCAAGTTTTTTTTTGCCCAGCCCTTTGGGAACCTCTGCAGCATGCTGGCCAGCACGAGTGCATGAGCACATGCATGCCTGGCTCACACCACCACCCAGGGCAGCCCAGACCCTTCCAACAGTTCTGACGTCTGCAACCTCTAGTAAGTCCTGAGTGTTTACTCCATGCCAGGCTGCTGCAAACATGTGGCAATGGAAACAGCTACTGAGCCCATAAACCCAGGTCTTGCTCTCTCACTCGAAACTGCACCTTTTTTCTGAGCATGGCAAACAGCTCAGCCATGCCAACATTGTGTTGTGAAGTTAAATCATGCAGGACACCTCTCCAAGTGATTGAAACAGAAGCAACCCTACTACTAACACTGGAAACATTTCAGTCAGGCCCTTCTGACGCTGTTTTGAATTCACAGACACCTTGTACGTGTCAGCCAAGGCCCTCTCCCAGAGGTCAGACTGTAGATACCTGAAGGCAGCTGCAGAGAAGAGCTGCATTCCCATCTGGCATCCTCTGATCTGGGATCTCCAGTTCAGCTGTCCTAATCCTGCTCTTGCTAAAGCCAAAGAAGATCCAGTTTGCATAGTATCCCTTTCCCTTCCAGTTGAGACACCAGACTTAGAAACAGTCTCAAATCTTCCAGATGACAGTGACATTGGGTCACAGCTGACCACTTCTCCATGTAGGAAGTGGAAGATTAAACAGCTCTCTGGTTCCCCCAGCAACAAAAACACAGGGCATTTCCTTCAGCTCCATGCTTTAGTTTCCCAGAGGATGTTTACCCACACGCTGCCAGAGCTGGTGATGTACTGCAGGTTTGGAGACTTGTCATGGACCAGCCACAGGATAAATCGAGGAGCAGATTGCAACTGCATGGTGTTTCTGAAGGTGAAGAATGGCTCAGTGAGTAGGAGCAAAGGACGTTGATTAATCTTACTTAAAAATTACACAGCTTACTTGTCCCCACAGAGTATTTCTGTTGGACCAGAAAAATTGCAGCTTGAAACATATGAGACACCACGTGCTGCATCTAAAAAAGGCTCTGTATTTTTTCAGCCACCATGGAGCTAGGTCAGGCAATGCTTTCCATGGATGCTGCACTGAATGTAAAAAGACAAAGCTGGTGATTTAGTCGCTGCCTTCTGAGCAATGACCTGTTCCCCTTTTAGAAAAGAGAAAAGTTGAGATTGAGCCAAAAAACTTACAGTGATACAGTAAATTCTGACTCTGGTTTTGGGGTCAAGTTGCAGAGGCAGATGGGCCACTGTGGGACCTATTCAGTATCCTATTGTTGGAAAATGTTTTCTTGAACTTTAGATTTTCTGTTGGAAAACAATGCCAGTGAACTGACCCTGAGGAAGAGGAGGGAAGCATGGAGGCAGTTATGAAGCATTACTTCAAAATATTCCCTGCATAGACTTGGTTCCTCCCCTTCTCCAGAGACCACACTAACCTCCCAGCTGTCTCTTAGTTGCCTTGAAATAGAGGCACTCTGAGTTGCACCTTCCCTTATCCTTCCCTATCTAAATGCCCTCTCTACAGCATAGCTAGGATATATGACTGACCATTTCTTTATACCTCCCTGGTGGTTTCTGTGTCCAGCACTAATCTGAGTCACTGTACTGAAGGAGAGCACAGACTATCTCAACAGTTCAGGACACTTGATGGTCTCTGCTTGTGTCACAGATGTCAATATCAGAGACCTTTCCCTGGACACAGCTCTCATCCCAGTCTGCTCTCAACAGCAGGTCACTCATGTTTTATTTCTGCTCTCAACTCTATCTTAAATACAAACTCTTATGCAAAATTATTTCCAAACAACTTTGAAGTACAACTACAGCAAAGACTATCAAGTGAGTGTGCTTGGTTGTTTAGATGCTCAGAATGCCTCAGCTGAGGCAGACCAAAGGAAAAGAGAGTAACAATTCCATCAAATGAGCCACACAGAATTACCACACCTCTTTGATGATGCCATTCTTACCACAACAGGCAAATCCCACCAACAAATTTAATTTCCTATGTGCATGGACAGCTTCTATCAATATTAGAAATCTTTTGGTTTCTTTCCCAAAGAGTGGATGGACATTCCCAATTATATCCAGACATCCAGTGGACACAGATGTCATTTTTCAGCTTCTTTGTTGCCAACAGCCAAACTTCCAGAGGCTTGGGGTAAGAAAGAGATGTAAATATTTTTTCCTGCCCTAACATGATTTTTTAACTTTTTCCTTTGTCTGTAGCCCTGGAAAGTCTGTGGTTCGTAGGGTGGTTTAATATTACAGGTTTAAAAATGAAAAAGTGTAATGAAGGGTCCTTTCACCCTTTCTTAGAATGTAACTTTTCTTAAGCAAGGTAAAGCCAATTTACACACACACTGCAGAAAACATCCCCCCCATCATGCAGAATCCCCACAGATAAATGCCATGCCTCTTTCACTTCCCACTCTGTCTTTGCCTCCACACCAAGCTACACAAGGAGCAGCAGAAACAGCCACTATATGAGTGAAAGGATCACACTTCTACTCATGGCCTTGCCTGGAGCAGATGGAACTTTTCAGGATCTGAGGGATAGTGAACTCCTTTTTTCTGGTACCTATTTCTTGAGCTACCACTTCAAATGTACAGTAGAAGGTGACCTTACTGTAAAAGCTCTTTTCCCACAGGACTCCTAAAGCTCTTCCACCTAGATTTATGTTCCTCCTGTTAAATAAATACAATAGCCTGTACTGCTAATGGTGAATAAGCCATGGTTGGTTTGTGTTCCAGTAAAAGTTTAGTTCTTGACAAACAGAGATGGTCAGATTATTATATATCTGATGTGAACTGGAGAGTAATGCAATGCTAAATGGTCTAATGAGCTGGAAGAAGGAAAGTTCTGCTTGACTATTGTTTTTGCTGGCCTACTAATACGTATAATTCATCCAAATAAATAATTGGCAAATGGAAGATCCATAGCAGCCAAGTAATCCTGGCCATTCCCACCTGCCTAGCAAAAAAAAAAATAAATCGATGATTAAACAAAATGTCTGAATCTGTTGATAGCAATAAAACCATCTGAGTTGAGACAGAATCTTAGCTAGCAGAGTCCATGGAGACCAGGAATGCTCTATGCCAGCTAGATCCCACCAGGACAAATTGTGGTTGGGCTGGCAAGACAAGTAGCTTGGAGATCAATGGAGATGCAGTGGCAGAAAATAAATTGCTGGTTTTAAATTATCTGCTGCTATTGCTTATACACAGCTTTCTGAAAGGCAGGGTTCTGTAGCCTTCTTGGCCAGTCTGTGTCAGCCATCATGTGAATTTCTGTCAAGACTGAGGTTCATGAGAAGATGGATGTGCCCCCATGCCTCTGAAACCATATTCCAGCTAGAGGAGCTCTCAGACTGTTGAATTAGACATGAGAAAGAAGTATGTCAGAAAAACAGAAAACCACCCTGATTTCAGTGCAGCCTCTTTCTTATGGCTACCACCCACTCAGCTTCACAGAAATAAACATTGCAAAGTGGACACACAGCCTCCAGTACCCAGACACTGATGGGGTGCTCTGGGATGTATTAAACTTTCTGACACAGAACAGCAGCACCAGTGAACTTGTAAGGTAACAGCAAATATACACAGAGCTAAGCACTGGTCTCATGTGCTGCTAAGTCAACCAGAGCTGGGGTTCCCCTTCTGGCATCAATCCAATACTTTAAAAAAATTCTGCTGTTAGATGCAACCCCAAGTCAGCTGTCAACACCCTCTGGCTTCTGGTCCTACACACTGCTGTTAACATCTGCCTCTGAGCAGATGATCTGAGCCTCCCCAGATTCTCTTGATTCTAGGTAGTGACCAGCCTCGTGCCTCAGACACAGTTAGTGCACAGCTGCATTCATGGAAACTCTAATGTGCAATTGCACCAAGAGCAGCCTTTGCCATTAGCAAGGATCTGTGCTTTACATTCTTCCAGGATACGTTACTGATGCTCCCTAACATGGAAACCATAACACAAGACCTGACAGTATAGGAAATTTTCCCTCTTCACCTCAATAAACTCATATTCTTGGTCCTTGAATCATTCAAATTACTTCTAGGATATCACCAAGTAATCAGGTAAATGCAAACATTCTGGCTATGAAAACAACTAGACAACATCCTGGAAAAAAAAAAAATCAAAAATGACCATTGGACTTCCTTGTGATTTATTACTTTTGCAAACATATGGAAACTAAGGTATAAATCTATGTGCTTCAACTGAGTTCATAATTTAACACAGGCTATAAGAACCAGAAACAGTCTTGCAAAACCCAAGATTGACTATTTCCTTATTGACTCTTGAGTTGGGGGGACTGGGGGGAAGGAAGCAGCAGTGTGTGTTTATCTGGCTTACAACAGCCACTGAAAAGCCCATTTCAGAAATATAATGGTGCAATCCAACCATCTCCATGTGCTACCACACATGCTGTGCAAAGCAAGGCTTTCCCCTGTTCTCAGCAGTGCATAACTGTGCTTTCACAGTGGAAGAAAAAAGCACCATGGATTTGAAGAGCACTCTCAACATATATGAGTTTTCAAGAAAAATCAGCACAAGAAACCTCAAGCACTTCTTCCATAATTTGCAACTCTGTTCTCTCTGCATCTGGTTTAATCTTGCTTTCGTTCCAACTTATTTCAAGTTAAGTCTTCTGGTTATTAACTGGAACAAATTGCTGTCATGTTCCCTTCAGTTCAGTAATCAGGGGAAGATTTTATATCCATAAAATGCATTAGATGGTTGTGATAACACTTTTGGGGGAAGGGGAGTTAATACGAAACTCCTGCCAGATTGAACACATTGGATACTTTCTCTCCAGCTAACACAGGAGGACATGCTCCACACCTCCAACAGAGTGACTCAAGTGAGTGCTGTCCACATAAACCCCCAGCAATGCATAAAGAAATGTCCTGTCATACTTCCTAGGTTTGCATTAAGCAGGTCCTTCTGACAAGGAAGAGCAAAGGAAGGAAGTTGCAGCTCACATGCCCTTGATTATAAGTAAATCAAGAGTGCACTGGGAAGTTAATCTCAGATGTAGCATTTGCAGAGCATTGTCTTTGAAGGAATGCATCTCTCCCTTGTGATATACTGCCCTCCCACAGGCAGCTGTGAGTCCTTTAAAATACTCCTTTCCTTAGGGTGACATACACAGACAGCAGTTAGCTGTTTGAAGCACATATTGGTGTGCTTTACACCAAGGAGGCACAAAACCTACACCTGGGATGTGTCACAAAACAATGTGCAAAACTGGAATCCAGGGACTGCTCCTATGGCACCCGTGTCAGATGGAATTCTGCTGTCAACCTCAGCGTGAACATCATTCCTGAAGGTTCTGACAGCAGTTCCCTCAGAGAATTAATTGACTCCTGGGCTCATCTTTGCTGAAAGATTAAAGGGTCCTGATACTCTCTGATAATTTTCACCAACGTTAATGAACTGAATCAGGTCACAGATAAACCCAACAAACAGCAGAGTTGGCAGAAGTAACAAGATGGGAGGACACAACCAGGATCAAGAGCAAGAGACACACAGTTCTCAACAAAAGTGTGTTAAACAAAATACAGTCAAAGAAAACTTAACAAAATAAGGTAAAACTGAGAAGCAGTTGCATAACAACTGCCAACACCCACTGAGCAGCAGAGGGGTGCACAACAGCAGAGCTGCCAAGGAGTTTAAATCAGCTATGAAACTCCATGTCCAATACAAGGGTCCCAAGTGCCAGGAAGGAGCTATCCTGCTCTGATCTAGCCACCACCTGGTTGTATTAGTTTGTCACAATGCAATTATTCAAGGCTTCAGGGAGTTTAAAAGCATGCTGTGTTCCCAGTTGATAGCATGTTTATGAACATGCTCTGTTCCTATTTGGCACTGGGTCATCACTGTATAATTTAAGAGTCATAAGCTGTCCAGCTGCCAGCAGCACACTGTACATGCAGCACGATGTGTTTTGTTGTTTTGCCATTGTTTAAGTTTATATAAAATCTTAATTGCGAATGGAAAAAAATCTGCCTAGTCAATCAGGCCTGTTCTGAAGGGTTTCCAAAAGCCTGCTCTGAGTTTCATAATTGGGAAGTTCAACCCAGTCCAGCAAAGATTTACTGGAGTTAACAATAAGAAAGGACTTGCTTGAAACTCTTGCCAAACTCCAACTCAAGACAGAAAATCAGCTGGAGAGCACCATCTATTGGCCAGAAGAGTGGTTGGATTGTCAATTTTTCACTTTTTAGACCCAAACCACAGGGACACTCCAGCCTTGGCACACACAGACCCGTCCAGGGACATCTCCTCCACGTGTCCAACAGAAAGTCTGGCTTGAGCCAGTGTGACCCAAGGGCAACTGCACAACAGTCCCAGTTCTTTATTGCAATGCCATTTTCCTCCCCACCAATGACCTCTTGGTCTGGTGATTTCATGGCACAACCAAGCTACCAGTGTTTTCTGATTCTGGCTTTGGACAACACTGACCCCTCACCCAGTGGTCCATCCCATAAACGAGCAGTGTCCCATACTGGTGAAACCAGTGTTAAACTGGCACCTAGTGGTTGTCTGTGCATGGCACAGAGTAAATTCATCAGCCCTTCAGCCTCTTTCTCTCCATGCACACAACAGCTTGTCCTGGGTGTATCTGCACAGAAGGGACAGGAGAGGGGTAGCTCACATCTGTGCCTTATTGCTGTGACACTCTGTCTGCAGTCCTATAGATGATTGCTTTATCCAGGAAGTATTTTTGACTAAAGAATTATGTTTCTGAGGATTCCTACACCAAGCTGGTCTTATCTTTAGGCTATCTCTATTTAGATGGCCAAGTTTAGATTTCAAGGACTGGTCTATGAATCCTACTTTTAACTGCAAAACACATCTCCCGGGGGAACACTGTCATTAGAGCTGACTAACACTTTTGGCCACAGAAACAGGAAAGAAATCTTAAGTACCTTTTCTCTACCTTTTGCCTAATTGCCAGTTGTGTTTATTAGAAACATCATGAATGCACAAAAATTAAATTATTGCTGTCCTTTTGCCTTGGGAGGCTGACCCAGGTCACCACCAAACTCCGTGGCACTGGTGCTCTCCTGGAAAAGCTCATTACAAGTCAAAGAGGTTGAAAGGTCTCACTCAGTGTCCACCTCCAGCAAAGTCAGAGGGACCTGGCTGTGGTACAAACATAAGAGAGGCACAGAGCCCCACAGCACAGACACTGCTGCAGGTAACCAAGATCAGTTTCCCAGAGCAAAGCCAGTGGTCCTGAGTGGACATGAGAAAGGCTCTGAACTGCCCGAGCAGTTCCTCCTGTGAGTCACAGGAGGAGGACCACTTCTATCACATGTGGTCTCTGGAGCACTTCCAGCTCCAGTAGTTTTCCAAAGACTTTTTGCAGAAGCTGCACAAAATTGGAAAAATAAAACTTATTGGTCATAATTGTTAATTAACTTTCTCTGATATGGGAAGAAATTAATTAAACAGTACAGATTGTGTTTTCGTTTGAGCTAAAATTGAAGTTTCTGGAGAAACATAAAAGCTGTTCTGGTCAATCATAATTTTTTTTTTTTTTTCAGAAAAAAATCTGTTAATAGTTGTGTTTGGACTCTTTTTTTTTTTTTTTTTTTTTTTTTGTCAGGAGGAGAGTTAATTTTGGAGTGGGTACAAGTGTCAAACTTCAGAGCAACCAAAATCCAGATTCCAAACAGAACATCTCAGCTCAAATCAAACACTGGATGAGAAACTAAATCTGACAGTGGCAACAACTGCAGCCCCAAAGGCCTGGCCACCTTAGCAAATTTCCTAATTTAGAAGCACAGGAAACGATACAAAACTAACTGGATTTCATGGGTCCTCTTTTGTCAGGTCTCTTCCACATGATTGATCCCCATTCAAACTGGCACAGAACACAGTAGGGGATGTGGCAGTGCAGGAATGGAAAGGCAAGCCATGGTAAATTGCAACAAGTGTTAAAACAAATCAGCACAAATAAAGTAAACTCTACAGCAAATTTCTGCTATGGGGTGGAGACAAGACAATTAAATCAGAAGCAAAAGTTATGGCTGCAAATAACTTGACACAACTGGGAGAAAGATAAATCAGCCTGCAAGTTACAGGCAAGGGAATGTCCAGCAAAAAGCACCCTGTCTGACTGCCTAAGTGGAATTCCACTGGGAGAAGGCCAGCAGGTCTGAGGTCTCAGAGCCCGGAGCACAAATTGGAAAATAATGAAGCTGGTCCGCTGTGATTGCTGTAGAGGTGACAGAGCTGCAAAACAAAGGGATTGTGGAGCCTGAGCTAGGGCAGTGGGAGAGATCAGCTTGCACACACAGCAAGGGGTTGGGTTACATGTAATTGCTCCTGTGAAGAGTGGGTGGTTTGCAAGTGTTATGACAGCTGCAGAGCAGAGGATGTCTCTGCTATGAGACAACACAAAGCTGGACCAGAAAACAGGGAGGCAAAAGTCACCGAACTTTCCAACCCAGGGCAAGTACTCTGTCCCAAGGCACTTGCACTATGCAGGGACTCCAGGAGCAGGAAAGTTTATCAGCACTCACACTCATCCATTTGGTCCCTCCAAGGAGCACAGAGTGGCTCTACAAAGACTAAGAAATAAACTTCAGGGTATCTAACAGGTCCCTTCACTGCACAAATCCATGTGTTAACCATGTGAGTGGGACTTTCTTCTCACAACTTGGCAAGGCAGGGCTGGGTGATGGTGATTTTTCAATCCAAACCTACCATATTTATCGTGTTTTCATCCTCATTACTAGAAGACAAAAAAGCTGTAACTGCATGTTCTTAACATGACAGGTTGTCTTGCCAATATAATGCGTATTTGGAAGTTCCTGGAACAGCATAGTCAATTACAGCACCATTTTAACCTTTAAATACACAACCTCATCTTTACATCTTCTATCTAGCAATATATTTGGCAGCCAGTGCCTCTTGTCTGCATTTTCTATTTAAAATACTTAATATGAATCAGTGAGCGGCAGACAGCTAGCACATTCCTACACCAACAGCTCCCCCACACACAAGAGCTCTCCTTAAGGCTTGCTGCTTTTATAAAGCTCTCTATCTGCATGCCAGTTTGGGTGCAGAGCTCACAAAGCATCCTCTTGTATCCAAATAAACTGGGCACTGGTGCCTTGTAAATGCACACGCGGGGAGCGAGCCTGGCATTCTGCCACAGCCAAAACATGAGCAGGGCCCCAGGCTCAGGCTGGCCAGCTGGCTGGGGCTGCTCAGCCTGCTGGCACTTCCACTGGCTCATCTGCCAGCCCTGCTGCACCTTCCAGCTCTTCCCCATCTTGTAGGACCATGTGGGTGATGGTTTCCTCCTTACTGGCATCAGTATTCAAAACCCTTTTGAAATGCTTCACACAATACGTTTGTGGTGCAAGCAGGGTGTGCTTTCCCCTTCTGATTTTATTCCACTGAATCCTATTTTTCCAGTGCAGTCATTGATTTCTAAACTGTATTAGGTACCATTTTGTTTTCCCATTCTGGGGAAACTGGCAAGTGAAAAATGCATTTGAACAAAAAGGGAAAATGTCCTGAAGCGTTAGACTTCCCTCTGCCAGAGAGAAGCAGATCAGTATTATAATCATAGAGGGCAAGACAAAACTCTATCGTAATAGCTTGGTTTTGATACTGCAGCAACATATGTTTGTCCACAGTGCTTTACATATCATACAAATGAAATGAAGACCCCTATCCACCCACTCTCCTGCCCTGGTGCCCAGCATTCTCAACATTTAACACCCGTGTGGCCACTTCAGCTGCTTGGCCAGCCTTTGTTCAGCCATGTCCTGAACCCTAGGATCATTTCCCCAAGGATATAAGCCATTACAAACCTTAATTGCCAAGCCCACTTTAGCTCAATATGGACAGACCCAAGTGTTTTCAGCACAGGAGGTCTCTCATTTCAGTCCTGGGGGAATCTGCCTAGACAGCCACTGCCACAAAACTAATAGAGCCAGATTGTGCCTTGAAGGCTGGGGCCCATGTGGGAGCACCACTGGGCTGCATGATCCAGGCAGAAGCTCGAAATGTGATTCTCCAGGAGGAAGTGCAGTCCTTCCATTGACTGACAATCATCTCTTCTATGCTGAAAGCATTGTTCTCTTTCTTATTACCAGTGAGGGTGCCTTGTGCCTGATGATTTCTCCAAGCTCTGAAATTTAGACCCAGTAAACTGAGGGGGAAGGGACCAGTGGGAAAAAAAGCAATACACAGATAAAGATCTTGTATCTGTCCCATTTAACATAATCTTTAAAAAAGCAAGAGTAGGCATCTCTGTCTCGTGCTGAAAGAATGCCTTTTGGTTCTGCTGATGTTGAGAGTTGTCCTTGATGCAGAGCAAGAACATGTCCAGTCCATCACAAAGTTTGACTGTGGTAGGAAATCTAGGAGTGAAACAGAGAACAATGCTTCAGAAAACCCTTTTCTGTCCTTCACACCTCCATGTCCTTTCAGAAAAGGCACACAGCTAGCAGAGTGGTTTGCTGCACGGGGAGGGAAAGCAGCTCATGCTGAGCCATCACTGCTCAGTGCACATGAAAAGAGGCATTTCTGCATCAGGTCACTTCTGACATACAGTGGGAAGGCAAGGTGAGCTGGGAACCTGCAGCCTGGGGGCCACAACTGCATACTCAGACACCCTCTGCTTCTTTCTCCCCAGCCCCTCATTATTCAGTCACACAATAGTAGTCCACAAAAACCCATCTGACCTTCACTGAGGAAAAATTATCTTGCCTCTGATTTAACAGATCTAGCATTTTCAGCAGAGAGAGGCTCCTTGGCCTGTTGTCATTCTTTCTTAGTCCTCTGAGAGTTTACCTAAGAAAAGGCTGAGAAATTCTGCCCTTCCACTGTAACCCAGTATGTACAAACTGTGTGCAGGACCTGACCCTGCTAAAAGCCACAGCAGCACTGTCAGTGATTTTACTTGGCCATGATCTCACACTTAGTTTTATATTGAAAGAGGAAAGAGAAGTCCCCACTCCTTTCCCTGCCCCCATTCTCTCCAGCACTTCCCAGTTATCCAAATCTACAGCACAATTTGCACAAGAGATTCTTGTTATTTGCCTTTCCTGTAGTAGCACAAATTTAACATGCAACAACCTTGGCTTTTTTGATGTCAGATATGACTCATGAGATAGATGCTGGCTTTACTGATTAATCTTACTTATGCACATGTCTTATTTCTCCCCTATGACTTGCCAAGAGCATTTATTTCTGCTACACTAGGAACAAAATCTCAGCTATGTCTCTGGAGTATTACATATTGCAGACTCTGTCTCTTTGGCCCCCTGCATTAATTTTCTTCAAATGACACCAAGGGGCCAATATGTTAAGTTTGCACTATTGGTCTGACAAAATTTTGGCTTCTATTTATAATCATTTGTATAAAAAGCATCAGTTTGGGTTAGCTTAGGCCTATTGTGGAGGGAATCACTTTAGCACAGATCATTCCAAAACTGCTTTCACTTTCTGTACTTGCTGAGGTTTGTGTTTTTGAGGCAATGCAAATTTTATCAGGGATACTGACAACTCTCTGATGAGCAATTGGAGGTGTACACTGGAAGACTCTATTAATCCCAGCTTTGGTCTCCTGCCCTTTTAAAAAGGATTTCTTTATAGAATTAGGTATTGATCCTATTCTAGTTATTGGAGTTGATTCACAGCTGCATGGCTCTATGGCCTGCTGGCATAAACACTCTAAAACTAGATGAATACTGTAAGCAGCAATACACAAGGTGCAATAAGGGCAATGCCAATTACATACTAAGGATGAAGATACCTGAACTCCTCTGGACCTCTGTTCCAGTGTTTCACTTTTCTTACTGGTCTTTATCTTTCAGATACAAGAATCTAAGATTATTCCTCATGTGTTATTCTCTCAGGTTTGGGTATATCATGGTTGTATGTAACCCATGCTACAGGCCTTCTGATGTTTCTTTAGGCTGACTTAACTGCAGTAAATTTAGCAGCCATTAGGTTCTTTGATATTTAGTCTAAATTTTGGGGTTTGAAATTGTCATAATATTTCCACTTTTAAATGAATGTTGTCCCCAGCAACTTTACAGAGAGAAGGACTATAAAACAGCACAGCTTTATCCAAAACATTCAGAGAACACAAAGGTTTCCCTAACAGTGATAGGTGGATCCCATACAACCAAAGGAATTCTCTCCTGCTCATTCCACAGTTTTTCCTCTATATGTTGAAAAAATTCTTGCAAGCTTCCTTCTGATGCAGGAGCTATGAGTTCCTAGATCTGGTAACTTAGCCTGCTAATCTGGAGAGCAAACTGAATGCTGACAAGGCTGTATTGTGCCAGCAGCCTACCCCCAGGCATCTTTTCTCCAGCCTGACTGGTGCATTGCATGGTACAGCCAGCAGTTCTGGGAGGACCATGTTCCCTACACTGATACTGATACACAGTAAGATAGACATTTCCAGGAGTATCACACATCCCACCTGTGAGGGAAAAGCTGCACCATGCCAATATGCCCATGCATGGAAAGGATGCAAAGCTTCCACGAGAAAAAAACTTGTGCTCTGTCAACCAATTCTTGATCAGTTGTCTTATTCTTGCAGCAAGATATAAGAATAGAGAAGAAGTGTGCCAACATCCTGAATAGATTGGGCAAGGACATATATTTTAATGCAGGACTTACTGCTCACAGTTCCTACTGTGTACTGAAGGAAAGCATAGCTATACCTTTTGTAGATACCTAAACAAAGGTATTACTGCCCAACCACATGGCAAAATAAAAGCCAGAGTTCCTATATTCTAAAAGCATACACAGTATACCCTACACTGTAGCAAGCATTAAACTCAACAAACCTAAGTTAAAAACATAGGACTATTCATTGAGGTATCTTGATCTGAAGTTGTGTCTCTTGAGCACTTCAAAACTAACTAAGAAAATAAACCAATAAGATAACCGATTGATCTATATTTGGGAAAAAATATTTTATATATACAGCAAGAGAATATAGCTAATTAGAACTATCCCTTGCTAAAACAGACCAGCATGGACAGGGTCCCAAACATCTTGTGCCTGCCTGTTTCTAGCTACATTCTGATCATATTTGTCAGCCTCTGGAATTTAGGAAATACAAGTTTTTACATGTGTTGTTATGAAAAGCCCAACAAACTTTTGCAACCTTAACCTCATATTGTCATAATGAAAAGCATCTTAGCAGAGGTTCTACAGAGCCTGGATCTGCTCTAGTGTAGTCTAGGGAAGGTTGCTCATGGATTTCAACCTTTTGGGCTCAAATCTAAAAAAGTTCATTCACACAAAGGAGCTCAGTGAAGCCAAATAAAGAGGCTTAGCCTAGGCTGCCCTGAGATATTTTATTACAGATGAAACCAATTCCCTTTGAAGATAAGGGAATGCTTTAGCCAATGGACTCTATTTTACTTTTGGCAAGATCTATGCAAATCTGGAGTAATGCCATTAACTTCATAAAAACCTCACCCCAGATTTACAGTGATGTCACCAGGAGCAGGATCCAAGCCCTGGTTGATTGAAAAAGAGTACCAAACACTTTAATTGAATGCAAATCTTAAAGTAACCAGTGGGAAGATATTTTCTCAATTGCACTTGTGATTATTGTTAATTTGCAGTGAGTTATTAATGTAAACATTAAAGTTGAAGAACTCACATAAATCAGTATAATTTATGAGAGGAATTGAGCATACCTAATTAACTCAAATTGTTGGTTATTAATTCTTATTTTTTTTAATCAAATAACCAAGGCTCTTAATGCTATAGTCTGAGCCATAAAATAAAATCTAGTCTGTTTTGACAACATACAGATATTTGGGATTTAGAGCATAATTGAAAGACCCACATTTTCTTTAGTATAATTTCCCTCAACTCAAATACATTCAAAGTGATATGCAAGGAGAATTAAGTTATTTTTTAGTTAGTCTCTCAGTGTACTGCTTCCAAAATATTTGAATTTTGGACCAAAATAGCCCAGAAACATACATGGGAAAAGAAAACTTTAAGCCAAAAATCCACCATATTCTTCAAAATCTTTTCTTCTGATTTTTGTGACTCCTTTTTCCATATCACTCTTGATGCCAAAGCATTAAGCGAATGGTGAACAGGTTAGAGTCATGCCATACTTTTAAATTATATTTCATATAACATTAGGAAATCATTTGAGTTCCTGGCAAGATCTACTTCTTCCTTTATAAATATTTAAGGTCCTGGGGGACCATTGTCTTAATCTGGTCTGATCTTCTGCTAAACAGGCAGCCAAGCATTGAGAGGGAGTATATGGTGTATATTGTTAGTAGTGAGGCTTTGTACACCCAGCCTGGACACAGAAAACTCCATAGCTCTACTAAAGCTACACAGTGCCATGTGGAAACTTGCACTTTTCTTATCATCTTGACCTACCAGGCTTAATTGATGGAAATTCTCTATATTTATTCAGTCACCATATGAAATTTCATGACACTGAGCTAGGATTATACAACAGCATAGACACCTCATGGATGATTTTCATCTTTTCACCCCAGTCTAACTTGCATCCAGTAATGCCTACCATTAGATCACAGCCTCTAAAGGCATTGGGTGGAGGTATGGTGCCTTTTAAACCTCCCAACACACACAGTTAAACCCCTACATGGAGTAAGGTCCCTCACGGATGCTCACCTTGGGTCATTCTGACACAGAAAGCAAAAGCTCTGAGGGCATTACTATTTCATCAGCAATGTCAGCAGCCAGAACACTTATCCAAATCCTATTTCATGTTCCAACAGGCTCCTTGCCCCAGAAGATGTCATAGGGTCAGCAGAACAGATCTGGGGAGAAGTCCAGAGATGTGAGGGAGAACACCAACCTCAGAATAAGTCACAGAGAGGTGGTAAAGCACATCATACCACAGGCAACAGCAAGCCACTGCAAAGCAAAAAGAGGAAAGACATTTTCATATCATTCTGAGAATTTATACTCAGGATCTAGCATGTAATCCCAAGTTTTACAACAGTCTGATCAGCTTCTTCATCTCATCTTTCTAATTCTCATCTCATGCCCCCTGGATCTATTTAAAACAGTCCAGGTCAAATTATTTTCTTGGCCTGGTATCTGACCACGTCATGTAAACCAAATCTCAGCCAGAGGCAAATCCAACTCAGCCTGTGGTTCAGGTTTGGGTTTAAATCAAAAGAATGTTTGTGATTTGAGTAGATGGAACATTAACAGCAATATATTAGCCTATAATAATAAGTTTACTTTGCAAGAATAGTCACTGATGAGTCAAAAGAGGAAAGGTATCCCCTGGGTGATATGGTAGTAGGATTAATATGGTATGAACATAGTTAGATCTTCAGAGACATGCAAACATATCTAAAATGCAGTAGTGTTTGTTTGGTTACCAAGCTTCCAACTTTTACTCCATCCTAATAAAAATCAGAGTTGTATATATCTTTTTATTTTCCTCGAACTTATATAAATGTATTTCAACAATTTAAAGAGCAAAACCTTCCCAAACTACCAAAGTCTAGGGGCCTCTATTTTTGCAGCTCTAACAATTTTACTAAGACATCTCCTACTCTGTGACATTTTAATTATTCACAGCACCAGTGCACTACAAGTGAAACATGCTGTGTATTCTCCATTCACTCATTCATTAGTTTTAATTAAACCCTCTAATTTTATTTATGCTGTCATGGACTGATTAACAATTTGCTGCACAAACCAGGAAGTTTTAAACAGCACCTTGAGAAATCTTCCTTGCTCTAAACAGAGATCTGCTATAATAACTACAAATCTGCTGGATTATGTTCTGAAAGGCAAAAGGAACTACATCAGCAGCTTTCACAATGCAATTTTCTTTTAGCTGTTTAACAAACCGTATCTCAAGGCCTTTGGTGAGAAGCACAGATGATGAGGTATCCAAGGGATTCAACAAAATGAAAGTGCAGACAGACACTGTGAAAGTTCCTTTATTAGAAGTAGTCTAGGGCTGAGATGGAGCAGCATGATGCAATAGGAACAGAGTACCAAGCCCTACTCCAGCAGAGACTCAGGACACTTTAAGTGCTGCCAAAAGGACAAGAGGAACTTGTTAAAGAATAAATTCATGGAACAGCTTAGTAACTCTAAACAGAGTCTTTATGGCTGTAATTTACACATTTTATTATTTTTTTAATTCCTGTTATCCTTTTGAAGTGTCTGTAACTTGCACTCTCTGACAATAGACCTGTCTCTCAAGACCTCCATCTCAGTGATCTTTGAGCACCTGAACCCATCAGCATGTGTGCTACACCTCAAAATACAAAGATTTAAGTTCACTCAAAGCAGCCACCCATATATCTGTGCAGTGTCCTTCTCAGCAATTAATTTTGGTCCCTAGATTTCACAAGAGCCCTTCCCTCACTCTTCACATCTATTGTTTCCTCTCTGGTCCCCTTCTACACATCTCCTTCTCACATTTGTTTCTGTCCCTACCTGCATATCTCAGTTCTGTCTCTCTTGCTCCTTCAGCAGTGTTCCATTTCCTCACCTGATTGGAAAAGATTACCTCAGACCACTTTTTCCACCTTTGCTATTAGGTGTAGTTGTGCTCACCAACTGAGTCAAGGCAGATAAAATTCCAGGAGAATTAATAAGTGTCTCTGCTGAACAGGACGCATTGAAAGATTTGGGGAGGATACCCAGAGCTCCTGGGCCTTTTCTTTCAGCCTGTTTTCCTTTCTGGTCTCTGCTCAGTACAATATATGGTTTATACAACTCTGAGTTACTGCCAACTGCTGTGGATCCCAAAAATAACTAGTCCCATTCTTCTATGGTCTTTTTGTGTGACGCAGAAAAATGCAATTTACAGGCATTGAAGTCTACCATGAATCAGGGAGCTGTGCACTACCTCCCATTTTTATGGCACAGGATCCATGCTGCAACAGGAAAAGCTGTTGCAGAAAAGAGGGAGAGAGAAAACTTCTTCAGGGATAGCAACCATTCCTACATAGCCACCATCATGAAACCAATCCCTATTACTTTGCTTGTAGGCTTTAAATTAGGGAGGAATGAATACAGAGTGAAGCACTGACATTTCATCTTCTTGACCTCTGCCCTGAGTACAGACCGAGGTCAGACAGCAAAATCGGTTTGAGTGTGTCAGTCTGAACTAAAACAACACAATTCTCTATCCTTTGGCACACCCTTCAAAATCTGGTCACACAACAATTCAGCAATGGGCTATTTATAGAGGCTGCACTGCCTCCAGGCCTGGAGCAAAGCGCTGTCCCAGGAGAGCCCAGTAAGACAAAGCACAGCAGCGCAGGCTGAATCTGCCTACCGCATCAGGAGGCTTGGATTTCACTCTGGCCAAGAGCGTTCTCAGCAACAAATGAGGCCTCCCATAATGCATTCCAATCAAAACAGAGGCTTTAAAAAGAAATCAATGTTTTGTTTCCTTCCAAGACATATAAATCGTTTTAAATTATGCTGTTGTGGAAGCATTTGTGATTTCTTTTAGGTGATGCCTCCCTCTAGTGTTAAAGCCGGCAGGTGGCCACCACCAACAGCCCAGTTTTTGAGGAGGTGGAAGATTTTCAAGAACTCAAATATTTATTGTGCTTTTCTTCCTGGCACTATCGACAGTTCAAACATGGCTTAAGCAGGACTCAGCCAGTGAGCTCTAGGGATCATCATAGGTGCTGGCAGTCATTGCAAGGAAACTACACAAGTCAGCAGCAGGGGAAAAGCAGCAGCCTTTGCCTGCCTGGGTAAGACAGCAGATAGAAGGATAGCAGAAGATCCTGGTTCTGGGATGCAAGAGCCAGAGCCTCGTCCTAAGCTTTTCAGTGAACAACTATGAACTACATTAAATGCAAAAGGCTGGTTTGAAAAGACAATAAACACCCAAGTTTGTCTTCCCTCTTTGCCTGCAGAAGACTGATGTCAACACAGTTCTTGAAACTCCTAAAATTTTTTTTTCTCCTTTTTATACAGGGCCTTAAAAAATGTTGTGCACACACACCTGTGAAAGATATATAGCAAAGACACACGTGAAGCAATGATCTGGCTGCAGGCTCAGAAAAAGGCCTCTAACAAGCTGCAGCAGATTCACCTAGAAAGTCACTTTTTAATTCCTTTGGAGAAAAATACAGTCCAAATAACCACAAACACGGAGCTTTCCTAAAAACATTGGTATTATCAAGAACTTCCTTACATGTGAGCTGTTATCTAGCAATATTTGTTGGAAATACAAAGGTGAGCAATCTAACCACAGAAAAGCAGTGGGAGGAACCTTCACTTCTGGAATTTGTTCCCATTTGCAGTCATTAGTTTTCCAACCTGGTAGTGCATTAGGAATGTATTTCTGCATTTAATTTCTTAAATGCACCACAGCAGGGAGAGTGAGGGAAGAAAAAAAAAACAAAACAATTTTATTTCTCTGCAATATAAAGAGTAACAGTTATTGCTTGCCAACTACACAATTATTTTCAAAGAGCTTAGCATCTCTCTTAGGTTGATATATTGGCTTTATTACACTGCCATGGCTCTGAGAGATACTTGCCACTCAACTCGTTGGTACAGAGAGATACAGATGCTTTATTGCTGTGGATGGAATTCCCATTTCTGCCAATGCTGCCGGCAATTCTGTGCCCTCCTGAGAAGTAATGCAGCCCTTAAATCATTTATTATCTATTCTCATCACAACTTCACAGTTTTGGCATTTTGTTTTAAAAGTATCAGTGTGCCTCAGTGTATAGCATTTTCACCACCAGCATAGAAATCTCCTAGGGTGTTGGCTCAGACCCACAGTTGATACTTCATCAGGAAAGGATTGAAAAATAGGGAAGCTAAAGTGATATGCATTAAAATCTGCTACTGCCATCTGCTTTTTAGCAGAACAGTGCTGCCTGTGGGCACTAGGACACTCCACACCTGACTAACTGACCCCTCTAGAATAATGTTGGGATTTTCAGCTTCTAAGTTGGCCTCAGGCAGGACAAGTGTAGCCAGCTGATCAGCTCAGCCACAAAAGCAGTATTTCTAGGAACAGCAGTAGAACAGGGAAGCACGTAAGTACTTAGGGAAGTTTTAGGTGAAACCTCTGGTGTCCATTCCATTTCAGAACTTGAAGAAAGTAAGGGAAAGTTTATCCTTCTGAAATTCAGCCTCAAGATTTTACAAAGTTGTGGCTTATTCTAAAATTCAATGAAGTCTTTCCTTACTCCGTGTTTAACAGAGCAACCTCTCTTTTAAGCACGCGACATTTTTTTTAAAGCTAGTGTATTTCAGGCTACATGAAAGATAGCTAGAAGGATCAGGCCCTGGAACAATCTACCAAGACATGTAGTGGATTTTCTACTATTCATTGTATTTAAATCAAAATATGATATCCTGCCAAGCCATCTGTGCCACCTCATCTCCAAGACTCAGGTCTGACGTAGAAGTTACTGAGTGAGTGGTTTTGGTGTCACACAAAAGGTCAGAAAGAATGATCTAATGGTGCTGCCTGGGCCTAAGCTCTATGAATAAATGAAAATCTTAGGCATAAGCACTTTGGGACAAAGGAACATCTTTAAATATTTAGCAAAGTGCTGCATCCACTGGGACTGCTCCACAAAGAAAAGTGGCAGTCATATGCCTGAGGCTCAGCCATCTCAGGTCACCTTAATGCATGTAACACTGGTGTCATGAGAGCTCAAAGATGCTCAAATCCTGTAGTCACTTAACTCTGAAAATGTACTGATTTGGATTAGTTTTCCTTAGACATCAATCTAAGCCTTTCTGTGTGGTTGCTCCATTGTGATCAGTCATAATCCACATACAGCATTTCCTCAGAACAAAATCTATAAATATATTCAGCGACAAAGTCCTTCCTTAGCCCCCAGTTTGTCAAAATACATACCAAAATGTGTGGAGGAAAGGCCTACTTGAAGAGCAAGAATGGAGATTTGGCCAACTGCCAGCAGGTCACACCTTAACAGCACAAGCAGGCTCTCAAGCACAAAGGGCTTGGGAGGATCATCTCCTGCAAAGAGCCAGCACTTAGACACAGCAGTTGTTACTGCTTATACTGGTGCATCCATGGGATGTGTTTACCATAGTTATAGGGATAATTTTAGAGCAGGAAACTGAAAAAAAGTTATGGACTAAAAATTAAATCACTGTCCCTTTCCCCCTAATTTCTGACCATATTTTACGGAACCTAATTTTTCATTACACAATTCAGAGTCACAGAAACAAATTGCTTCACACCCAAGTTGTTATTCTATTTGAGATTCCGTGGGAGTCTGTTTGAGTTTTCTCACATCCTTCCAGATCCAGCAGTTGAGCTTTGAGCTGCTGCTTCACATGGTCTGCCAGGATCTTTTCCAGAAACCCCACAAGGCTGATCCTACGGGAAGACACACAGTTTAACTTCCCAAGTCTTGCTAGTTCAAGTACAGGAGCATAGTATCTGCATATCAAAACTTGCCAAAAACAGCTCCAGCAACAGTTGTCATCACTAATGCTTGCATACAGGGGGAGTGAAGACTGTGGCTGTGTTACAACATTTAAAAAAAACTAATAAAACAAGCAGAACCTGTCATGCCCATGAAACCACACTGCCAATGGTTTAGTAGAGAAGATGCACTGCAGCAAGTAGTTATCAACATAGAGAAAAATAAAAAACAGGAAAACAAAATGAACATAAATGCAAATAAATACTTCAGCAAAAGATAAACATGCTATGTGAAAATATCAGAAGCCATATGCATATGTAGCCAAAGTCAGAACTGAACTTTTGGTTCATTAGAAGTTAATTTTCTGTGTGAAAATGACTGCACTGAAAATAAAACTTCAAAGACATTCTGTCTTATAATACAGATTTTGTACTTTTACAGCCTTTGTAATGGACTGTTCCAGGCAATAGGTGAGTCTGAATACAGAGGGAAATGATAGATTTCTCCTCCTTGGGTAAAAGTGTGTGTCAAGGTTGAAAAGTTAAAGAAAGGCAAAGTGCTGTAAATGCACCAAGGATGGACCACCACAGAACAAGCTTTAAAGGCCTATGGGATCTCTCCCTGCTTTGATTTGAATGGAGCCATATAGATTTTCAGCTGCTGGAGGATCTGGTTCAGCAGAATTCAGTCAAACAGCCTCCACTCCCACAA
This sequence comes from Muscicapa striata striata, assembly GCA_030060385.1. Classification (NCBI taxonomy): domain Eukaryota; kingdom Metazoa; phylum Chordata; class Aves; order Passeriformes; family Muscicapidae; genus Muscicapa; species Muscicapa striata. Next base: position 2,306,214 of record JAREIS010000134.1, read on the forward strand.
CCTGTGAGCCTGACCCAGTTTGCCCAGACTAGTTGTACAATTTGCTTTTTATTGATATGTCATTCCCAGAGCCCATGGTGCTTCATGGACAGATGCCATGAAACATTGTCATGATGTCATGATGTCATGATGTCATGATATCATGAAAGTAACTCCCACATTTTTATATCATGGTTTCAGAACACTCCCAAGAAGACCATTTTCAGTCCCATATATGTCCTTATATACAGAGCACAACAGGGATCTTTATCAGCAAGCTCTGCCTGGGATCCTTGGACTCAGCCAGGATACAGCAAAACTGTTTTGTTTTGCAAGTACCTGCTTTGAGGCAATAATATTTAATGTTGGATTATAGCCCTTCTTCTGATCTTAGTAGTGACCATCTCCGAGATTAGTGATCTCTTATCCCATAGAAGTCTGCTAACATGTAGGAAAATCTTCCATTTCCTCCTGTGCTTAGGAAAGAAGCAGGCTGTCATTTGATAACTTTTCTCCTACCTAATAATACACAGCCCTTTTTCCTGCTTCCAGAACAACTTATCTTTTGACCTTCACTAATCATCCATACCATAGTTTAGTTTTGACAACAGCTTGACACTGCTCTGTCCTTAAATGTCCCTGGCTGCTGCCTTTCTCAGCCTGCTGAAAGACTGCACTTCACATTTTAAATTGTTTCAGATGTCACGAAACATCATTCTTTCTACTTAGAACATGGCACTGAAGATTTTAAAAGGCTTCCTCATTGTAGTCACTAAATACTACTACTTGCAATAATAGCATATCTCAGAACAAAGGAAACAAACAAGAGCTTATCAACACAGCACTGCTTTATTTGCTTGATGACCTTTCAGGTCCAGGTCTTAAAGGTGTTAGAGAACCCATCCTGTGTTTTCCTAAGACATGACAAGGCAGGAACAAGGTAATGGAAAAGAAGGTACATCTTCAATCAAAGACCTGAAATTCTACTTCAGAATAAAGCCGGGGAAAATGTCATCAACGTTTTTGGGAATTATTCATTAATATCTATGTGTTCTGGTATATATTTATCCTTTCACAGTTGGACCAAAGCTGCCGGCAAGTAAACTCAGTTCTGCTGCCCAAAGGAGGGGGAGCCGGATGCGGGAGTTCCGGGACGCTGTAAATGGGGAGACAGCAGGACGGGGTGAATAGGCAGAGGAAGTGGCGGGAGCCCCGGAACAGGTTCCGTTCCTGCTGCTGTCCCCAGCAGAACCCCAGCCAGGCCCCGACGGCCGCGGCCCCTCCGCGCTGTCCCCGCCGCGGCGGAAGTGACGCGCGGCCGCCCGCAGGCGCAGTGCCGGAGCCGTGCCGGTGGCAGCAGCGCGGCGGCCGGCCCGGCCCGGCTCGGCACGGCCCGGCGGAGCAGCGCAGCCCGGCCCGGCCCGGCACGGCACGGCCCGGCGGGAACAGCGCGGGCCGGCCCGGCGCGGCCCGGCTCGGCTCGGCTCGGCTCGGCTCGGCTCGGCTCGGCTCGGCACAGCCCGGCGTGACCAGCGCAGCCCGGCCCGGCGCCCCCGGAGCCCCGCACGTCCCGTCGCCGCCGCGGGGCCGTCCCAGCCCAGCGCTGCTCGCACACAGAGGTGGGAGAAGCAGCACTTCTGGCCGAGCACCGCTCGGTGCAGGCGGGGCAGAGGGCCCCGGGGTTCCTCAGAGGCCCTGGGGTGTGGTGTGGTACCTGTTGCCTGAATGCAGGACCAAGCCCTGTGCCGGCGTGTTCCGAGCGGGCGGGAGAAAACAGTGAGGTGGGACTGGGATCCATGAGGTGGGACTGGGATCCATGGGACTGAGATCCGTGGAGTGGGACTGGGGTCCATGAGATGGGACTGACATCCGTGAGATGGGACTGGGATCGATGGGACTGAGATCCGTGGGGTGGGGCTGAGATCTGTGAGCTGGGACTGGGATACGTGGGCTACCGTGCTGGCAGAGGGTGCTGGACCACACCAGCTCCAGGCTTGCCTTAGTAAGTCAGTCCAGCATTAATTTCCTGAGAACTGAGGTGCTTTATGCTCCACTTTAAAGCTGAATTGTCAAACTAAAGCTTATGGCAAACTACACACATTTCAATGGCAAGTCTTTAACTGTTTTCAAAAGTTTTATTTTTAGGGTTTGGGTATTTTAAGTTGCATGTTTTTGTTATGTTACAGTCTTCTGGAGCATGACCATATACACACAAGACTGAGTTCACTGTCTGTCAAGGAGAGTAATTTTTACACGTTGTTTTATTTGTCTTCATGTCAGCATCTTCCAGGAGGGTTAAACATAGTTGTCTCTGAGAGGTTTTGGCCACTCTTTTGATTGTGGAAGTTGGTGTGGAGATGCTTCTGCAGGGAGGACTGATGGAGAAGTAGACTACCAGGTGTTTTGAAACAAGAATTTATCATAAACATGCTTATTGGTTTGCTTACTTTTTTGGGGGGGCACAGTGTTCATGAGGAGCTTTGTATGTGTGGATGTTCTTGTGATAATATGCTTCCTCTTTGTTGTCTTTGAGCAGAAGATGACAACACATAAGGATCTCCTGCCAGACAGTATCCAAGAACAAGAGTCTGCCACTACTTCAAGCAATGATTGCCTGCATAATGATGAGAACTTGGGAACTGAACAGGAAAATGGCATTTGTGACAATGGTGTGGGTAATAGTGTCAGAATTCCCAACTCTGACTGCCAGGCTTCCACTTCCATGGCTGTTCCTTTGGAGGCACCTAGAAGAGCACATCCCCTTTTGCAGATCAACAGGCAGCAGATTCAGTCTGTCTCATGTAGTGCACATGCTGCTGAGCTCAAAGATTTAGGAGTTGATGTCTATGACCAGGACGTGTTGGAGCAAGGAGTCCTTCAGCAAGTAGATAATGCAATTAACGAAGCAAATAAAGCTGCAAAAATTGCTAATGCATCAAAAGAGTATGAGTCAGTACTGGAGGATTTAAGGTAAATTGTGGTTTTTCTTACTGTTCCTTTCTGCTACTGACAGTCTAATGAGACTTGGTATCTCATGGTTTTAAAATCTTAAAGAGGAAGAGTTGTTTTGGAAATGCTTGATCGTATTTACTCTTCAGAGTCACCTTTTAAAAATGAAGAAAATATTCTTCACATCAGACAATGCCTCATTGCTCTTATTTGTCTAACCTAGTCATGCATCAAGGCAGCAGGGTAGAGTGCACCTCCTTTTTCTGCTTTGTCTCCTACCTCACCAAGATGCATCTGGTTTCTGGGCAGTGGAGAGTGGCATTATACTCTTTTGTTCAAAGTTGCCGTAAGAAAAATTGTCACTTCCTCAATCCTTCTGTAACTTGGGTGACTCCATCTCATGAATGTCCTACAACCAAAACAGCCCTATCACAAGTGTTTGTAAGAAGTGCTTAATGATTGATACCTTAGAAGAATCAAATTCTTAAGTAACATTGACATTGTAACATTGACACTGTGGACAGTAGAAGACTTTGAGGAATAGGAGCCAGTAATCTTTCAAATTTTGATGTCCCTTTCTGTTTCTAGTCTCCTTGTAGAGTTACTGTGTGAACTATTGCAGGTAAATTATTCTACCTGTGTATGTTTTGCTGTATTGCATTAATGGTTTTTTTTTTAGTGCTCAAGGTCTCAATTATATGCACTTCATTAATTTTCCAGTTTGGGTGTGGAGATTTGAAATTAAATAAGTTTGCAATACTGAAATCTAATTTCAGGTGTTGTGGAGCAGAAGAACATGATGAGTAAGGTGGTATTGAGAGAAGGAATGGAGCAACATAACCACTGCAATTAAAATATATGGTTATTGAAAGAGTGGTGGGCAGCACTTTAAATTAGTTTATGTTTTCCTGTTCTCTTTTCAGAAGCACCCTATGATTTTTCTTATGCCTCTATTTTCACCTTCACTTCAAGTCATAAAATGAGATTTACATGAGGGAATGCAAAAGGTTTATGCAGATTTGCAGAACCTTGTCTGCATAAGATGTAATGTGAGAATCTGAAAGTTGATTTTTGAGAAAATTAACAGGTGTAGCTGACTTTGAGCAGAGAAACTAACAAAACTTAGACATGAGTAAAGGATTATAGGTTTGCTTAAAATCCTGTAGCACAGTGAATGCATGATAAGAGAAAAAGTCAGACAAGAAGCATTTTTTGAGTAGTTGGCACAGAGTTGTGGTAGAAGCTTCATGATTCAATAATATGCACACAAATTTAAGCAAAAAAAGGAGAATAAAAATGCTTGAAGTTAAATCCTGTTTAATTTCCAAAGTCCTGTTAATTAAAGTTTTGTGGAAGAAGAGAGTGTCAAGAGATGCCAGGGCCAAGGAAGCAAGGGCCAAAATTAGGAGATGTGCAGGAGGATGGTGTACTCTAAAGCAACACAACAGGAGAGTAAGAAAGAAAGGGGATGATTCAAAAATGTTAAAAAAGAATGGAGAAGTGAGGATGGCAGTAGAATGTATCTCCTGGGAGGGATAACAGTGGTAGAACTCAGATTAGAGCTGGAAGTAAATGTGGCCCAAACATTTCCTCCCTGGCAATGGAGGAGAGTTCCTTAGTGCTTTTCTTTGCATACAGGGGCAATAATGGCTGCTTTGCAGATCTCATGAACAGTTGTCTTTGTGACTTTTTTTCATAACGCTTTGAACTTCTAATCTGTGTATCCTTATGAAGTATTCTGGTATATTAATTAACAAACCTAGATTTGTTGCTTTTGATGGTGGGGCAGTTCCTTCTTCCTTGCAAATGAATTCAACAGCAGAAATATATTAGGTTCTGGCATGAAGTTCTACTTGAATTTCATATTTTATATGGAAACATGAAAAATGGTAGTGTGTGAGTAAGAGAAGTTTAATGTTGATGTGCTCTTAATTCTTTGAACTGTCTGTGAAATTGCATTTTTGTCTTGTAATCTACTTTTTGCATAAAAGATAGAATGGCATCATACCATTAAAACTGTTTTAGAAAAAGAAAACACGGGGTTTCCCATTTAGATTTTTGGTTTGTGTTTTGTTTACCTTGAGTAATGAAAACAACCACTCTTGCTTGTTATCATCAGACTTGTAACTTTCGAGTACTAAATACTGCAGTTTACATTCTTCTGGAATTTTACTATTAGCAAAACTTAATTTAAAAATATTTTATGATATACAACTTTTTAAAGTGTTTAGTATTTCCAGTGTTGTTTAAATGTATTATGCATATTCAGAACATTACCTTTAGGCCTTTTTAAGCCTTACATTAAATCTCCCTGGAATTTTTAAATTGTCTGAATTAAGAATGTGCTATTTTTCTTTCTAGAATTTACCAGCTCATTGCAATCCTATTATTTTTTCAGATCATGTACAACATCTCTGAGACATATAAATAAAATTATTGAGGAACTTTCACCTCAGGCTGCTGACAACAAAAATGTTAACAGAAAACTAGATTCTGTAAAACGGCAAAAGTATAACAAGGTAATTGGATTACAGTAACTTCCTGTTTACACTACTTAGTTTATACTTTGTCTTAAGATTTGGGTTTTGTGATATAATTCTTAATTATATAGTTCAGAGTCAGTCTAGAATTGTTCCTTTCTTTTAAAATGGTTTCATAGTAATTTAAAGAATTTAAAGTGCTGGTTTTTGGGGTTTTTTTAATATTCTAAGTTTTGGAACAAGATACAAAACTGAAGTTCCAGGACTGTTCAGAAGATTGATTTACATTAATTTAATTAAAACCCTCACAGTAGTATTTGGAGAATTGACAAAACCTTGTTAGGGCATGATTCAGTAGTTTAACTAAATCTCAGGTCTCATAGTTTTTCCTTCCCTGTGTTCTTTTCTTAACCCTCTTTTGTTATCTGTTTCTTGTCAATATATATAGTTTCTCTCCTTGAGCCTCTTTAACCCATTGATTTGTCAGAAACTGCTGCAGCTTTTTTCTGCCAGATCAGAGTTAAGGGAGCTGTAGAGCAATCCAGATGGCATCAGAATGATATAGGCAATAGACCTTTGCAGCTGTGAATAGGAAAGAGGTTTGAGAAAAGAGAAACTTCTACTACTCAGGAATATAGCACCTTGATCAGTTCATTGTCTGCTGGAAATTCACCCTAATACTTTCTCTAATGATAAACCTGACTGTGAAACTTACTGTCCTTTGCCCTCAGAAGCCTGTCTTAGGTCATTTGCCACTGACTCATTCACTTGTAGTTTTTTAACCTTGATAATTTCAGCAACCTGGATAATACTGTGCTCACAATGTTGCCAGTTAAGAGAGTGATGGGGACAGTACAGAGCAGTGGCAAGGGACTAGAAAAATGTAGCTAGAAGTGGTAGGAAGAAATGTGTTAAGACTTACTGTTAAAGAATGATCACTTTTCTGCATGTTTTCATACTGCTTGAAGAGATTTGCACATGTGTTAGTTGCAGGGGAAGTTCAGACCTCCTTTGTTTTAACCATCTTTGAAGTGAAAGAAAAAAATATCCTTTTGAAAATCATAAGCCATAATTTTGCAATGGATTTTATTTTTACTGAAGTATGTGCCTTTCTAGGTAAGGAAATACTTCCAAAGCAAAGAGTTATAAATGTGAAGGTTACATTGCCTGTGTCTTTGTTTTACTGGCTGGAATGTTTTTTTTCACAAATGAAAGTTAGCAACATCAAGGAATCATACCATCACAACTGTAGATATACTGTTGAGGATATTACCATCAGAAAAAATGTGTAACAGAGGAATTATTAACTAAGAATGATTTTCATAGCAGTAATAAGCTGTACTTCTTACATAATCTGTAACATTGATCTTTTGAAGTCATTTCACTTTTTTTTTTTTTTTTTTCTGTTAATTTAGTCATGACCACTCCTGAGCTAACTGTGTACAAACACCTATCAGGATGTTGGACTGATTTACAATTTCAGTTCCTTTGTAACAAAATATTCCAAAACTTCTGGGGTGATGAATAAATCTTAGTAAATCTTACAGCTGTTATTTGTGGTGTGGTAATCATGAACCCAGTCTTGTAATCATGAATAAATCTCTTGGTGTTCTCTGTGCCCCTCAGCAGTCTGCTTTGATGGGCTTCCTTCACTGGAATCAACATATGAAATGGCCTTAGAAACATACATAAAAATGCAGTGTGCCCATGAATTTTGTGTGTGTAAACAGCCCAATCTTACTACACACATATGGTAAGATAATCATACACCCAAATTTGTGCATCTCCTGTGGGTTGGAGCCCTGCAGGTATTGTGGTGACACTTGTTTTGCACTTTTTGTTTTTCTTCAAGTGTAATACTGTAAATATTTGTATATGAGATTCTGGTTGAAACTACTGCAAATATATTGGTTGAAGTGTCGTTTAAAAGGTTGACAAATTTATAAAGTGGATTAAAAATTAAATTACTTATATAATTCTTGTTGAAGGAGCAACAGCTGAAGAAGATAAAAGCAAAACAAAAACGTCTTCAAGGAATACTTGGTTTAACAGAGTTTGCTGATGAAGCAAATGAGATTGAATATGAGGAGGATGAAGGTATGTATAGGAAAATGCTGGAAGTTCTGTTCTACTTTGATGTAATGCCTTTTGTTTTTTGTTTGAAGCTATTTTGTAAGATTTTTGCCAGTAAGGAAATAAATTTCAGTGATTGGCTTTCAAAGAGAGTTAGAACACTTACTCTGTACACCTGCAGATTTGCAAATCTTGGCATATTCATGTGGGAAGTTTTAAAAAATGGATGTTAATCTGTGTTCAGCTGTGTAGGGATGGCTGAGGCACATTAGAGTATTGGGCTTAATAAATTGGAAATCCTAACATTTTTTTCACAGCTAATTTGATAAAGATGACTAACATCATGATTGAATTACATTTTATATGCTGGATGCTATCAATCAGCATTAACAAAATTGTTTTTCTGACTGTTGGGAAGTATCACTAGAAATGGAAGGGGGAAGTGCTTCTTCTTTTCAGGCTGCAGTGTGTTTTTTGAAATTTAAAGTAAGATTTCATCCAGGGCAGGGTGTATGTTGCCTCAGTATTTTACTAGGTGTTCTTTCTCTCTGCCCTCTGCAAACTAAGCTTGACCACAGTCAGTAACCTGCAGTATTCTGCAAGGCAAGTTTGGGTCCCATTGGTGTTTGTGCATCACCTATAGGTTATATGGTTATTTGCAGAGGTGAAAACCTCTTTGTGATGTTTGACCCTTTCAGATGTGGCTGGGGTAGATTCCCATCTCACAAAGCTCATGCTTCTCTTCTGATTCAACAAAACTTAAAGGAGTCAAAGCCTCAGTTAACTTTCCTCAGTAGAAAAGCATCTTAAATCCTATTTTCTTAGGAGGGCTCATGCAGCAAAACCCAGGCACCCAGTGTGTTGAAATGTAACTAAGAACTGAGTGGAGCCCAACAGACAAAATGGAGCAGTTCCAGTAGGAGGGGGTGGAGATGGAAGGGTTTTCATGATGCACTGTTGTTACTTATTAAGCATGATAGATACAGTGCTTTAAAATGGGACATTTAAAGTGTGCTGGCAGTTCTGATAAACTTATTTTGAAATTCTGGGCTCTCATAGTAGATTTCAGGCCAGAATTACCCTTCAGCTTCCTGCATTCAAGAACTTTTCTTTCCCTTTAGTTTCAAACACCAGTTATAGTTTGTATATAGTAACTGTAAGTGCACCTAAAAGTGCTCTTTTATGGCAGAGTGCTGTGCAGCCAGTCTGACTTTAAAAGTTGTCATCTTCATATTAGTATTGTAGGCTAAGAAGACAGGTTTTGGGTTTTTTGGTTTGGTTTTATTGTTTGTTGGGGTTTTTTGTTGGGTTTTTTTGAAGCATGTGTGGTAGGACAGTATGTGTTATGTGAGATTTATTTGTCCTGGTGTGGTGATCAAAATGCCAAATTTCAAGCTTATGAGTCTGACTGAAAAATCAATAATAAAATTGAAATGGCAGTGTTGCTGGGATGGAAACGTGGTGGTTTCTTGTACTGAACATGATGATATGGGTGGAATTGACCACATAGGTGGTACATAAGAATTCATGTATCATTGGGAATTGTAATTTTATGGTAGTTTTTGCTGGTATGTGTTGTTTCAGAAGCATTTGCATTTTGACAGTACATGTAACACTCTTGTTCCTGTGTTAAAGGCATGCTATATGTTCTGATTTTTGCTGTAGAGCCTGGTCCATCATCCCTTGGCAGTATGCTTATGCCTGCTCAGGAAACAGAGTGGGCAGAGCTCATTCGAACTGGTCAGATGACTCCATTTGGAACTAAAATACCTCAGAAGCCAGAGAGGAAGGCACGACAGCTAAGATTAAATGAAGCATCTGATTTTGAGAAGTACTTAGCAGACCAAGCTAAGCTGTCATCTGAAAGAAGGAAGTTATCCCGTCACAGAGGAGCAAAGAAGAAAGCACAGGCCAAAAATGTTCAGTGTGTGGCTCCTGCAGCTGCCACAAAGGAAAAAAGTGGTAAAGCCCTCTCAAAAACAGATAAGCGCTTAAAAAAACACTTGAGAGAGCTTCAGAAGCACGCCCTTCAGATTCATTCAAAGGCCAGGATTCCAAAGGAGAAGAAATATATTGAGGCCAAGAAGTTCAGGCATGAGCAAGAGGATGATAGTGGGGAATCTGAGTATGTACCTGATGAGGAGCTCTTTGATCCAGAAGCAGCAGAAGAGGAAGAAGAACAGGCATCTTCTCTTGCTGAGAATGATTCTGATTATGAACTTAAGAGTTTATCAAGAAAAAGAAAACATCTGGTGAAGAAGGGTTTTAAAGAAGATGAAAATGATGCTGACTTTGTTCCAAGCTCTGAGGAAGAAGAGCATACACCTGGGAAACACAAAGTGAGACGATGGAGAGATGATGGAGATGTGGACTATTATAAACAGAGACTAAGGTTAGTCCTAGACATTTTTATTAGTTATTCTAATAAATTAGTATGTTGAACATGCAAAGGGCAGTAGCTATAATAGACTGCTAGGGAGTGTGTGGAAGTAAGAGAAATGAGGTAGTCAGAAGGATCCTAGATAGCCTTCCAGAAGGATTCAGACATGGAGCTTCATTACAAGAACTTTCCTGTTAATTTTTTCTTGTTGTTATAGCTCCTTCTTTGTAGATCACCTGTGCTAATCTGTGATTTATGGAATTTGTATAACCTATATGTTGGTGATCACAGGCATGTTGTCTCTTTTCTAGTGGAGGACTTGAGCTTCATATAATAAACTTTAGCTTGTTGATGGCATATGTACTTTTAATTAGTTACCATTACTGAATATCCTTCAGGTAGTTATATAGTCCTCTAGAAAATCATGGAATTTGAAAACAGCTTCTTTAGAGTGAAAGGAAGAACATATATTAGGACAGTCAGTGAAGGGTGACTGATGCAGTGATAAAGCTAGCATATGAACTTGATTAATGCTTGGAGGCTCGAATTTTGCCTTTCTATGGAAATATAAAGTCTTATGGATTTAAAAGGTGCTGTGTTAGAGAAGGAATCAGGAAGTAAAGGTATAAACACCATCTCTCCTGTGGTGAGAGGCTGGGTTGCTGTGGAGGAAGAAGTATCTTCTGGTAGCAGGAGTGCTCTGAGTTGTAGGAAATCTCATGTAGGAGGAACCCAACTTCATTTTCACATTCCAGGTTACACAAGCAGATCAGGAACTGATAAAAGGCAGTTTGCAATCCCAGGATGTTACTTTTCAAAATTAAAGCAACGTTTATTGCTCTTGAATAGGAATTTCGGCAGGAGGCTAATCTGAGCAATGTCCAAAAGGTCAGAAAGAAATATGTTTTCTATGGGATGCATTATCAAAAACTAATTGTTCTTAATCAGTAACATATTTACTGGTTTATTGAATAAAACTGTATTCTTCACATTGAAAGTAGACCAATATTAAATCATTTTTAATTCAGTGTTTTCATCAAGAGTAATTTATTTTGATTGAAAGTTTTAATATGACTCACAGTTTAAATTCATTCAAAAACGTTTTTTAATAACGTTAAGATTGTGACAATTTATCCTTAGCAAAGTCATCTCATAGACTACATTTCTTTTGGTTACTGAAGTTACAATAAAAGCCTAAATGAATTTTAGAAATATCAATAACTGTAATTGCTACCAAAACACTACATCTCTTAAAAATTTCATAGCTACAGTTATTGTGGCTGTTAAGCTGCAGCTGTCCACATTGATGTTTTTATGCTGACACCCCCAGGTAATCTTCATTATGGGAACTGCCATGAGAAAATAAAATGTAGTGAATTAAGAAACATATTAAGAATGCTATAGAAATGCTGTCATTTGCCTACATTTATATCTTGTTTCATGTCAGTTTTACTTTTGAATGCAAACGAATGGGTGAGATTATGGTATATGTTACCCATGAGAGAGGCAGAGGAAAGTCCTTCAGGATTACTTTATTCTTCTGAACATCTAGTCTTGTGCTTGGCAATGAATTCGGTCCTACATCTTAGAGACTGAAAATGAGTTTCCTTAACATTAAAACTTTTCAGAGATGGGACTTCAAGAGATTGGTCTGTGTCAAGGGGAAACTACATTGATGTTGTTAAAGCGTGATAATTAGCTAACTGCATGACTACAGAGCATCTCTAGAACAAGAGACTCTTGTCTGAACAGGAGCTGTTGTCTGTAGGAAATGTCAGGCAGGAAAGCAGCTGACTCTTCCTGTCCTTCTAAAGGCTACTTCCAGAGGTTGGCCTAGTCACTGAAAGCAAGGTGTGAGCAATGGAACATGAAAAAGTGAAATTTAGATATGCAGAATCAGCTTAGGCTATCAGGAATTGCAGTTTTTTTCCCTTGTGTGGGTCTTGCCTTTCACTAGTTACTGTTACTGGAACCATGTTGCTGTGTAGACATGCAGATGAACAGAATCTTCTGTTCTGAAAGGCCAGTGCCTAAGGTGAATTCATGGCTTGCTAGAATAGTGAACAGTACCAGGGAACTTCAGGGTTATGGAGAGTAAGGTAAATAGGACACTGTCATGCACCTATAGGTAATTAAAATATTCACTGAAAGTTAGTGTTTTGTCATTCCCAGCTATCCATCATGCTGGCTATTACCAGCTGAACCCAGAGGCTTAGGTAATCAGTCTCTAGGATGGTACTGGAATGTCTCAGAGACTTGATCCCCATCAACAGGTATATTATTGGGGTCTATGTCATACTCAGTAGTGACCATTTTCGTCTGGAAGTGTTCAGAATTGGAGCTGTTCCTTCCTGCCCAGTGGAATGCCCAGATGTTGTGCTTTAACTCCAGCCAGCAGCAGACCCCACACAGCCACTCCCTCACTCCTCCACCATGGGAGAATCAGAAGGGTAAAAGCTGGAGGACTCTTGGCCTGAGATAAAGGCAGTTTGATAGGAAAGGCAAAAGCCACACATGCAGACAAAGCAAACCAAGGAATTAATTCACTACTTCCCTTGGGCAGGCAGGTGTTCAGCCATCCCAAGGAGGACAGAGCCTCATCTCAGATAAGTAACTTGGGAACACAAACTCCATTACTCTAAATGTTCCCCCCTTCCTGCTTTTCCCCTACTTCATGTACTGAGCAGGCTGCCCTCTGCTCTGGGATATCCCTTTGGTCAGTTGGGGTGGCCTGTCCTGGCTGTGTCTCCCCCCAGCCTCCTCGGCAGCGTGGCAGCACGGAAAGGCCTTGGCTCTGTGTGAGCCCTGCTCAGCAATGGCAACAGCATCTCTGCATTATCAGCCCTGTGTGCTGCACAAATCCAAAACACAGCCCCATAGCAGCCCCTGGGAAGAATATTAACTCTACTTCATCCAAAACAAGCACGTTGATTCATGGCGCAGTTTATTTGAGGACTATGGAAAGGATGAAAATGAACCTGTTTTTCAACTTCTCGCACTTAGAAGCACAAAGCAATAGTAACCTCGAATGCCTATTAAATGTATAGGAAGTAAAACTTGTGGGTTTTTTTCTCAACAGGAAAACTGCTACATGTTTTTCTTGTATTATTCTCAAGCTTTACAGATATGGAAACAGCAAAATATCAAGATTTTGTTTATATTATTTAATGTTTTCCCTTACATGTTTTAAAATGGGAAGCATAAATATAAAAAAGTATATTAAAAAGTAATTATTTTCTGCTTGTATGTAGTTAATATGTTACACTGTTAACATCAGTATGGTGTCAATATAAGGTAATAGCACGGAGTCAGAATAAACCTTAACAGTCCTAGGTACCCTCTTCCCCTACCAGTTGTCAGTATGTATCTGCCTTCAGCTTCAAGGAAGGAATTACATGTCATATTATGGGAGATCATATCTATGTTTTCTTGTGTATTCTGTATAGTTTGTGGAGTATAGTTGTTGGACTTCTATTGCTGTCAAGTGCACAGAGGCAAGGCTAAGAAAGCTGCTTCTTTTCTTGTCTCTCAAGGCAGTTAAGCAGCAGGAAGTTTTGACTGTCACTATACAAAACAGTTGATTCATAAAGAAAAAAGTTGTGTTAAATTAAATTGGTTTTCATAGATCAGTTTTCATGTGCCAGCTTTCTTTGATGTATCTGAGTTACTGCATCTCTCCATGTTTCAGTTATAAATTAAAAAAGGATTAGATACTGCCTTTCCTGAAAGATACTTTCTTAAAGCATTCTTACTGCTCTTTAAAGTGACAAAGCCAGGACACAAATGAAGATGTATTTTCTCTCACTCACTGACTACACCTTTCATTCTAAACTCAAGTGTGTAATTGTCTACATCAGTCTTAATTTACTTATGGAGGCTTGTGGTACTAACTGCATGTATTTCATCTGTTAGGACATACCAATTAAATCCACCCATATAGACCATAAAAAGTTAGATCAAAAAAGCAATACTGAATGCGTCAATTTAGCAAATTAGAATAATCTGTAAGGGATTCTTGGCTGTATAAAATATAAAACATATTGTGCTTCACAAATGCAAACTATATTAAATACTCAGCTTGGTTCCTGACTGCATTTTTTAAAAAAAAGTCAGATTGTACTCATTACTGTTTTGGGTGCAGAATTTCTTTCTAGGGTATTGCAATAAGTGGGAAATGGGCTTAGTATCTGAATACATTCTTATATTAGGAAGAAATTTAATTGTATGATATATGGCTTTCATACTTCGCTTTCAGGGATAAAATTACATTTATGTCAGTGACAATGGCCAATACAAGAAGATTTCTCAAAGGTCATGCTTCTGTTTTAAAGAGACTTTGGCAATATAGTAAAACCTGTATTTTCTGATTGTTTAGGCATATTAATGATGTTTAACTGATGTGTGTAAGGAATATATTGACTAAATGGACAGTAAGTTACTGTGTATTTAAGTCAAAGCTGATGACCACTCTTTCTCCTTCCAAAGTCTTGCTTCCAGGGAAAGGTACAGGACCAGATTAACCAACAGACTGAATAGTGTTTGTCCTCCCATGGCTTCAGCCATTTGGATATTTACACTTTTCTAAATAAAGTAATAATTTTTCAGTGTAGAATATCTTAATGATGTGTGTTACTTAAAGTTCACAGCCTTTCAGTAACTGAATAGCTTCTTCAAACTTTGAAAGGTGTTTGTGGTAACAAGTTGCTGTTATTTCTTTAAACTGGTAATTAATGGCTAAAAACCTCTAGACGTTTGAAAGAGATGTGGTACTTCAATGAACTAACAGAGCCTGTAAAAAGGAAACGTCTTTTAGGAAAATTAAGTACAGTGTTTATTAGTTCAAGTTCTAGATGTATATAATTTTCGTGTATAATTTTAGGAGAAATCCCAATATTGATCACACTTCTTGAAGAAAATGTAGTAGTTATATGGAGGTGAAGTGCCCAAATTCCTGGACAGCTTCGAGTTAACCTCGGAGTTCCCTCTTGGTTGTTTCTGGATCACTTTTCCCAATGCACACTAGAGGGCAATCTGCTCCTTCCCAAGGGAGGCTGCCGCTCCAGCGCTGGCTGGTGGTGATTCGTGTTGGAGTACAAAATTAATAGCAAACTCTTGCACAAATTATTGCCCTGCTTTGGTTTAGTATGGATTGTTTACCTAGATGTCTCTTTGGAAGCTTTATAATCTATAGGTGTTTTGATTTTAGTGTGGTAAGTTGGAGTTTCCTTCCTTGGTTTATATCCTGTCATAACCCAGTCATGTGAAATAACCAAGTGCTAGCATGTCTCAGTTCCAGTAGTGATGCAGTCTGAAGCAATGACTATGACTATTTGTCGATTTAAATTCCTTTTTCTGGAACTCCAAAAAGTAAGACCCTCTGTGCCTGACAGCGTAACATTGTAGTGCTGAAGAAACTTAAATGCATTCTTATGTGTGACTCTAGAATGTATCATATCTGCCTGCTAGGCTCTAGACCACGAGTGTAATTTTGTAATTTAGCAGACTACTAGTCTAAGATAGAGATTTCCATTCCTGTTAGGATAGATTTATAAGAGAGGAAAACACTGACACTTCATGTATTTTTAGTAAGTTCTTTTTTACTACTTAGCTGGATTCATAATTTCAAGTAATGAAATAAGAAGAATCTGATATAAATATTAGCTAATCAGCAGTTTTAAACAGCAAACTGAAGACTGTCTTGGTTCATCTAATTTTTTTCCTCGTATATTTTTTTCTCTCCATAATTATTTTTGCTTCTGAAGACATCTTGACTAAGGAGATCAAAATATACTTCAGTGAAACTGACTCTCTAAACCTGACCAGCATTATGTTGTCATAGTTTTTCAATTCTTTCATTCTTGGCAGTGATTGTAACTTTTATGTGTTTGGAGATGGTGGTGAATATTTTGAGTTAATAGAACAATACCAAGTTGGTAACTAGTTCCTAAAGACAGACTTGAAGTATTTTCTTAAAAGGTACTGCTCAAAAGTCCATCTAGAAACCTCACATAATTAGCTTTTTTTCATGAGAAGGAGTGTATGATTGTGTTGCTTGTACATGAAGTGCTGAACTTCTTCCCTGCTCTCTGGTTCCTAACAAGTGGTTTTAAGCAAATTTGCCAGATATGCAGAGACCATTAAGTGGAAGTTTTCTTTTGCACTGCATTCAGAACAGTAGCATATGGATGTTTTTAATCTGTTGTGTACCTTGCCAGTTTTTGTAGGGGTTTTGTCAGTTTATCCACCACGTTAAGTGTGCCTGCAGTAAATGGCACTTTCAGGAGAGAATTCCAGCAAAACCCAGATGGTCAGTGAAGTGCTGTTGGTTGAGTAGTACATAGCTAGCTACAGCACACTTTACCATAAGAGGCAGATGGGTTTGGGTCACTGAAGCACAAGTTCATAATTTCATTGGAATGTTGAAGATCCTTTGGTACCTTTTCAGCCAAGGGGGAATGATGGGACAGGAAGGTAATTTTCTAAGCTGCCTGGAGTCCAAATAAGACAACAAATCACAAATCACACTGTAATTTGAAGACCTCGTAAAACTCATTCTCTTCATAATGATTGCTTTACAGATTTAGAGCATGTCACCCTGAAGATAGTGATGCTTCCAGCTGAGTCTTCTGGATAAGATTATACATTGCTTCACATTTCTCTACAGGAAGGAAGTGAAATTTAAGTGTTTGGTTAAATTAATAAAATAGCTTTGGAATACCTAACCTTTATCAATATTTTGACGAGGCTGAGGGGTAAGGGGAGGTAGGTTTAGGAATTTAGAGTTGCTAGGGTTTTGGTGCTCTTAACTGTTGATTCCATTATATTAGTATTTTTGTCTATAGAAAATTGTAACTAGCTATAAAACATGTACCTTTTATAATATACCTTAATATATCAGATATGTCAAGCATTTACTTGCATAATTCTCTCCTCCAAAAGATTACTATTTTAAATCGTGAGTTTTTGTTGGGTTTTTTACCTGATTGAAATTCAGTGTCATTTTTGTACAGTATCTTTTCCATTCTATAATTGAATGTTGATTCCTTGTGTCATTCCAGGAAATGGCAAAAAGAACGTTTGAAGGACAAAGAACATCAAAAAGCTGAAGAACTTTCTGAAGAAAGTGACGTTGAATTTGAAGAGGGTTTCAAAGTACCAGGATTTCTCTTCAAAAAGCTTTTTAAGTATGTATTGTGTACTTTATTTCAATATTTTGCCACTGTATGCTGTTAATAATATTAGTAGTAATAGTCATGGTGAGTTCCAGATGCCCTTTGCTGACTTTTACTTCAGTGAATGATGTCTCAACTTTTGCTTCAATTGTTTCAGTAGGATTCTTTCTTTAATAAAGATTTCAGGATCAAACTTCAGTGAAATTAACTTATTGTGATCACAAAATGCAATTATATGAATACACAGGTGATAACTGGCTGATGTGGATATTGTAAATGTGTATTAGCTAAACTATGAATTGAGAAGCTCTCCTTGTCTTATTTTTATAAATTCTTTCTTTTATTGATATATGCTTGCTCCTAATTCAGGTGTGGAGTGGTAGAATAACTTTACTTTGAAACATAAAATGTTGGCAAGATGTGATAAAAGAAAACAAGAAATATGGTGTTTCTCTGATTGAGTGAAATTTTCTGCCAGTAAAAAATACGGAGAATGTTTTCTTTTAAGTAACTACTAAAAATCTTTTCAAAGTAACTACTTGCAATTCATATTATAAAATAATCCTGAACATTTTACCAGGTGAAATTTTAAAAATATAGAGTGATTCTTAATTCCTCTGGTAGGTGGAAAACACTCGATAACTCATTCTTTAGTTATTTAATGCTTAATTGCAGATTTCAACATAACTATTTTCTGTTTCAGTTTTTTAAAACGTAGTGCCCAGTGATGCTTCCAAGTTCATCTCAAAAACATAAATAAATAAATTACAAGTTAGCAGCTGACCAGTTAATTTTATCCATAATCTCTCCCTTAAATTTCATGTGTAATGGGCTTGAATTCAGTTTTGTTGGCAACATTTCACCCAGCAGGAAAAACATCTTCTCTTTCAAAAGCAAACTCTCTTGAAATCTTATTGTAGTAGAAAGCCCTGGTTTATAATGGGCGTGTGTGGTATCCCTTCCAAGAGAACCACTTAGTCTTGACCTCAGAGAAATTATTGCTGTTGTCCTGTAGCCCTCAGAAGGAAAGCACTAGCTCTGAAATGGGGTTGAATTAATGACTTGGTTGCTGGGACCATACAGAGCCAATATGTGGTCTCCAGTTGTTTATATGAAGGTACTGCACAAGTATTCATCTTGAGGACGGATGTGTGGTCTGAGCAACCCGAGGGGAAATGAAATACAGCAGTCACTAAAAATTAATCTTGGAGATGCAAGCCTCACTAATGAAGGGTATCCCTGCAAGCATGAGTCAGTTGGCAAAACTTAAGTGGTTAGGAAGATCAATTGAGTTGAATGATTTGTCTGACTTGTAGCTTAAATGCTGAGATCTCCAGTGTAGGAAAGCCCATAGTCAATAGGCATTAAACTGTTGAGTTCTGAGCAAATTTAGTACAGAACATGGAAGTATATTGACCCAAGGGCATGTATAGCATGTACTTTTAAGTGATCTTCCTGCATAGTTAAATTCCAAAGAAGTTGGCTCATGCTGGAAATAGGAGACCCTCAGGTTGGTTCTTTGGTAAGCCTGTTAAAGTGGAGTCTGTTTCTTCCATGCACACTTGTCTGCTTTGCTAAATATTGAGCAGCAGTAACTAATAATAATAATAATAATAATAATAATAATAATAATAATAATTGATGCTGCTGTGGAACAAAACTGAGCAGACCTAAAAGAAAACAGCCTTCATCACTATTTGCTTCCAGCGTGTGATTTTCCTGATAAATCTGAAACACAATTTTGTCTCTGCAACAATGCAGCTGAACTCTGGCATCTGCTGTGGTGAATTTTGAAGGATGCATCACATCAAAACTGCTCATGTGAAATACATTACAATATCATTATTTTGGAAGGCCAGCAGCACTTTTATTTACTTCCAGAATATTTTTGGATTAAAAAAAAAGCAAAACTAGAAAAGAGCCACCATAAAAATTGGTGCAATAAAAGTGTAAGGTAGAAAAGAATTAATCATCTTTCCATGTAACCACAAAAATGGAGGAGAGTGTGTTCCTTTAACTTTTGAATAGTTACAGTTATTGCATGTTTATATAATTATACAAAGAAAGCACCTGCATATTTAATGTTTTTGTATAACCATGGAGCAGAATTTTTTTCATAAGCTTAACTGTCTGCTGTGAAACTTTCTTAGGAGAAGGAGGGAGAAATATGCTTATAAATTCATCTAATTTTAAAGCTCTGTATGTAATCTTAAAAAATAATACAAATTTATATTAGGAAGTTACTGAATGGTTGTCTCCTGAAGAGACATGCTGAACATTTGTCTGGGGGAGCACCTTTTGACTGGAATTAGGGTTATCTTCAATTCTTTAATGTTTGTCAGAAGATGTTTTGTCTTCATAAAATGTAGTAATGATAGCATCTTAATCCAATTATAGCTAATCCTGCGAGCCATTTCATAGTTGTTTTATAGATTGCTGCATTTTAAGGTGAATTAATTTCTAATAAAAGGGTTTCTTAAGGGCTTTGTGGCATAATGCTTTTGAGACACCAGCAGATAGTGTGATGTCTGAGCCATTAGATGTGTTCTTTGATCATCTTTTTTTAACTACTCAAGCCATTTGTTTGTCTCCATTTAGCATTCTCTAAATCCATACCAAACTCATCACAAATTGATTTTTAATAGTACTTTGTAGACACTAGTATCGTTAGCTGTCAGTAGTCCTAAATATTATTTGTTCAAGGATGGAAGCACGATTTTGAAATGCACACAAGAAATCACTTAAAATGAACAAACCCTATTTTTTAAAAAAAAGTGTTTTGTTCTTTTCTGTGTTCTGCACTCCAGAAATGCATGCTATCAAGAAAATTATTGGTAACCTTTCTTTCCTGTAAATTCCAATGCACTGAGGTGCTGAAACATTTGATTCTTTTTAATATTATTCAAAGATATGGTTTTTCATTTATTTCTTTTGTTTTCAGTTTAACCCCCACACATGGTATGTTATTCCTACTGGTCTCCTTATTTCATGTAGTTATAAAAAGGTATGTTGCAAAGTGATTCTCAGCGCAGCATCTTATCTTCACATTTTTAGCTTGCTGTCATAAATCTTGCTTTCTAGTCCACTTCTTTTAAGTGGAATGTATTTTACATTGTTGCTTGTATGATTTCCAGTGAAGGATTGGGAGCAGAAACTGCCCTGGTGTTCTCACATATTGTTCTGCTGTATCCCATGCACTGTAGTAGTTTCTATTGCTTAGCCTTGTTCTTTTTCTTCATTGAAAGAGACTAAATGTTATTAAATAAATTTATGTTTAAAAAAAGCATGTGATCAGTTTTTGCAGTGGAGTATGAAGTCTGTACCCCTTACAAGTCAACCTTGTCCTTCAGTTCAAGGAATATGTTCCAAATAATATTATTTACTAGACCCTTGCATGTTGTCTTTTCTGAAAAGATAATGCTTCCTAAGAGTAACTTTCCAAGGTGCTTTTAGCACTTAAAATATATATGAAATAAAATAGCCTCTAATTACAATGATTGTCAGTTTAATTAGAAATGTTTTAGTGTTGCATAAAGAACAAAAGTCACATGTAATGTCTGAGTACATCAAAAATGTATGACCTAGTAAATACAGCACTCATGTAAAACACACATCCAGCATGTTACAGTAACTGGTATGAGAACCTTGCCAAATGATTAATTCATGAGTACTTTCTGTTATGATCTGTATTATCAAACATTTGCCATCTTCTTTTTCCTTGTTTTAGGTACCAGCAGACAGGTGTTAGGTGGCTTTGGGAATTGCACTGCCAGCAGGCAGGAGGAATTCTGGGAGATGAGATGGGATTGGGCAAGACCATTCAGATAATTGCCTTCTTGGCAGGTCTGAGCTACAGCAATATGAGGACTCGTGGTTCAAATTACAGGCAAGTGCTTCTCTGCAGACTGTCAGTCTGTGGAGCTCAATTAATATTTCATCAGATGTATTACTGGTGGAGGAGGGTCCTGTGAATTATTAATGACATTTCAATTACAATATTCCTTTAATTCTTTTAGTGGGGGACATCAAAGGAAAAATTTTACGAGACAATGGAGCTGTAGGGCAGGAAAAATTAAACATGTAACACTTTTAATGAATTCCAGGCATTGATGCTTCATTTTGCAGATGAGCCACGCTAGATATTTTGGGTCAATACAGTGTCTAAGGTTACCTTCCACAAATGGATTGTTTACAAACTCAATTACATTAATATCAATAGTTTACACAATATGGAATTTTAAATTAGATGTAATACCTTTAGTTCCATTTATTAAATTTTACATTAAAATATTTGTTCTGGCAAGCCACCAGGTAAATGTTTTACAGGAAGTAGCAACCTGATTTGCGATGAAATTTAGAGTTTCTGATGGGCAGCGAATTATCCGTGCCAAAAATTAGTAGTAAGAGTAAAACCAGTAACTTATACAGAGGAATTTCCATCTGCTTTTGGTTTTTTGTTGCTGCTGCTTTTCAAAACATGTGCTAGTGTGACTGTGCTTTTCTTGTATTTTATGGCTTTTTGTTAATGAACAATGCTTTAAAATTTCCTCTTCATAGATGGAATTACTGGCAAGATACTTGTTTGTGTCCTCAGATTTGGAATTGCACACATGAATTGTACTTGATTTTTCTACTTCTGTTGGTCTGTTTACCTGAAGTAATCGTGAAATTTAGCAACTATCATAGTACTGTACTAAACAAAAATAATTACCTTTATCAAGAGATATGTTTAAATCATGTTCAGCTTGTACATGAATTGTAAAATAATGCTTTAAAGAGAAAATATTCCTGTTTTCTCTCTGGTTGCTTCCTACTATAGCCTTAATATTAAAAAAAAATCAGTGGTCCTTCACGCAGGTCAGTTGATTTACTTTAATATGGCTGCCTGGTTAAGAATGCTACTGTACAAATTATTTTATATTCCCTACCCCACTTAGGAGACTGAGTTGATAGAAATCCTTCAGGGACATCTCTTGACATGTTAAGTAGTGCAAAACTACTGTAAAACTTTGAAAAGGCCAAAATCAGTTTTCCCACCCAAGTTGTAGTGTTCTTTCTGCATATAAGATAATGTGTTGAGTTTCATGTTTTGGCTGGTGCATGTCGTTGAGTCCATCACAAGAGTAGTTCCGTGGGAGGAAGCAAGGTTTAATGTATTGGTGGAGCTTGCTCTGATTTTGCTTGTGTGCTGTAAAGCAGTCTAAACAACTTCATCTTCCATAGTCAAGTATTTTCCTCCCCTGGGCTGAGAAGGCAGTAATGCTGGTAACCAGTAGAAAAAGTGTAGTCTGATAGGCAGGAGGCTTCCTGGACAGCCTCACTGTGAAGCCAGCACCGAAAGGGGACAAAATTGTGTTGTCAGCACTGTCAGAATCCTCCAGCCTAGCTTGGGTCTCCTTACCCTGGTGTGTAACTAAAACCTTGCGCTACACACTTGCCTTCATTTATTTGAGACATCAGCTGAGAAACTGACAGAAAGTTTATACACTGGTTATTTACTGTGGTCTTCAGGATACTGAGACATAAACATAAACAGTTCAATCTCTACTCTGAGTGGCAGAGATTAATTTCCATGGTGCTTAGGTAAATAAAAATCCATGGCCCCAGAAAAAGTGGGTTGCTCTTGCTGCCCTGTTCTCTTATTTTCACTAGGGTTTAGTTATTGTTTCAGCTTGGAAACATGATTTGCCAATCCTTGGCAACATTCAGTTATAATGAAACATGTTTTCCTGTGTTAATTTTTTGAGTGTTTAAAGATTGTAAATACAGTGTGAATACAGTTTCCTTTTTCTTGGAAATAAGTAGCGAGAACAGGAACATATGTACAAGTCTAATTGCATCCAATTAAATAACAACAAATAAAGAGTACTTGTGGATTTGGCCTTTATAAACCAGAAAAAAACAGAATAAGAAAGAGATTTGGATATATTGACCATATATTATATTAACCATAAGCTATTAGTACAATGCAGCTATGAAAAAGGGACAGAATGACAATATAAAAAAAGGGACAATATAACAATGTATCTGAAGTAGGAACAGGACAGTATTATTATCTTGGTACAAGGCACTAAGTTTGGTTTTGAATGTTTTAAGTGTCACCTTTGTTCCAGGAAAGCAAATATAAATTGGATGGGCAGCAGAGCAAATCTCACAGTGTTTCAGTGATTAGGAGAATGAAGGATGCCTCCTAAGTGTAGCAAGCTGAAGTATATGATTTGTTTAGTTTTGTGAAACAGCTCAGACTGGAAGCTAGATGGGTCTTTTATATAAATAAATAAAAGCTCTCAAGAGAATAATAAAATGTTGGCTAGTGGAAAGTGGTTAGAGTCAGACTAGACATAGAAGAGTTTTCACACAGCCAAGTAGAGGAGGAGTGGAGAGGAGGTGTGAACTCTGTGTAAACTGAGGGGGAAAAAACAATCTGGATAAACCTTACGTGTGAGCTTGTATTATACAGACCAGGGGAATAAACAGATGTATTTTGTTACTACCCATGAAGAGTGAGAAACTAGTATATTCTGGGAAAGTTGGCTTTTTTGCTGGAGGCATTTTTAAAAGCAGTACCAGTGATTTTTTGGATTCATAGCATAGTTGAAGCTAATTTTCATGTCTCCAAGTTCTTACTTCCCTTTGGATTGCTGGGATTTTTTTAATTAGACCATGTAAGGTTGTGCTATAGTATTTGTTTATAATAAGTAACATCCAGGTTGTTGTTCTGCATATGTCTAAACATTTAATAAAGAATATTATTTCTTCATGTTAGCAGTTTCTGAAGACATTAAGAGGGTTTTCTTTTTTAAAGCAGGGTGTTGCTGGTGTCTGAGAAATCCTTTATTGCTGTTGATGTGTGATCTTGAATGTTTACTGTGATCTTTTGCATTGTTTATTTATTATCACTTGGATAGTACATAGATGCAGATCAGTGTATGATAACTGAAGCTATTGCCTTTGTTTGCAAAGTCATTTTGTTCCATTTTCAAGAGAGCAAATACGGTTGAAAAATTACTGCTTCCACTACTTAGTATATTTCTTACAGGATTGTTGGTATTTATTTGTGGCAGTAGTATTTTTTATTTGGCTGGTGTGCAAGGGATTTTTCCCTTCTTAACCTTAGGAGCAGGTTACCTTATATGTCTTTAATATACAGGAAGACTTTGTTTCAGACCTCTTTCATAATTGTCAGATATAGTAATATAATAACAAATAAGAAACTTGTGAGACAGTTTGAGCCAAGCTCAGATCTCAACTTCCATGGATGATACAGTCTGCCACTTTAGAGTCCTTGTCTTATCAGCAATCTGTGGTGATGAGAGTACAGTATATTACCAACATGAAGCAGAACACCTGTGTGTAAGTCCATTTGTGAGACTCTAGCTACACATTCTGTATAATAGAAGTAATAAAATAATTGCTTGTTAATGATTTCTTTTCGCTTATAGAAACAGCAGTCACTAAAACCTGATTTGTAGTATCACAGGAGGAAGTTCCCTTATGCCTTCTTGTTTGGAGCTTTTCTATTCCTGTTTAGTTTGATAGATGCATCCATTTAACTGTTCAGTGAGTAGATTCTTTTAGCATTACCCTCTTCATCTTCCTTTGAAAAAACGGACTTGAAGGAAAACAAATTGCCAATTAATTTCCATAGCTCTCATATTCCACTTAAACAATAAAGTATGTCTTTTTAATATGTGTATATTTTAATGAGCCACTTAATACAGATTATTTTATTCACATTAAGGGTTTTTTTTTTCCTTGAATACTCTTATTTTAGGTACCAGGGATTGGGTCCAACCGTGATTGTTTGTCCAGCTACTGTGTTGCATCAGTGGGTAAAAGAATTCCACACTTGGTGGCCTCCATTTAGAGTTGCTGTGCTCCATGAAACTGGTTCTTATACAAAGAGTAAGGTAATCCATTTTGTAATTCTTGAGGCTTTTTTTTTTTTTTTTTTTTTTTGGTCACTAGCAGAAAAAACATCCTCTGTTGCTTAATGCTTCTATGTAGGAAAGAGCTTGTGCCTTTTCTCTGAATGTATTAAAAGAACAAAAAGTTCATTGTCTTGTGTAGATTTGGTAGTAAACTGGACTAAAAGGGGGATGACATGGAATACATGTATATTATTATGGAGACTTGGAACAAATTAAACACAGTAACAGGTTTCTTACTTGAGTTTTTCTTGTGCTGTAGTCCATGCTAGGAGTTTATGACTAGAGTGCTTGTACACCAGATAAATGCTTGTAGCACTTGTGAATTCTCTTCTTGCATTTCTTTGCATCACTGTGTCATTGATCTGATATTTAATGTGTTTTGCATGCATGGGCAATTTCTCTTCAGTTGGTTGCTGTCAGTTGGTATCACTTAGTCTCATTTTCATAATGACAGTTACTGTGTTAGTTTTCATAGTTTCAAGCAGTGCCCTTTCTGTCTTTCAGTTTTCTTTGTCAGTCTCTTCATATGCATGTTCTTAGTCAGTTTCTTAAGTTGGAAAGCCTGACTTGTCTGAAGTTTCTAACTTTGGTACCTTGCAGGAACAAAACAAGCAGCACTTAGATTTTTATTTTCCCCTAGCCTTATATTTCAGATGTTTAAATGGATTTTCAGGATTCAGCAAAGCATTTTTAAATTTCTCTTTAAATATTTATTGAATTTCTTGTAATAACATTAAGATTACATGGTGCTTAATTGCACTTGATTAAACATATTCTGAAGTAATTGATGCAGTTACAGTACATGGCAAAAAAGGAGTTGCACAGTCTAAAGTGCTAATAGCTTCCTGTTGTTCAATTAACTTGGTGTGTTTTCAAGCCCTAAAAGTCTGTTGACCTCAATAACATGGTTGCCTGTCTTCCTAAATTAAATCATGGATGCTTATTTTGGGCTGTTTCTTAATTAATGGATTTGACAGTCTGACTCAAATCTGCAGGAATAGAAAGGTTTTCAAGATTTCACCTTCCCATTGTCGTCCTTCTATTGCATATTCAACAACTTAAAATTAAAGATATAAGCACTTCCAAGCAGTTTTAGGGAAGTGAACCTAATGCCTCATCTTCTAAGAGCTGCAAAAGTGCTTTAAACAAGTGTCATTGCAGATAAGGTCTTAACTTCATGCACATTTTTTTCCTAGATGCCTTTTAATCAGAGAAGAGCAAGCTAAAGTAAGGAAAAAAATCCAAGTTTCCTGTTCTACTTTCCCTTATACCTGCAATAAGAGTTTGCTACTAATAAATTAGCATAAGTAACACTTGTACACTGAAAATATATCACATAAAATACAGGGCAGGTGATTTACTGCTGCCTAGGATTTCTTTTCAATATACATTCTTTCTGTGAATGCTTTAGTTCTGATCTTAGGACAATTACATCTGCTGATAATCTATGTCATTGCAAAAGACCACTTTTGCATATCTTTTTTGCATATCATCCAGGGACCATTCTGCCCTTAAGCTCTGGCATAAGACATGAAAGAATAAGTAAGTTAAATAAATAAATAAATATTAAAATAGTGGTTAGACTGCTTAAGTTCTTTGAGAATAATTTTACTTAGCCAAAAGCCAACCCCCTGCTCAGCTGCAGTCTCAGTGTTGCACAGGCCTATTTGGAATTAATTGACAATTCCAGGATTCACCTGTTCTATTTCTGTATCACAGTTTATCACAAAGTAAATGAGAAGAGTTTTGTGCTGGACAGCTCCAGGAGAGGATTAGGGAACTGAACTTTATCAGCTTTGGAGGGAGAAAGGTTTTTTCAGCCTCTGAAGAGGCTACAATTTTCTGAACCAGTGGAGAAAGATTATTGTCCTCCAGACTAACTGGACATCAGATAGTGAAAATCTTAATGGATTTTGAGGACTGCCTTATCTGTAGTGGTTGTCCAGCAGGTTGTGGTAAAACCCAGTATTGCAGCTTGTTCTCTACAGCTCTGTGAAAGAGGGTTAGGTGATTTCTAAAGAGCAAAGATTAATTGTCAAGCTGTTGGATGAGAATTTTGGAGAAAAAGGGTTAAACAATGACAGGTGCCCCATAAGGCAAGACAGTATTTCTAGCAGTAGCAGTAAACGACAACAGCTGAAGTTTCATTTGATAAAATTTGAGTTGATGTTTTAGGTGAGAAGGATGTATGTAATTTTTGCCATAACATTGTCAGGAATCCTGAAATATTAGCAAATACTAAATCTTTCAACATTGGTGAAATACTATGCTTTTATGAATAGGCATTTTCTGGTGTACCTTCTAGGATACACAAGCATTGATGCAAGAGCCTGTCTCCCAGTGCTTCAGAGTTGCCCACAGAAGTATTTCACTTGACAGTGAAGAGTAGGGAAGACATCTGTTCTGATTGTTTCATCATAAGGCAATTCTAGGCAATACTTCCCACATCTGTTCAATTAGTGACACTTCTTTAGTGTTACAAATGGACTTTGAGCAATGTGGTAAGTGGAAGACTCTGATTTTTACCTTTTTACCAGTCTGTTTTGATTTTCTTTGCAAGCAGTTATTGGATTTTCACAATAATAGTGTGAAATAACAGCCTGAATTGTGAGCACCAGATTGGCTGCAAATCTTGTCAGCCTGCTTCAGCTCAGTCTTTGAGACATCTCACTGCTATCGTTTTTGTGTAGTTTTTAGCATATGCTAGAGCTTCAAAAGAGAGACTATGTTACTCCTCTTCTAAAATAACAATGGTAGAAAATTTTGACAGTAGAGAAGGTAAATTTCTTCAGCTATCTATAAGGGAAGGCAGATTGGTATTTTAGATGATGAAAGGAAGACACAGTAGCAAATTGGAGGGATTTCCAAGACTTTTGAGCTTGTTTAAGGCATTCAGATGAAATGTAAAACTTGCTCTTTTAAAAAATAATTATTATTTGTGATTACAGAAGATTATTTAGCTCTTCTATGATGATAAATGTGCTTAAGTTGGTGTAGTAGGTGGAACGAGATTTAAGTCTTCCCTGTGAAGTCAGCTTTCAGTTTGAACAAGGTACAGCATTTGTGGTTAAGTTCCTGTGGTGCTGTCTTATACTTTTAAGCTCCTACTATGGTTTACACTCAAACCTGATCTGTAACCATTGAGTGCTCTGAGACTTCTAAGCATGAGAGAAGAAAAAGAAGTAAATCTAATGTAATCTAGTGTATCAAGAGTGCTTTTTATTTCTGGTATAGAAGAGAAGGTAAGGAGAAAAAACTTTAATAATGTTGAGAAAAGCCTTCTGTGCAAAGAGGTCCTGTTGTTTTAAAACTTCTGTTGGCACATGAGCATTTGTAAATTATAGAATGTAAGAGGCAATGTGAACTTCAGTTATTTTATCATGTATGGAAGGAGTCTTTTAATTTCTTAATTTTTAGAACAGGTATCACTAAGGTTAACAATTCCTTCTGATGTTAGTCACATACCATTTGTGAATCTGTAACTTTGCATCCTCTTATTCTGGTCAAATGCAGTTCATGATGCTTGCAGCTGTGAAACTATCTATTTGAAGATGACTTTACACATGGAAAATTTTAGACCCTCTAGCCTCACAGTAGAGTACATAATCTACATGTAAAGAAAATAAATTTCAAGAGGTTACAGTTATTGGCATGGTTGCATATGGAACCTGTATTTTAGCCAAAGGCTCTATTTCTGAGTTAAGGACCAAAAGATAAAATTAGTATCATGCTCCAAGAAGTAGCATTCTTGCTAAATATGTAATAAGTGCTTTAGCTCTTTTTATTGCAACTTTTACATTATTAAACATTATAATGTGTTCTTTTGAAGCCTCTTCATGGTGCCATTTAGGTTTTTTTTGTTGGGGCAGGAAAATAATAAAGAGGTTTTATATGTTGAATTTATGGATCCTCAGACCTAATGATTGGTTACGAGATGGTGATAAGCCTCCTGAAGGATGCACTTTTGATTCACAAATGATATATTGTTGGATAAGTGACCAGATACTATCTCTGACTTCACCCTTGCCTCAAAGGTCTAGTGAATTTTGTAGTTATCACTAGTCTATTTCTTTAAGTTCAGTCTTAGCATGCACATTTATGTCTAAGAAAATGACCATTTTAAATACATAATACATGAGATTTCAGGTCCTCTTAAATATTTTTAAAAGATTATTAAAAAAAAAGAAAAAAGAAACATTAACCCGGTTTTTGTGCCTTCAGAAACAAGCTTGTAGGTACATTGAGGTATCAACAGGAAAAAAAAATTGCTTAGAGATATGTCCTTAAAATAAGTCATAAACCTTTTAGCCTTAAGAAATGGTGCTTGCCAAAATTCATCCAATCTTTGTACATCTCATGTGCTCCAATGAAGACAAGGCAACAACATCAACTTATCACCCAAGGTTGGGAGAAAATACTGTCCCTGAATCGTAAAGGCCTGAAATAGTGTGCTGAACAAAAATGCAAGTTCATAATTACTCACGTGTTCCTCTATTCATTAGCATCAGATAAAGGCTAGAGTGCAGAAATTCAAAATTAGGTAACTGCTTGTGTAATCTGGCATTAGTAGGATTTGTCTCTCTCAAGCACACTTTTTTAAATTTAGTGTAACAGCGCATGACCTGAAATATTTCATTTAAGTGTATTTCCAGAAGATCTAAAATTTAGGCATGCCTTAATCTAACAAAACAAGAACTGTGGACTAAAGAATACATTGTAAAGTGTCTTAAATTATAAAATACCACACTCTCAAGAGTTTGTATCCAATATTAGATCTGTTACCATGTTTTAAAATATTTAGAATTATTCCAAAAGTTGCACCTAAAACGAAGGCTACCTTGAAAAAGTACCCAATGCAGTAAATCGAGACTTAGTGTTGTAGTGTGGGTTGATAAAATTGTGTTGTTCTGTTTCTTCATTGTCAGCACAAATCCTTGTTTATTAAAAATTTAGCTTGAAGGAAACTTTAATTAATTACAGGTTCAGTAAATCCTGACTAGGATTCTGCCTTGGTGTGTTTACAATGAATGGCCTTCATGTGCCTGTGTTTCACTTCTGTTCTCTCTGCTACCTGACAGCGTGATTTATGGCTGTTGTTTTCTACCAGTCCACTGTTTGCCCTCTAGGAGGGATTGGTCTCTTGAGCCTCCATAATAACAGCAGCACTTTCACAAAACATCTTTTAATGACAAGAGTGTAGCATTCTGTAAGTCAGGCTAATTGCAGACATACCCTATTAATTGCAAAAATTAGGAGAGGTTACATATTTTACAAGCTTTTAATTTTAAATCACCCGAGATGATTTGTCTTAAGTGTTTGGGTAGAGATGTCTACAATATTCTGTGACAGACCATTGCTGAGACTCGAGAAAAGTTGCAGACTATGGATAATGTACCAGGTAGAATTAAGCTTTGGATGTCCACACCTGCAGAAAAATCCTACTCTGTCTGTAGTACAAATTATTCTAAAAATTACTTATTCTCTTGAGACTCGTGATACCAACATTAAATGATGTGTTGTGGTTTTATCAGGAGATGATAATCAGAAGCAGATATTCTTGAACAGTTAAATTCAAGAGATTTTTGAATCCTGGGGTGTGTGTAAGTAATTTTACAGTAAAAGATTATGAATATTGACACCGAGTTTTTGACATGGGTTTTTCTCTTTTGTTTTGTTATTTAATTGTTTTTTGTGGGTTATTTTTTTAATTAAAGGCACTTCTAGTAATAAAGGGTTTGTCTTTCCTTTAGCAAATTTGGTGGCAGTTGTACTTTCTGTTTTTCCCTTATCATCATCTACTGTTTAGTATTCTAGATTTATACATGGAGGATAAATGCAATAAGGATGAGTCCTGGACACTGTCAGAAGTGATATAGACTGTTCCTGCCCTACGTAACTTGCAGCTATAAAGGCTAGTAAAAACTTGGGGAAAGGTTAAAGCTTACAAGAGAAGCACAAAATTTGAAGACTGATAGCAACTGTATTAATCCTATAATGAGAAATATTAGACTATTTAGGATTAAACAAATAGGTTTTAGTATTTGCTTTTCAGTATTTCACTTGTTTAAATTTCCTCCAACATTCATGATCTTTCTTGCAGTACACAAAGCTGGGTCTGTGAAGTGGATGTAGGAGAACTTGAAGAAACACATTACCTTAATCAAATCCAATGTTTGTTTTTTCAGACATTGCCTTTAAAAAATCTAAAATAAAACACACTTTTTCCTTCTGACCAGGCTTTTGGTAAATTCTGATTTGCTATAACACAGTATTCAAGTGCTTATTTCTTTGACAGATGAGCTAAGAATCAAAATCTTGCATATACTTATTTTCTTTGCAAAGTAAATTGTAGATCTGCTTTTATAATACTTTTTATATGTATCTTGGACAGCAAATCTCTGTGTGTGTGTAGGTCTGAGGATTGTGTCTCACTGACTATGTGCACCTTTTATTTTTAGGTGAAACTAATTCATGAAATCGCTTCATGCCATGGAATTTTAATTACATCTTACTCGTACATTCGACTGATGCAGGACAACATCCACACCTATGATTGGCATTATGTCATTCTGGATGAGGGTCACAAAATCCGAAATCCAAATGCTGCAGTCACACTTGCATGCAAGCAGGTACTTTATAAAAACAAATTTAAATGCTCTGGAGGGAGGTTCCAATATCTAATAGCCTATCATAAAAATATATGCTTGATCATTAATAAAGAATAAAAGCATAAAACACAATGGTCTGTATTTGACTCTTTAACTATTTAACATTTTTAGTGAATTTACATGGGTAAATTTACAGAAGTATAGTGTATGGTAGAGGAAAAAAAATAGGAATTTCAAATTGCATAGTAATTTATCAGTAGTGATAAATATCAGATTGCTGGTGTGAATTTTCTGCTTACAGTTTATGAACAGTGTATTGCAGAAATCTGTTTTTTTCATGAGTGTGAGGCCACATGTTTTGACATGAGAATTTATTGATGGTGAAGTTGAATATCCTCTGAGGCAGGAGGCAAGATACACCAAGAACCATGAAAATAACTTTCTTTTGGTTTTGTGGTCTTTATCAATAGTTCCGCACACCCCATCGAATCATCTTGTCTGGCTCCCCTATGCAAAATAACCTAAAGGAGCTCTGGTCCCTCTTTGACTTTATATTCCCAGGAAAATTGGGAACACTGCCTGTGTTCATGGAGCAGTTTTCTGTCCCGATAACCATGGGAGGATATTGCAATGCCTCTCCTGTCCAGGTAAATGCATCCAAAATATCATTTTGCTTGAAGAAAACTGTTCCGACTGTTACTGTTGCTTCTAGTCTGACTTTTAAATATACTGAATACTGTATGTTCTAGATACTAACCAAGAAAAGAGTTGTATATGTGTATTACTGCTGTTTGAGTAAAAAAATTATTAACTGAGACCATTCCATTTATACAGGAGTGCAGCTTATAGGCAAGGTTTTCCTGTCAAAATTTCAAGTCATTAGAAGTATTCTTTTATATGCAAATAAACAAATTGAAGTGGGAGGTGACTGATCAGACATTTTGATGTATTTAAATACAATTTTTCTGTTTGCTATCAAGCTTTAGAAAATTATGCAGCAAGAGGAATCCTTAAATCCAGTCTGAAAACAGTTTTTATTTTAAAAAACTAAATCAGGTGTTGGAAGTCTGGAAGTAGATAAGCTAATTTTGAAAGCAAAAAATTCCT
Organism: Muscicapa striata striata; assembly: GCA_030060385.1. Taxonomy (NCBI): domain Eukaryota; kingdom Metazoa; phylum Chordata; class Aves; order Passeriformes; family Muscicapidae; genus Muscicapa; species Muscicapa striata. Next base: position 2,338,893 of record JAREIS010000134.1, read on the forward strand.
TGGGAAATTATTTTGAATAGTTGTCTATTAATTTTTGTAGTTGTGGTTCTCAGTATTGATGACAGCTTAAATATTTTCTGTTTTTAACTAGATAGTAAATAAATTGTCTGCATCATAATCTGCAGACTGTTTCATATAAATGCTGTTAAACTTGTGTCCTTTTAACTACTGTTTGTAATGTTTTGCATGCATGCATTGCTGAAGTTTTATTTTCTTTTCAAGTCTAAGTACTTCTCTTGTATAAATATTAGTAACTTACTACATTGGCCTTTCAGGTTTTTTTATATATCAATAATTTATTATATTGTTTTCTTTGCTGTAAGACAAATTAAAGTATTTTTAGCCATTATTACAGTTAATACCTATCTCACACATCCATTACCCCTTATAGAACCAAATGCTCCATTTAGGGCCAGAGTGACCTTTAGTTTTGTGTTTAGTTTGTGATAGTGGGGATTTCCTTGTACTTTTTTTTTTTTATTAAGTCTCAAGTGAGTACTAATCTTCACTTATTGTCTGGTAACTACCATTGCTGCAGGCTTCTTTTTTTGCTTCTCAGTATGTGCATTAGCACTTTTTCATGAGGATCTTGGTTTTGTACAGATTTATACTCACTTCTTTCTTTGGTTTCTAAATTAAGTATCTAACTTTTGGTCTCTTTTAAAGAGAGATCTGGGGTATCTGGAGATGCCTTACTTATTCAATTTTATTGTTGCTGACATGAATTTTATTGCAACTCGTGTTGAACATGTAACTAGAGATCCATGTAAAATAAGCCATCTGATTTTATTAGGATTTTCCTATTGCTAAGTATGAAATTTTGCTAGTTGCTAAAATTACTATCAAGAGTCAAAATACAGCTTGTGCCTTTTCTTCCTTTTTTCAGGTAAAAACTGCTTACAAATGTGCCTGTGTGTTACGGGATACCATAAACCCCTACTTGCTGCGAAGAATGAAAGCTGATGTAAAAATGAGCCTTTCACTTCCAGATAAAAATGAACAGGTTTGCTTATTTTCACTGCTAGATCTGAGTCCTTTCCCTCCCCAAAACTTAGTCTTTCATGAAAATTTGGAAGTAATTTGTGCTAGTAGCAGATAAAATGCTGGTTTAACTAAAGATAAGCTGCAGAGCTTTCAAGATTCATATTCTTTCACCATTGTACTGAGTATTAAATTACTGCTGTCTTGGCAGGATCTGTATGAGCTCACTTATCTAAAAAGTAAAGGATAGATGAAGTATAGTCAGGGCTATTTAATACTGTCCCCTTAGGTCTCAAGTGCATTGAAATGAGTTGTCTGTCTGTTTCCTCTTGTACAGCAGGAAACAATTTCAGCATTGTTTCCTGTCACAGAAAGATTAATTTAGCAAATGAATTAATAAAGCAAATAATAGAGAAATACTTGCTGCCAGTTGTTCATATTGCAAGCTAGCTGACTTATATGTTATAATAAATTTTCAAAATATTAGCCTGGTGCTGTGAAACTTGTTTGCTTTACTGCAAGATGGTATGTTTCTTTAGGAAACATTTTCATTTAGAAAAGGAGGTTGAAAGTATTAGTGAACTGAAATTCTTACAAATACTCACTTGTAGTAATTATTAGCTTCTTCAGGTTTCAGTGCTTCAGGCTTTTGTATTCTGTCCTAACTCTTTTCTTGTCTTCTCCCTCTAAAAGGGAAGTGGACATGTTAGTCTTTGAAGGACAGTGCTAAAATGTACATAGTAAAGTAGTAGACCATACTGTGTATATGCATTCTAATGATCTTTTTTTACCCAATTTTTAAAATTTCTATATACTATTTTTAATCAACTTTTTACTGTCTAGATATTAAAGAGTCTGAGCTTCTTAATCTAAAAAAATGTGATCATAGACAGTTTAAACAAAATTGATTTCTGCTCTTGTCAGTCACAGGGCACCACATCAGTTTGATTTAGAGCATAATGTTGGGCGCCTTGCAGGATGCAAGGAAGTGATTTTGTTCCATTTTAGCCTATCAGAGCACCTGAGAAATCATTATATGTCATGCTTAAGGTCTAAAGACAGGACAGATCACATCTGCCAAACTTCTAAGAATTTGCAAGTTGTAAGGGATGTGACAGACACACAATGGAAAGAGTTTATAGTAAACATAGCTTTGAGAGAATGCTAATGTTGCATAGTTACATCATTAAAACTAGAAAATGGCAGCACTTCCAAAACTAAAGCGATTTGAGGGCAAGATCTAACTACTGGGAAAGAGCACATAAAATCTCATGAAACTCATTGTAATGATCATGTTCATTCTCTAAAAATTTTTTTTTTTTATTTCTACTGATTTCTGTGCAGTGTCTTTTAACTTAGAATTTCAGTGTGTGAAACATCTGTGAAGTTTCCTTGTAGCATAGGTAAAATTCTGTAATTCTCACAAGTTGGGTTTGAGTGGTTGATTTGTTTTTGCAGGTCCTCTTTTGCCGTTTGACAGAGGAGCAGCGTCAAATCTATCAAAATTACATCAACTCTAAAGAAGTTTACCAGATTCTCAATGGAGACATGCAGGTGGGTATTAATAAGGATAGTGACAGATAGGGTTTGATGGATAAAGTCATGGACTGGCCTTTGCATTCTTCTAGCTGGATTCTAAGCAGTAAGGGAAGCAAACACACTAATCTCTGTTCAGCTTTTGTGGTTGGATTTTCTTCTCAGAAATGTTAGATGAAATGTATTTAAGTTAGTGATCCATATGTAGCGACATGACCAGATAAAAGTATGAATGGAATGAGCTTCACAATATGTTTGTGATCTTGGGAACAAATTCTGGCTTTTTGGATGACCTGTTGTAGGTAACAGTGTGCATGCTTTCAACTAAATGCCCAAGTGAAGCAAAGGAAAAGCGTAGTTTGTCCTGAGAGTATAGTTCAGGTGTGATAACTTTGTTATGCAACAGTTGGTGATTTCCCAGTATTAACAGAAAGCAGAGCAAATAGCAAACATCATTATTACTGTCTTACTAGTCACTTCTCAACATCTTCTACCTCCATCTCACAGTGTAAGTGTTGAAATTGCTGTGGCCAAGTGAAAGGTGTACCCAGTGGGTACAGTTGCAGTTGCTGGCTGCTGCTGCCTGTGTAGAATCTGCTATTCCCTGTGACTCCTATGTTGCACACATCTGGTTCATTTGACATTTTTATGCATGTGATGGATGTGTCTCTCTTCCATTTTAGCCCTTGTTTTTAGGAAGAGAGATATTATGTGTTGGCTGCAATGTGTAATTTGCCGTATTTTCTTGTCTTGTGAACTGTGAAATCAATTCTCCCTCATACCCAGTGGCTCCAGTCAGTTGTATGGTCAGCATGGCCATATATGTTGCAGTCCCATACAAAGAACACTTATTACTGTTTTGACTTTTTAAAATTTTCCAGATCTCACAAAACTATAGTGGGCAAGTTTTTTCAAGTACATAGCCATTTTAGTTATCCCAGTGAAAACTGCTTTAAGGAGCTTGTTCTTTTAGAGATGGCTTATACAAGACTATCTGCAGAAATTTCTCAAAGATGTTACAAAGTGGGTTATCATATTTACTAGCTATCTGAAATTTTGAACAGTAAATTTCAATGCTTTTATTAGATATTCTGTGATAAAAACAGCAAATCCCAGCTAAAAAACATTGTAAAAACAAACCACAAATTATGGGCAGGCTCATCCAGCTTGTAGTGCTAAAAGATTGAGGGATTCACTGTTTCAAGCTATTCATTTCAAGTTTCAAATTAAAAAATGAATTGCAAGCAATTCCTTTTTCAGAATATTCAGAAGTATAAAGAACACTTGTAATATTACTGAATGAGTAACTGTATAGAGCCCTTCTAACATGGCATCAAAAGTGGTAATTTAAGTTTTGTATGTTTGTTCAAATATGTTAACTCATATATTCTTTGTTATCGTGCATTCTTCTGGGTATACTGACTATCCTCAAGGTCTGTCTTAAGTTACCTGCTAATATGGTAGGAGTTGGAAGGAAAGCCATGATAATTTCAAGAAACTAATTGGTGGAATTTTTCCTTTTGAGTAAGAAAACTATGACCTTACAGCTAGGGAGGCACTGTTTTTTATAAGTGTGGAAATTATTGCAGAATTCCCTTAATATTGTCACCAGAATAGGCTCACAAGTACATAAACTTTCAATTACTTTCTCTTGTACTGATTTTTCCTAAAAGTTTCCCTTAAACAAGTATTAGCATCAAAAGATTAATAAAAACAAACATTGATGGTGAGTGGATTAATCTATTGCTGTTTATTCTTCTTGTCCACAGCCCATATAGATACAAGTATTTGTCATGAAAATAGAAATATTTTTCTCTTGTGTTCTTTAGATTCTCTTAGGACTATCAACCTTGAGGAAGATTTGCAATCACCCTGACTTTGTTGCTGATAGTCCCAGAATTTTGAAGAGTGTGCCTGATACTGAAATGGAAGATCCAAATCAGTTTGGATATTGGAAACGTTCTGGAAAAATGATAGTGGTAGAATCCTTGCTGAAAATATGGCACAAGCAAGGTCACAGAGTGCTGTTTTTTACTCAGTCAAGACAGGTAAGATGAGCTAATTGTTTTTAGTTTTAGCTATTACTATTACTAAAAACGTGTGTGAGTTCCAAAAAATTTGTAAGTAGAACCACCTGTTGTGGTGGCTTTCTCATAAAATTAATGTCTTATTGAAAAAGTTACTGAAATGACTGATGTCTTTGGAATAATCAATTCCCAAACTCAGTAAGCTTTACCAGAATGACACATCATTGTGGCAGTGGCCCAGTTTCAATAAACTGGGTCCAAGCTGTATCAGCTGTGCCCATGTGCTACCAGGCTGTTCCTGCTGGGTAGTTGCAGGGTTGGACAGTTTGCATGCTCTGTGTAGTGTCTGTGCATGTCTGATCCTCAGAATCACTCCCTTCAGGAGAGTGGCACAGGCAGTGACCTTTGTTTGCTTTCCCTGTGTTCTCACAGTTTTGTCTTCCTTCCCTGGGATGGTGCAGTCAGTCTGCTTAATTGTCTTAAAGCTATGGCCCTGGGCTTTCCAAACCAAGCACAAATATTCCACTGCATTCAACTATGAAATAATTTTTCCCCATTTGCATAGGTTGGTTTTCTGTCATTTAAGAAAGTTTCAAGTTTTTCATTAACATTGTTTTTTGATTGAAACTGCAGTTAGTACCAGAAATTCTTATAGGTTTATCAGACAGATGCTCAGTCTTCACATCTGGATTAAATCTTTCCCATCTCCACAGATGATGCAGATACTTGAAGTCTTTGTGAGATACAGAAACTATTCCTACCTCAGGATGGATGGCACCACAGCAGTAGCTTCCAGACAGCCTCTTGTAACAAAATACAATGAGGTGAGATGTTCCATCCCACACATGAATACATATTAATGAGTATGATTGAGTTCTTTCAATCCTTTTTGTTCAACTTCAGATTGGAGACACAAAACTGGGGAGTTCAGTGAAATGAAACTCCTGTCTCTGTGAGAGAGGGGAAAAAGTAATCTCTTATTTCACACTTATATTGGGTTTTCTGCTAAGGAAAGAAACAAGTTTGAGAAGGGGGAAAAGCAATTTTATTGGATAACAGTAAATGAAATTTAGATCAGACTACATTTATTTGTCAAAAGAAATACTAAATGAACAAGGAAATGTATTCCTTCTCTTGGTGTCCTTTGCATATAATGCTGATAAAATGATCCAGGAAATAATTATATTTTAATGTTACATTTTGGTAATTCTTGCTCTAGTAAAGTCTCTCTTGTGTCACAGGACAAATCCATATTTCTTTTTCTCCTCACAACTCGTGTTGGTGGCATTGGAGTTAACTTGGTTGGTGCTGACCGGGTTATTATTTATGATCCTGACTGGAATCCCAGTGTAGACACACAGGTGAGTTTGATTTATTACATTCCATTTACCAGCTATGTTGAAATTAAATTGAAGATGAAATGACACTTATGTCAAACAGTGTTAAAGCACTATGTTGCTCTTTCCTAAGTTGCTGTTCCCAGCAATGATCACTTAGGGTGCAGCTCCACATTACGATTACGCTTGTGGCAAAGCCAATTTAAGTGGTTCCCACCACATCCCCTATATGCTGTTATACCTTACCACTCTTCAGTATTGTTGATTCATGCAGTCAGTTACAGTGCAGTCAAACAAACAGTTTTAATGACTTGTTTTAAGATGAATAAACCAGATGTTTGTGAAGGGAAAGTACAGCTGTGCAAGCTCTTGAACAGGCAGGACTGTTGTTGGTGATGGTGCAGGGTGAGAAAAGGAAAACAGATGCTGCTCAAATTGGCTTTCTCACTAGATAATGATATGTAGCTCTGACCTTAGAGAACTCTAAGCTTTTAGAAGTTGTTCACTGTCTCATGGTGTGATGAGACTCTGATTTATCAAATCATGTTGCAGTTATATGGTCCTTACAAGTTTGAGAGGAAAAAGCGTTTTTATAGAAATTCTATGTAGCTCTGAGATCTGGAAGTGCCTGATTTAGAGTGATTGGTTCAAGATATTTGTAGGAAAGACTTAAGTTAAAGAAGAAAAGTTCAAAGGAAAGGTGTGTATTAAAGCTCTATTGTGAAATTTCCTTCTAGAATAAGTCTATATAAAATACATATTCTAGATTAAAGTTCAGATTTTAACATAATCTATTGATAATTTTTGCATAGATTTATTGGTGCAATTGGAGACTTTCTAGATCTTTTTCCTCTCCTGCTGAGTTAGTTGTCTTATGCTCTAGAAATACTGCTTCTTTAAGTATTTGTTAAATGTCCAAACTAAGTTTGAAAGAGTGTTACCATTAGCTCTCTGTCAGACATTTGAGAGGTTTATGTCTGGTAACCAAACCTTTTGTGTTCCAGGCTCGGGAGCGTGCTTGGAGAATAGGCCAAAAGAAAGAGGTGACTGTGTATAGGCTGCTCACTGCAGGTACTATTGAGGAGAAGATATACCACCGGTGAGTCAGAATGATTTTTTGGATACAGCTGCATGCTCAGGCAAATATTTGTAGCAAATCCAAGGTGGTGTAACAGTGACATACCTGTGCATGTGCACGCATTGCTTGTAATCCCCAACCTTGGTCATGATGGGCACATTATGGAAAACTTCTAAAAGTTTCTTCTGAGAAATGGCGAACCTTTTTCTCATACTAGACTCCCAGCTGTACTGCTCCATCCCTAGCTGTAAGTCCCATGTACTAAGTGTACCTTACCAGTCTGTTCCAGCAGCTGTGTCCAGCACATCCAGAATTCACTGTAATACAGAGTATGAGGCACAGGCAGAAAACAGTGAGCACCTTATTCAGAACATGAGACTCAACAACTCTGAAATGCAGATTCAAATCATCAAGTTCTTTATATTCTCCTTGGGATGTATCAAGATGTGTATGGTACATATATCTATTTACTATAGTGCAAACCCAATTTGATTTTATTCCCAATTCATTCCAAAGTGAAAGAATTAAATCCCAATAACTACCAGTCATATTGATGTTATTTATTCCAAAATGTAGCTAAAGCCTTTAAAGTGTCTGTATTTCAAAATCAATGCAATCTTTTTGGTTTGCTTTCCCATTCAGCTAACTCGGTAGTTAGCTTGGCTCACGTGAATTCCAGATGATTGTACGTGGGAATCCTGTGTCTAGACTTAACTCTTCAGAACTGAAATGCCCTCTTGGAAAATTCAGATGAATAGTGAAATGCCCACACTTATTGAATGCCTTTTTTTAGTCTGTTTTGCCACGTGACACAAAGCATCTGCTGTTGTTTGGTTTGCATTCCTCTGGCACACTTCTGCTTGAACAATACTGACTGCATCAAGGAATCAGACAACAGTCAGGACAGCCATCAGAAATTCATTTCTTTCCAGAATAATGCAGTGGATCTTGAACTTTAAGAAGTTGTCTTTTCTGTTTTCCTGAGTTTTCTTGCCTGCAAAAGAAAGCTTAGTTTTTGACCACTGGGTTTAAAAATAGTTTCCCTGCTTAATGTCAGTTCAGCCAAAAGTGTGATAAAAACTGTTTGAGAGAACTGATTTCCAGTTTCATTTAGGGATGTATTTTTTGTACAGAGTAAACCAGCTTTTACTCTAGACACTATGTAGTCCAAATGTGGCACAGAAGCAGTTTTACCAATACTAGAAGATTTCTTGCAGCTTTGTTCTCCTACAGATTTGTTCCTTTTGGTTCACTGCGGGTGGGCTATTTTCTTCTCAGCCACAAGTCTGATTCCACTTTTCAGTAGTTGTTGTCCAGTCATTACCATCAGACTGAACTACTCTGCTGCTTTTGATTCCTCCAGTCAACTGAACCCATACAATGTTGTCATTTTAACAAGCCCTTGTTTTTCTTTCAGGAGCTTTCTGGTTGTTCTATTGTTATAAATGCAAGCTTTTCAATTTTAATGGACAAAAAAATTCTGGCTGTGAAGTTATTTATTGCTTAGTTAAGGGATGCCTCATAGGACATCTCAGGATGGTGGTTACCTGTTGTGTTATGGGGTTGTTGCAAAATAATAAATCCCTGTGTTTAACAATTTACTTGGTTATTTGAAAGTTACTAACTCAAGATAGTATTTTGGAAACTAACATCATCTTCCCACTGCTTAATTGTTCTGCAGGGTAATGTTTGTGCTTATAGTTTTCTGTTTAAGTACTGTGCTCAGTACTTAAACATAGCTAGACATTGTTTCATGCACAAAATACTTTTTTTATTTTTAGACAAATCTTCAAACAGTTTTTAACAAATAGAGTGCTGAAAGACCCTAAGCAGAATCGCTTCTTCAAATCCAATGACCTTTATGAACTATTTACTCTGAACAGCCCAGATGTGTCTCAGGGGACAGAAACAAGTGCAATTTTTGCAGGTACATGTTTTTTTCTATTTGTTTGGAAGAAAAAAGTATCTTAATTGTTAATTAAATGGATACTAATTTCATTCATCCCTCAGGTACTGGTTCAGATGTTCAAGTCCCAAAGCCACCTGATAATGGCCCTTCTAAACGTGATATCCATCTTGCAGAAAACAGCTCACACAAGAAGATCAAGTCCTCCAATTCCTATTCCACCACACACATGAAAGATTCTTCTAAAGCAATAGAGACAAATGAGGAAACCAAGGGAAATTTGGAAGCCTTTGACCAAAATAGCTATGCAGAAGATAATGCACAAGCTCCTACTGATACAAATTCACTCAATAAAAGCAAGGAGGAATGCTTGGAAAGTGATGACAAATGCCTGTCCCAGTCAATGCCATGCAATGCAGGGTCTTCAGAAAATGCCAAATGCCTGACTGCCGTGGTAGCTGGTGAAGGACATGGAGCAGCTCATGGGGATGCCAGGACAGATCTTAGCCCTACTTGTGATGCAGCTGGCTTTTGGGAAAAGCAGGATGCTAAAACTGAACATGGGCAATTTGATAATAATCATTACAAGTGTATCTCTAAAACAAAACACAAGGTGGATATGCTGTCACATGAGAGCCACAAAGATAAGTCTAAGAAGAAACATCACAAAGATGCCAAATTTGAAGGAAAGCGTATTCCTCATCTAGTGAAACAAAAGCAATACAGAAGGGAGAACAGTGAAGAGCAAGACTCAAAGAAAAATGATGACTATGTCTTGCAGAAACTTTTCAAAAAATCAGGTAACAGTTGTTGTTTGGCTGCTGACTAAACCTATGCAAATGAGGGAAAGAGCAGATCTGTTACTCTGATGGTTAGAGCTACAATACAAAACATGTTTATTATCCACATTTTAGTGGAACTTAAAATGTTAATTGTTTAAATTTAATTCCAGTTAACTTAATTCCAGTTACAAATTTGCTAATTACCTTGGCACAAACTGTTCAGAGAGATCCTCATTTCTGGATATAGAAGTATATGCAGTGGACATTTCCAGGGTGTAATCAACCTTCATTTACACAAGGGTTTCACTTCTGTCTGTCCTGTCCATAACAATGGAAATGATCAATTTGCCCACATAATTGCCAGGTCTGTTGTGAATAATGACCTCATCAGCACACCAGAAGTGATTTGCTGTCAGATTGATTACTTAACTGATAAAGAAGGGGTTCTCTCATTAGAAATTATTATACTGATGTTCTTGATATAATCACCCTGAAGAAGGAAAAATGCTATTGTGGCATTTACTTAAAAAGTGAGTGTTTTATTTTCACATAAGCTAAGAGATGTCCTCCCTCACCTTTTGTATCCTCTGGTTTTAGGGGTACACAGTGTTATGAAGCATGATGCCATTATGGACGCTTCCAATGCAGATCATGTGCTGGAGGAAGCAGAGGCGAGCAGAGTGGCCCAGGATGCCTTGAGAGCTTTAAGACTCTCTCGTCAGCAATGTTTAGGAGCTGCTTCTGGTGTGCCAACCTGGACAGGCACAAGTGGTCTTTCAGGTGCACCATCAGGAATAAAGTGAGTTCAGTTCTCACTCTGCTTTCCCAAAAACAGAGGAGTTGCTGAGGATGTTAAAGATTTACATTTTTTGTCTTGGTATTTGCAGTAACATACATCAAGGTCATGTGCATGTTTTATATTTAATATAGACATGAAAGCATATTACAAGCATAGGTAGTACATTCTGAAGTACAAAGAAAGCTTTATTCCTGAACAGTAGAAGAGAGCTTAGCAGAGAGCTCTTGAGAACCCTAAAACACAAACCCCTCTGTCTTTGAAAAAGCTATCCTAGTCATTTTGAGAAGGATGTTTTATGGATTTAATTCTTTCATGGGTTTTTAGGAGTCGGTTTGGTCAAAAAAGAAACTCCATGCTGTTTTCTTCACATTCCACTTGTGCATCACCTGCAAAGAAGCACAAGGTAGGAAACACAAGCTAACATTTCTTTTTTAATAGCTGATATGTGTGAAGTGTTACAATGTATGCAATACATCTGACTTACTCTGTGGATGTAGCATACACATTTGTTGTGTGCTTATGTAGAATTCTACAAATTTTAGTTACCTATGAACTTGATTTTTTTGTTTTGATGAAGTCTAGTTAGATACAGCAGTCACAAATTGCACCATGGTTTGCTTATCTGTCTCAAGACCAGAATGCTTTTCTTTCAAAGTTCTAAAGTTGAGACCAGAGTACATCACCTCTTTATTGTCTATTTCAGATGACCAAGTTCTGAATGGTAGTGTTTGTTATTTAAGTCTAAACAACAGGCAGATTTTGTTTAATGGATTGTGGGTCTCAAAATGCAGCTTTTCCCATAACCTGTATGTTTATTTGCAGGATGGGGATACAATAAAGAAACAAAATATAAAGAAGTGTAGTTCCAGTGAGCACTTCAACGGAAAATCTGGAGAATCATCATCCAGTGCTCTGGACTCTTCATCTTTATTAGCTCGCATGAGGGCAAGAAACCACCTTGTTTTACCCCAACAGACGGGGAATGAGGGTGATGAGAATCATCAGCCAGCACCCGCCCCAGTGCAGGGTTCAACAGAGTACGATGAACTGCTGGTGGATCTGCGGAACTTCCTGGCGTTCCAGGCCCGCGTGGACGGCGAGGCCAGCACCCGGGAGCTGCTGCAGGAGTTTGAGTCCAAACTGCCTGCAGAGCACTCCTGTGTCTTCAGAGAGCTGCTCCGCAATATCTGCACCTTCCATCGCAGCCCGGACGGGGAGGGGGTCTGGAGGCTAAAGCCGGAATTCCGATGACCCTTGGTCAGTGAAGGCCTCTCTTGTGTCCAGCTGACCACCATTCTCCTCTCAAAGGAGGAATACTGTGAGACTTTGAAAGTATTTTGTATTCCTGAATTAATTAATGCCTCGAACAGTCAGTGATGCAGGACTTGTTGCAGGCTTAAAGCTAACTTAATTTCTGATTTATACTATTTATATAGAAGTGCCATCTACCTCATAGATGAAACAATACAAAATATCAGCACCTTTTCTTCAAAAGAAATCTTAATATAAATGGGATGAAGAGCGTATACTGACCTTTTATTACAGTAAGAACCATGGATGTTGCCATGGGTTGTAAAACTTTGATTTCTGTGAAATTCCAGAAAACTACTTCCTTGATTTTCTGTTTATTACTTGAATGGCCATAGGGCACACAGTGTGCCATCAAAAAAAAAAAAAGGGGTGGGGGGAGATGATAGCAGTTAGCATGAGGGATTAACTTGTACTGACAAGTGCATCAGAATCATTTTATGTAACTTTCATCAGTAGTGAGAATTTTGTTGTAATGTTTAACTAACTTGGGAAATAATTCTAATGCCATGGAGGTTTAATCACAAGAAATCCGTGGCAGGATACTGAGTTAACTGACAATTGATAATTATGGAAAACGTACTAAATTCAAGGACACCCATTAACACCATAATCAGCAATCCAATTGCAGTCCCATACACCACTGGCAAGTGCTTGCTCTACAGTATTTCTTAAAACTGAGACAACAATAATTGTTATGTTTGTCACAGGTTGTGGACTTATAATTGAAATTCATTAAATGTTCATATGTTTCACTGTGATTTATGGCCAGTTACCTCCTAGCACTTAAAATTGTATACCTGAACATTGACTGGGGTGTTATCTGCTGAGAGGGAGAAGGGTGTTACTGTATTTTACTCACCATTTTGGGCATAGTTGGAACTTACATGTCATTCATCTTCTATAGTTTGGGAAAACTAAAGTTTCCTGACAGTTGGGTAAGTTCTAATACCAGTTATTTGTAGCAAAGCCAGGTACAGCATTGGGTCTGTCTTCAAGGTACTCGCGTGCTTCACAAGGAAATTTTAAGGTGGAAAATGTGGGCAGATTTTGAGAAGAAAACCACATTGGTGCAGCAACATGAAATTACTGTATGACTTACACTAGGAGTAGTTAAATATGCCTGTATGTCCTTCCTATCCCTAAGCTATGGAAAGCTGAGCTACTTTTAGCTTTTTTGTTCACTGTGAAATTATCTTGTTTACTTTAGGTGGAAGTACAAATATTCAAAGATGAATGGTGAAGCAAGAATACAAATTTTCTTTTTTGGGGAAAAAAAAACAAAAAACAGAACTTTAAGAGACTTTCAATGGCTTTTCTTCTGGTTTTTGCTCAGTGATAAGGGGGTCTGTAGAGATTTGCAAGAAGTGATGCTTCTTGGCTTTTCAGAAGCTGGAATTGGACAGGGCAGACAATTCAAGAATGTTTGTTTTTCTACTAGCATTTGAAGATGGGACTTCTAACATCTCTTTCTCTTATCCCATTTATATTGACTTACATTCCCTCTTTCTAAAAAAAAAAGTGAAACAAGGAACTTGGGCTGCAACTGCTGTTGATATGACTTGAAATGGGTTATAAAAAGAGTAGAAACAAACCAATTTTTTCTGTCTTCTTCAAAGCTGTGGAGAATTTGTATGGGTTTGTGTGTCATGTCCCCATGCATCGCTACCTATCCCAGCAAGAAACCAGGAATTCAGCAGTCAGCAGAGCTGCTGTTGTCACCTTATCTGTTAGTTTTGGTGTCCTGTTTTATTTATACTCCTAATTTTAAAGACAGAGTTCCTGTATAATAAGGAGAGTGTGCAGCTTCTTGATCTGTTAATGTAAATAGATTTGCATGTACTTTTTGTAAATTCTTGGCTTTTATGAACTTATTAAAAAAGGAAAAATAAAAGTGTGTTCTAGAAGTCATTGGGCACTGGGAAGAGTAGGCAGGGAGGCATCTTCTCCTGTATGCTGTGCACTGACCAAATGATTCATATATCTTTAACTGTAATTCCATTATTCATACACTTTAAAATGATGCATCCTAACTAGCTTTTTTCCAGTACTTGCATTTGTTGAAAATCTTTAAGGACTGAATTAGTACTAATGTAATACTCAAAAAATATTTGTAAGTAGTTAATCTCAAAAGTATATGAGATTAAATAACATATGAGATTTATAGGTAAAAGTTTTTCAAGAATATAATACAGCTACTATACATTTTAATGTAGAAGAGTTATTTCAGAAAAATTCTACTTTATTCCATAAAACATCTGATTTTTGTTTGATAATCTTTACCTGTATAAAGTGAATTCCTTTCACCTCTTCACAGAATGTCTGAAGCAGTTCCTCACTAACAGTGTTGCATAGCCCAACAAATTTTGTATTTTAGTCATCTCAGTTTCCAAATACTTAATGCTGTAGTTGGTAGTTGCTACTTTATTTGTGCATTATTCCAAAACCCACTCATTCCAAAACCCCTGTTCTTATATTTTGTTTTCTTACCACAGTAAAAAATGGGGATAAAGAAAGTTCAAAATACAGATGTTAATTTAGGAATCAAGCTCAGAAAAAAACACTAAATCTTACTAAGGAAAAACATGTCATCATAGAGCAGTGATTATAAACTTCAAATTTTAAAAAGCATACCACAGGGAACTACTGAAAATTTCTTCCCTGGAAAGATGCTGAAAGCTGGGCACCATGCACTGTGGGATGTGACCCACACAGCTGAGCAGACAAATGCACTTGAATAAAAATCTAGAAAGCTAAATAGCAGAAATGTTGTTTGCTCTGTTAGCAGTTGTGTGAACTGTGTACACTGCTTAGGTAAAACATGCTGAATTGATACTTTAACAGCAGAAGTTAAAACATCTTAATTGTTCTTTCTGGTTTCAAACCATATTTGTAAAGAGGGAGGTAAAAAAACCTTGTTCATGAAGATGTTTTCCCTTGTCCTCCCATCCCATCCTCCTTTTACATAATTCCTGGTGCTTTCTCTCCTGTGTTCACCCTTTTGTAGAAGATATACAGCCAACCAACACATCTCTGGTATAGAACTAGATTTTGACATAGAGAAAAAAACACTTAGCTAAAGGTTGAAGGCCTTTGACTTTTCTGGACTAAAATGGCCCACCAGAAAAGAAATGTAAGATGCTGAATGGTTAGACTGATTAGAAATTATGATTAAAAACAGTATTTTTAAGTGACTGACTTCTGTCTGTGGCTCAGCCTCTTCTCAAAGAGCTGCACCCTGTGTAGAATTGAGTCTGTTGCAGATAATAAATGTCATCCTCCCAAATAAAGCTGTAAAGAAGTGGGGTTTTACATCTGCAGGTTTTGGCTTCAGGTGACAATCACCCATAGACAATTGCACTCAAGTCATAGGGTCAGCTTTGGATTCCAAGGCTGCTAAACTTGACTAAATTTTACTGTCTTCTACTACTGCAATTCTCTGCCTTTCAATAGGCTATAACTGAAGGGACAAACTTGAATGTTATTTTCTTTTTCTCCTATTCTAAAATAATTTTATTTTTAAAATAAGGAACTGGGTAGATGAATAACTAAACTGGTGGGGTAATATCTAACTTGAATTCTTTTTGCATACTGCTGTGATTCATATGTAAAACCCAGTCATTACAGCTTAAGCAGTTTTCTTTTTTGAAGGGAGGAGGTGTTATGGAGCAGTAGAACAGCTGTATCTCAGTGATTCAGCAAGGAAGAATGATGCAATGTCTCTTGTGCTGCTGATGGCTGTGACTTCTCAAAAGATATATAAAGATGGTGAAATAGTTAAATATGAAGAGACCCATAGCAACTTTATCCAAATTTGGCTTATTTCCAATGTATGGGATAAGAAATTACAAAATTTCTTCCTAATTTTTCCTCATGTTTTACATTGGGTAACATAGTCACTGAGATGATTTAAAATGTGGAGTAATCTGCCTGCTTAGTCTTTTAGGAGCAGGGGTATCTGGAATTTCCTGCTGTAAACCTCTGGAAAGCTTTGGATGCAATACTCAAATTCCTGCACTGGTTTCTCCATCTGATGGATGCAGTCTTTAGAGGGAAGCAATACATCTTTCCGATCCTTCAGAAATGCTTCAGTAAATGATAGCACAGTACAAAGAAGTCCTGGTTGGAAAAACAGGTAATATGGCATTTTATTGTCTAGATCATTAATTCAGCAACTCTAATTCACAAAAAACTATCATAGAAAATTGCTGAGAGTGCAGTTTTTGAAGGGCTTGCATAGGACACATGTCTAGGAGTCAGGATGTGCTGTTGAGTCTGCACTGGGGAGTTTATCTCCTCTGGGAGAGGTATTTATATATTATATACATGGTAAAAACACTCTGCTACTGAGGGCCATTTATAATGTCCGTGTTCCAACAGTCAGGCTAAATGCTGAATATACTAAATGCTTACTAACTCAGTGGCTCTCTCCATCTACCCAGCCCTCACGGGATTGCTATTCTAGGCTCTGGGGTGATGTCACTATTCCTACTTCACACAGTATTGCTGATGTGGTACAGTCCTGTGCCTTCAGCTGAGACCTAGTAGATGAAGCTTTCCTTAGGAATTCTTAACTTGTTCTGGTGGCCGTGGTTTTGCTACCTCTCCTAGCACTAAAAGTAAAGAGGAATCTGACATCTTTCATGCCTGGGCCATTCCTCTTTTTTTTTGTAAATGGGCCTAAGCTGCTCTGGAACTGAGTGAAACATCTGGTGTTTTTGCTCCCTGCCTGAAAAACCTGGGGAAGACAGCAGAGCGTCATTGTTTCATTCACAGAGCAGAAAAGTAATCTTCTTTCCCCCTGCAAGAATAGACCTGTAGTGAGTCATTAAATTAGGAACTACAGAACCAGCACAGAAAACTTAGGAAGCGTCAGGCAGTTGTGTTAAGAAAGAAGCAGCTTCCAGCCTGCTCTACCCACGGGCTCTTCTCGTTCATGCTAATGTGACACGAATGAGAGAAGGGAGGGTGTGTTCTGACCTGAGCTGTTCCTTTCTGAACGTCAGGGCTGGTCTTGCCCTTCAGTCCAAACTTGGTAAAGTTCTGAAATGCACATTGAAGGCTCACAAGTTTGCTCTGCCCACCAATGCCATAACCATGCTTTTTGAATATTGCTGTTCTATATTCACCACAATGGCATCAAAGATGATGTGGCAGGCTGTGTAATAAATAACCCCATTCTCACCCATACACTATACCTAAAAGCCAAATGATTGTGAGCTCTTCAGACCCAACAAGCTGTTTATCCAGTCATTTGAGAGAGAAGGGGAAGCAATGCCAATGCTGAACTCTGGAGAATCCACCTAAAATTTAAAGTTAACTATCTATCATAGTTCCCTTCTTTTCCTGGGCTCCCAAAGCCACACTGCTCACAACGTGTAAGCTGAGAGAACCTATTTTTATTGTACAGAACAGGGAGGTTGAAGCCTTGCACTAATTGCAGACCGGGACTTAGAATCATCAGAGGAGCTATGACCAATTCCTGCATAAGGCTTACATAAGTGGTGAGTCATGCAGACTTACGAAAGAATAGGGAGAGAGGCTTTCATTATGTTGTTTGCCTAATCAGAAACATGAAAATAAAAGAACACAGCACTCAGTGGGTTATGTTTGGCTAACTGTAGGCTGAAATTTCTGCAGTTGCACTACGATAGAGGCATTTCGTTGTTTGTGGTCCCAGCTTATATTAAGCAGAGAGGATTTTTTTCATAAATCTTTGCCTCTGGGGCAGAGTTAAGGTTCTTTGGGAACCCTAGCTATGTGTTCCCAGACATTAATGTCTGGAAGCAGCACCATGAGAATAAAAATGAAGGTATATACCTAGGGAGGATACTGGGAGTAAATGAAGAGACCCAAGGGCAGGGTAGGGTTTGTGAGGATAAGCATGTGAAGAAGCAGTGGAGTGGAAGCAAAGCTTTTTAGGGTTGGCTGAAAAAGTCTAGTGATGATTTCTCCTATCTTACTAGTCTCTTTCTGAGCTCTCAGTCAGGTGAATGGGTATTATTTTATCCAGCCCTGTTGTTAGGCATGAGCTGAAATACCTTCAGCCCTCAGAAGACAAGTGGAGAATTTTGAGGATCAAAGTTGGCTCAAGCTTTATGTGCAGCAACAGTGCTCTTTATCCTGATGTGATTAACGCATCACTGCTTCTCATTTTCCTCCACTAGTCTTTGGCACTTCATGGGGCAAAAATTTGGGACTGTGTCTCCACCTTATTCTCCTATAGGTCCACCTGGTTGCTCAGTGCAAGTACTCCTGTCTAACTAACATCATGTGGCTAAGCAGAGGAGCCAGTAGACGTTTTTATCTGCCCTACAAAATACCTCCCAATACTTTCCTGCCTGAAAAGAGAACCCGACGCAGTGTGGCACAAATGGAACAGGCACTCCTGCACGAGCGAGCCATCAGGAAGGTCTGTTTGCTCCTCTGTAAGTTGAGGACTTGCCTTGAAAAAGACGACTATGAAGGATCCTTAGGGCTGGGGTGGGTTCGTTTGGGTCGGTTTTCCATTTTAGTATTTCTGGGGTGGGGGATGTGGAATCCCCTTCATCAACCAATGGGTGGAAAAAAGGCAAATTACTGAAAGCTGGTTGACTCTGAGAAATAGTTAACCCCTAAAATAGCTCTTCGGAATGTGTATTCCTGCCCCTATCCCTGAACACTTGGAAGTCTGGCTGTTCTTGCTGCACTGCACTAGCAGAACCCCAGTCTCTGTCCCCAGCCTCCCCTAGGCAGCTGTAGGGCCGGAGTTTGAGCCTGGGGAACTGCAGGAACTCCGTTCTGCAGCCCGGCCAAGCCCCAGCACTGGGGCAGCTCCAGTGGCGATTCCTCGGGCTGTGGGGTGGGAAGGGAGCGGGGATCCCGGGCATTGCTCGGGCTGTGGGGTGGGAAGGGAGCGGGGATCCCGGGCATTGCTCAGACTGTGGGACGGGAAGGGAGCGGGGATTCCAGGCAGGGAAGTACAGAAGCTCACGCCCATGTCCCAGTATACTTTTTATTGCTGCTAAAACGACATGAAACAGCACATGGGCTCAGCAGTCTCGAAATCAAAGCGTTTTTCGGCTTTGTAAAAGAGGACGGCCGATTTAACGGCTAGGGGTTTCGCAAGTGCGATGCCCTTCGCTGACACCTGGCCCTTCCCCCGGCGGCCCGAGCCCCCGAGCCGGCCCGGCGGCCGCTCTGCCGGCAGCGAGCGCTCGGCGATGCCCATTGAGCCCTTAAGCGCCGCTGATGGCCCGGGCGCGGCGCGGCCGCCCCTGCCCGCGGCCCTGGGCCCTCAGGGCGGCCGGCCCTGCCCGCGCAGCGCCCCGCTCCTCCGGGCCGCGCCCAGCCGGGCCGCGCCGGGCCCGCGCCAGGGCCGCCGCCCCTCACGCAGCGCGGGCACGGCCGCGGGGCCCCGAGGCGGCCCGGCCGAGGCGCCCATGGCGAGCTGCCCGCCGTGCCTGTGGCTGTGCCTGGCCGCGCTGCTGAGCCTGCGGGCGGCCGGCGCGCTGCCCCTGCGCCCCGACCCGCGGGACGAGGTGCTGGCGGCGGCCTTGCAGCGCCTGCGGAGGTCTTCGACATCGAGGAGCTGCCGCCCGACGTGCTGCCCCGCAAGAAGCCGCCGCAGTTCATGGTGGATCTCTTCAACAAGGTGGCCGACGCCAACGGCATCACCCGCGCGCCGGGGCTGCTGCAGGGGACGTGGTGCGCAGCTTCGAGGACCGAGGTGGGCCCGGGGCGGGGGGCCGGCCCGGGGAGCCCGCGGGTGCTGGGCGGGCAGGCGGCGCGGCTGGCCTGGTTCCTAAAGAAGGGTCTCTTCCAGTTCACGTGGACCACCACCACTTCTACTTCGACATCAGCGCGATGGAGAAGGGCGAGCAGATGCTGAAAGCCGAGTTCAGGGTCTTCAAGCTCAAGAGAACACGGCGGTCCAGAAGGTCCGAGGTGCAACACTTCTGCAAAGTAAGTGGGGAAATAGTTAAACAATCCATTCTGGTATCTTTTTTACTAATACTGAAAATCAGGAGTGCAACTACCTACCACACAACCTTGCTTTATTGTTATTTTTGTTTTGTCGTCCTCATTTTTCTTTACCTCCAGCATGCAAAGAAGTAATGGAAAGTTCTGCCTTGGGCAGTACGCTGTCCTTTGTGCTATGGCAGTGAGCTTTCCCTAATGATACCAATGTCAGACCTATCCCAAATCAAACTGTACTCTTCTGGGATTTCAGATGTTTCCAAATTAGAATTGAAACTTATCTGCTGGAGCTGGTCCGAAAATAGTAATAGCAGCCAGGGATTAATGGGAGAACAGGGCAGGTAAGGACATTAAATGTATCTGTTCTTCTGACAAAGGGCAGGATTGGACTTTTCGCAAACCTGAAGACAAATATGTGGAAGAACAGAAGACTTTGATGGTATCAGGTGTTCAAAACAGGATAGGGATGGTCAGGATATTTTTCTGTAGCATCTATAGTCTGGTATCCTGCCTCTGAACACATCTAGAACTAAATGTATATATCAATGACTATTTTTCTGTTAAACTGAACAAAATCTACTTTTTACCTCTTTTAGAATGACAGTACCGTTTTACCACTGTGATGTAGCAGAAACCTGCATAATCTTCATGCTCCTTTTCTGCTGTAAGAAAAATCAAATTAATTTCTTATCAGTTTTGTGGTATTGCTGTTATTTAGGTGGAAGTGTATGAGCTCTTGGAGAGTGAAAATAAGCCTCAGAAAAAACATCTCATTGCATCAAGATTATTGTCCCTCTACGGAGAAGGCTGGGAAGTCTTCAACGTCACACAGACAGTAAGCAGAGATTTCTAAAACTTTTAGGGTGTCACCTTATAACTCCAGCATTGCCATTAAGCTGGGTTTTTAGGTCAATTCAAACATAAGGACAGCAGCAGAGGGAGAAGCTTTCTCTACCCTTATAAGTACACCTGATGCTACCTGAATTAAAGAAGTGTTTATGGGCTGCTAGGAGCACAAGGATGGTGGGAATTGAGTAAGCCAAAACTAGTCGATGGAGGGAAGTCAAGCCAAGTGTGTCATTGGGATTAAAACCTTGTGTTAGTCCTTAAACTGCCAAAGCAATTGGCATTGGTTGTGTACTAGGATTAGATTTTCATTTCTCCTTTTTATTCTGGCAACATTTCTGTACAGCAGTATGCTTCAGTGTTGTGTTTCTGGAGTTTATCGTGGTTGTACTGCCTGTCATTCAATTTCCCTCATAGACTTCTGTATGTGAGCTTCAAGATTTGTTTCCATAAATTGTAAGAGTAGGTGAATGCACTTCCATAACAAAAGAACCTATATATGGTTTAAAATTCTACTCTGGGACAGAGTTTTTCATTGCCTAAGCTTTATGATCAGAGTGAACAGCATGCTTGGATGATTGGTTGAGTTCTGTCTCAAGTCATGATGTTCCTGCTAGAGAATGATAAGGCCTGGCCTTATCTATCAGTGTGTAATTATAAAAACTAGATAAGTAAATTTGCTTGATTGTGAATTTCTACAAATGCCATGGTTTTTAGATTTACATGAGTCTTAATGGTATGAAAAGTCTGGAGAGTTCATAAAACTGTGTTGAGATTGCTATGAAGAATAAATTCCT
Source organism: Muscicapa striata striata (assembly GCA_030060385.1). Lineage (NCBI taxonomy): Eukaryota > Metazoa > Chordata > Aves > Passeriformes > Muscicapidae > Muscicapa > Muscicapa striata. Next base: position 2,360,249 of record JAREIS010000134.1, read on the forward strand.
GAAAGTCAGAGAGAGTTTATTTTAATATTAACTTCTACATTCAAGTGTTCACTGGTAAGTTCTCTGAAATTAATTATCTTTCTGTAAATGTAGCTTTGGCCAATGCATATGCTGTTTTGTATTTTTAAGTGCCGAATTACTGGTTTAAATATTAAACTCAGTGGAGTCTCAGCTATACAGTTATTTCATTCTGTTATAATATATGTCCTTATGATCTTAAAGCTTCTTGCCTATTCTCTTTTCCTAATATAAACATTGCTTAATCACTATGCTGTAATTAGAATATTGAGACAATATTTTTTCTTTTCCCTATCTTCACCAGGTTTCCAAGTGGGTTGGAAACAGCAGCTCCAACCATGGCTTTTGGATAAGGACAATACATTTTTCCGAGAATGGAATGGAGCATGACGTGGTTACATTTGCCAAGAGCCAGGGTGTTTTTCAGGAGAGTAGAAATGCTCTTCTTATCCTCTTCACGAACAGTAACAAAAGGAGGTCTCATAGCTTTGTACCCTCTGCTGCAAGTAAGTGCACTTCTAGAATATGAATTGCCTGTTCATCTTCTGTTACCTCCTGCTCTGCCTCTTGTAGACTTATCCTCAGTTATTTACTTGCAGTATAGAACAGGTTTGAAGTTCAGCTTTGTCAGTGACTGAAATTTGGTTTGATAGTACTTACTAGTAGGTCACCAGCATCCTAAATTGCCCCTCCTCTCACAAACAATGTGTGTGCCAGAAATATTCATTAATCCTAAGGGGAAATCCGGTTTATTTCGTTGGTAAAGGGGTGGGAGTTCTATTTTTTAAGTGCTACTTATATTGTTTTTGTGGTGGTGAAATTTGCATGGAAATTATATGTTATGCTAAGACTGAAAAAAACTCAGTGACCTGAGTTTTTGTCAAAATTCTGGTAAAGTATGTGTAAGTAGAGTCATTAAGTGTGATTTTAAGAGTGAAAGAGATTGTTAAATAAGCATTTTGAACTTCTCTGTCCTTGGCTTGGTTTTTAAACACCTATTTAACTTCAATACTAATTAGCATTGTGACTAAAGGCTGCTTTCATCAAAGACAACACCCTCGAGCCTTAAAATACAAAACAGTGTCTTACCTCTCCCACTGGCCTTGGTGTAAAATCAGCTAAGGCTGGATTTTAGGGCCTGACAATGCAAAGAGTAAAAGCTTGAAGGAGGAGCAAAAATCACTGCTGTTCTGGCTTTCCAGTCTTTTCTGGTAAACGGTTGTATTTGCATATCAGAAAGAAGCTAGGTAGGGCAATATTAAGAAGTAGGTGGTGAATCGATTTAAAAAAAAAATAGAGCCTGGCCTGTTTAATTTTGTTTTCCAAATAAAAATTAATAACGAAATCCTAGATCCAGTTTAATGAGCATCAAGCTCTGCACGGGATACTGTGTCAGGATTGAGAAATTTCTTAACGAAGAAACTCTCTAGACCTGCCAATGGCTCGAGGTCAGTGACCACACAGATTGTTCTGCATATCAGTGAGCTTCAGCTTGTATCCATGGATCTCCATGGACCTCAGGGCTTCTCAGAAGATACTTTAAGAAAGTATCCTATTGTCAGTAGACTTCATTCTTTAGCAGTGTTCTGTAAACCTGGTAGTGGTTTGTTTTAGGATCAAAAATTTGAAAAATATATTTTTTACAATGTTACTTTACACATTACCAGGTTACTGCACATTCTGCTTTGCAAATGTATGGGTAGAGTTCCTGGGAGGATAATGGAGAGAAAAAGGCTGTGGTCTCCACTCTCTGTTAGCGCTGCCCAGAATAATGTGTGTTGTAGAAGTGGCTCTATGAAGACAGTTAATACCATTCTGACCAGATTCAGCCCTGAAGAAGGACTGTGGAGTTCACAGAATATTTGGCAGATCAGTGCATTTTTTTTTTTATTTTTGCTGAACTGGGGCTTTTCCAGAACACAAAGTGAAACACGAGATTTGGCAGATTTGGGAGTGTGGCTGAAATGGCAGTTGAATACAGACCCCGTTCTGGTACATTCACAGGTTAGGTGCCATTTTAAAATCCGCTCTGAAGACTTTGATGCAGTAGTAGTAGTAGACTTTCATGCAGAATACTGTACTTAGGAAATAAACTTTGTTTGTGAAATATTAACATGGAGCTTCCTTTCAGAGTCAGAAGCAAGCCGTGTTTCTCATGACACTGATGTGGAAAGCAGCAGTGCCAGCATGAGCAGGAGACCCCGCTCTGCCAGAAGCCCCTTGACAGCATGTCACCGAAGGGAGCTCTATGTAGACTTCCACGCTATTGGCTGGTCAGGATGGATTATTCACCCAAGTGGATACAATGCATTTTATTGCAGAGGATCCTGCGTCTTCCCTTTGGGGGAAAGTCTAAATGCAACAAACCATGCTACAGTTCAGTCCATTGTTTATACACTGAAACTGTCTCAAGATGTCAGCATGCCCTGCTGCGTGCCAGATGAATTGAAGTCTCTCAATCTCCTCTACTTTGATGACAAACAGAATGTTGTCCTTAAAAATTATAAAGACATGGTGGCAACAAGGTGTGGTTGTCATTAGCAAGACATTTTTTTTCTCTGCATTTGGTGTGCACCTGGATTCAGTTCCCCATTTGCCACTGAAGATACCAAAGGAGATGGTGTTTCAGTTCACAGTGTAGGAGAGATGGAAACTGGTCTGTGCTTCAAATCCTTCTCCTCTCACCATGGCTGTGTGGAAAGGTGGCTTATGGAGAGCTGAGGACTTTAAGAGTTCCATGAAGAGCTCTTGGAGTGCCTGCACACCAAAGAAACTATTAATCATAATATTTTTATAAAAATATAAAATCAGGAACTTGCTATGTGAAGGAATTGAAACACATTAAGTTGACTGTTCAAATTAAGGTCTTACTCAGTATACCAAGGCTCAGAATTACCAGTGATTTAACAGGCATTGCATCCTGCCTCAATCCAGGATGGGATGCAGGTGTCTTGAGTAGCAAAGCCTTAATCAATTTTGGCTGCATGATCCAGTGAGGATGTGCAGTCCTACCTGAGCTCTCAGGGTAAGTATTTGCCCAGAGATAATTTTAGAGGTCTCTACGACTTGCAGATCATGCATTACCAGGAAAAGGACTTCTTCCTCTGAGCTTTATGCAGCTCTACCAAGTGCAGAGACCTCCTCATAAGTCCCTATGGGACTTGCTAGCCAGTCTGAAGGAGCCCATGGGTCAGTATCTGTCTGGGAATCAGCACACTTGTCTTCTAACTCAGGGCTGCAACTCGATGTGGTGAGGCCAGTGCCAGTCTCTGTGAGGGCTGTTTGGGTGTGTGGCACCAGAGCCTGCCCTGTTATTTGCTGTACTGTGGGATCCTAAGCTTGGGTCAGAACCCTCGTGGTTTAGCAAAAATAAAGAAACCCATGAGGCCTTGGAGGTCCATGAGGATGTGCCAGATACTGGCCTGGTCAGGTGTCTGAGGTGAGTGTGGTGGAATGTACTTGCTGATTCCCTTCCCTTCAGGGAATAGGGGGACATAGTTTTGGATGGTGCCCTTTGAGATCTTTCAGTCTTGCTACAGTTTCATGCAGGTAACCAGCCCATTGCCATTCCTCAATCAATTCACTGAGCTGGGTCTGAAGCCTGGTTTGGTTTCTTGTCTCCATTAACCCTTGAAGGAAGCTGACCTCTCACAGAATGTGGCATCTCCCATGGGCAGAATCTTCATGGAGAATTTTTTTCACTCCAATGAGACTTAAAAGAAAAAAAAAAAGTATGTATTTTTTTTCTGTAAATACTGATATCTGTAATAAATTTATTTTATTTAAAACCCAAACACTTGGGGAATATTAAATTAATCTGTAATATAAAATGCTGATTTTTAAATAAATGTAACATTGGTGTGGTTTGTGTGATGTATTTGAACCTCTTTCCTAGAGTCATGAATCAAATTATTTTCCAGAAGAGAGGACATTCCCAATGGCTTAGTGGGTACTGTATCAAGACCTCTGTGTCAAGGAGTATAACAAATCAGGAGAATAGACATGTTTCCCTTCAGGGAGGATGCAGTAGTTATTCCTCAAATGAAAGCTGTTTGATCTTGGTATGTGGCCGCCCTGCTAAACTGGAATGTAAATCTGGTAGCAGGGTGGTTCCAACTGCTGCATCAGCCACACCCAGCCGTGGGATTCAGTGCCATTGGCAAAGGGACCTTGGGAAGCATAGAGGGCCATGAAGGATCTCCTTTTACTGTTTCATTTCCCTCGCTGCTCTTTTGCACTTTTCCCTTTTCCCTGCAGAAGTACCTCTGGTGTTACAACTCTGTAGGGACCACACCTTGGAAATGGCATGATGCATCTACAGCGAGAGTCTGGACAAGGTTGTTTCTGAATGGTCACTTCAGCTGATGTTTTATCTGCTTCTTTTGGTAGAGGCCCTAAGAACTGAAGCCAGAAGTTTTTACTGGCAGCATTTGGAGTGGATTGGCAGAGGCAGGTTCTGTGTCCAACATCACATCTTCTGTCCATGCATGACAAATGCTTCCAACACCAGCTGTGTATCAGCTTCAACCCAGAGAACTGCCCATTGTATTTCTAGGATATCTTAATGTGTTTCTTCTTGTTTCATATGCCAGGAAAAAAAAGAAAATTTTCTACTGGAAAGCAAGTGTGATTAATAAATAAATGATGGGCACACTGAATATTAGCCAACATAGTGCTGCCCTACAATAGGTGAAATATGCACAGGCAAGCTAGGAGCACTAGGTAGTTTTGCACTCATTAAATTATTTTTTTTTCTGCACCACTCAACTTAGTCTTATTATGCCCCATTAAACCCTGATAATTAAAACAAAATATATTGGAATTGTTTATCCTGGACTTTGTAAGGAAATGAGGTTCATAATAATGCCAAGGGAAAAAATTTACACTACACCACAACTTGTAATTAGAATAACAATTAAGCACAAGTAGGCTCTTTCTTTTTGTTGCCTTTTGTTTTGTTTGAATAAAGGATAATTTTCTTCTTATTCATTAACTGAAATAGTAAAAATTCCAAAATAAAAAGAAATTCCTACTCATGGTAAAGCTGAAGGGCTGCACTCAGCCCCATCACAAAGTGTTTGGTCCGAGCTTGGAACTAAAGTAGTCCTGGCATGTGAGGTATGTGCAGTCACACTCTGCCCCTTAAGGTGGGGAGAGCACTAAGCCTGGTCCTGACAGCCCAGCAGTGGGGTCTGAGTATGTTGTGGGAGAGAGCCAACGGTAAAGAGCACAAATTCACAAGAATGGTCTCCTGTTGTAGAAATGTTGGTTTTAAGGGATTTCTGTGGTGCTCCTTTCACGAGATACAGATGATGGGAAGGTGCTTCTTGGCACTGGAGCAGGAGAAAGGATATGCTGGGGATGTCCTGGAACAAGACAGAAGGGATGGCCTTCGGGAAATTGATGGGGTGGTTTCATTTTTCTTTCTCTGTGGAGGGAGGGGGACGGGGGGGATGGGCTGGGGAGGAAGAGAAAACTTCTCTGTGCCTGCCCTGCAGTGCTGTAAGCTCATTTCTATCCACTCTGCAGGTTTGAAAAGGCTGTTCAGTATGAGGCAATCTTCTAGGAATGCTCGGTGTGTCTTCCAGACGGCCAAGGGTAATTACTTTGGTTCCTGTTCTTCGTGTAGGAAATGGGGCAATTATTTGAAAGACACATGGAGGATAGTATTTATTCATAGTCCTGGAGCTTGTCTCCGGGAAAGAGGAGTGGCTGGGCGTCTATGGTAAATTCCAGGGCTTCCCCACAGGTACCAAACCCTCCAGATTTCACCAGTCCCTTCCTTTCAGATTGCACATGCAAATACATGTGTAGCTGTGGGTTCATTCTTATGTACACCCATGTGCACATGCATTCATGTTCAGAGGCAGCTTCACTCCTGCTACATCCCACAGGATGGTGCAACTTTCCAGGAACTGAGATGGAGTGCTCGGGCTAATGTGAGAACATTGCCACATCCAGAGGGTGCATTTCAATGGCTTTGTGCAAAAGTATGTCACACCTAGGCCACTTCTTTCCTGCCCTGGAGTGCAGCTCACCTCCAAGGAGAGTAGTTAGTAGGTGTGAATTTGCCTTACCTTTGGTGAATGGGACAAATGTGCATTAAAGCAGATAATAAAATGTTTTATTTCTTCCTATTGGGTTTATTGCTAGAAGCCATTCCCAGAAAAGGAGAGACTGCTAACTTTCTGTTGTCACAAGATATGTGCAGCTTTAGATTCATGCATATACTAACTGCCCTTATTCAGAGCTAGATTATGGCCTGCCTTGTGGAAAACAAAAGCTGCAGATTTTCCCTGAGAAAATGACCTGATACTGAGAAATGGCTAAACTTGAACTGAAACCCCGATTTGGTGATGCTGTAAATTCAGGCCTTGTGACACAAAGTGACATGATGGCATGAACCCCAGCACACTGGTTCAGATCTGTTCACAAAAACCTTGCTTGGTTAACCATCAGGTTGCATGGAATTGTCAGGCAGCACAAACTGGTGTTGTATTTAAAAATCTATATAAACTTTCTACTGTAGTCCACACTCTTCATCTGCATCAAATTTTCTTCTGAATGTGCTGAGCCAGTGTTTGTGGCTATATCTTCAAAAGCCATAGACTGAAAGACCTTCCCTTAGAAGTCTTTACTCGCAGCTCTTGGTTGGAAGACTTGTTTTATCCAGGAGAAGCACCTTTTCATGATATCTTCACTAAAACCCCAGACAATCCCCCTGAAACTCAGTGTTGTTTTGCCTCCTCCTGGCATAGACCCTGCCTGTGCTAAGCATAGGTTTGGTAAAGGCTTGGCTCCACACAGAGAGTGGCAGATACTCAGGAAGGCTCCTGGCAGACTAATCTTGTGTGCCACTGGAGGTGCCACAAGGTACCTTCTTGTTTTCCATTGGGAGGGAAAGCAAGAGTGATTTATGGGCTGTTCATAGGGTGTTCACAGGGTCTTGGCCAGCTCTGAAAAGAAACATGCACACTGTGCCTAAGAGAGCTATATGGAGGGCAGTGATGGAGGTCTGTACCCACATAAAGCTTTTTGGGACCTGGATTGAATGAATATAACACTTGCCAGGACATAAACAAATCAAGAGATGATCATAGAATCAGGCCTGGCATACTGAATGACTTCTCACTGGTAAGTAATTTAAGCTAATATCCCTTTCTGTCTCATCCACTTCTTTTGCCATGTCATGAAATTTCTATCCAATTAAATTTGTTGCTTAGCCCTTGCCCAGGCTCTGATTAGAGACTTCCCTCTCTGATGTTGCATGTTCCTTTATCTAAGGGTCATGTAATTTCTGTCAACAGCAGCTCTCAAATGAGAAGAAAATATATACCATTATATGCATACCAGTATACAAAGTCTCCATTAAAGGCAGAGGGAAGAGAGAGAAGAAAGGCTTACTTTCATTATAAATGGGACCAGGAACATAAAAGTTCAATTACCAGAATGCATTTGCTTTGTACATTTTAAACCTGTTGTAGCTACTGTAACCAGCACATGCAGTGGGGTCTAATTGCTGCTTTCCAGCTTGAATTGAGGCTCTGATTTGCAGTCACCTTACCTCTGTGAGCCCATGTTTCATTACCTTTTACCCTTGCTTCTGAAATCCTAATATTCCCATGGGGAAAAATAGACTACAGCAATCTAGAGCTTTTGTGTATGAACTGACAATTCTTTGTCCCGTGTAAATTTCTTCATCTACCCATGAAGAGTGAAAATACAGTAGGTTGACAAAGAGGTTTATTAGTTACCCCAAAATACTCCTTATTTAGGTAGGCATAACTACTTATAACTCACTGGGAGTTTTACTTAAACTCTGAATGAAAACTGCAGTGATATAAAATCAGCTTAGAGATAATTTCATAACCTAATTGGGATGTTTATATTACAGGACTGTGCTATTCTCAGTCTCTGCCCATAATTGCAAAGAAAGAGTTCTCTGGTGAAGAATGTGTCAGTATTTTTCATGGAAAATTATTTCAAGAAAATCTCTTGAAATATGAAAACCTCATGGTTTTAGCTTTAAATAAGCATTTCAGTCATCATAAAAAAACCCTCTAATGTCTCCTGCAGCTTTGATTTCAAACACGTCACATTCTTCATTAAAGCAATCATTGTTAAAACAGAGGGACATAAAGCAACATAGGATTTATTCCTTCATTAAACTGATGATCCGTATATGAAGCCAATTAACATTATGAGTCTGGTGAACATCAAGTGTAAAGAGGTTACAGAAAATTAAAAGCAGTCACCTTGGTCTTTAGATAAAGAAAGAACACTTTTACATTATAAATTATAAGAGTGTCCAAGCGGGACAAATCGGCAAATTTGGTTAATTGGAAAATACATTTTACTGCACGTGAATTAGGGTAAAATAACCTTTTAGCTGCTAGCCTTTTTCTGTGGTCAGGTATTGAGGATCACGGGAAAGGAAGCATTTGGACATGGAGAGGCAAGAGAGCCATTTCATCAAACTGAGCTGTTCCTTGAGTTTCACAAATGATCCCATCAAAGCTCAGTGCTTCCAAGGAAAACATCCATTCGGTGGTTTTGCTCAGCAGTTCAGCCCTAGGTTTGGTTTTCGTGGGTGAAAGATGAGGGCTGTTTGTGTGTGCAGTGCAGGAACAGTTCTGCTCTCAGACAGACACCATCAGCAAAGTGTCTATCCAGAATTATACTTACCTGGACATTTTCTTGCAGACCTAGTAACTAATATTGATGTCACAATAGTCACAGCAATAACAACAGCAATAATAATAGTAATAAAAATTGAGTTTATGACAGAGACTTTAAATAAAAAGCTATTTTTTTCCTGAAATATTGTAGCCGTGTATGTTATTTCATTCTTGTTTTTAGTGCTTGCCTTTGGTAGCTGGACCAGAGGAACTACCAGAGAAATACTAGACAAGATCCCAAACAACTTACTGCATATTTTTTCCTCTATAGTCCCAGATTTGCAGGAAAGCGTCTGCAGCAGGGGGACACGGAGGGACGCAGGAAGAGCTCAGCTTTTCCACGGGGAGGGCCGGGCGGAGCGGGGCGGGGAGCGCAGCGGGGCCGGGGCGCGGAGCTCCATGCGCGGAGCGGGGCCGGGCGCGGAGCGGTGCCGGGCGCGGAGCTCCATTCTCGGAGCTCCATGCGCGGAGCTCCATACGCGGAGCTCCATTCTCGGAGCTCCATGCGCGGAGCTCCATACGCGGAGCTCCATTCTCGGAGCTCCATACGCGGAGCTCCATGCGCGGAGCTCCATGCGCGGAGCTCCATTCTCGGAGCTCCATACGCGGAGCTCCATTCTCGGAGCTCCATGCGCGGAGCTCCGGGCGCTCTCCGTGGTGCTGAAGCGCCGGCGCCCGAGGGCTCCGTCCGCCCGAGAGCAGCGCCCTGGACGCCCCAGCGCTAACTTTTAATTATGTCAGCCCCGCGTTTCAAGCATTAAAATTAAACAGACACAGAGCTGGCGAGGGGTGGGGGATTATATATTGCTTAGTTATCTCCTTGTTTTGCAGCTGCTGGTCCTTGGGAGAAAGTTGAGTCTCGGCCGGGTCAGCGTTCTCCTGCTTCTATTTAAAAAGTACCGACTTGGAGTGCTTCCCCGTGCTCCATTCCGCTTTCTCCCCCTCCTGTAATACGCTGAACTTGCAGGCTTCAAACTGCTGGGGAAAGTGAGTCTTGGAGCCAAAACAGCAATGCAGCCCCCTCGGTAGAGCAAGGCCTGAGAGCGCCATAATGAAGTTATTATTATTTTATTAGGGGTTCTTATGATAAAACACTATCTCACTTATCTCTTCCCGACGTCAGAGGAAAAGGAAAAGGCACATCTGTCTCTGTGCAAAGGGATCTGACAGTACTGGCCCTGTGTGGATTTTAAAGCTCGGGAGGGAGAGACTGGCAGGGAAGATCCAGGCAGCACCTCTGGGTTATGGCCTTCTTTTTAAGGTTACTTGACCTAAAGCTTGTGCTGTTATTCTGTTGAGTGCAGTCAGATTTAGAGCATTGGTCTTTGATCTTGCATGGTGCTGTAAAAGCCATCTCAATTCACAGCATACTTTACTGCTCAGAGACTTGCCTGGATAGTGAGCAAATATCTGTTGTCAAACAAAGATATTCCTAAAAGTGTGTCTGCAAGCATGTAAACATATATAAAAGACATGAAGATAGCCTTCTACATCTGTTACTATTATGCTAAAATTATAAGGGAATGGATAAGATAGGATCAGATCAAATCAATTGCTATCTCACGTCAAATTAATTTTTGCTTTGCTTCGCTAAAATAATGCTTCACAGGATGGAAACATAACTTCAACTTGAATATACATTAGGGGAATTTCCACATCTATGCCTAATGTAAAAGACAGAGCAGGTGATATTTCTAAGGCTTATTAGTGTTTATTTAATGAGATCATATATACAGAATCAACTTTCCAAAGACATCATCGCTTCAAAATCACTATTTCTGCACCTGTATTGCCTGGATCCATCTCCTTCGCTCTGGTATGAATGTGCTGTCTTTAAACTCCCATCAGATCTAAGAGAGCCTGTGTAGATTTGCTCGCCCTTCCTGCACAGAACATTACAATCTTTATAAAATATTAAATTTGTGTAGTCTGCCGGAGAAGCAATTGTTCCAAAATAAAATCAGCAGTCTAGACGAAACATAGACACCAGAACTTATCAACAGTTGTCTGACTTACATCTTCTGATGCATCTTGAGTGGGTCATAATACCAACTTTATTTTCAGTGGTGCATAAATTAATTACACGCATTTAATAACCAAAATATCATTATATTCCCCCTTTAATATCATAAAGGCTTTACGCCAGGGAAGCACTTAATGTGCAGGGGGCCATAACAGGCTATTATCCTTGTGTAATGCTATTACAGAACCAATTATGCGCCATTATACTTGCTTTTTTTGCAGTTTATGTGATTTGATCCAATCCCGCGTCCCTGACTTGAAAATTTCATCTGGGTACTTTAAAGTCTAATTTTCACCCGGGCTGAGGCAAGGGCCATCTCTCTCCGCTGAGCCTATGTCTCGGATGCATTTTAAAAGTAATTGCGAAGGGTCCCGCCGCATATCATTTGCAGACGGGAAGCGAGCATAAATCCAAAGACCCCTCGCTGCGAACAAAATCAAACTTTGCCGTGGTACGATCGCTTGGAAAGGCGAGGCGTGTGCAGAGCGGCCCCCCGAAACCCACCGGGCGGCAATCGCTGCGGCAGCGCCGGGCTGGGGCGGCGGGCAGCGCTCGGTGCGCCCCGGGGCACCCGGCCCGGGGGGACACGCCGGGGGCTGCGAGCCCCGGAGCGCCAGCGCTCGGAAAATAATGGGATTGTGCTGCTGCCGTTCACATTCCTGGCGTTTGCTGAGAAATTACGGTTTTTTTCTTTCCATCCTCTCCACCCCCCCCTGCTCTGCACACCACGTGGGCCATTTGTAGGGCCCAATAGACCTATCCAAGTTACTCACTGTAGACAGCGCTGGAAATAATCAGATTAAGGCCAATTATGCGTGAGATTATAAAGGCAAGTGCTGAGAGGCAGAGCATGCTGTAGACAGATATAAAGACATCTGGCCACTTCCAGAACTCCACAGAGCCCTTCTGTCTCTGCAGCCAACAACTCACAGCGCCTTATTCTAAAGCAAAATACCCCAAACCTTACCGGTGATTTTTACTTCTGGTCGGTTTAGGTATGGATCGTTATATTAATGTACCTTCTGGATTGTTTGTTTGTTTGTTTGTTTGTTTGTTTGTTTGAAGTATGACTGCATATAAATTTGAATTGTTATTTGCAATTTTTTTCATTGCCGAGGACATTGCTCCCAGTGTGTTGGATGCTTTAAAAAGAAGGCAGCATTTAGGTTTTATTGCTGTTTCGTTTAGGCAGAATAATTTAGATTTTCTTTTAAGCAGTTCAATCTTACCTACAAACATTTTTTTTTTCCCTTTATGTAACTATTTGCTCCATTAAGGAATATTTGAGATAGATAGATGGATAGATAGATGGATAGATAGATAGATAGATAGATAGATAGATAGATAGATAGATAGATAGATATAGATAGATAGATAGATAGATAGATAGATAGATGGATAGATAGATAGATAGATAGATAGATAGATAGATAGATAGATAGATAGATAGATAGATAGATATAGATAGATAGATAGATAGATAGATAGATAGATAGATAGATAGATGGATAGATAGATAGATAGATAGATAGATGGATGGATGGATAGGAGAACACAGGCACAGAGGGGCACAATCTGCTATTCCGGGCAGAAAAAAAACCCCAACAAAACAACAAAGTTTTGCTGATTCTGGTTATTGTACACCAACCACGGAGTTTTCTGCCTTTGGCTTTTAAAATTCGTTGCACGGGGTTAGACGCTACTTTCTCTTCTTCCTCTGGGATGGGCTTTAGGGTTATCAGTGAGTTTCTTCAGGTGTTTCCTTCCGGCTCTTCACCTATCCTGTTCTTTCCCTCTGTGTCTCAGGTCTGCAGGCGGCAGCTCGGCGGTGTGTGGCGGTGCCCGGGCGGGGAGCTGGTGCGGGTCCGTGGGTGCGGGGGGTGCGCGGGAGCCCCGCGGGCTGGCCCCGGTCCCGGTCCCGGTCCCGGCCCCGGCCCCGGTCCCGGTCCCTGTCCCGGCCGCCGTCGGGCTCGCAGCTGCGAGCAGCGGGCGCCCACCCAGCCGCAGGGCCATGTTCTACTTCCACTGCCCCCCGCAGCTAGAGGGTGAGTGTTGTCGCTCAGAGATGTGTGAGTACAAGAGCTGAACTTCGGCTGAGGTGTCTGGGGGCGGGGGGTGCGCTGGGGACGGAGGGAGAAACTGTGACCGAACTTGCGACTTGGGCCACGACTGTCGCGTACAGATACGTGCTGGGCTAAGATGCAAATTTATAGAGACAACTAAATAACATCCTTTTCCTTAAGAAAATACAACCCTATCCTCCTCCCCCCTCCTAGCTCTCCCCTTGTCATAGAAAAGGAAATAAGGATTGCATGATTTTTTTTTTTTTTTTTAATTTGATTCCGGCTGGAAAATGCTTGGTTTTACACCCCCACCCCCACCCCTGTCATTTTGCCACCTGCCTCCCCTCTGTGGATAGCGATCCCGCAGTTGAGCCTCAGGCTAAGAGAGAGATGCTTTTCTCCCCTCCCTGCACAGATGTTGGTGTCATGGCTGTAATCGGGACACTTTCAGGACGTGGTCACGCCTCTTCCCTCCAGCCAAAGGGACCGCATAAATCTTTAATGCTATTTTGCAAACATTCTGCGGGAGGATGGGGAAAAATGAGGTACAACAGAAGAAAAAAAAAACCACAAAAAAACAAACTGAAAATAAAAATTTGGGAGGATGTTTTTCTTTGTGTTATTGGTCAGAGAGGTTTTAATTTTTACTATTATTATTGTTGTTGTTGATGATGTCCTTTTTTAAAAACTGGCAGCTTTCAGGATTTCCCGTGTCACCCACCCCCGCAGATGCCAGGGCCGTGTGTCCCCGCTCCCTGCGGCTCTGCTCGCAGTGCTCGGAGTACCCGGAGCCCCGGCGGGGCTGTCCCGCCGTGCCCGCGCTCTGCCGGGCGGGGAGACCGACCCGGGCCCCCCAAAGCCCCGGTCCGGCCGCCCCGCTCCCGCACGGGTCCCCGGCCAGAAAGGGGCTTTGGGGCTTTCCCTGCGGCGGCGCGGCAGAAGAAGCGGTGCAGGGGTTTCATCTCACTCCGGGGGAGGGTCAGCCCCTCGTTAAGCACGGCTTCCGAGGGTCCCCGACCCCAGCCGGCCTGTGCATCCCCGCTGGAATATTCGCTCCCCGAAGTTTCCTCCGGGCGGGACAGAGGAGCCGGGCAGGGCAGGACAGTGCGAGGGTCCCTCCTGCTGGTGCCACCGAGCTCTGAGGCGGCTTTGTCTGCTAGTTTTTGGCAGACAGCTTTGGAAATGTGCTCTTGTTTTTGCTTGTTTGCTTGTTTGTTTGTTGGCTGTGCGTTTGTCGCTCCGGGGCGGCGCGGGGCCGGTGCCTGTGTTTGGCGGCCCGAGGCGCGGAGAGCCCCGAAGCCTCCCGGCTTGGGCAGCAGCAGGGAGAAGGGGCGATCTGTCCGGCCAAAGGGTGAAAACAGCGTTTGGCATCACGACTAAAAAAAAAAATGAAATTGAAAAGTACGCCTCAGTCCAACCCCCCACTTCACGCACCCATCACCAAACCAAAGAAGTGGAAACAGGAACGCTCAGTTCGGCCAGCGTTTGGGCAGGCAGGGAGCGCCGCGGGGAAGAGACCGCGTTCTGGGGGTCACAGGGACAGTGTTTTATTCTCTGATGAGCCTCTCCCAGGCTCTCATGTGCCAGGAGAGGGCTCGGGGCCGTGTTTATCTTCCAAATGATGCTGCAAGATGAGCCGTGACCTCCAGCCCACGTACCCCAGAGCACTCCAGGGGCAAGTCTGCAAGTGGGGTCATAGGGACACTCAGCAGCGGTTCTGGGGGCTCGGGTACTTTACTGTTCCGTGAGAGTTTATTTTGGATTGGTTTTGTTTGTTCGTTTGTGGGTTTTAGTTTGTTTGGGTTTTTTTTTTTTTTTTTTTTTTCTTTTTTTTTTTTGGTTTGGGGTTGTTTTTTGTTGTTTGGTTTTTGGGGTTTTTTTCTTTGGTTTAAGTTTTGAGTGGTTTTTTGGTCTGTTTTGTTTTGTTTGTGGTTTTTGTAGCCTGTTTTGTCAGCGAACAGAAAGGGAGTGACCCATTTCAACACGAGCGCGCACGGATGATGTGTGACTGAGGGAGCCACCAAGGCCAGGCTCTGCTCCGCGGAACGTGGTTGGCCTCCCGGTGGGCATCCCTCTGCCCTCCGCCTGGGGACAAACCCCCGGTGTCCTGGGCCGGCCTCCTCCAGCCCCTCTACCGACCCCCGGCGGTTCCGCCTGGCCGAGCCGCTGTGCTGGGCGGTACCGGGCTCCCCGTTCTGCCCCAGCAGCCGGGGCCGGATCGGCCGCTCCCGCTGCCTGGGCAGGGACCTGCCGGCAGTCCGGGCAGGGCTCCCCCGGCAGACGGGCAGCGCCTTTGCGAGCTGCCGGCCACACGCCGAGGTCAGAGCTTCGGCCCTTTAACGTGCGGGTGGCCCGGAAAGAGTTGGGGTGAGCTCCGGGAGGCAGAACCGCGCGGTGCCGCAGCAGCACCCGGGGCCGCGGAGATGGGGCAGAGCTGCCCATCCCGTGCCCCAGAGCACAGCGGAGATGGGGCAGCACTGCCCATCCCGTGCCCCAGGGCACAGCGGAGATGGGGCAGCACTGCCCATCCTGTGCCCCAGGGCACAGCGGAGATGGGGCAGCACTGCCCATCCCGTGCCCCAGGGCACAGCAGAGATGGGGCAGCACTGCCCATCCTGTGCCCCGGGGCACAGCAGAGATGGGGCAGCACTGCCCATCCTGTGCCCCAGGGCACAGCGGAGATGGGGCAGCACTGCCCATCCTGTGCCCCAGGGCACAGCAGAGATGGGGCAGCACTGCCCATCCCGTGCCCCAGGGCACAGCAGAGATGGGGCAGCACTGCCCATCCTGTGCCCCAGGGCACAGCGGAGATGGGGCAGCACTGCCCATCCCGTGCCCCAGGGCACAGCGGAGATGGGGCAGCACTGCCCATCCTGTGCCCCAGGGCACAGCGGAGATGGGGCAGAGCTGCCCATCCCGTGCCCCAGGGCACAGCGGAGATGGGGCAGCACTGCCCATCCTGTGCCCCAGGGCACAGCAGAGATGGGGCAGCACTGCCCATCCTGTGCCCCAGGGCACAACGGAGATGGGGCAGCACTGCCCATCCTGTGCCCCAGGGCACAGCAGAGATGGGGCAGCACTGCCCATCCTGTGCCCCAGGGCACAGCAGAGATGGGGCAGCACTGCCCATCCCGTGCCCCAGGGCACAGCAGAGATGGGGCAGCGCTGCCCGTCCCAGTGGCTCTGTGCCCCGGCCCTGTGCCCCAGGCACTGCTGTCCCTAACGCTGCTCTCTGTGCCCCGCAGGCTCTGCCCCCTTCGGAGGTCACTCCGCCAGCGACTTCGACGACGGTTTCCTGCGAAGGAAGCAGCGCCGAAACCGCACCACCTTCACCTTGCAGCAGGTGAGAGCCTGCTCCTCTCTGCCCCGGCCTCTGCACCCACTGCCCCTGCTTGCCTGCTCCCTGCCTGCTCCCTGCCTGCTCCCTGCCTGCTCCCTGCCCGCTCCTTGCCTGCTCCCTGTCTGCACCTTGCCTGCTCCCTGTCTGCACCTTGCCTGCTCCCTGCCTGCTCCCTGCCTGCTCCCTGCCCGCTCCTTGCCTGCTCCCTGTCTGCTCCCTGCCTGCTCCCTGCCTGCTCCTTGCCTGCTCCCTGCCTGCTCCCTGCCTGCTCCCTGCCTGCTCCCTGGCTCCTTCCCGCATGCCCCTACCATGCCAGCCCCATCCTGCCTGCCTCGCTGCCTCAGTGGCCCCTTTTCCTCATCCATGCCAGGCAGACACCCCCGTGGGGCAGCCAGATCCCTCACAGATCCCTCACAGATCCCTCACGGATCTCTGCTCTCCTTCCCTCCATCAGCTCGAGGCCCTGGAAGCCGTTTTTGCTCAAACCCACTACCCAGATGTGTTCACTCGTGAAGAGCTGGCTCTGAAAATCAACCTCACGGAGGCCAGGGTGCAGGTAAACATCCTGGGGAATTACTTAACTCGGATATTCAAACTGGCAAACTTTTTTTTAATTTTTTTTTTTTTCTTATTTGACATCATGACTGCAGAGTGCACATTTGGCCAAAGAACGCAAATGAAGACGATCTGTCATTTTCATGATGCACTTTAATAACATCAACATAATGTGGAATATTAGATTAGGTTGATTAATCGGTCATTCATAATTAACTAGTGATAATGTTCTACACTAATTTGTCCGCGTCTCCAAGGTACTAAATTACATCAATGCACATCCATTTCCTTGCTTTTGGAGGGGGGGCGTGGTGCAGAGAAAAGAGCTGAGACGTGATTCTCCAAAGCAGCTATGACCATGTCGAGCAGTGGGGTTAGTCAGCTGCAGGGAGCAGGAACAAAGCTTCTGCACCTCTGCAACTTCCCTCCCTTTCACCTTCTATCTAAACACTTCATTTAGGCAGCTAAAGAGCCTGCAAAGCAATTCCCACACCTTTAATATGATCCAATAAATACCATTGGCCATGATTATTCTTTCTACAGCCACGCTTTTCCAGCCCTTCCTTTCTTCCTTCTCCTCACCTTTTTACTTCTTTTTTTCTTTTTTTCCGTATGTTTGTTTTTCCATATCCAGTCCATATGTATGTGTACATGCTCTGCTAAGAGAAGCAGTCCTGCAGTTGTCAGAGATGGATCTCTGTAACTCTTCAGGCATCCACCACAGAGTTGCAAATCATTTTTTGAACACGATTATGCATTCATTTTTATTTATGGGGCTTTTCTGCACGCTGTTCCTCAATTTTTTTTTTATTTAGGTGCTTGGGGTTAAGACTATGCAAAGATCTAATTGTAGGAAATATAATAGCTTGCCTTTTGTTCCCTAGGGTCATGTTAGTATCTCTTAAAACCCAATGGCTGAAGAGAGATAATGGAATTCACCACAGTAAATTGGGGATTGTAAACAAATTATTTCTCCTATAATCAGATTATGTGATCCTGATTATTAAATCTGAACATGAATCATTGGTCATACGCGGACAAATTAAACTGATTATTATTTGGAAATGAAAATCTCCTTTTACCACTGCATTGTAGGTACTGGCTTAAAAAAATAATAAAAAATGCCATTTTGGCTATTGGTGCCTAAAGACTGAACTGCAAATTGAGATAAATGGGACAATTATCGAGCATTCAGAAGTGGAAGATCATAACTTCTTCCTGAAAGGTGCAAGGGTGAGATAGGGGTGGTGACAATTAGATTGCTGAGGACTGGTGTTTAGCCTTGTTGTTGGCTATTATGCAAACAGACAATAGATGCAAGCATTTGTTTAGCCTGCTTTCATGCAGGGACATGGGGAAACACAGAGGATGGGAGATATGTTTACATTTATACCCCTTGCTCATTCAAATATGATTAATGTGCTATAAAGCAGAGTCTTAATCGAAGATGATGTTGTCAAACAATAACTAAATAGGGAAATAAACGACTTCATCATGCTCTTTCCTCAGAAGCAGGCGAACTGTCAGTGCAAAGTCATTAAAATATGATAATGAAAAATAGCTCAATTAAATATTGTTATAGCTGTGACCTTCATTCAATTAAGACACAAGAAAGTGTCTGCATTTTGCTTTGCATTTAACTGCTCTAAATTTAGAATATAGATAAAATAATTATTCAATGTTTGCTGATACATGCAATTAAAAGGCAGCTAACTAAAAATGGAATTGGAGAAGGAGAAGAATAATAATAACAATCTTGCCTATACTTGAATTCATGTATTAAAATGTGGATTTCCTGACCTCAAAAGATGCTTGGCATTTTCCACCTCAAACGTGGTGCTTTCAGTATATCAGCTCCAAACTTAATAGAAAAAAAAAGGTTTTAGACTAATAGGTGATAAAATTAATAATATGAGTATTTTTTTTGCATGTGGGGAAAATCATAAGGTTTGGGAAACTGGTGTTCTATTCTGAGGTCACAGTGTGGCCTGGGGTGGGGGCAGTTGCACAACCACATATTGAACTGCAGAATGATGTTCCAAAATTAGTACCTACCAGCTTTTGAGTCCTCTGAAAGCAGACTGGACATGAAATGAAGAAGAGCTAGACAGAAAACGGGCTGCATAAGATGGCCAGATACACACCTTTTCATTCCTAACCTCTCTGATTCTAGCAGCAGCTGATGTAAAGACTTACATATGTTTTCATCAGAATGCTTAGATATCTATTTAACACCATCCCTGTAAAAAGGCTTTTAGATGTGTTAAAGCATAGAAATCAGTGAGAATTAAATGTGTCTGTAAAGGCATGCGATGAAATGCTTTGCTAACTGACATAGTAATATCAAAATTATAGCTTTTAAATTTTTTTTGTCACATGCCTTTTGAATGTCTTTAGACATTACCAGCTTGTTTTCCAGAGGCAGAAATATTACAGATACAACTGTAATCCTAAAACTCAACTAGAATAGCAATGGGGATACAAAATAAGAGGAAAATTTAGTCAAGGTACTAAATGCCAGAGTAACAATTTACAATCTCCTTGCTTCACATATGGCTAAGCATGATTTTCACCTGGGATTGCTCTCCTACTCCAGGTGTGGTTCCAGAATCGAAGGGCTAAATGGAGAAAAACAGAGAGGGGTGCTTCAGACCAAGAAGGCTCTAAGGAAACCATGGCTGAGGTGGCACCTCCTGCGAGGAATTTAAATTCCCCTTCTCCAGCAGATCAAACCAGGAATAAAAAAGAGGGTCTGGAGATCCAGCAGAGGTAAGAGTAGTAAGTGATATCAGCTGCCTGCCTGTCTGTGGGGCAAGAATGCCTCATTATGTGTGTACATGCATACAGATTTGCTGCTATGCCTTGACTGCAGGTATCATCTTTGGAAAATGAGGTGTTTCTTGTGCAATTCACTGTTCCCTGTGGAGGTGCTGAGGAGCTGTTGGCTGTGGGAGCCTGATGTTGTCACACCTGGGTCACATCTTGTGTGCTGAGACACCAATGTGTTTGTGTGCATGCACAAATGGAATCTGCTGGTTCTGGTTTTGTAAGGGAGTTGTTTTCTTTTCTCTGTCAGCCTGAGTCGAGCAGTGGGTCCTACAGGACCTTTCTTCCCTTCCTGCCTGCCGGGGACTCTTCTCAACACAGCCACCTATGCACAAGCTTTATCCCACGTCGCCTCTCTAAAAGGTAAATTACTTTACTTGACATAGGGGTAGGCTCAAAGGGCATCCCTTTCAAGCTAAGTGGCATGGGCCCACTGCCCTCTGTGAGGAAACCTTTGGGAAATGGCAATCCCTCTTTCTGTCTGTCTGGCAGCATTTGCGCTGACCGATGCTGCACATACCAAAGTGAGTCTCCTGTTGTATCTTGTAGCATCATTTGTGGCAAAACTCCTTCATTTTACTCTGACAGCTACTTTTTGTGAGGTCAGGGTTTCCCTGAAGGAGTAAGACAGGTAGGGTTTGCTCCTTGAGAGTTTTTGTTGTATATGCTTTTTTTAAAAGAGTTAAATTTATTCTAATAAATTAGTTATATACATCCCTTTGCATTATGTAGTACCTGGCACCATTACTGATGCCTCATCCGCTCTTTGCATGTGGTTTCCTTTGCAGTGCATCTCTGCACAATCCAGACCTTTCTCTTCTTGGACAGTAGGTCCCCTTTGAGAACTTGAATAAAGCATGTTCCTGGGGACAGGGGAGGATACAAAGTAATTCCTCATGACCTGGGATCCAGGCTTCAGGAAGGGTACATCCCGTGTCTATATACTTTCAGTTTCCAAAAAGCAACAGTATGCAGCTTTTAAAAATAAATTATCTACTCATCCATTAGCTGTTCTTAGTCTAACAATTTATAAGACTAAGGGTGTAAGCAGGATGAATTCAATTTATAGATTTATAGGATGCAAAGCCTCATAGCAGTGCCAAGCACAAAGAGGCACATACATTAACCCAGTGTCCCGATGTGCTGCAATAACTTAGGAGGAAAGTTTCTCAGTTAAAGACCCCCCACTATAAAGAAAAATGTCCTTTAATACATCTCACTGTATGCTCTGGCATGCCTCATGCTCCCTGTATTTCCAGTAAAATCAGCACTGCCAAGGTATATTCTTGAAGCAAATGTTTGGAATTCCTGAGTTGTGTGTTAAGTTCAGTGTCCTGCCCCATGCATCCCCTCCCCTCCTGTCTTTTGAAAAAAGCTGAAGCCAGCCACAGTTACTGCTCTTTTGGTAGGTGTGGGACCTGAAATTTTGAATCAAGAAAGGACACACAGGTGTGACCTGAACCCTAAAAGTCTTATTGTCACCTGTAAGTGGGCAGCAGCTGTTTGGAGTGCCTGAGTCCTCTTGATCTCTGCCTTGTGAAGTCTTGGGGCTGGTGAATTTTCACTTTTTCCATTAGCCAGGTACAGCCTCTCTGGCGTAAATACAGCTGAAATCTTTCAGGCAAGGCAAGAAAATTGTTCATTGATAAATGTAGTCCCAGACAGGTTGAAAAGTGTGGAAAAGGATTGTGTTCAGTGAATAATTTAAGTGGAAGTAAGGGGGGTTTTGTCCTTAAAATTTACGTTCAAGCATTTTCAAAACTAAATGCATCAATATGTGTTGTCAGTTGTTTCATGTTTACATGTCGCTACATTTTAATAAAAAATTACCCAAATAAACAAAAGCCAAGCAAAATGAAAAAAAAAAAAATTTAAAAATTGCCATGAGGGGTTGCTATTTTTAGTTGGTTAGGTTTTTTTTGTTTTGGATTGGGTTTTCTTGTTAGTTTTTTTTTTTTTTAAATTATTTTTTATTTATTTGGAAGACTTCCAAATACACTCTTTTCTTTGATTTTACAGCTTAGCCAATAAATTGAGAAACTAATAATTGGCTCTTTTTTGCTTGATTGAAGTTTTACAACCTAGTTCTATTCCTGAATTTTTTATAGATATTAAATAGTTAGTTGCCCAGACTAAGAGATGGTGTCCCTGAAAAACTAGTCAAAAATGTAAATAGGAATTATTTATTTATACAGTTTGTATAGGAATTGTCAGCTATCACAGGCCTGCATATTGTCTTGATGAATGTTGTCAGCTATACATGCAGTTCATTCCTGAAATGTCAGTTTTATATTTCCTGCCTGGCACTAGAAATCTCCAGGTACATGCAAGGAGGCTGGGATAAAGTGGTATATTTTGATTTTGTGAAATCCAGTTGCAGATTTGTGCATCTGCCTTTCCATCTAGCAGGAGCTGCCTGTGCCTGTCAGTGCTCTGCTAT
Source organism: Muscicapa striata striata (assembly GCA_030060385.1). Taxonomy (NCBI): domain Eukaryota; kingdom Metazoa; phylum Chordata; class Aves; order Passeriformes; family Muscicapidae; genus Muscicapa; species Muscicapa striata. The sequence continues at coordinate 2,382,192 of JAREIS010000134.1, forward strand.
CCCTGCAAGGAGCTGGTAGTCTGAGCTGCTGCTTTGAAGGGAGCTCTTTTTCTTCTGCTGCCAGCTCTGCTGCTAGGTCTTAGTGATGTCAAATTTTGGTTTGGGGTTATGGGGGAAGATCTTAGTGCTGTATGAGAGACCAAGTCTGATATATACAAGCAGAGAATAATTGTAACATTTTTCTTGTGGTATTGATACATGGAGTATTGTGTCCTCCTTCCTTGGCTCATCTCCACTAGTCCCTCTTTCCCCATTTCTCCAAGGTAAATTCACTTGGGCTGAGGTAGGTCTGTGCACAGCAGTCACTGAGCTTTGGTTCTATTAGCTGGTGACCAGGGTAATCTCTAGATCTTCTGAGTGGCCCAAAGGTATCACAGGCCTAATGCACAGTTTGTTTTTCTTTGGTATGAGAACTCAAGGTGAATGATGGCTCATTTAAACCAGCATATTTGAGGGCACAGCCAATCTCATGTGTCAGTCTGGAGGAAAAGATAATGGTTGTGGGAAAGATGGAAAGGACAGGGAGAGACACAGTGCTCACAAAACCTTAATATGACTGTCTTTGTCATTTGCTCGGTTCAATTTGTTTGACTCTCCCTTTTCATTTCCATTTGAGACAGGAGCTGTGTGCATGTGGGTAATAATGTATGTCCTTATACATCTTAATTAAGGGACCTAAGCTTCTCCCTTGGAAATCTAGTTGCATTTTGCTGCAGAAACTATACCAGAACCCTGTCACAGTCAATCTGGAGGCACAGGACTTTATGTCACACAAATCCCATACAACTCACACAGAGCAAAAAGTTATGAGCTTCTTGTTTTTTTGGATTGCATGGATAAGGCAAAATCTAGCAAGTAGAAAGATTTTCCAAAATTTTGCAAGTTTTTATTGAAATGACTGAGAGGTCTTCCCACTATTTGTCTTGTGTGAGCCATGCTTTGAAATTTCCAGGAATTCTCTGTGCTTTTGAAAGCAAAATAGTTGTTCCAGAATCAAAGAACTATTTCACTACAAAATGATGCATGACTCTGCTTTCTTCTATTCAAGTGTCAAACCAAATGCAGCTCCTCTATGTGGATCTTGTAAATAAATATGTATTCCCACCACTGGGGGAATGATCCTGGGCAGTAAAGGGAATCACATTCTTCAGTGCAGCCATAAGAGCTGCCTGCAAAAAAATGAGCACTCTCAGCACATCAGGTTCTACTAGGAAGTGTAGGTTGTTTTCTTATTCTTTTGAGGACAAAAGATGTGCTTTGTTGGACTTGTGATCCAATACTTTGCTGGTGTCAGTGAATAATATTTGATTGATGTTTTAGAAGGAGACAATTAAAATGCAGTGAATAACAAGTGATGATGGTGATGTAAGTAATTAATATTTATTTTATGCTCTCAGGGACCATTTTCATTCTGTCATCTGAGAGTTCTCCATCTTTAGTAAAAAACCTAATACCTCTCTTTCTCTGACTTTGCTTGGCTCCAGATCCAGGTTTCCAAAGCTACATAAAGTGCTTAGGCCACAAGGTTCTGGGATCTAATTTGTGGTAAGATGTAATAATTAAGGGTGAAGTTGGTCTGCAAGAGACAGGAAATCTCAAGACAGCCTTGTCTGGGGCAGGAACTAAACCTAAAACTTTGCTTTTGGAAAGACTGTGAAGTGCTCTTTAGGCTTGACTCATGTGGCTCTGGACCCCACCTGTGCCACTCCCAGGATATGGGGATATGGTTGGAGCATGAGCCCATCTGCTCTGATGAATGAGAAGAAAGTTATTTTCCCTAGGCACAATGCCCCATGAACTCTGCTGTCTCTGAGACTGAGATTTTTTTTCCATCAAACTGAGGATGTTGGCACCACAGGATGTTCTGTTAATAAAATCGGCTGGCTATACTATGCAAAGAAACTGTTATTCAGAATATAGACTTTTCCAGAGAAGAGTATATTATCACTGCACAGTTTTTCTCTGTTTCTATCAAATATTTTCTGTTCAGTAATACAATAGACCTTTTCCTGCCTCCTCTCTCTGAAATTCAGCACATTGGAGGCTGTACGCAGCAGCAAGCATCTGTTACTACTCTATCATTTCCCTATGTACTATTCTGTCAGGAAATACAATTCCTCATTTGAAAAATTAGCACAAGGTCATAATTTCTGGGGTATACAGTGTTTCCTACTTCAGGGGTTTAGTGCTTCACCACTGGCCATACTCAGGAAAAGGTTGACTCAGAGATGAAATTTCTGATGTTCATTACTCTCTGAAATTGACCTGATTTGACAACTATGCTACTTCATTGTGGTGACTTCGACAGTTCCATGATCTTCCAAGATGAAACACTTACTGTAAGCCAGGCATCTGCAGTCCATTTAGTAGATTTAATTGCAGACCTCAAAGATGAAGGGAAAATACTTGTTTTATTTATGGGCTGTATAACTATAGAGTAATCTGGAGAAGCTAGTGTTCTGTGCAGAGAGAGACCTCAAAGTACCTTCTTAATGGATGACAGCATGAATGCAATTCATTAATGCAGAAGATGTTATTAATGGGTGTAAACAAGAATCTCCGTTTTCCAGCGGATGTGTTCTACCATTCTGGTGGCTGAGGCCAAGAGTGTGTCTGTTACGTTCCGCTGAAATTTCCCCAGACCCCATGATGAGTGAAGTGTATGAGGAGAGAAATAATTACACTTGCCAGGGAATTACTTTCATAATTCACCCACAGCTCTGCTCTGTGCAAGTTATAGCTCAGTTGGTTTTCAAGGCACCTCCACAGCACTGATGGAGAAGCACGACTGCATTACGCCATCCAAATGGGTACTGCAGGGCACTGTTGATTTGGCTCTTTTATGGTTTGCTACTACTGTGGTTGCTGTTCATATTAGGGAGGCTTAATTGCAGTATCCAGGAAAAAATCCTAAAACAACTAGACCTGCCCGTCCATTACATTTCAATTTCTGTTATGGAAAGATGAAGGGAATTTGCCCAGTTCCATTGGGCAGTTCCCCTTGCCAACACTACAAAAGAAGTGTTCAAGGACCTAACTCACCCTTGAACTGGTGTTTACTGAATTGAAGCTCCACTGTTTACCGTAAGACTGGGGAATGGGAATAAAACTCTTTTATTTTCAGGGTCATTCTTGATTATGGATTTGCTGACTTTTCTCATGTAACATAGCCAATATATTAAGTGAGTTTGTTTGGCATTTTTCCTAGTTTATCTGCCACTCTGACTTCAGAGAATCTAAAACATTTCTTTAGTTTGCTGCAGATGTACACACCTTGAGAACATTATTTTGATTCCCATATCAAAGGTCCCCAATTCTTGCACCTCCCTGCCTCACAGGTAGAGATTTTTGGTCTTTTTCACAAATTCTAGGAAATACACAAGTACTTGAAGCCCTAAGAGCCATGGGTAGGAAATGGGTGCTGTCTTGTTCCCCTGGGACAAATCTTGATTAGGTTAGTGGACCTCAGCTGGGCAGGGGTTCCTGTTGACGAGATTGCCAAGCTGACAGTATTCAAAGGACTGGTTCTGTTCTCACAGCTTTTTGGTGGGCTTTGCTGCCAGCCTTCCTGCCCTAACAGGCAAGCCCTGGCTTCCTGGCTTCTGATTTTTTTTTTTTTTTTTTGGTTTGTTTGTTTTTGGACAGTACTATTGGCACAAATAAAGGAGGAAGAAATCCTCTAGTTCCAGTGTTGACTTATTTAGACAAAAGGGCTTCTGATGATAGAGCAACTGAGCCAGATCATAAGCTCTTTGTTGTTTCCACTGGACATACAGAGGTCATAGCCAAGGAGATGTGATGTGAAATTATAATATTTGGACTCTGCTGTCACCTCTGAAGTACTTTTCCAGCCTCTGAGCAGCACAGGGTACTTCCCACATTTAACTAGTTTCTCAGTAGAAGGGGAAACCATCTAGTGTAATTCCAAGAGCCTTGAGGCTACCCCAAATTAAACTGGGACCATCTGATGCTTCTCCATTTGAGGCATTGAGTAAATGCCTTTCTCATTTTGAACTTCCTGATTCACAGCTCATGAAGATTTGGATAAAGCCAATTTTGTGTTTCCTGCTTTTGACTTGGGCTTTAATAGACAGAATGTTGGTGTCATATGTGAAGTTCAAGAGGCAGCTCCATTTGAATCAGCTCCCACTGGTAATCAACACTATGAACTAGATGTTGCTGTTGACCTTCCAATCCTTATGAAAGGGATTAGAGCTCAAGAAAACCAATGTAACTGCTATGAGAAGATATCAATAATTAAATCAAATATAATATTTTCTCTGAAAACTAAACAGCATGCCTTGATATATGAGGATTTTAAATGGGATTTTTTCTTCCTTCCCTCCATGTCAGGTTGTCATTCAGCTGTTCATATCAAAAGTTGATGTGCACAAATAATAAAAGAGGAAAAGAATGTGGGGTTTCCCTTTTGGAAAGACTACCTATTAAATTCTTTAAACCCTTGACTTGAAATACAAAGTACATGTTTAAAAATTTATATTGATGTTTATGTATCAACATGTGCCCCACTCCTATCCCTCTCTTCCCACCTGAAACTGAACCACGGAACTGCACAAAAGAGTCCACAACGAAAAATGTAGATCAAATATTGTTACAATTTAAATGTGATGTTGGCAGAGACAAGACAAAACTAATTTAATTTTTCCTGTCAGTCTCTCTAGTAGATCAATTAAACTGCCAAGTGGATCAAATATTTCAGACTGTATTTATTACATTAAGTATTTATGTTCAGGCTGGGCATTTCAAGTATGATCTCATATAGGAGTAGAAGGAGGTTCAGATCAATCCAGCAGAATTTGCTGTAAGTTAATGGAAATCTAATTGTGTATTTTAATTTTGTGTACAAGAGGCAGTAAGTTCCTGAAAGAAAGCAAACTGTACCCTGTCTGTACTGCAGTAACTTGACACAAATCCTGTTAAACTAATCTCAGAGATGCTGGATCAGGATCTAGGGATAACTGCTGAACCCTCACTGATTTTGATGGGAGCTGCATGCCTGAAGTGCTCTGAAGATTCAAAATAAGTAGGAACAATTCCTTCCTTTCCCACTGTGGGCTCAGGGCTACTGCAATAAGATGTTAAAAACACTGCTGCCTGCTATATATGGATGCCTCTTTCCTGGTCAGCATCACTTTTCTGGAGATTGTGGCTGAGTGAGGGGCAGGTGGAGACCTCAGACTCCTGAGTGTCCCATTGTTCATCTTGGCTTTGTGCTGGCAAAGTTTAGTGCATTTCACTGAACTCATTACCTGCAGATTCAGATGATTTTAAGGTAGAGTCAACCTTCTTTACAACACACATTAAAAAGGAACAGGGCTAAATCCTGTTCTCCTCTATTCTAGCTCGACCCTGGAGCAAATGATGCTTTTTACTTGATTTTTTTTTTTTTCATGTGTGAACTGTTTGCAAGTATTTTAACCTCAGTGGAAATGAAAAGAATGGTTTGTGGGTGAATTATTGCTAGAGATAGCTTAGTTTCCACCACAGGTAACTGCACCCTCAGGTTGCAGAGCCACTAGGTAATATCACGGCTAATTATTAAGCAAAGAGCTTAGGCTGGTACTGAATACTGATAAATATTTTATTCCTCTAACAACGGAACAAAAATTATTCTTAGGGGATGGAGTCAATTCCTGCTTTTTTGAAAAGGGGCAGACTGCTTTCCACTCCTCCACACCTCCCACTGAGCAGTGTCTGTGCCCAGTCCTGCATTAGGCACTGCAGGCCAGCCCTCCCCTCAGCCTGGGAGCTGAACAGCTGTGTCTGAAAGCCTTACTCAGTTTGTGTTAGAAAGCAGCAGTGCAAAGGCAACTGATGCTCCTGCAGGCCTCCTGGCTCCTGTCTCTGAGCTGAACCTGAAGATGGGACTTGGTGCAAAAGACCTGCTGCAAACTGCAGGGACTCTGAAAGGCCTCTCCTCCCTATTGTTAAAGCAGTAGCTGTGATTCTACAGGGCAAAAAATAACTTTGTGAGCATGGCTGGTGGTGGCAAACACTGTGAGTTGTGTTACTGAGTAGATATGATTATAAACCCTCATTCTGACGTGCTCAAACAGCCATAGGATTGAAGGCTGAGCTTCCTAAAGCTAAAACCAAAAGCAGCAGAGATTTTAGTCAAGTGCTGAAACTTGCTTGTGCTTAAATGCCTGCACCCATGAAAATGTTGGTCTGCTAATCATATGCTTTATCAGAGAAGTATTACAAGAGAAAAGGGTTCTTTCTATTTATATAAATAAGCTGTCCTTTGTAGATGCTCAATTTTGCAATACAAAGGACACTTTTTCCTGAATATTACTGGCAACAACAGATCTCTGACAATTGCTATGGAGAAGTTTTGCCACCATCTTGAAAACAAACAACTGGCTGCCTTCATTCCTAGCAGATGGGTGCTGACCCGTGGCTACCAAGAACAGAAGTGTAAAACTCTGTAGGTTATTAGTTCCATCACTTAGTCATGAGCCATTTAACTCAAATATTAACTGCAGAAATTAAAGCAAGTCCTTGGCTTGGAAAGATCAGAGGAAGATACTGAATTTGTGTCAGGATGTGTGTGTCTGGGCTGTTTCTTGTTGAAAGGTAGTATATCAGCAAAAGACAGGCTTTAGCCAGGGGTGTACATGAGGATGTGGAGTTGGTGTGGCCACCAAGACTCCTGGAAAATGGCGAATAATAGTGTCTGTTTTTTTAACCAGAGAGTAAATTCAAGAAGTAGCTCAGCCTTCCCACCCTGCCTCCCCGTCCTACTCCTCTGACTCATTTTCCATTATTCAATAGATGCCTCTAAGCTGAGTACCAGCGTGGCTTTTTCGCATGGACTGCATGTCCTGCCCAGTGATCAACCTACACTTCCAGGTGTGCTTGTTTGGGAGCTGGCCCAAGCTCCAGCACTATCAAAGAGAAACCAGAGGAAGGGCCTGGAAGGCAGCTGGTGGAGTGAGGACTGCCTCTGTCAGTGAGTTGCAGGGAAGATTTTGGCTTCAAGAGAGAGGAATCACTTCATCAGCTCTCCAGTGTTTTCTTGGCTGCTTGGAACACCCATATGTCTCAAATGACAGGGTAGAGATGCTCTGGCCCACCTCTCCTATGAGACTCTTAAGCTGTATCAATCACAGCAGCAATCTTAGGTAGCCTTGGCTCATTGTGGAGGCTGTTCTCTTTGAGGTGTCACCCTTAAGCAACACAGACATTGAATGGGTAAAGGTAGAACAGACTCTTGCCTTGTAGACATGGTGCCAGGAGCTGGCAGGGGCCTGGCCAAGGAAAGGTGTCTCATTTTACAGTGAGATAGGAGAAGGTCATCATAACAAGTGGAATGTTTTCACCCTTCTCTCTGCTGTAATGTTTCAGGATAAGTGAAAAAGATAAGTGACACTCATTCACCAGAGGGTTGAGCTCAGTGTACAGGTGGAGGGCAGGGGACATCTCCAGCATGGAACTGAGGGCAGCCACAGAACAGCAGCTTGATATGGGGGGAGGGAATGAGCTGAGCCTTGCTTATGAGGAGATCTCATGTGTGGTCTGAGCTTCACTGCTCCGTTCTGTCTCTACTTCCCTCAGCAGAGCAGGATATGGGTTTTCTAGCCCTGGTGATGCAGAGGACAGACACCTGTGCACTCCCCAAAGGTCAATGACCATGGGGGAGCAGCCGGTGTGCGCGGCGCTGCGCAGCAGTGACGGTGCCTTGTCTCTTCCCGCAGGGAGCGCGCTGTGCTCGTGCTGCGTGCCGGACGCCATGGGCCTGTCCTTCCTGCCGCCCTACGGCTGCCAGAGCACGCGCACGGCCAGCGTGGCGGCGCTGCGCATGAAGGCGCGCGAGCACTCGGAGGCCGTGCTGCAGTCCGCCAACCTGCTGCCCGCCGCCAGCCCCCCGCCCGCCGCCGGCCCCGAGGGCGCCCGGGACCAGCAGCCCTCCCCGGCCCGGGAGCACATGGAAGGGGAGAAGAGCGTATGAGCCGGGCGGAGCCGGGACCCAGAACTGCGGCGCGGCCGGCACGGGCCGCCGGGGACCCGCGCAGCTCAGCCGCCTCTCTGGCTGCCTTCACGCACCCTTGCTTCTCCTGTGTCGCTGTAGGTTCATTTCCCTGATTTATCAGCGCTGTCTGTGTTTGGAAACGTTGGTGAAACTGTTCTTATCCCCCCCTGCCCCATACATCCCAGGGACACTGAAAGGCCCAGGATCCTGGCTTGCTCCGGCACATCTCCACTGCCCATCCCGTGTGAAATGGATGGCTGGGAGCAGCACGTCACTTCCAGATGTGAGCTCTGGGGCAAGAGATGCACCCAGGCACCAGCTACTGCACCACTCTCAGCAGAGGGGAAGGAATATCCAGGTATATCCCAATTTGGCCTGCTGTTTTCTGAAGGCATTTGACTTCAACTAAACCTATCCCAGGCAATCCAGGTGTAAGAGAAGCAGAAAATAGAACAAAACTCTTCATAATTTTTTTTCTTTTTTTTTCTCTTTCCTCTGAAAGTGAAGCTTCCCGTGTAGTAGATAACTGGGAAATTTCTGAGATCAATTTACTTGTGACTAAAATCCTCGCACTAGCTTCTGTGTGAACATTAGTGTGTTACTCTTGCCATTCCCTTGGTTAGACATGAAAGACACATGACTTCAGAGTGGCATTCACAGCTTCAAACAGTAATGCTGGTGTTTAATGGAGAGTGAATTGTCTCTAGATCTGCACAAAGCTGGGGGTATTTTGACATCACTGTCTTGGAAAAAGAGATTGGAAGACAAAAATAATCCTTCATTGCAAGACTGCAAATATGTTTTTCCATGTTTTATGTTTAATAAAGAGGAAATAAAGCTTGGAAGGATATTCCTTTATGCCATCCAAATTTAGACTATTCAATTTACTGAAAGCTTGTCGTAGTGAATCTAGATATGAAAAGATATTAATTATTATAGATTGGGAACAGTGCAAAAAAGATATTGATGCCTTAGTAAATTCAGTCTAATCTCTCACCCAAGCCTCCCCAAAGCAAAGCAGACTAAGATCTGAAGAGCAGTCATTTTAGTCTGGGGTGCCTCACATTTTTTTCATGCACATGTGGGTTTAAACTTAGTGACATGGACTTGAGTTTTCCAGGTGTCGTTTGCAGATTCCTTAGGTGTGTCCATAAGTGCCCCTGGAGAACAGGCTGAAAGCACTTTTATGAGATTTTGATCAAGTGACTTGGTGCCTAGTGGAAGGATTCCTGTCCCTTCTGATCCTGCACATTGTGCTGAGGACCTCCTGAAATGTGCTGAGCACATGCCTTTACACAGGGTTTGTCTGCTGTTCACAGGATCCAGGTTTGGGGTGTGCTTGGGTGGGCAGTCCTGAGAAGGCTGGCAGCAAAAATTTGTCTCCATGTAAGTGATTTCAGCCCACAAATTTCACAGAACCTGGGACTTCTCTAGGGCTCACAGGAGCTGTCATACTCCCTGGTGCACACCTTCCTTTCCATGAGGCAGGGTTTGATGCCAGCACCCCCTCAAAGGGTGGGAGCCCTGGTGTTTGTGGGGTCTCTTGGCAGCCCCGAGCACCATCCCTTGGAGGAGCCAAGAGTACCAGGCACCCCGAGAGTGGAGTTTGTGTCTTCTGGGCACAAGCCAGCAGAGAAGGCATTGCTGGATCTGTCCTTTGGTCAGAGAACAGAGAAAAATCAGGCAGGGCCCATATTCATCAAATGGAGTAATTTTGCTTTGCCTCTGCCACATTGTGTATTTTTTCTGAGGATTCTTAACTATCCTAATGCAGGGAGAGGAACATACAGCAGTTTGTGATCTGCTTTTGTGCTCCAGCTTCAGGAGCTGCTCTGCTGGACTGTGGCTGGAAGTGGCTTCTCTGGCTGCAAGTTATGGCTTAGTTTAACAACAGCAACAACCCTTTTCTTCCACCAAAAGCCATGTGCTTTGTTGTGGGGTGTGATTGGAGCAGAGAGAATCACTGTTTTCTTAGTGATACTCCCACCAATCATAATTTTTTTTTCTTCCTCCTAAAAAAAGTCTTAAAAAAATATTCCAGTCCAAAGAGGCAGGCCCAACTTTGTTTCAACATAATTACTTTGCATTCAGTTGAACTTCAGCCCTTCTGTACACTAACTCTTCAATCTAATTGTTTGATTAAACTCGTATTTCCTCCAGAAAGGTACATAAATAAGTGAATTGTTGAGCAAATTAAGAATACTTAACAGCATTGCATCTGAAAAGTAGTTACGCTGATTAAATTTTCTGTCCTTGAGGATTTTCAGGAAATTACTTTTGATCGTCAATAACACAATTAAGTAAACTACACGCACATTAGCATGAATAATTGATAAGAAATTATGTATTACCACGAAGCACTGATTTAATAATTCATGATGCGACACTCTAGTGACTGTGCAAAACTGGATAACATCGACAAGTCTGCCTGATGTTGCTGGAAATGCTGCAAATACAAACAAGTCCACAGTTTTGTTGTACAATAAAGGGAAGTATCTGATGCATGCTGTAGTTTTTGTTTGTTTAATACTTGAATAAATTTAGAAAGAAGACCCTGAAAAGCTCCTGTAGTGTTTTCATTCGGATCAATTTCTCTGTGCAAGCACCTGCTTTCACACTGATGACTGCCCAGTTCTTCTTAGAGCACAGTGATGTTGCAGAGTGAGGGAGGGTCTCCCATGCACAGCTGGAACCTGCTGAGTGTCTCAGAACTTGCAACATTAGGGGACTCAAAGCTTTACAAAGCCTTCTGGTAAGGAGCAAAGCAGCATTAATTACTCTTTAGCCTGAACTCTTCAGTGTCTGATGTGTCTGTGATTATAATTATTCAGTAAGATTTTGTGGGTGATTGCTCTAAGTCAGCCAAAAATGAGGGTGCTCTGTGTGTTTTGAGCGTACACAATGCAGTGTTAAACCCTAGGCCAATTCTCTGACAATTCTGCAGTTCGCTGAGAGGAGGTAGATATATATTTGTGTTCTTGTCAGCACATTGGAGCAACCAAGGCATTGTGAGCCATCTCTTCCTCTAAGCCTTTGATCTGAGATCTGCTCAGGGCAGTGCATCCCAAGAGAGCTTACTTGAAGTCACTCAGCAGCAGCACAAGGGCAAGAGCAAAACTCCAGAGATCTGTGTCTCAGTCCTGCTTGTTTCTAGCCACCAGACCCTGCTCCCTTCCAGATGGGCTGCCCACTGTAGATGAGCCACCTGCCTACTTTCTGTGCTGTCATATATCAGGCTATGCCACTTAAACCACTCTAATGGCCATTTCAGTAGCTCTGATTAAGTCTGGCATTTAAAAGTTTATAACTCAGCTATAAAAAGTCACTCAGGCTGAACCCCAGCTTGAGAGGCCCAAGCCCAAGGGGATGATTTACATGAGAGCTGCTCCAAAATTAGCCTGCATGGTATTTTTTTTTTTTGGTTATGTGAAGGAAAATTGGAAGCCCAAGGTTTAAGGGATGGATGTAAGACAAATGTTTGGTTTGACAGCTCAGTGCATTTTCACTGCATCCTATGCAATAATTTTGTCTGAATTTCTGTACTAGCATGAGCCATGCATAGCATGGATGGTCAAACTGCCCATGTTTCTTGCTTAGGTTTGGCAAAGTGTCTCCAGTCCTGGGCTCCTTTCTTAAGAAATCACAGACACCCACAACACCCAGCTCCCCCTCATCCCCCACATCCTCTTTCATGGCTCTGTGGAAAGCCCATGCTCCCCCAGCCCTGCTCTGACTCTCTGCTTGTGCCATCACTGTGCTGCAGCTCCTGCTGCTCCAGGGCTGAGCCTGGCTCTGGGGAGGCTTTGGCAGGGCCAGCCAGGAGCCCATGGTTACCACATGTGGGTGACCATGGTGTTTGGGCTGGGTTTTGTTGATGAGGGGTGCTGCAAGGTGCCACACCGTGGGGATTCTTTATAAGGTTGCCTGTCATTCTCTCAGCTCTCTGTGCTTGTTGCCTCTTACATCTCTATTTAAGTCTCCTTATGCCTACGTACATGATAACAGGAAATGTGGAGCTGTGTTTTCACTTCTGCTTAGTTATGCTTTAGGCTAGTCCTTCGTGCACTGCATGCTGGACAGTAATGAGATTGTTGGTCTAATTGGCTCTTTATTAGGAGTATTATTTACAACAACACTGAAAGCCGTGTGCATGCAGATCTTGGTTTGCCATTAAACTCTTCCCTCTTGCAGTCGGTGCCCTCCCCTCTGTTCCCCACAGATTGCTGCCCTTAGTGAATTTGGGATGACCTCTCCACTTCCCAGAGGAGTCCCTCCTGCCAGGCCATGGCCAGAGATAAAAGCCTGCTGGCAGGGCTGTGTCTCTGGAAGCCTGCACTTCAGCTGTGCATCAAGCTTTCTGCTTCCCTGCAGCAGAAAGGAGCCAGCACAGTGTGGGAGGAAGTCATTTGCTGCTGGGGGGACCGCAGGGGAGCAGAGGATGGAGATGAAATGCTTGTGGTGTGCTGCTGTGGCACATTCTCCCTCTGAAAGGGCCCTGCTCGATAAGGATGCTGCTGTGCTTGGCTGGCGCTGCGGTGGAAGCAGCGTGTGAAGCAGGGGAAGTGAGATGCCCTGAATCCTGAGCACATAATTCAGACCTCTCCACTGAAGAGTTTGACACCCCTCTCTGAGATCACAGTGCGGCCCAAGGGCGGGGCGTGATCCACCACAATGCCATAAATAAAGAGTAATAGAGTACAATAAACAATGCTTTATTCTTTCCACTTAAAAACTTCCTTTGCAATGTAGCAAAATATTGACTTTAGGTGGCCATATTACCACAAAACAAGATCTTTTCCTGATAACTACCAAAGAAGCATTTACACAGACCTGGCTTGTGAAAATGTGAAATTCATTGGCCTGTAGTACATCTAGCCTTATTTGAAAGTGATATGTTGACAGTATTTTAATAATCCAACCACAGTGGGCTTGCTGTCTGCCCTAAGTTGTCTGCCACAAGTAGGTGCTGGTCTGCTGTTTCAGAAGTCTGAGCATCATATTTTGGAATTGTGAAATGTTTCTTGTGGTAAACTAGTAATAGTTAAATCTCACTGAGATTTAAAATATTGTCTTGCATAATTCTTATAATACTTAATTTCAATGGCTTCTTTTGTAGTCTGTGTTTTTTTCAATATAACATCCATAATATGAAACAGAGAAGGCAAAACACACCACCACTTGTGTCATTTTACCAAGAAGAGTTTTCACATGCACAGCAACAAAAGGCAGCTTCTAGAATTCTGTTGGGCCTGAAAGTTACTGAAACTGCTTCTGGTCTCAGACAGTGCAGCTAAATAACTCTACAGTGTCCTGGAGTGTCTGAGATTGTGACAGCTATTTGTACAAAGAAAATACCCATTCCTCTGGGCTGGTCTAATGGCAGGCTGGCTGTTACTGACCTGCTTTCTAAGTCCCAGCACAAGCCAGAGGACTGTGACATTAATGCTGTATACAGGTGGACACCTGGAATATGTCATCCTTCATTACTTACTTACCCATCCTCTGCCCTACCAATGGCCTGGACACACTCTGGGAAGTGCCTCCAGCCCCAGTCTGGGAGACTCTGATAGTGTGCTGGGAAAATGCACCCTGAGAGCAACCATCAGAGGGCAGGACAGACACAGCCAGCCTGAGACACTGCTCCTTGGGACTGGTCAAGGCCAGGAGAAAACTTTTCATTTTTAATTAAACTGTGTTTGCTTTGTCAGCTGAACTGGTTTACCTTTCAGTTCTTCTGTTTCAGAATTCTTTTTTATTAAACTCCAGCATCCAGTACTGGCCCTAGAGACTAACACTTGCTATAGTGGCAAATTTATTAGGGCTCCCCTAGGTACAAATAGGCCAAGGTTTTTATTGTGTGCACACAGCTTCTTTACACCCTTACTGTACATGAGGCAATGTGTTAAATAAGATCCAAAGCCCATTAAATGAAGAAGCCCATCTCTGCAAAGAAGACTCCCCAGGAACCTAAACTCTGCCTGTTATATCACAGCTGGCTCACCCTCACTGTCGTGCTGGCTGAAGCCATCAGGTTTTGGCAGATGCTTGAGAACCAAGATGCTGATGTGATCACCAGCCTTGGCACAGCAAGGGATAGGAGCATCCCTGGGAGTTGTTACTTTTTATTAGAAATATTTCTGTAACAGTGCACAAGAAATTGGCTGCTGGCAAGGAAGGAAGATGTACAGGAGAAAAGAGCTGATCCTATTTCTCCTCTGAACCATTACTTTACAGCTAAACCCAGCTGGGACTGAGCCAGAGGTTCTCTGGGAAGAATTTGACAGTCACTATCCAACAAGGGTCAGAAAGGAAGTTTCAAAATCACTCTCAGAAAGCCAAATACTTGAATACTTCTCCTGTGGGTCTGAACCTGGGAGCAAACCAGATTGATGCTGCTGCTTGTCCAGATAAATAACAGCCAACAAGCAGCCAGACATCATGTGTGTGTGTGAGCACATTTAAACTGCAGCTTCCTCTCTCTTCTGGTGCAGCTCCCCTCCACCGAGCTCAGGAGCAGCGTTTGGGTGAGTGAGCTTCATGCAGCCCACAGAGCCCTTTCTGTGTCACTGCAGCCCAGGACTCACTGCACAAGGTTCCATCCCTGCCTCACTATGAGGCTCTGAGTGGAGCTCACAACCTGTCTCCAAGCTGGAAGGAAAGGAAGGGGAAGAGTTTCTTGCTCAGTAGTTATTTACTAGTAACCCCTTTGCACCGTGACTGACCATCTGAGCCCTATGTTACTCTGGTTTTTCAGTGCAGACATTCTGAAGGGAGATATTTCTTGCTAAAGGGTTCTCTCTTCCAGTAATTGAATGAGTGTTCATAGTCTGAGAAATTACTTGTCCCTTCACTGACAGCTCACAAGACATCTGGGACCCCTCAGTGTCACCCTGCTTCTCAATTCCACACTGTGTTGTCTGCATCACATTGTCACAGAGATGAGTGGCAGTACAGCTGAAGATGCAAGTGCTCCTGTTTGTCCCACAAGAAGGGGTCACTAGATCTTGGCTGAAATTCTCTTTTTAAGTGGCCGGTTGGTTGGATTCATTTTTTTTTTTTTTTTTTTTTTTTTTTTTTTTTTGTCATAGGTCTGCTGCTCTGTACAAATATCAAGTGTCTACAGAGCTGTTGAGGCTGGGAAGCCTCCTGTCAATAGGAAACTTTGAAAATCTACAAATTCCTAGCCAGTTCAGATGAAATCAAACTTTTAAGAAAACAATCCACTGAGTTAAGAGCTGTGGTCTTTCACCAGCTTGATGAATCACATACATATTAAAATTTAGTGACACTGGTACTCTTCTGTTCTTCAATACACAGTTTGCCAGACAGTGTGAAAGCAGGAGAGGAGGGAAGAAATGAGTCTTTGTTATTAATTGAATTCTAGAACTACATTAATGGGCCTGAGAAGTAGGAGCCAAGGTGCTGGAAGCACCTTATTCCTGCTGCCACTGCATGGGAAGGCAATTTAACCTTGATCCCATACTCTCCCTCTGGGACTTATATGTGCCCAATCAAAATAGCTCCTGCATGTAAAGGTGGATATATCTGGCCCACAATTTAAAAAGGCCCTTAGCACCTGCCACAAGGGAGAATTGCATTGGCCAGATGCTACTTTTGTAAATGATGACACTTTTTAAGCACATTGTTTTCACTTTAACCCTTCTCCCTGCCCTCTGTCAGGGACCCTCTCTCTTCCTGAGCTCAGC
Source organism: Muscicapa striata striata (assembly GCA_030060385.1). Classification (NCBI taxonomy): domain Eukaryota; kingdom Metazoa; phylum Chordata; class Aves; order Passeriformes; family Muscicapidae; genus Muscicapa; species Muscicapa striata. The sequence goes on from JAREIS010000134.1 coordinate 2,397,891, forward strand.
TCCTCACATTTCTACCAGCAGGAGGGAATATTTTGGGCTTGCTACATGCAGACTGGGAAATACTTGTGCTGGCAGAGCTGCCAATAAGCAGCAAGGAGCAAAAAGTCTTCTAAACAGCCCAGCATGTTATGGAGGGTGATGTCTGCTGTGAGCTCTGTTAGCTAACAGCATGGACACAGCAATGTGAGCATTAATTTGGGGGAATTAGGAACGAGTGAGGGTTTAGTTTGATTCAGACTGGATTTAGGATTAGCCATAATAAAAAGCACACAAATTGGGAGCTTGTGGTTTTTTCTGTGGCCTCTGAGCATCACAAGATTCCTCCTGCTCAGCCTGACCATGGCTGACAATGCTGTTCCAGGAAATGCCCATGGTACAGATGCAATCACACATATAACTTCATTTTACCAGCTCAGCTTTATTTACAGGATGAAGGGTATTTACCTGCTGAAGGAGTGCTTCAAATGCCATGTGCATGTCCCTTACATTAGTGCCACTCTCACAGCCACTGGAAGCTTTCCAAAGACCAGGCTGTTGTTTGGGATGTTCAGATGAGAAGCATAAAAACTGACAAGTGCACACCACGTGGCTGGTGTCCTGCTGAGCCTGATCAGATAACCTCTCAGTGTACCCCAGGGATGCAGATATTGCACACCATTAAACATGTCTCGGATGCCCAGAAGGATATAAATCTACAGCCAGGTTCCTCCACGCTGGAAAACCCAGCCGGACGCAGCAGGAACAGCCCCCTGCAGTGCTCAGAGGAGATTGCTCAGTGGCAGCTGCAGCCAGAGCCACCGACAGACCAGCACAAGAGGGAGCTCCGCTGTGGCTCATCGTGACAGCTGCTGCTGGGAGCTTGTCTGTGACTGCATCAGAAACTGCATAGCCATTTCAGTGACACTGACATCTCTTCTTCATTCCAAAATAGGCAAAAAAACCCTCAACCGCAATTACCGACAGCAAAACAAACAAACAAACAAACCAAAACCCCCAAACACTGGGAAGAAAAAAGGTCAAAGCAATATTCAGCTCAACAAACTACAAATAAATTAAAAAAAAAAAAAAGTGGTATTTTAAACCCTTTTCTCTATTTCAAATTCATAATACATGTTTTTAAATTAATGATTTCTTTAAAAAGTGCTTTCAGTACAAATGAAAAGGTCCAGGACTGTTTACTTAGACATACATGTAAGCAAATGAGGACTTCACAATAATTTTTGAGCAAATTTCCCATGTGAGAAGACAGCAGATGAAAAAAAAAAATTAGCACTCCAAATATGTAGTTTTTCTTACCAGCAATTTCAGTGCTGTTAAAGCAGGGTCTTTTTCAGCAAAGAAGCTGTTTTATTGGAAAATTCCTGCTAAGGTGCAGTCATGTGGCTTGGCTGTGTCAGTAGGTTTTTGGTCCAGTACTCCAGCTGGTATTTGATCCTGCTTGGTTTGTGTTAGGGCTCATCTGGTTGCTAAGGAAAGGAGCTCATGGCAGCAGGATCAGTGCTGGGGCCAGCTCTGCTGCGGGGTTGGGCTGCTGGGGCTGGTCCCCCTGCCAGGAGGAGTGCTTGTGTCTCAGGCTGATAATTCAGGGGGGTCAGGAGGGGAGCACAGTGAGCAAAAGGGCATCTCCATCCCTCTTTCCAGCTCCACCTGCCCCCAAACTCACCAACTGCACCACCTTCAGCAAGAAGGGACAATGTATGGGTGAGATGGGAGATGGAGGTGTGGGGGCATCCCAGGTACAACCCTGGTCCTGGCAAGAGCGTGGAAAGAAGCAAACATTCATCTCCTTGGGGTAGTGGAACATGGGAATCCTGGGGGAATGGAGCTCCCTTTGTGGGAGCTGCAAGTAATAGGACACGTGCACAGAGAAGTGGGAGCTGGAGAAGACATTGAGGGCACTGCTCAGAGCACGTCCAGACCCTTCAGAAGAACAGGAACACTGTATCCATAAGTTTATATAGACATGTAGGCATTCCTAGATACATCTCTACACAGGTATGGGTGCACTATAGGCAGTAACTTTGTCTTACTATAAAGTGATAGGAAATTCTGTTTTCATTCTTTTCCTAACTTTTCCTGTTGGAAATTTCAAATAGCACAGACAGTTTTT